>CM023539.1:63011728-64242163 GCA_013350335.1 Chimonanthus salicifolius
GTTCGCTCCATTTCCTTTTGAATCATCTTCATCATTTAAAAAAAAATTCTTGCAAGTCGGTGTCCAGTATTTGTCTAGACAAAAACCCCCCCTTTGAAAGAGCAAAATTTTAAAAATTCTAATATATACGACGGTTCTATTGGCCAGACCGGCAACATAGTCCCTGCATCAGCCATATGCTGATACAAATGTCGTTTTAAAAACTCAACTGCAGCTATATAGTTTTCAAAAAGTAAGGTTTTAGAAAATCAAATATGGAGTTGGCTTGGCTGTCTCTAACATATTTGCAATTAACTTGAAAGGGAAATAAAACAACATTTATCAAAATTTCCACAAGTAAATGGTTTATAAATCTTTCAAATACATGAACATGATCTGAATGGTTTAATCACTACTCAAATGTTTTTGGCTCATCTCATCTGAACAATCCCTGCACTAACCAGTTTCTGGATCTTGTGCATCACCTGAGGATTCTTGAGATGGTCTTGTGCGGACCTTGGATTCTCTTGGAAATCAACCAAAACCTTCATACCACACATCAAATGACCATTCAGGTTGTTTTCTTAGGTGATTAATCATTGTATTAATGAAGAACAAAAACCATCATTAGAACACAAGTGAAGCCACTTTCAATACCTGTCTCATAATGGGATCGGACAGAATGTTCTGGATTTCTGGATCTTGCATTCCCTTGGCCTGCAAGCAAAGTAACATGTGATCAACTTTGCTGCACTACAATAAAATCAAGGCACGAGGAACAAAGAAAACAACTGACCTGTCGTTCTTGCAATTCATCTGGACTGATATCACCCCTGTTGGTCTTATTTATCTGTTCAACGCATCTGAAATTGATTTGGAAGATGGAGTCGATTACCAGTTATCACATGGTGTTAAAAACAGTTGTTACTAACAGCTCAACATTTCATACCTTCTCACACCGTCCATCAATTCCTGGTTGTTTGCATCATGTTTTAGCCCCTCCTGGTAAGTCTCCAGGGCCTTGTCATATTCCTTCATGAAGAACTGAACTGCACCTTTTCTAGTATATCCTTTGGAAAATGTTGGATCCAGTTCAATGCATTTCTCTGCATCCTTTAAACCCTCAGGCAGTGCTCCGAGTTTTGTATAGCAAGCAGCCCTGTTACTGTATACCTGCATTGCACCAAATTTCCACATTTCAATTATTAACGTGTACATACACATGCAGCCACTTAAAGGAAGAACAAAGGACATCACAAGAATTAGATGATTATGCATAACTGGAGAATCAAGAAGTTGAAGGTCAAAAAAGGTAATAAAAAAAATAAAATCAAAACAGCATATATGCATGACTGGAGAATCAAGAAGTTGGAAGGTCAAAAAGGTAATAAAAAAAATAAAAACAGCAAAAGCAATGGTTCATTAAGGCGGTAATATATAGAGACCGACTTGTGAAAGAATGACAAACATTTTTTTCAGAGAAAAAAGCCATAATATTTCTAATCCATGCATAACTGTCATTGTCGTTCTTTCTGTTGCCAAGTTATCACATCAGTCCAATTTACCAACACAAGACAAGCATCTCATGAATATCCAGCAAAATCAGTACCAGAGTTGTGTAAGCTAACATAAGCAAAAAAAAAACCCCAGAAAGTTGTTACTTCAGCAAAATAACAATGGCAAAAGAACAAATTATATTTTTTATATAAACATTTTATGGGTTAGTGTCCACCATCATATTCAATCAGAGTCGTACACAGAGAAGATGCTCTGCTTGGCCCTCTTTCTGGTCATTTTCATAAAAATCAATCAAACAAATGGAATCATTAGGCGTCCCGCAAATCCGAGCTGAGAAAGGAAGGGGGGAAAGAAAAGAGTTAAGGATCTTTACTACTTGCTCCTTAAAAATCAAAACTTACGGCTATAATCCATTTCTACTCATCAGTTTTAGATCAATTAAAATCAATAGTAAAATGAATATGAATATTAATGTATTTTGATCAGATAGCCAATAATCATTTTGGATCTCAATTTTACACTCTTAGATGCTCGACAAATATATTTACCATATGAAGCAACCCACAGCTCCATTATATGTCACATGTCAAAAAATACAGCTTCTATTACCATAAGCTAAGGTGTTCCCTAAAAAATTGTTACCCTTAGGTGATCTCACTGTAAAAACTAATGATAAGATTTGAATTTAATCATAATTTAAGAAACTGATTTGTGTTTAAATTTCAATTATACATGTAAATAACCACCTAAGTTATTTAATATAAGACTCACCCATCCATATCGAGATGGTGTGGTGTATCAGGGCACTGGTCATCCTGGGTTCTCTCCTCTCTTATTCATCTTTCAGTCCTCTTTTCGAATCCCTCTACTTCCTTTATTCATCATCAGATCAAATTGCTTTGCAGTGCAAAAGACAGATTTGCTCCCTTTGCTCAGTTTCTCAAGTCCCAGTTCTCTTTCTTGGTTTTATCCTGGAACTTCTCACCTCTCACTTTCTCAAATTTTCCAGCCCTTTAGAGTGTCCTCTTCCATCTTTTACAGTGCTCTTTCTCCAACTTGGTTTCCTCAGATAATGAGGACATTTCTCCCTTGCACCATTGCAAGTATTCCCTCCATTTTCTCTCCAGGGTCACCACCACTGCTATTGCTGCCTTCCTCCAGCGTCACTGCCACTACTGCTGCCTTCTCTCTTACTACTAAATCAATTATTGATGCAGAGCACCACACGCGTTTCTATATTTAGCAAGCTTCTATATTTAGATTTAGGATTTTCAACTTTTCATGATTGTATTTTTTCTTTCATTTATTTGTTTAGTTCAATAGTTGATTTTGTTTGAGAAATTTAGTGATTTTACATTTAGTTAAGACTTTCTAATCATTGGAGGTAGTTTGGTATTTGTTTATTTGACGGTATTTTGATCTTTTTCATGTTTTTAAGTCATTATATATATGTGATGTAACCCCTCCATACAAGATTGACACTTAATGATGAATGAAATTGAAGTTTTCTTCTGCTGCTTGTGCAACGAAAACAATTTGGAAGTAATTCCTTTGGCATGAGGCCCTTTTGGCGTGAGGCTACCATCCTTCCATCTTAGGGTATTCTTATTCTATTTCTCTCTTTATCTCTCTTCCTCTCTCTTTTCCTTTTAATTTCAATGAATTGTATGTCCCAGAAACAGCTCCAAAACCTGTCCAAAAAAACCCCAAAACCTGTCTTAAATCTGTCCCAAAAACAACTCCAAAACTTGTCCCAGTTCAGCCCCGGATCTGTCCCAAAAACAACTCCAAAACCTATCCCAGTTCAGCCCAAGATTTGTCCTAAACCTATCAGATCTGCTACTACATTTAGATCTATATCTTAGAACTGTACAACAACCCTCTTCTTAACCCTTTTACTGTTGTTCTACACCTTTTCTTACGGTTATTAATTGATTAATTAATTTCATCCATATTAGATTTTAAGATGCATTTTTTTAATTTAAATTTAGATATTTAGAGTCACCTTATTAGTTGTCCTGCATCAATTCTTCTGCGAACAAGTCCACCTGAACCCTCTCTGTCTCCATTGAGAACAACTGCTTCCCCTCCAACACCGCCTCCATCATCTCCATCTCCTACCTCTCTTCCTCCTATCAATTCTAGGCCCTAAATGAATTCTCTTGGAATTTCTTGTTCCATTGCTCCCTTGTTTTTTTGGTTTTCTGAATTCAGTCTCTCCTCTCTCCCTTTGATCCCCATTATCTTCCACCTTTTAATATTTGTACTCCTATTTCTCCTCTTCTTTGCCAACACCTTTAATCTCTTGAGAGCTCAACTAAAATCAACAATCTTTCTTTCTGCCTTTCACATTATCTTCCACCTTTTACTATTTGTACTCCTATTTCTCTTCTTCTTTGCCACCACCTTTAATCTCTTGAGAGCTCAACTAAAATCAACAATCTTTCTTCCTGCCTTTCACATGTGGCAAAATAAACCCAAGTCAAATATCCACTTCTTCTGCCTCTCTTGTATAAAGGAGCCATAATATCATCATTGTCGTTGTTACAATCAAAATTACTAATATCATTTATCCTCTCTTTTTTTTTTGAGCAGTACTAATATCTTGTATCTGAGGTTAGCTTTCATTTAAAATTGGTTTTCCAAGCTCTTCTATGCTCTTTCAAATTTTCTTAACAAAACTAAAATCCATTATTACTATTCTAAAATCTATTATATTCTCTTTTTTTTTTCTATCTATCCATATTTTAGGCTTTCATATTCTTTTTCTATGTTTCTTCTACTTTGATCTTTTAATTTTTATATCTCATAAAAACCCAAGTGAAATCATTTCTCTCTTCCTTTTCTTCTTAAAAGTCTTAAACGCAAAACAACTCTCTCTCTCAATTTCCAGGCCTCAAATTGGTTCGTTTCTTCTCTCGCCTGGGTTCTAAATTTGCCAAACCAGAATTTGGCAGTGTCTCCTTTCGCCTGAGGTTCTTCTTCTCACATTACATACCAAAATTTGGTTCTCTCCCAGGGACAACTTGAGCCACCATTTTCTTTACTTTTGACTATGGCATCATACTCTTCTCCCAACACCCAGTTTGGAATTCATTCTCTAACCTCACTCCACCCTTTTCCATCCACTTGGACAATTCTAATTACGTTTTACGGAGGGCACAATTTCTCCCAATTTTGAGGGCTCATGATCTCATTGGATTTGTCTGACAGCTCAAACCCCAAACAACCCCCCCAACACACACACACAATCTTTTTTTTTTAAGTCCAAGGTATCCAAGCCTCTTAGAGCACATGACTAAGTCATTGGAGCATGTGCAAACCTCCGTATCCACACACACCGGGTAAAACTAGGGGGAGTGACTCTTATATGTCGAGAGTGAGACTTGAATACAGAACCTCCCACAGCTTATTGGGTTCTTAACCATCAAGCCAACCCTCCACAATCTACCTATCCACCATCTAGCTACAATCTTCAAGCAACCTCCAATCTATTTGATCTTCAATGGTATTTCAAAGTCTGACACCACTCATCATAAAACCAATCATCTTATCCCGTAACTCATAGCATCAAGGTCCAAATAAAGTAATCACAAAAAATGAATCATTTTATACAAGAGAAAGTTGCACATAAAGAACTTGTGGTTCACTACATATCTTCTGCTGATCAAGAGGTTGATGTCTATAAAAAATATTTTTGTGCCTGACAACCATAAGCTCGAGAGAGAATATTGATAAGATTAAGATTTAGTTATATTGTAAGAAACTGATTTGTGTTTAAATTTCAAATATACCTATAAATAACCACCTAAGTTAATTAATACTCTCTCCGTCCCATTTTAGTTGTCTCATTTGAAATATTTGTATTTTTTAAGAAACTCTCTATATAAGACTAGCACTCCCTTTAATCTCATATATTTTCAACACACTTTATACATATAGGACAACTAATTTGAGACAATTTTAAAATCCATATAGGACAACTAATTTGGGACCCATCCATATCAAGATGGTTTGGTGATATTCACTTTTACAAAAACAGGTATGAGAGCAATCCTAAAACCATAAAAATTTGAGCGAGAAGAGAAAAGATGTTACCCTAGGATCACTTGGATTCCTTTTCAAAGCTTCTATGTAATGCTTCACAGCTTCTGGATACTTCTGCTGCTTGAAACACTCATTACCTGCATGACAACAGACGTAAGGATGTCTGAATAAATCTCAATAACAATATAATATGAGACAGGGACCATGAGGAGTATATGATGCAGTGTATATGCATGTGGACATCATATAGTACAGAATATCCAAGCAATCACGACTCAGAAGGTTATTTTAAAAAATAATAAATAAATAGTCCAAACAAGTAAGCCAGAAATGCATATCAATATGAAACATGTGGCTTTGGAGAGTACTTAAATATTCATGCATGTGGATATCATATAGTACAGAATATCCAAGCAATCACGACTCAGAAGGTTATTTTAAAAAATAATAAATAAATAGAGTCCAAAGAAGTAAAGCAGAAATGCAAATCAACATGAAACATGTAGCTTTGGAGAATCCTGACAAAGTGAAATTTAATTCAGAAAAGACATCGTATCATGGCATATGTTAAGAAATGGTAAAGAGAAATAAAGCAATGGGCCTTGCAATGAATGATATCCACAAATGCAAGGGAAGGCATGTGACCAAAAGTAATGATTGCTGATGACCAAACTAAAGTAGAGATTGTTAAATATGCCAATTATAAAAAGTTTTTTTTTGTAGTAATTATTAAAAAAAAAAAAAAGTCTCATTTAAATATCTTTATCTATTTGTTTAAGAAAATAAAATCAACAGGTCTCTCAAATTCTCTAATCAGCCATCATTTCTTTGAAACTGTAGAATCCACATGTCATTGCTAAATATCATGTAATTCAAACTGAAATACAAGAACTCAATCATGCCAGCTTTGTGTGGTTCATAAATTATATTCTATAGTCCACCATGATGCATGGCAAATTTGTAAATGTCATTTTCCACTATTGCCATTATAGCTTTTTCATGGCTGTAATGTAAAGGAGGTGAAGTATGTAAAGGATGGGGTTAAACAATATCAGACATGTCAGCACTCCTTATCTCATTAATCAAGAAACTCACTTGGTTCATACAGATGGAACACTAAGACAGAAAGATAAGTATGCCTTCCAAACAGAAAAAGACATCAGACAACATACTGCAACTTATAGCCAAAATACTGCAACTTAGACAACAGATAACCTACAGCAAAATAACCACTAAAGTATGCACTATAAGAGAGAAGTGTACCTTTTTCACGCTCTTCATCAGCAATTTGTGGATCAAAATACTCCTGCTGCTCTAACTCTTTCTTTGCCCTCTCTGCTTCATTGCGCCTCTTCAATGTCTCAGGGTTGCGGTGCTCAGTTAGGGCTTTCTGGAAAGCCTCAATGGCTGGTTCATAGTCCTTAGAGGATTTTGCTAGCTTTACAAGAGCACTTCCTTTTCTTGTCAAGGCCCTTGCAATCATTTTAAAGTCTGATCGGAGCTCTCTCCCCCTCTCAACAGCTCTGTCACAATCCTTGATACAGTCCTCATACTGAATACAGAAGAAGATATGTTTCATTAATCTCAACAAAGAAGACAAATACGATAGCACTCAGCAATCATCACAAAAGTTTCTCTAACAGCAGCTAGCTGTCAATAGCAGTATATAACATGAGTTAGTCTTCTTCCCCTTTCTTTTCAATGATGTATATGATACAAATTAGTTGTCAAAAAGCAATGAGATTAAAGTAGACCTGGCAATAGGTCGGGTCAGGTAGATTTGGGTAGGATCTTATTTGATTTAGGGTCAATAACCTTAACCCATTACTTGTTTATTAATATGCCCTAGAGTGAAATTTGAGACCAACAAACATCATTCACTAGCCTTTGCAAGCTGGAAGAGTACCTACCAAATGCCAAAGCAAAACATTAAGACCTTTGTTTTCTTGAGCCATCGTTTCTCAAGCTTGTCTCTCAAATTCAAGAGTTCCTATAAACCCTTTTAATTCAAGACCATCACTATTCTTTTGACTATATTCAAATGATATTCATATAGATCTCTAAGATTTCCATCACATGTGCCAGTATTTCTGTGGACCCACATTTCAACATTGGTGACCTGACTTAAATTGCATCCATTTCATGAAGGTCAGCAACCATTAATTGAATTACTTCTAGATTTGATGACAGACCATAACTGCATAGAGATATCTTAGTTCAAGTTTAAAGACTTTAAATAGCTTCTATATTGCTACACATCTCATGAAGTGAACAACCTGATAAAAATATGATCAATAGCATTCTTGAAACTCAATTTTTTTTCAGGGAAATCTTATAGTTGAACATTGTCACAGGAATATCATTATTGTGAGTTGTGACTAAATCACAAATATCCTTCCCCAAATTCAACTCAACTGTTGGAGCCGAAACATGTAGCAAACTCATAATGAGACAACAGCCACAAACCCATATAAGGTATGGTGCCTCCTCTCCCAACTTGTAAAAAGGATCCTACTTGTCACTTTCTCGTGATGCCCCCTTCTTGCTAAGTTAAAAAGGCACTTACTTCCAAGTTACAACTACATAGACGATAGCTTAGAAAAGATCATCAAACTATTGCGTACTTCCATTTTTGTTGTAGCAAATAGATTTACTAATAAATGGAAATACAAAAACATAGTGTGTCATACTGCATCACAAAACCATTATCAAATCTTGATGGTAGGCTTTTTAATGCTATTTTCTAGTGGCCCCCTTCCAAATAATAATATTAAGAATAATACTAAAAAGGTCAACATCAAGAATTTAAAACTAGGAGAACCACCTCATTTCATCGCTATTCATACACCCTCCAGTGCTCTATAATCCATTATATCCAAAAAAAAAAATCTTGGTCTTCCTCCTCAAAATTTTAATAGTGTATGGAAGTTTTTAATTTCTTTTATTTCGAATATTTATCTTATGGACAAGAAAGACTGAAATTCTCCACGTATCCCAACACGTGCCAGTGCATGTAGATAGTGACAGAACATATAGTAGGGCTACAAAATGAGTATGCAACATCAGAGAATACCAGGCTATAAACATCAGGAAAAAAACAATCTTGCAATACATCCAAACAAGTAACAATTCAAAATGAATTCATATAATATATCTCATATAACAAATCCAGATTAGAAGATAATGCTTAAGCATTCTGCAAAGTACAAACTAACTGCATATACAAGTTTATAATAACCTCCCTAACAATATTTGTATAAATATAATGCACCAACTTCAATGCCATGACAATGTTATATTATAATTCACCCTTTTTACAGCATGGTATCCCCATTGGAGGTGAGATTAATCCAGATAAGCCCGGGACACAAATCACCCAATTTTTTCTTAACGCTATGGACAAATGTAACTTTTCTTCGCTAACTATCAAAATTTAGTCACCAAGAAAAAAACAGCAATATTAGGATGCGGGGATTTGAAAAAATATGAAACAATGCGGGATGTTATAAAACATGAAGCAATGTACTTCACTGTTCCATTTCATCAAAAAATCCAAAGGTCCCAATCACTAGCCAGTTAATGAAAAATGACAAAAAAAAAAAAAAGCATGCCAGAGTGAATGTTAGCTTACCCTTCCCATTTCCAAGTAGACAGCAGCTCTGTTAGTGAGGAATGAGATATCCTCATCATCCAGTTCAAGTGCTTTGGTGTAATGCTGGATTGCTGTCTCAAAATCCTTCTTCTTATAGGCACCATTACCTGCCTCCTTCTCTTTCTGTGCCTCTGCTTTCCTCGCCTTTGCCTCCTTCTCCTCCTCTGGGATATCCATCGCCTCAGGTTCCAGCTCTGGTTCCTTTGCCGGCTGAGGCTCTGGCTGCTTCCTCATCTGTGGCTCAGGTTCTGACTCTGGAACCTCCCTCTCCATTTCCTCTGGTGTTGCCGTCCTAAGCTTCACATTCAGTAAAACCCCAAGCACCTGCATCATTCTCGGATCTGACAAGTACATGTTGATATTGTTGGGGTTCCGCTGCACATCCTGCATCATCTTCAAGAAATCCGGCTGCTGGAGGTACGCTCTTGTGCTCTGATCAGCCGTCAGCTTCGCCCATACATCAGGGCCCTGGAAAATGTTGCCAAAAGGAGACGAATTGGGAGGTGGTGTACTGCGGGACCGCGCAGCTGCAGCCTGGGCATCAGCGAGGCCATCCTTGAGGGCCTCATTGGAGGGGTCTAGTTCGAGTCCCTTCTTGTAGGCGGCGATGGCTTCTTCGGTGGCGCCCAGGCCGAGGTGAGCGGCGCCGAGGCGACTGTAGCCCTTGGACCAGTCAGGCTTGAGCTCGACGGTCTTCTTAGCATCCGAGAGGGCGTCGGAGTAGCGGTGGAGAGAAGCGTAGGAGGCAGAGCGGTTGGAGTAGAGGACGTGGTTGGTGGGGGCGAGATCGATGGCTTCGGAAAAGAACTTGATGGCCTCTTCAAATTGACGTGCGGAGAAGGCAGCGTTGCCTTTGGCCTTTGCCTCTTCTGCCATCAAATCAAGTCGAATCGAGTGGAATCTAGTGGAAAGTTGGAAACCCTAGAGTTGTTTGGAGGAAAACGATTTTCAGGTAAAACTGAGAATGGAGGGAGGAAGTCGAAAAAGAAGAGATTGGGGACTTTGAACCCTGGAAGGGCTCTTTAAAAAGAACGCTGGAGTGCTGGACACTTCTAGCAAAGCCGTCCAACCCGATTCTGGAAAGTTCGAGCGTCACACGTACGGGAAAGGACGCCTCGCACGTTTGCCAGCCGTGATAAGCAGCATTTCGCGAGGCAACTTTTCATCCGTTGGATGTGAGAACGATTGTTTTGATGCTATGTATCTTGTTAAAAAAAATAAAGGAAAAAGAGTTGACCGAATCAGCGTTAGGGCTTAAAGATGATAAGAGTTATTTAAGAGATTTCTCTGATCCGTGACGGTGTATAATATTTTTCAGTTCTTTTAAGTATTTATAAAAAATTGTAGTTAATTTGATACTTCATTTTGAAATTTAATTGATAAAAATATATTTAATATGATATTTTCTATTATGTAAGTTTATTTTTATATAAATAGATTTAATATTAAATTATTTTAGTTCTGGATGCCGCCAACGCCAGTCCAATCAAGTCAAGTGAAACTCATTTGAGAATGATAGAGCCCATAAGAGATTATCAGTAAAATTTCCAATCCAGACCCATCAAAGAACTGACGAATGAAATAAAGGACCTTGGAATCTTTCTAACACATCAAATTTCATGCAATTTCGAGTCCTAATGAATAAGTTATGGATCGTTTTTAAAAATCTAATTTCCCAAACATAACATCCCCAAGGGTATATTTGTATTTTATTAAAAATAGAATTTTCAATAAAAAATCGCTTATAGATATGAATCCAAGCAGCTTTTGCAAAAAGTAAGGTGATTTTTTAATTAACTTTTTATTTTTATAATTACTATTTTTTTAATAAAAATACATAAAGTAATTTTTTTCTACTTAAGAGAGAAGAAAACAGTAGCAGTAGTAGCAGTGGTGACTGTGGAGGAAGAGATTTCAGAAAAGAGGAAAAGGGTAGTTGCAGACAACAAAGAAATGTTCAAGGAAGTCGATAGTGCAGAGATCTGACATTTCTGTTGCTGAGGAATCAATCAAAGGAAATGAATGAGAAATGCAGTGAACATGAGAGAGGGAACAATCCTGGGTTTTCCGTCCCATTAGTGTGCAAAAAAGAAATGTTGTGGTGGATTGTCAGAAACAAAAAGCAAAGAGAGGGGATGGGCTCAGGCAAGAAAGAGAGAAATCTTCAAGATGACCCCTTCTGATGTGTCGGCTCGGCTTCAATTTCAACATTTGATGGGATTTGTGATAGAAAAAAGAAAACAAAAAGGTGAGAGAATCCAGTGAAAAGAGAGACTGAGGAGGAAAAGGCAGTGAGAGAGAGATTTGGAAGAAACAAGTTAAGAAAAAGGTATGCATATGACAAGAGCTTCTTTCAAAAGAGATGACTGAATTTAATCGGGAAATTTTGAATGGCAATGTTTAACGGTTGTATCAACACAAGAAGTAATCTGTGTAACGAATGAGAGGCCCGAAAAATGGGAGGAGGCAGCGGCTGAATACAAGCAACAGATGGGTGTAGTAGATGCACTTAACAATGTAAATGGAACCCTACATAAATTAGGCGAAGACAGTGCATGGCATCCAAACTCGCTTGACCTTCAATTCCAGTAAAAAAATAGCAGCAGAACGAAAAAAAAAGTACAAATCGAAATGCAGTGTCCAGTAGCTCTTGGCAAATGGCTTGAGAGAAATGGAGGGAAAGACTTTAAAGAATATATAATAGAGTGAAAGAAACAGAGAGAAAAAAACAAATCTGAGAGGGAGAAAAATGGAGAAACATAAGTTTCAACAGAGAGAGATGGAAAATAAAGAATTTCTCGGTCTGATAATCTATTGACGAAGAGTCACAAATTGCATTATAATTTTAAAGTTTTGCAAAAAAAAAAATAGCGCCTAGGCCTTGTAATGTATTTTCTAAGTACGGAAAATACCTCCAGCAGTTGTATCGACGCCAAAATCATCGCAATAAGGGACCTGGCTTCGGGGAACTGCCGGCCCCTGAACCCCCGGCATTTGTGAAAGCATATGGTCCAGCATACCTCCAGAGATAACCAAAGTTAGGGCCATAGACTACGCAACTGACGAGAGAGAGAATCAAATCCACTGAGATGTAGACCTCCTCTATTCAAACTCGAAATAGAAAGGTTAAAAAAAAAAAAAGCAAAATTCATTCTCAACATCAAAATCCAGAAACAATATTCAGAATCATGACACCCCCAGTTACCAAAAATGCATCCCAGTCTTTGTCCGCTCGAATCCGTAGATTAGAAAATTGCCAAAAAAAAAAAAACAGAGAAACTAAATTAAGAAAAAGAAAACGAGGGGGAGAACGAAGATGATATTCAAGAAACCTTAAGCGAGGGAACTAGTCATCTTCGTCTCTTTTCTTGGGGGGCTTGCGGTAGGACTCTACGAGACTTCTTTTTTTTTAATAGTTATCTTACTTTTTTTTCTTAAATACACGGTATTTCAAAATTTTGTATAAAAATTATTATTTTATTATTTTATTTTTTTTAAAGATAATTCTTCTATATAAAATTGAGGGATAAAATGATGATTTCATATAAAATTTTGAAATGAATACTCTCTTTAGAACGTTGTAATTCTGGGCGGTGTAATCCCAATAACGATTCCCCAGCATTAGTCGTCCCATCTCTGGCTTTTACTCTCGAAGTGAACAGGATTACTGCTGCTGCCGTTTGGATGGATTGAAATTGAAATCGCAATTTAGAAGGGATGTGTCCGGAACGAAAGTTGCATTATGGAAGGAAAACGGCGACTGCTTAATGAAAATCTGAGCTTGGGAGGGGATTTAAAGGAAGCGTTGAGACTCTTGAACAAGTTACTGTGAACCCTTCCTTCCCAAAGAAAACGTCACGTCCCCCGCTTTGTTAAGGCAACAGGGCTGGGGACAAATTTTAAAGGGGTTAACTTGAGTACGTGTCACCTTAAGCAGGAATAACAGTTACCTTTATTTTTTTTATAATTATAGTGGTAAAGTAAGAATAGATTTTAATAGTAAAAAATCTTTTTTTAGTAACAATAATTAGCGATAAACTGATATATTAATAATTTAATTAAAATTAGTATTTTTTATTAAATTCAATATAATAAAAAATAAAAAATATTATAAAACATAATTATTAAAAAATATTCATCAATTAAAAAATATTTTAAATTTTTTTGCTCTATAAGTGTAAAAAGGGGGTAAAGAAGGGAATATATTAACAATTTTATTAAATTCGTATAATATAAAAAATAATAAAACATGATTATTAAATAATATTTATCAATTAAAAAATGTTTTAAAATATTTTTGCTCTATAGGTGCAAAGAGAGAGGTAAAGAGGGGTAATATATTAACAACTTTATTAGAATAGATAATTTTATTAAATTCATGTAATATAAAAATAATAAAACATGATTAATAAATAATATTCATCAATTAAAAAATATTTTAAAATATTTTTGCTCTGTATGTGCAAAGAGGGGTAATATATTAACAAATTTATTTGAATGGTTAATTTTATTAAATTCATATAATACAAAAAATAATAAAACATAATTATTAAATAATATTCATCAATTAAAAAATATTTTAAAAATATTTTTACTCAATAGGTGCAAAGAGAGGTAAAGAAGGGTAAAAAGGATTTAGAGGGGTAAAGAAGGATAATAGGTGCAAAGAGGGGTAAAGGGGGGTAAAGAGGGGTAAAGAAGGGTAATAGGTGCAAAGATGGGTAAATGGGGTAAAGAAGGGTAAAGAAATGTAATAGATGCAAAGAGAGGTAAAGAAGGTTTAGAAGGGTAAAGAGGGTTTAAAGAGGTAAAGAAGGGTAACAGGTGCAAAGAATGGTAAAGAAGGGTAAAGAGGAGTAAATAATGGTTGCAAAGAGGGATAAATATGGGTAAAAAGGATTTAGAGGGGTAAAGAATGGTAACAGGTGCAAAGAGGGGTAAAGGGGTAAAGAAGGGTAAAGAGGGTTTAGAGGGATAAAAAGGGTAATTAGGATTTATTAGAATTAATAATTTTTATTAAATTTATATAAAAAATAAAAAAGAAATATAAAACATAATTATTAAATAATATTTATCAATTAAAAATATTTTAAAATATTTTTGCTCTATAGGTGCAAAGAGGGGGTAAGGAGGGTAATATATTAACAATTTTTATTAAATTCATATAATAAAAAAAATAAAAAAAAAAGTATAAAACATAATTATTAAATAATATTCATCAATTAAAAAAAATTAAAATATTTTTGCTCTATAGATGTAAAGAGGGATAAAGGGGATAAAGAGGGGCAAGGGTTTTATGAAAACCCCATACTCTAATAGGTTTTCAAAAAAAGAGGGAGAGGTGTAAAATTTTGAATTTTTACTCTCACCCCTCCATTACCAAATAAGGGTAAAAGGGGGTAACCTCTCCTTACCCCCCATCCAAACTCAGACCAGGTCGATTGGATACTGTATATAACTCATCGCGCCTTTCTCAGTCGTCATCACGTATATGGACTCCGTCCGAGTTCTTGGATGACTGTTAAATACTTAAATTTATCTAATCTAATTATTAAATGTGATTATTAAATAGGATGATATTAGATAGACCAATTTTGAACCCAGTCGGCCAATTTCTATGTTCACTCAGTTGACCAATTTCCTTATAAACTTAACCACAGAACAAAGTTAAATTAAATAGTACTGAAAATATATTTACTAAAAAACTATTATATAAGGTAAGTTAAATAAGTCAAACTGTTATTTGAATTACCTTATTTAATAGAATATGTTTTTTACGTAAAAAAATTAATTATTGTATATTAGAAATTTAAATTTGTTAGAAGTAAACATTAATAATTTTGAGTGGTAATTGATAATTATGAAGTTATGGATGGTGTATGATTCATTGTGATATTTGTTTTAGTATTATTATTAGAAGCTTCAGAATACATTATTAATGTCTTTATTTTTATGCTCTGTTAATTTATTTTTAGTAATTCTTATACTTAATTAGATGTATGATGTGTATCTATATATTTTATGAAAAACTATATAAAATTGAACTAAATCATTTGATTGACTCATCGAGTCACCTAGTTAACTCCATGGGGTAACCAAATGAGTCTTGACAAAACTATATTTTTTTTCAGACTCACTCAATTAAATCTAAAATATACAATTACTTTATTTATTTGGTAGGAGATAAATATGATGGCGTCTCAATTAAGCCCAAAGAACATTTAGTTGGAGATTGACACCATTTATATAAAATATTGATTTTCAATTTCTTTACTCTATTTATTTAGTAGGATATCAATATTGTTAAATAAAAAAAATTATTTGTAGAATCCAACCCAATTTCAAGTCCGAAATGTACAATACGGGACCATCTGAACTCACGTTTTTTTGCCTAAGACAAAAATATTTGATGTTATTTATTAAATATAAATTGTAAATTATAAAAAATTTATATTTAAATAAAATATTAATTAACTAAAATTTTATTTATAAATTATTGCTCAAAAAGCCAATTTTGAACTATAATGTATTAGGCTTAGTCCGACCATAATTCTAATACGGGCATGACATTTTAGGCTTGAAAAAAATGAGCCTAGTTTGAATTGGGGTTTTTCTGTACATTTTTTTTTTACGTGAGTTTGAGTTAAGCATATGAAAAATTGACCCATTTAATGAGTGTTTAAAGTTTAGTACTTGGTCAAATTTTGGACTAGGTTGAGACATTGAAGGTTAGTCATTTAATAAGTTTGGATTGACAAATTTATAAAATGAGCCATGACCCATTGGATAAATTAATTTTATAAATTGGCTGAATTGAATCAATCCATTTAATCCTATTCAAGTCAAATTAATCAATTTAATAAATAAATCTGAGTCATTAAACTTTCATTGTCTAACTTGTCCAATAACTAAGATTTGCATATAATGAAAGTGTTTAAGATCTATTTGATTAAGTATAGATTACTTCATAATTTTTTAGAAATGCATTTATCTGATGGTTATAATTAATTCTTCTTCAAAGCCTAAAATCATCTATTGGGGCTTGGGCCAACCCCTCCGGCATTTGTGAATGCATATTGTGCAGCATACCTCCAAAGATAGCCAAAGTTAGGGCCATAAACAACATAACTAACGAGAGAGAGAATCAAATGCACTGAGATGCAGACCTCTATTCAAACTCGAAATAGAAAAGTAAAACAAAAAAAGCAAAATTCATTCTCAACATCAAAAATTCAAAATCCGGAAACAAGATTCAGAATTATGACAATTGATACCCCAGTTACAAAAAAATCATCCCAGTCTTTGTCCGCTCGAATCCGTAGAATAGAAAATTGCAAAAAAAAAAATAGAAACTAAATTAAGGAAAAAAAAAAACAAGGGGGAGACGAAGATGATTTTCAAGAAACCTTAATGGGGGAACTAGTCATCTTCGTCTCTTTTCTTGGGGGGCTTGCGGTAGGACTCTTCGATGCGTTTGGCCATGCCAAGGGTGGTATTCACGAGACTTTTTATGTTGGGAACGTTGTAATTCTGGGCGACGTAGATCCCAACAGCGGTTCCAAGCAATAAAGAGAAGCTGCTCCTGATTAGTCGTCCCATCTCTGGTTTTTACTCTCCAAGTGAAGAACAAAAACCGGACCGGATTACTGCTGCTGCTGTTTGGATGGATAGAATCAAATTGAAATCGCAATTTAGAAGGGACGTGTTCGGTTGGAAAGTTGGATTGTGGAAGGGAAATCGCGACTGTTTTCAAAATCTTCGCTTGAGAGGGAATTTAAAGGAAGCGTTGAGACTCTTGAGGAACAAGTTACTGTGAACCCTTCTCCAAGAAGAAGTCGCGTCTCCGACTTTCTCAGCCGTCATCACGCTCCAATGTGAATAAATTTGGGCTTTTGGGCCAAATTTAGACTACCATGCAGGGGTAAAAAAATCGGCCGGGCCGATATCCCGGCCGATTTTTCATATCGGCCGATATATCGGTTCGGCCGATATATCGGCCGAACTTTTTCTCTCTCCTCCCCGTTTTTTTTTTTTTTTTTAAAAAAAAAATCCAAAAAAATTACAGCAAATGCAGAAAATTATGAGCTTATTGAATATGTAATTTTTTCATAAAATATCGGATATTTACATCTTCTAATATATTTTTGAAGTTACGATAGTGGGAAATTATATAAATAGTAATAAAATGGTGAAAATTACAAAAAGAAATAAAATAAAAGGAAAAAATTGCATCGCTTTAAAAGAAGTTATTATACATTAAATAACAGCAAATAAAAAAAGTTCATGTATTATTTTATAGGTTTTACCATTTTCTAACATTTATATATCATAGTCCATAGATAATAATGAAATAATTACAAAAAGAAATAAAATAAAAGGAAAAAATTGCATCCTTGTAAAAGAAGTTAGTACACATTATATAACAGTAAATAAAAAAATTTCATGTATTATTTTATAGGTTTTACCATTTTCTAACATTTATATATCATAGACCATAGATAATAATGAAATAATTACAAAAATAAAGAAAATAAAAGGAAAAAATTTCATCCCTGTAAAAGAAGTTAGTATACATTAAATAACAGCAAATAAAAAAATTTCATGTATTATTTTATAGGTTTACCATTTTCTAACATTTATATGTCATAGTCCATAGATAATAATGAAATAATTACAAAAAGAAATAAAATAAAAGGAAAAAATTTCATCCCTGTAAAAGAAGTTAGTATACATTAAATAACAACAAATAAAAAAATTTCATGTATTATTTTATAGGTTTTACCATTTACTAACATTTATATATCATAGTCCATAGATAATAATGAAATAATTAAAATAAGGAGTAAGTGAATGTAAAAAATGTTGCTGTAAATTTTAACATGTTAGTAACAGTAACTAAGAGCAAATGAAAAATGTTCATCTATTATTTTATAGGTATTATCATTTTCTAACTTTTTTTTTCATTTATGCTATTTTATGTTGAAATAGTTAACAAAAATGAATAAATAAATGAAAAAAATAGTAACTAACAAAGTACACAAAAACTAACTACAGATACATTAAGATGGAAAAAAAATTATAATACCTATATACAGCTTTTATTACTACATATCTTATTTAACTTCAAGCATTTTTTAACTTCTTTTATGTTATTTTTGGCTAAAAAAATTAAAATAAAATACAGATAAATCGAAATAAATTACAAAACTTACAAGATCAGTAGATCTGTAAATGAAGAAACCTTTGAACGGTCTGGATCGTTCGGTTTCAAACAAATCCGGGTCGTTTAGAACTTACTTAAATCAAGTAATGAAGAGTGCAATTTTTTTTAAAGATAAATAGTAAAATCTGATTTTCTCTTTGAAAATAAGGTGTGAAATTTGAGATGTAGGTGAATGGTATTTATAGGAAAAAATTTGACCGGTTCGATTTTTTGGATTTAAAAAAAATAATAAAATATTCAGGCATGCCGGACCAGCTGAATCCTGCAGTCCGCTGTACACAGAGATGTGATGGGGAGAAATTGGTTGACAGGTGAGATCTCGTCCGAGATCTCGCCCGATATATCGGACATGAGATATCGTCCGATATATCGGCAAAATATCGCCGAACTTGAGTTGGGCCCAGGCCCGAGATTTACTGTTTTCAGGGGGAAAAAATGGCCGATTCGGCCCAAATTCGGCCCAGATTCGGCCGAGATTTGGACCGATATATCGGTCATCTCGGCCGATATTTATTATGAAAAAAAAGTTTTTTTTTTTTAAAAAAAAACAAAAAACCGAATTTTTAAAATTCGGCCGATATGATGACCGATAATTCGGTCAAAAATTCGGACATATCGGCCGAATTGTTTTTTGTACGGCCGATACTATACGTATCGGCCGATATAATTCGGTGGTTGAAAAACCGAATTATATCGGCCGATACGCACAGTATCGGCCGATATGTTGACCCCTGCTACCATGTAAGAGGCCCTGTCCAACCATAATTCTAATAGGAACATTTTTTGTTTTTTATAGTTTTTCATGTGAACTTGATTTAGGCATATCGAAGTCCAGTATCGACATTGAAATCGTAGGAGCGCTAGACATAGTGTGTTAATGGGGGCTCTAGGTTCTTATAATAGTGTAAATGGGAGCTCTACAACTCATTAGTTATATTGGAGGCCCTTAGGTGACAACCTATTTGATTTAAAGTCAGAGCCCAGTTGAAGTTCAACTATTTAATGAGTGATTCAAGTTTAGTGCCACTTGGGTTGGTCAAGAATCAAATAGGGTTGAATAATTGAAGGTTAGTCATTTACTAAGATTAAATTGATCCATTTATTAAATGGGTTATGACTCATTGGATAAATTAATTTTATAAATGGATTAATGAGTCATCTATTTAATTTTAGTCAACTTAAATTAATTTGTTTAATATATAAGTCCAGTTGAGTAAATTTATTGTATTAATTTGTCCAATAAATAAGATATGCATATAATTAAAGCGTTTAAGATCAATTTATTTAGTACGAATTATTTTATATTTTCTAGAAAAGAATTTATCTATAATTTATTTTTTTAACTGTTTTTCTAAAAGGATTTCAAAAGGAATACGTGCAAACAGAAGTGCCCAAACGATTGAAATCTCCTCATCCGATATCTCGTTCTTGTCTCTTCCCAACCTTTGCCATTTCACATTTGATTATCCCATCCTCTTGCAGATTACACGTCTAATATTGGACGGTTTAGATCAAAATCTTTTCGTCACTCGAGACGTCTTGCCCCCCAAGCCCAAGGTAATTTACTTGATTATCCGATTCCATGTCTTAATTTCGTTTTTATCAATTTTTTTTTTCTTCTTCTCTTTGCCGTCGATTGTTGATTGATTTTGAGTGTTGGGGATTTTGCAGCGGTTCAGAGTTTCAGGTTTTTGAGGTAATGTTTGTAATTTTGTTTTGAATTCAGGTTCTTTGCTTTGATGGTTTTTGTTTTGCATTTAATCATCACCATCACCATCACCATCACCATCACCATCACCATCTTCTTCAGAGCCTAAAATCATGGCCACTAATTCAACCACATCAGTTCAAGTCTCCAATGGTCTGTTTTAACGCTTTGTTTCGTCATAATGGGGATATTTTTTGCAATCAAGTCAGATAATCTTAAATGACATTTTTTAATCTTGACTTCGCAATCAACACTGAATCAGTTATCTGCTTGTGCCTTGGTTAAAGGCGATTAATGGCGCAACGAGCTTCTTCAAATGATTCACTAACCCTTAAGCCAACTTGTTTACGCTTCTGTGTAAACTGATAGGTCTGAAGTCCTTGAGTGACAAAGCATCATGGTGGAATAAGAATTATGAAGGGCACATCCAGGGCCTTTGATAATTTTCTTCAAGTGTGGAACTCATCAAAGAAACTAAAGACAACATCTTTGATGGTGTCCCAAAAAACTCTATAAATGCACATTGGAAATCCAGCAGGTCTAATTGCTTTTTTATCTCAAAACTGAGAAACAACTTGCTAAATCTCTTCACGACAAAAGGGATGCTCCAATGACTGAGACTGAAGCTTAGGACAGAGAATTAAATTGGATGTCCTCTAGACATAGCCCGCAGACCAGATCAGAGGGATAAAGAGAGGAGAGAACATTAACTACTTCATTTGCAATACCATCTTTGCTTTCTATACGAATTCATCTGTCATCAATTGCACAACTTGTGCTTCTTCCTCTTCTATTACAAGTGATAATAGGGAAGGATTTGGTATGTTTGTTGCCCTCAGCCAATCATTAGATTCTGGAATGTTGTTGACGAGTTCTTTTATGGAACTCATCTAAAATTACAATGCTTGAACAAATCATCCAATTACAAAGTTTAAGTCTCTTCAAGGGAGTCAAAATCTTGAGTTCTGGTCAATACATTTTTCTATCTCTTCAAGAACCATCCAAGATTTTAACTTAAGACTTCAAAATTTTGACCTTATGGATGGTTGGAAACCTCCCCATCTTTCCACAGAATCAACTGCCCACCGATTCTTAACCAGACAATGAAATTCATTCTCTTTAAGCCACATTGGCTCAAGCCAAGAGGAGGACGTCCAGAGTCAGGTCTAGTCCACAGGTAAGTGGGTCGATGATAAAAAAATGACTATAGCAGCAGTACATTGAATTGTGAGGAGACACCACTTTAACCATTCATGCAGACAATGAAATGGTCCAATTTTGAGAATGGAGGATTATCTTGTTATTAGACAACATGAATCAGCAACAAAAAGAGGAAGATATACCATCAAACTTTGATTGATTGAATCAGAAAGGACATGCATTGACTAGGATATTCTAGCACAAGCCCACCTTTTTGAAATGAATCTTACTAAATTGAAATCATCGAATCTTTTTAAATTGAAATCATCACCAATGCACCAAAGAATTAGATCTAATGGTTCTAAATCTTCAAAATCTTGCAATTAGTCATGATGAGAAGAGCCTTTGAGGGCCATAAGTTGCAGCTAGCATCCATGACTTGTTGATCCATAGTTCAGAAAGGACAACTGAAACTGAATGACATCCAATCATTAAATAGTTTGAGTCTTTAAAAGGAATACCAAATGATGGAAATGGTACTACGAGTACCAATAGTGCACTGCCTGCCCAAGTTCAACTTCTCCCCTCTCTCACTGTTGCAGTTCTATAGTAGGTATCGGTGTTGAAGGTGATCGTGGTAGAAAGCACTAAGGCAGGAATGAAACTCAATGAGAATCTGTCCAAGACTTATTTCTCACCTTGGTGGCAACAAGTTATATCTAGATTAGTTATTTGGGCCTTTCGTTGGAGGGTTGCCTAAGGTCTCCTTCTATGCCATATACCGTGGTTGAAAGGTTAAAGAGAAAAAACAGCTTCCCATTTAGTAAAAAAACCTCTGATCTTGGAAAAAAAAATCATACATTTCCTTTACTGGTTGAATCGCGCTTATCAAATCCTCTTTGCTTAAATTGCTTTTATATCACCTGTCCTTGAAAATTCTAATAATTTGGAGATATTATCATAGATGGGGGGCTTGTGGTGGGTAACATTTTTCATAAAACTGGTTACTCATATGAAATATTTGGTGGTTATTGGATGTGAAAATGGAAGCATTGCTTGTGGGGGGGGGGGGGGGGGAGGAAGGAATAAAGTAGGTTACTGTGCAGAAGGAATTAGTTTGTGATGGGATGAGAATGGCTTTTGGAGGATATTAGGATGGGGAATCAATCATTGAAGGATAGCTTTGGAATGAATACTCTATCACCTCTAAAAAAAATTGTAAGGACTAAGGAGTATTTGGAGGAGGAAAATGGGTGTGGGCTTTGAATTTTAGAAAGAATTTATTGGATTCTGAAGTGGAGCAATGGGTAGATTTGATGGCTAGAGTTATTATTGCATCTTAGTATGGAGGGGGAGGATAAGATCATTCAGGTCTTCCTTTCAAGCAAATCACTATTTTCATTGATGAGACATCTGCCCCTGTATTGATTTCCTCACCATCATTTTGGAAGTCCATGGCTCCTCCTTGCATTGAAGTCCTTTGTCGGACAATGTTCTTTTAAAGTTCTTAAGCTTGATGCTCTCAAGGAATTTTGCCCTTGCAAATGTATGCTGTTATTGTCATTTTTTTGGACCCATGAAGAGCATTGATATTTTTTCCTTCACCAATATGGTCTCTCTTTTTGGGTCCTTTCTCTATTTCTTGGGTGGTCTCTTGGCCATTTGAAATAAAAAAGGGAAATTGCCTTGGTTCTTCAGTCTTACTCATTGTAGATTATTAATGTTTGCCCTCTATTGATGACTAAAGAAATACTCCTTTCACCATGGTGCGTTTGCCAATTCTGTCATTGATAGAGATGGATCTGGACTGCAAGGATATTGTTTAGGCATCCTGGGTATTCCTAACCAGACCTGTGGGTCAGGCTGACTTGCACCCTGAATCATACTTGATCTAATGTGTTCCTAGCTGTTCATGCTATGAAGTATGAATCATGGTGTTGGTCAGCCAGACTTGCATGTTTGTTAGCCTGATTCGTGTGCCATGATCAAGTTTCTGTTGGGGAAGCTGTTGCCAATACACTACATCAGTGGTACTTTACCAATGCAATTCAAAGCTTCTATTGTTGCCACAGTGGCAGCATTTCCTTTCAAACTTACATTTGTTATAAGGAGCAGGTCCTAGTTGGGTGAGATACTTTTAGGTGTTAATAAAGGTTTTGACTGTCACTGTTCAGTTTGGCACTTCCATTATTTACGGACTTACAACTTATTAGGCAATAGGAAGCTATATATTTGGGTCTTAGCGGTTTCACACCATTCATGTGTCTCTTGGGTAGAACTGCTGAAGTTTTTCACAAGGACTGTGACAACCAACTTGTTCATTCATGGGGTCTTTTCTGGCAAATCCATGTTCTCCATTTTAAAACCCAAGGCATACTCCCATTTTCCTCAAAGCAGTTTGGAATCTGTGGCTTCTCAAGGGTTAAGGCATTTTATTGGACAGAAACATCAAATGGGATTTTGGCCCTCGACAATATAAGAGGACATTTTAATATCCAGAAAAGTTGTTTTTTTTTGTCTTCAATGGAGCCTATTGATTTTTGTTTTTTCATCCTTTTCTCTTATTCCATTTTGGTTGGCCATATGTTCAATGTTCTTTCTTGCGGTCCATCCCATTTTCTTCCCAGGCCTTTTGGATGGATGGGGGCATGATCCCCTTAGAAATGTATTTCAATTTGGTACATGGTGCCTTTACTATAGTTTAGGAGGTTGGGAAGGAGTGAAAATGGTATTTTAATATAAAGCTGTCCCTGCTTTGGAAGAATCATCTCATCTTGTTGGAGCTTGAATTCAAGGAGATGCTTGGCATTTTGGCATGTAGCTTAAGGAGGGAGTCGAGTTCGTTTGTTTTACATGCATAGCGGTGATTTTAGCAAGTTGTTATTTTATCAACCCTTTGAGCAATGGATCCATATTTTCTTTGAATAGAGCTACTGTCAGGAAGATAGGAGCTGGAGAGATCTCAACACAAGCATGGGCCCGAGCCAAGTTTGACTGATTACTGGTTGGTTTATTCATGAACAATGGTGTACCTATAACACTAGCGATTTTACTAACATTGTGCCTGTTTTGGAGTGAGCAAATTTAAATTAGGAAGCTAGACCCAAAGGGGAATGGTAGCCAGGTCTTCTCTCTCCAAATTAGTGGACAAAGACCACCGTCGAAGAACTAACAACTTGTATTGGAAAAAATAAGGGCCACTTTCCAAGATCTTATGGCATGTTTCTCCTGATTTTTTGTTTTTAAACAGCGTAGCCCAATTCACCTTACTAGTGTAGGAAGTGCCTGGGCCTAGAAAGGGCCCCTGGAAATTGCTTGTCCCATTTGACTCCATCCCCCGAGACCAGAGGAGCAGAAGCTTTACAGTTGTCTGCATTTTTTTTTATGACCAATGTGTTCAGACCTCTTGGAGCACCTTATTAATCGTGGAGGCATATGTAAGCCTTTTTGCCCACACACACCAAGTAACTCTCCGGAGAGTGACCTTTTAGGATGGAATGAAAATCAAATTTAGGATTCTGATTTTAAATGCAGGTTGAGGGACATCACTCCAACACATTAAGGCTCTTTTTCAGCTCTGGCAGCAGACCTGTGGCTTTTATCAGCTTTTGACCCAGCTTTGTCCAATTGAATTGACTTATCCTTGGCCCGAAGGATTGGACCTGCTCTGATTGGATGCTCCCTTGACCTCTCAAGTGTTTTGTCAGGGCCTCATTGATTACCTTCATCCCAATTGAAGTACCATTGGAATCTGCAGCTGTGCATTGTGATTGTGAGGGACGATTGCATGATCTCCCTTACTTCTTTCATAAGTTGGGGGTCCGTATAGACTTTCGCCATTGGAATTTTGATTGTTGCAATTATCCAATTAACTTTGGTGGTTCTGTGGGATTTATAAAAATCCTCCAGATTGAACATGAACTCTGGCGGAGAACTGAGTGTTTATATTACTTAACAAGAGAGACAGTCTCTCCTAGGCCTTGCTCGCCAGATCAAGAGAAACACTTTGGGGTAGTGTGGCGTTGGAATCTTTGTTGAGATAGTCAACAAGGAAAACAATTTTCTTTTCACATTTTTTGAAATGGCCACTTCAGCTCCTTGAAGAAGATGAGCAGGAGTATCACCAGGAAAAAGGCTCGCTGTTGCTAAAACTTTGGCTTTATATCATCATTCCAAAACTCAGAGGCAATGGTACTAGCTAGATCTCTGGCAATGTATCCATCTGAAAGGGCGTGCATGAACAGTAAGGAAGAAAAAAATCCAGTGTAGCTTAGGGAGGAGAAAGAAAGGGGATATGATAGAAGCTCTGGAAAACTATATTAGCCAAGGTTTTACATGATTTCCTTGTAGAAATGTGTTAACTAAATGTGGGATTTGATTTAATCAAGATAACATACATTATGACCATTTTTTTGCAATATGCATGGTTAACTATAGCAAAAATAGTATTAGTGGAGGATGAAGTACTCGTGCAAAAATTAGAAAATCTAATGCTAATGGAAGCAATCAAAACACAAAATCTAACACCCGCAAGAAGACACATATTTACATGATTTGGCCAAAGGCCTACGTCCATAGGACAATAACACAGGAAGAAGTTCCATTAATCTGAAGAAGGGGATACAAATTTCAAGCTCTCACTCTCATCACAGTACAATTCAGACTCTCTCACTATATAGTTGTTATATATGAAAGAGAAACAAATTGGACCAGGCCAATGCATGTTGGGCCGGGCCAAAACAAAATAAGTCAAAGCGAGTCAAATAATCTAACGGCCCATGGAAAACGTTAGGACAAGAAGCTAGTAAACAATTCCATAAAAGAAATGTCATGACACTGTTATATTAGATTATCTAGTAACCTAAACCGACATTAAAGCAACTAAAGGAAAAACATGGGTTACTTTACTCATTATAGTGAAACTCCCATTGTACATCACAAGAAATATGAACAATAGTATCATATTCTTGTAAACTTGGTAAGTTGTTACACATATCTAGTTAAAAATACTAATCTATTCACTAAAATAATATATAATGAGGAATGATCTTGCTGAGGTCAACCTGACCATAGTTTACAAGGTCATCCTAGGTTTACACATAGGGTCGACTTTCCATCATGGGAATCTTCTGAATTTCAACAGCCCACCATGGCATGTTATGAGCTAGCCCAACATAACTGGTGCACAAGGAGCATTTACCATTTAAATAGATTAGGAGTCCTAAGGGTTTTCTATGATGGAAAGTAGGTCATACATGCAAGAACTAGGTCAACTCAATAGAACTTTCAGTGATGCCAATCTTATCATCAGTTTTATTTTATGAAATGGCTTTATCTTTTTAGTTAGAAAATGTGATCAACAATATATTCGTTGTATCTTATTATGACAAATACTCTAAAAAAGCCCTTAGGGGTTGATGTAATAATTAATTAACCTAGTATACAAAGACCCTACTATTGTTCATTATTATTATCAATATCCCGTGTCCAATACCCTACTACCCATGACGATTATAAATATAATATGTTCAATTGCTTTGTTCATATAAATATCTCGTGTTGTTTTCTTACATACATGTATGGTATCTTACATACTCTTCAATAAGATGATAAAAGATTCTTACCGAACTACATCAATAAGATTTTGTTCCTATCGTTCATGTTGACTAGGTTTTTGTTTATGCATCTCTCTCTCTAACCTCAAAGGTGTATGATCTAAGGCAATAGTAGCAATCGTAATTTTTGAAGATCTTTTTACACAGGCTATTTTCTACTATTTTAAGGCAAGTTTGATTGATTTGAATTTTAAAGGTTAAGTGGTTTGACAACGTTGATGATTTTACTTGTAAGCGTTATATTGTCTATCAATTTCTAATACATAGGCATACATAAGTGGAGTATACACTACTCTTGGGCTGCATTTGGATGAAGGGTAAATTTTATAGGGGCTATCCGAGGTTGTGCTTTCTAGTTCTCATAGAAGGGGTTAAAGATCACTCGAACCAGGTAGTGAGTATGTTCTAATACACCTTTAAAACTTGAAGATAAAAGGAAATCTAAAGGTTAGGGCCATTTCTGTAAATACCCATTTCTTTCTTTCTTGTTCTTCTCTTGAAATCATTGATTTTAAGGATGTGAAGAGAAACCAATGCAACCAAAGATATGCCTGAGGGGCAGGTAGAATATGATAGAAGTCTTTTTTTCTAAGAAATGACTACCCATTTGTCAAATAGACAAGTATCAACCAAGATCCTTTCTATATCTTTCATCATCTACCAATCTAATTATTTGAGTGGTTGGAGAAAAGGAGAGCTAGCTACTCTGAATGAAACTTGTTATTGGTATACACTGCTCAATTCATCAACTACAATGATTGCTGCTGCAGGTTATGAGTTCAACTTACCTTTATAAGAGAAATTAAAAAAGAAGAAGAAGAAAACTTACATTTTATTATTCACATTTGTACTCTTGTTAAAAAAGCCTTGAATTTTAAAGTAAATTAGAAATGTATTTGAACTTTGAGATGTGTAGAAGATGTTTTCTAGGAAGATTTTGTCTTCCTTTTACGACTGATAAAGAAGAAGTTTGAAATGATTGTTTCCTTAAGTTACTTTTAATTTATAATCTTATTCAATTAGTTTCCCTTGGTTTGAATGCTTGGGCCTATCTGTTCATGTATTCCTTGGGCTCTCTTTCAAACAATCATATAAACAATCACAATCTAGAACTCAAATATGTTAAATCCTAGATAGATGGAATTAGAGACTTTGATGGTAGTGATGATTTTGCATTTAGTACTGTGCATTTGTAACTAAAGGCTAGAATTAAAATATTAATTAATATCTAAAATATCAATCCCATGGATTAATATGATAAGTATGTTATAATGACTATATTTTTTAGGACATAAAATATGGTATATAGTACAAATTGAAATATCCAGCAATATACTCAAAAGTCAAAATATCAGTTAGATGTATATTGGTTGTTTGAAGGATTAACATATCAAAGATGATACTGTACCTTCTAAATGGGCCCAGGAACATTCAACTAATGGAGATTCATCAACGCTCCACCATACTATACGACCGTTGGTATCTTATTTCTTAATTTATCTGAATTTCTTGTTCATAATGTCATATTATTCATAAACATATATGAGGCTTATTAGGGTATCTGGGCAGAGGGACACACATTGTTGCTTACCTGCACAATGTTGCACCTTTACAGGCTCACAAGATATGGATCACTAATCATGGGTTGGGCCCAACTCAATTGTTCGAAAATTGGGCTTCTTCAATCATGTGGGCTGCATCTATGGATTTAATGTGGGCCATAGACCTTCACACTAAGGGTCCAAAATTCGGTGCAGCTGAGATCTCTATTAAAATCCGATGCATCTCTATTAAATTCATTTTAGTCAAATGACCTCAATGCATGGACTTTACACAGTATTTTTATAATTGGATCTCCATTGTGTATGTAGATGGACCATATCTACAACAGTCAAACATATCTCATAAAATGCTGGAGGGAACACCCTTCAAAAAGTGGACAAAACTTTACATGATTGACTACGACGTAGAGAGAGGATCACAATATAAATAAAACTAACAAAGTTTAAGCTCAATTGATAGTTCTAGCTATGTGATTTTAGATGATAAAATTGATTCTTACGAATCATTGAATTTTTATAGATGAGTTTAGAATGATTTTATAGAGATTAAACTCCACATACTGATTCATGTGGTCTTCTCATTTCACCTACTATATGATCTCAATTCTTCATGTATTTGACATTTAAATCTTTTTAAGGCATTCTCTTTCGTAGGGCTGGCAACGAACACATAGAATAATTGCATAACAAAAATGTATCATATTTTCTTTTATAAACTCTTCAAAAACATAATCAAATGTCAAAATCATATCTATTTGGAGTCGGCCTTTTAAATTTTACTTTCCTGTTTCATCCTACCAAAAGCTATAGTGTCATGCACACCGCTAATATATCCTTCTTTCTCTATCCCTCTCACATTTTCCCTGCTTGACCTTTTTTTTTCTGTTGCATATAATTTCTAACTTCAATCCGCGAGAGATGGTTTGACGGTTAAGAACTCTAATTAGCTGTAGGATGTTTTGAGTTCAAGTCCAACGCTCAGCATATAAGGGTCAATCCCTATAATTTTACCCAGTGTGTCTGGATAGGGAAGTTTGTACATGCTCTAAGAACTTAATCAAGTGCTCTAAGAGATCTGAATACCTTGAACTTCTAAAAAAATTATTCTAACTTCTTAACTTTATGCACTGAGATCGTTTTTAGTCTTTTATGTCTAAACAACTTCAAGTAATTTCCTTGATATTTCGTCGTTCACCATTGCCAATAAATGAAAATCACCCATAATCTATTCAAAGATGATAGGAAAAGCTGATAGATATGGGTGTGTCCATGTCCATGTCCACCTTCCACACCTTTATCAATCCACCCAAGGCTCCCTCCACTACAAGAAGTCCCCACCACCTAACGCTACCGAAAACAACCAATCATTCCGCCAATCAGCATCGTTGGTGGACAAAGCCCCACACTCCAAAACCAGCCGCCCATGAAATGTCAAAATGTTAGAAGGATAGAAAAGAGCAGCAATAATTTCTGTAACAATGACACAAGACGATAAGGATGGAAACTATCTAACAACTCTGCGAGGGTTTGCATGTTAGTCAGATCATTCTTCTCTTTATTACAAATTAAAAAAATTATAATACAATAAAAACACAAGAAAGCATACAAAAGTATGCAAGATATACGTGATTTAACACTGTACTTACATCTGTAAGAAGTAATTTCACGAGATCATCAATTTGGAGTTTTCAAATGACATTTATAGGAAAAACAAAATTTTATTGATTATCATGTAAAAGAAAATGTACTTTAATATTTTGGAAATAGAATATTTCAAGAATAGAAAATAATAATATCTCAATTGATGGCCTTTCATTATATTTTAGAATAAAGTTACAATACTTTCTCCCTCGCACCATTGGGTACAAGTGAATGTCGTAATTCGATAAATCCCTCAGAAATACAATATATAGATTCATGTTTTGCAACCTCACCTTTTCTAAGCGGTTGAACCCAGTTTAACCTTAATTTCTACTAAATTTAGTTCGGTTATCTTGAAATCCATTTCAAAGTATTTTGTTATGTAAGTCGAAAATATAATTGTACAGATTGAAAATATACTTATATTTGTCATCAATTAAAATTTCAGTCTAAAATTTAAATTTTAGTTACTTGATTTTGATAGTCAAAGTTGATAATCGTCTTTGAAAAGATGATAATTAATTATTTTGACCGTTGAAATTGACTTTTGAAATGGATTTATTTTAATTTTTTTGAAGTCTTCTCTCAATCTGTATGGTTATATTTCTAATTTAAAAAAAAAAAAAGTCTAAAAGTCCGAACCCGACTCATCGCTCCTTTGTTTAGGTTAGGTTTGGCTAAAGGTCGACATCTAGTAAGTATTTATCAACTATATTACAAGTTCTTGTCAAAGGATAACCCCCTTTATTTAGTGTTTAGCATCCACAATAATCTATATTAACACCATGAAACACAAGATATCTATGCAATACTCCTCTTCGCATGCAAGAACGAAGATTGAAGAAGAAATGGGTATTAGTGGGCATTGACTTGGGGAAAAGAAGCATCGAGAAACATGAGAGAAAAGTCATAAAAAAACAAAGGAAAACCATGGAATTTTATTGTAAAAAAGGATCATAACAAACCATGAAAGAGACGTGCAAGCTAGTGAATGCTGTGGTTGACCTTTATGAAATAATGTAGAGAGATAAACGAGTAGAGGTATAATGAGAGAATAAAAAGGAACAAAACCCTTATTTGGAAGGTTCCTAAGTCATGTCCCATGCAAAGAGTGGTGTGGAGCCAAAACTCCACTCTATGAGAAATAGTCCAAAGGAGAAAAGAAGGCCACAATAGTTGGGCCCAAAGGAGGAAAGTGAGATGAGAAGGTGGACCAGATAGAGATAAGAGAGACTTCAAGGACAAGAGAGGACGGCGTTTGGGCCCTACTCAGTGGCTTTTGACAAGCATGAGTGCTTACTTTTGGGTTTTGGTATAAAAGAAGAAAATGTGTGAGAAGGAAGGGATGCGTTGGTTCTACGCCCACATGAAAATTATAAGCAAAGGAAAACGAAAGGGAAGGGATCAGGGATTGGGGATTAGGGATTATGGGGTGGCCAAGCATCTACAAAAGAGGCTCTACAAAAAGGTTACGTGATGACAGGCCCAACTTCTCCTTCGCACGCACACCTTTCTTTTCACTTTAACCTGGTGCCTTTGCTTGGGCCCTGTATCTTATAGGGAAAGGACTTGGGTTCACTAGTTATGATCATTTGCATGATAATTCCTAATTAAGATTTCCATACACCCATTGGATGTTCCCTGCTAATGGGTGAAAAGGGTTCTCACATCGCCTTGTTGAAGAAGAGAGAGATGGAAAACAACTTCCACTTGACTTGGTAAAGAGAGCCATTGGGGCTCTTTCTAGCAATATAACTGGGCTGCCATGGACCAAGCTCAACTCTAAGCCCATGTCTCAAAAAAAAATGTCCACAACACATATTGGATTTAGGTGGGCCTTTTGAAGCGGTGACTAAGACAATTGTTTATGAGTATGAGATTTTTGGTGCATTTTTGCTAGTGAAGATCCAAAAATATTTTGGTCATTTAAAAAAAATTAAAGACATTTTAAAGAATTAAAATGACAAAAACACTTGTAAACAAATTCCACCAAGAATTGAAGGAATCCGATCTTTCCAATAAAGCAAATGATGGAGTGGAGAGGAGGGGTGGTGTGTGAGTGTGACCCACCAAACCCTAAAATATCGAAACGAATCCCTCACTTGTAGGAGGCTTCACCATGACAAAAGCACCACACACAATTCCTTAAGGAAAAGTTGTTTATCATTATACTTTTCAATGAAGACTGATTTTTTAGGGCAGGGCTTGAAAAGAGTGCATCCAAACTTTAGTGTCTCTATAAGATTATAATATATTTTCATATGATCAACGAATCTTCTTTCTTTCCTCCATTGAGGTGACTAAAGAGAGATTGAGAGGAAAAAAAAATGGCAGGTACAAGAAAGAGAGGAGATGAATTGGGGGGTGTGAGAGTGATAAGGGGAACCCTCTTTTCCATTCATTTCCATCCGTTGATTGTCATATATTTTCCTTTTCCTTCTCTTTCCTTCTTTTTTCCTTTGGTTGGTTGCTGAGTTCGGCTGGTGCTGACAGAAGCCTGGCCATGTCGGTTGAGAGATTGCAACCCAATATTCTTGTTAACGTAACGTTTATGGTGGATTAATTGATTGGGACTTACATTTATAAGATTCTTGTGAAACTGTTCTCATTATCCGTAGTATTTTATTTATTTCATTCATTGTATTTTTTTTTATATATACAAGTCAATAAAAACATCTTCTAATGAATTGAGGAAGACACACTAAAACTGTATGTTATTTTATATGCTATAGCTTGCGGAAGAGTATTAGAGTTAACCCAACTGTTACAATATTTTAAGGATAATGATCGGAAACTCCCAATAAAAAAGAGGTATAAGTCCGAATCAATTAATCCACTATAAACGTTACGTTTACGATCCTCACTTGCAGCTACCAACCACTAGAGCTGCAAGTGGGTTGTGTCGCTTTTGCACCTCTCTGATTTTCTCTTCATTGCTTTCGGTCCTGAGTTTCAGATCATGACTACTCAATCCCTTTCTTTATACGCATATGAATAAGAAGATATCTCTGTTCCTTGGCCATTTTCACTGCCTTTACATCATCACCCAAGTGGGTGCTTGTTAAAAAATATACATTAAAAAAAAAACACTAAACACTTGTGAAGATTTTCTTGGGTTTTGCAGAGATGAATAAACTGATGAATTTATGATATCATTTTCAACTCAAGTGGGTAAAATTTAAGGACAAATGGTACAAATATGAATGACTAAACATGTTACCAGTCTTTTCTACTGTTGCAAAAATGTCCTGTTTTGCAGAACAATAACCATATATTTGACGCTTTTGTTTTTGGGTACGATCTGTGTCATCATAGTCCTAGCGACTATTTGATCTCGGATTTTGACAGACTCAACTTTTGCTGTAAAAAAAAAAAATACTAACAAGTGAATATTATTGCCGGTTCTGTGTCTCCGGTCTACAAAACTCTAATATATTTTGAAAAAAAAATATATAATTTGCAATTTTAAATATTACTCTTTTGGGATCAAGTCCCCTCTAGAGAAGTCTTAGATCAAGTCTCCCTTTCTTCATTATTCTTTACTTATCGTGTATGAATTAAGAGATTTACAAATGTTCCAAAGATTAATAAGGTGAGACGTCTAAATATCTTAGTATTAAAAAAAAAAATCTCAATCTTCAGTTGTCGAATTGATGGGCCATTTCATGTTTGGTCCATAGCCCACATGTGCTGCTGATTGAATGCCAGCAACCGTCTTGCATTACTAACTAGCTCTATAAGAGTATAACTAGTTTTGACCATTTTAGCAGAATGGATCTGTATCAGGTGACAAGAGTGATACTGTTCGAACCCGGTTTTCTTGAATGAAGAAGAATATAAACAATATAAAGCATTTATATCTATAAAATGAAAGCAGCAGATTAGACTTTTCCATAAAATCTAAAATAAAGTACATTAATATATTGGATTGGTAGGTTCTTGATAAAATGGCCCACACATGATGTTTTGTAGTGGGATGAGAGTGCCAATGGCAAAGGTTCATGTGGCTCAATATTAATCATAGAAAATTGATAATAACTTAATGTCTAATGATTCTACAGAATTAAAAAAAAAAAATCATAAAGTATATAATTAAATATAATAGATAGTTAAAGTGGACCTACGTAATATAAAATATTATGTCATTAAAATGAAAAGTTAGTAAAAGAGAAGTGGGGTTTTGGAAAGAGAATAGGTGGTCTGCAGGTATATGATGTGATGCTTCTGATGTTACCCTTCCTATGTATGAATTTTGTGTATGATTAGTGGTTAGAAGTTAGAAAAAAAAATGAAAGCAGAAGAGAGAGGAGAAATGAGATTGTAAGAAAAGCCAAAGATACAATCATTCCACCTGTTCTGTTTGGTTTTGGAGAAGAAGATCTACAGCTTTAGCCGTGCAACTTTTCCAACTCTGTAAATCTAATACAAAAGAACAAATCATGACACCATGTGTCTGATTCTGAAAGCAACTTTACAGTGTTCATGAGAAATCAACCCACCTTTCAAATGGGTCCAAATAATTTCAAAACCAGTAACAAACTCAGAGACCAAACCAAACCCAAACCAAACCTAATTTCTGAAACTCAGGTAAGATTCAAGAAAGAAACAGTGGAGAACCGAATCATTTGTCCCATTCTTTAAAAATAATATTTGGGTGCCCAGATTTGAATTGAAATGACAATAAATGACTTTAGATAGATAAAGAATTATCTGATGTTTTTATTGATGATGATGTTTATGAACGACGAACTCTCCAAAGGATATCTAATTCAAAACATCAAAATTCTGCTCATGCACATACGATATTAGTCAAGTCTATTTAAAGTTTTTAAAAAGTTAATATGTTTAGAGAGATATTTGTAAGTTTTAAAAATATAAAATCGTTCTTATCAACTCCATATTTAAATATAAAAAAAGAGAGAAAATCATCAAATTTGACTATATAAAGACTAATTTATTGTTGATTTTTGTCATTTTAAATAAAAAATATAGGTCACATAATAAATAAGAGGTGTTATTAAAAATAGGGTAGCGATCTTCTTACAGACATTTTGTGTAATTCAATACGAATTTTTCTCTATTGTCTATTTTGCCATTTGAATCATTCATTGAACCTTTCGAATCAGTTATAGTAAAAGATTGAGCGAGCCAATTTATGAGTAATACAGTGTCCGATTAAGATGTAATTCTTATCTACAGAAGGGCATTTGTGAACTTTTTGGGGGAGGGCCTGCTACCGACTTGCCAATGATGAATACCTGTCCACCATTGAAAGGCAAGAACTCAGTGCAACTTGTTTATTGCTCTATTTCATAAGGCATCGGATTGGCCCACATAAGTAATGTGAGCAGTAAGCAAACCAGAGAAGAGAAGAAAGATAAATCTATGTCAGATGCATTTATATCTATTTTCTGTGGAAATCCTCGTCGAGTTGTACTCAGCGATTCAAAGATCTTGTCCACTTCCCTTCTTCAATGCACTTCATAAATTGGCACTCCAGTCCACAATTGTGAAGGTGGGAAATGGGTCTCATGCTTTTAAAACTTTGTTAGACTTGTGGGTTAAGAGATTTGACCGAGTTCATATTAGATAAATAAAATAAAACTAGGTTGAGAGTGGAACTCGATGAATGTGAGCTGACTCCAAATAATTTATTAGTGTATTTTATCAGATCTTACTTAGATGAATGATTTCTAAACTCTAGTCCTATTTGGACGAAGGAAAAGTAGTCCATTCCCCATTTGATATTTATTTATTAAATAAAGGAAAAAACAGAGCTAATTTCCCCATTTTCTCTTTTAAATCAAAATTTATTTCCACTAAATACCTTCTCCTTTTCTTCTCCTCTATTTCCTCGGTTTCTCTTTATATCTTCTTCCCAAAAATTACCCATTAAGATTGTAGAGTAGAGATGTTGATAGATAGAAACAAGACAAAAGACATGTAACTGGCATCATGGTTACCCCCTGGATTGGAAGGTGTCAGTAGGGTCCAACCCTTTACTCCTTTGCCAGTCACATAATCAGAATTTTTCCGTCTGTAATTAGATAAAAAAAAAAAAGTGGAAAAGAAGACTCAAGTCCCCACACATTGAGTGGCCAGTGGACCCCACTACTTTACGAATGGCTTGTTAAGGCATAAGACTGTATGATTCAAAATTATGGCCATCAAAGGTGGGCCTTTGCCATATGTCAGCCTTTTCCCTTTTGGGCTTTCAGATGGCCATGATTGGGGTAGTTGAGCCCTTAAAAACAAAGAAAGTGAGAAGTGGAGTAGATACACAAAATAGAACGACACTGACCACTGAAGACACGAGTTTTGATATCTATTTTTAGTGATTAGACTGAAAACCAAACAAGTATTATATAATCCAGTGGGCTCCTTTGCCATCTTTGATTGAATCTCCTGCAAACCCATTTTTAAGATATTATTATTATTATTGAAATATCAAAATTTTTATTTTATCTAACTGTAAAAATTTATCGAATTAGATTAATTGACTTTAAAAATTAGGTTGGTGTCCTATTGAGCACGAGTGTAATTTATAAGAGTTGAGTGGGTGTGAAAGGATAGAAAATAGATTTATTGAGTCCCATGGGAATCCCATAATTTAAAATTTATAGCAAACTTAAATACAAACACATCTTACAGTAATCTTATTTTTTATAGGGAGCACTTATACACACTCAGAAATCCTGTCTCTACACATCCATTTTTGAAATTTGGTGGCAAATTACTATTTTACCCCCGTATTTCCAATCATTCGAATGAATGCCCAGTTCATTTTGAACATTCATTCGAATGAATGGGCTGAACAGTGACAAAGACTGTTCAGCCCTATTCATTCGAATGAATATTATTTATCAATGAATATATGTTGATTCATTCGAATGATTCCATTATGAGCTTCATTCATTCGTTATGCGCTTCATTCATTCGTACAGTTGCTTCATTCAGCAAGCAGTAAAATTATTTAAATATTTATTTTTAAAACTTTAAATTTATTTTTTAAGCATTGTATATTTTCAAAATTTCTCAAATTGAATATCTAGACTAATTACAATAACCTGATAAAAATACCTTAAGACTTTAAGGTCTTTTGACACTCCTAAATATTTAAAACTACAGTATTTTACAAATAAGGGTATCCCTAGGCTGTGTCGAAAATACATTTGGAAGTGTCAAAAGACCTTGAAGTCTTAAAGTATTTTTATCAGGTTATCGTAATTAGTCCGGATATTCAATTTGAGAAATTTTAAAAATACACAGTGCTTAAAAAATAACGGTCTATGTTTTAAAATATAGACAGTTATTTTTAAGCACTGTGTATTTTCAAAATTTCTAAAATTAAATATCCGGACTAATTACAATAATCTGATAAAAATACTTTAAGTCTTAAATGTGTTTTCGACACAGCCTAAGGATGCCCTTATTTGTAAAATAATGTGTTTTAAATATTTAGGAGTGTCAAAAGACCTTAAAGTCTTAAGGTATTTTTATTAGATTATCGTAATTAGTCTGGATATTTAATTTCAGAAATTTTGAAAATACACAGTGCTTAAAAATAACTGTCTATATTTTAAAACATAGACCGTTATTTTTTAAGCACTGTGTATTTTTAAAATTTCTCAAATTGAATATCCAGACTAATTACGATAACCTGATAAAAATACTTTAAGACTTCAAGGTCTTTTGATACTTCCAAATGTGTTTTCGACACAGCCTAGGGATACTCTTATTTGTAAAATACTGTGTTTTAAATATTTAGGACTGTCAAAAGACCTTTAAGTCTTAAGGTATTTTTATCAAGTTATTGTAATTAATCTAGATATTCAATTTGAGAAATTTTAGAAATATACAATGCTTAAAAAATAAGTTTAAAGTTTTAAAAATAAATATTTAAATAATTTTATTGCTTGCTTAATGAAGCAGCTGGCCGAATGAATGAAGCGCATAACGAATGAATGAAGCACATAATGGAATCATTCAAATGAATGGGATTCATTCATTCGAATGAATCAACATATATTCATTGATAAACACTATTTATTCGAATGAATGAAGTCCATTCATTCGAATGAAATGCATATATTCATTGTTAAACACTATTCATTCGAATGAATGTCAAAATGAACTGGGCATTCATTCGAATGAATGAATAATTGGAAATACAGGAGTAAAATGGTAATTTGCCACTAAATTTAAAAAACGGTTGTGTAGAGGCAGGATTTTCGAGTGTGTGTAAGTGCCCCTTTTTTATATAGTATTTAGTATTGATATCCACTCTTTCTCTTTCAACTCTGTACTACAATTGTATGTATACTTTTTATAAGAAATTCAGTGTAAAATACTAAAATATCAAATCAGACTGAACTTTCTAATCAATCTTTTTAGGTTCAGTGGACACAAGATTAAATGAAATGTTAGCACAAATTCAAATTCAAATTTGACTAATTTTTTTTCCACGCGAAATCTCAAACCCTTGAGCATGAAAGGTAGTGAGTCTCAATCAACCTTTGATTAAATTGGATGCTGGCACTTGGTCAGCCCAACAAGGTTCTTCCACACTTAAAGTGTGCACTTTGATCATGAGCCCAATGGCGGAAGAAGGTATGGACTATGGATGTGTCAGGCATTTGGAAATTGGATGTATGCAAAGTATGAGGAAAATCTCCGGTGGACAGACTTGACTTTGCAATTTGCTTCATCATTGGAAATAATGATGAATTTCCACTATTTGGTAGGATTTTGAATTAAGAATGATCATCTTTACCGGGCGGTAGAAATCTTGATATCGATCGATATTTTCTCTCTCAATTTTTTTTTTAAAAAAAACCCTCTAATATCGGCGATATACGATACGTATCATATCCACCAATATATATATAGATTTTAAAAACCAATATCTTGACCCCTGGTTTTTACACTGGTTCATCTTCCTCATATCTAGATATAAGATTTATCAAACACGGTGGTGATATATCTATTGGAATATTCTTTGTTTGTGTTAGGATAATAAAAAATGGCTGATGCATATCGATCAATAGAGACATATTGATTTTAGATAAGTTGATGAATATTACATCGTTTGTACAGATTTTTATCGGCCAATAGTTCGGTTATATCAAATAATCATGTATCAGTCGATACGGTATATAAAGTTGATGAATATTACCTATAGAGTATATAAAGTTTCACTATCAATTGATAATACAAAAGTATATAATTTCAGTTTTTAAATTTTAATGAGTATAGATCATTAATTTTTAAAAATTTAAGATCAAGAGATATCATCATCAAATTGAAAAAGAAACAATTGACGAGACAACATGTATCAGAACATGACTTTTCATATCTCTTTTTCTTACAGTGGCTTTAGACAAGTGAGACATAAAAACCCTCGAAATATAACTCTTTCTTGGATCAGGAATGAAAAACAGCCTTCAATGGATGAATGGAAGTCTTACTGTCAGATTTTCACCCTATGGAAATGGAAGTAGAGATACTGTCTTTTAAAAATAAAAAGATATCGTATCTTCAACTTGTAATTATTCAATATTTCGTGAGTCCCAAAACTGTAATTTTTAGTTTGCACCTTTATCTTTTCAATAAAGAATTCATTAAAAATATATTTTAAGGTCCTGTTTTTTTTTTTTAATGAGTCCCAAAACTATTTTTATTTTAGACATTTTAGAATCTAATACACCCGAACTTTGATAGAAACATCATGCAAACTTCACCTTATAAATGCATTCCACCCTGTGATATAGACCCCAGCCAAGTAGGGCCTACGGACCCACCTGCACAATGTCGTGCAGGCATGGCATCACCCTTGTGAAACCTGAGATGGGTCTCTCTTTTTTTCCTTTATATCATCAATTCCAACAATCCAACCTCTGTGCACCTTTGAACTATCATGAAACCCTTTTAAACATCAAAAAATATAAGGCGGACATGTGACAAGAAACACAGAGCATGTGAGTTGTATAAGAAGTTTGAAATAAAAAGGATTTATTATGTCCTCAAGTATCAGAGCTTGTATACTGAATGAATTGTATTGATGGCCCCACATTCCACACACACAAAAAGACTAGTCACCCAACCTCTCCTCTATCTTTTCCTACACTCTTGCTCTATTCACTTTTCTCTAAGGTTTTCCTGTCGTCTCAAACCGTTCTGAGTTTATTTTTTATGAGACAAAAATACTCCCAACTCCAGAAAGAATGTAATCACCCCTTAACATTAACACGAGGAATTGGTGATCACCCGCATACTGATGAGTGGTGATTACATTAGACGATCCAATAGAGCTGTGATGAACGTATTGAAAGTCATATCTTTAATACACAACTCACAAAATATCACTTTTACTTAATGAATCACGTTATATTTTTAAACTCTCTAAAATTTATTAATTTCACTTTGTTTAATTTTTAAACTTCACGACCTTTAAAAAAAGTCTGGATTGATTCAATTAAGATGATCTTTAGTAAGCCACATATTGGAGAAATGATTTTTCGAATGCATCCATCACTACTCTATTTAGAATTCCAAAGGGTTAGGTGTGATGGCCAATAAATTCACCTCAAGAAACAGGAGTCTTGAATTCGAATCCAATCGCACTCGAAGAGACATTCTCCACAGTTTTGCCACATGCGTGCGAATTTTAGAGGCTTACACACACCTTGAGAACCAGACGAGTGTTGTAAGAAACCCTGGACACTTTGGTCATAAAAAAAAATCACCACTCTATTAATAGGTCCCACGCCCAAGTGCTCACCATCTAAATACCTCCATTCTCAAAACACTTGAACACCCATGTCGAAGACCAAAAGTTTGTTCCCCTACCAAGATGTGCGATAATTTCCTGTACAGATTTTTTTAAGTAAAGATTTTTGAGAACTACTGGTTCTAACCCGACCCCATCAGATCAGTAACTTGGATCATTAAATAGTAGGGCTAATTTAATAAGACAGGTAGGACGAGGAAATGTTCAGACTTCAGACCACAAAAATAAAAAAGTGGTCTCATTTGAGGGAAATGGTAGAGGTCTCACGCACGAAGTTTATAATACCTCAGAATAGTTCCTTGGAGATGAGATATGAATTCTTATATTGATCGATTCTCTTCCGCAATGAATCGATAAAGAAAGTGGCTGAATCAATGCAGATATAAGGAAATGAATGAGAGGATGGAGATGCATAAAGGTGAATAATCTTCTTCCTTCTTGTAACAGTTTAAGCTAATTGTAGTCTATGGTTCATATTGTAAGAGAGATCAGAAGGGGTGCCAATTATACTTCCAATTCTAACATAAGATCCAGATGAAATTTGAATTTGAATATGAATTACATAATTTACTCAATACAAATTGATGTTCCTCCTATATATCAACCTCTTCGGTGCTTGAATCAACCAAGAGAAACATGAAACATTGAAATACCATAACTGAAGAACCAGTTTTAGTTTTTCTTTTCTTTTTTCTGAAATGCCAAAGAGAACATCATTAAATGAAGGAAATGGAAGAAAAATGCTAATCTGATATTACAATTATCAGAGCTACACCTAAACAGAACATAGAAAATAATTACCTTCATTATCCCTTGCAAATCACTAAATCTAACATAACAGGTAGACCCGCCATTGACACCGTTCCTGAGGCTAGCAACATCAATATCATGAATCGAACCAACTTTCCCACCAATAAATTGGAAGTATCCTAATTTATTTATTTAAAACAGATAAGGAAGCAGATACAGGCAAATCCTGCTCAGTTTCTTCTACACTTCTATTGTCAACGTCAAACAACAACGAAACAAAGTTGATAATAATCAATCTATTTCAATGGGAGTACTTGGAAGGGGTCCCATACATATGTCTAGCATTTCAATTATGATTTCAGAACCTGGACCCAGAATGTAAGAACATGACATAGGCCACAGTGGTACTGAAAGAATTCAAATTGGGGTGCTGGATAAGGCAACAAAATTGAATGCAAAGCAAATCCAAACAATAAAATTCTCGCCCCGGAGATCTTTGCAAGATTGTGAAAGATTAAACCAAAGATAGTTCTGATTTTTGTAACAAGGCAAGGGCAACCTTATTTGCTGCAGGTTAAAAAAAAACCCTCATCTGTTGTTTATGCCAAAAGTACCCAGTTCTTAAAGACTACAAATGTGAAATTCCAAAGAAAACAATTTATTCAGGATTTATTCCGTCAATCGCACACCAAGACAACACAGTATATTTGTCTACATTATCAATTGAAGGAATACAGATGTCTCATAGATCTGGACATGGATAGCTTCATGTTTTTACGCAGACTTTATTTCCTGGAGGTGTCTTCCATTGTCAGCAGGCCTACCCAACATAACTGTATCTTGTAATTCCAAGTGTTTTCATGCAATGAAGCACTTCACAATAAAAACACGGGCTGAGGGGCATGAAATTTCATCTTTTTTTTTTTTTTTCCTTTTTTCAATTTCTACATGCACTGTTATATAAGCGATAATGACCCACATACATGTACCTCATCTAGATTAGGTCTATTTTTGTGAATTTCAATAATGGTCACATTTTGGGTCTAATACCATATCAGATTGGCATGAAATTGGATTTATTGGATGCCAATACATAATTGAGAGACAACCATCCATGTTTACATGTTTGTAAGAGTGCATTAGACAAGAAATGTTTGATCAGAACACAGAAACAACAAATGAAAACGAAATTTGTGGGGGGATTAAATCCATGATTTCATATTCCTTCTAGTCAAGTGTCCAGAGCCACCTTAGGTAGAAGAAGCAAGTGCTGCTTCTCATTTAACAACACATGGAAACATCAGAACACTAATGGCCATTTTTTTTCTGGAGGAAGAAAGTGAAATATGCTGATTTCCCCTTGTTTTTTTTTTTTTCAAGTTGAAGGGGAAATCAAGCAAGAAGGCATGACAGTGAAAGAAGAGAAACCGCTAGGCAGGAGGACAACATAGAACATGTGCAGCCAAAATAACAGCCACAGTTTCAGATGCTCGAATTAACAAATTAAAGCTACTAGTTCTTGGGAGTACATGACGGACAACATGCCTGTAAAAATGCAGCTCAGCACCTCCATGCAGACACAGAGACGAGCTCTCCCCGTTGCCAGCAGAGGCAAAGTGATGCTTGGCGCTTCTCTATGTAGAATCCCCGCACTGGTAGGCGCTTCGCCAAGCACTCTGCTTGCATCTCTGTAAAGTTGGTGAAGGACAGGGGTGAGAAAACCGGCTGAAGCAAAAAGTGCTCTCCAGGGAGGCAACTTCTCAGCAAGCCGGTGCCGCCCTAATACAATGTTCTCAATCCTAGGCAAGAGCAAGAACCTCTCAATCTTCTGCACTGCATCCGAATTCAAATTCACAGCATCGAGGGAATCCAACAGAACTGAGTAGGAATGGAGAGCATTGAGGAAATAGAGAGGGAAAGGGAGTTCGCTGTGGTCACAACCACTGTCTACTGAAACTACAATCTTGGGAGACAGCTGTTTCACAAGGCGGAGAATGGAGGTGGTGGATGGAGCAAATGATCCAGCAGGGAGGTTGACAGCTACAGCTTCATTTTCCGCTAAATTAAGCATTGCCAAAGGCAAGGGCAGAGTATTTGAGAGTTCCATTGAATCAACGTTGATGACATTGAATTCGAATGGGATGCCGAGATCACTTGCAAAATGAGAGAGGTTTTCTCTGGTGAGGCCAAGCTCAAGAGAATTATTGGTGGCAGGGGAGGCAAATGCAGTGATTCTTAGTGAAGGGGCACCACCGAGCCTAAGTGCAAGCTCCTGCATGAAAGACGCCCATTGCCCGCCAAGCCCAATATCAAAATCGACTATGTGAATCCGGTCAACATTGTCTAGGGCTTCCAAAAGTACCTGGTTGGAGGTGAAATTGACGAATTGGATGAAGGGGGAGACCTCAGAGAAGACCTTGTATGCATTGATTTTGAAAACAACGTCCATAGGAGAGGCGGAAGAGGTTAGAGAGTTGCTTTTGTTTACTAGCAGTTGCAGGGCCTCCTTGAAGTAGAAAGCCGCTCTGAGTAGGGGCTTTCCAAAAGGGGAGAGCTGGTGATTGAGCCGCGCCAATATCCCTCGCGCGAGTATGGAGTTCCCGTTCTCGGCCAGCTCTGCGGCCTTGTAGAGCTGATCGACAAACGCCTGCTGCTGCATATTTGATTCTTCGCCCACCCCCATCGCCTTTGGCTTTGCAGGCCTCTGTTGTAGTAAATTTAGATTAGAAAACCTCTGTTGCTGCAGCTGCGGTAGCTGTTGCCGCTGCTGGAGGAAATGCTCTTGACCTGAATCACAAAATGGGGCCTTCGGGATCTGAAAGCCGGCATCGCTGATGTGGTTGGGTTGATGGCGCTTGGGCTGGGGAGGGAGGAGGAGGTGGTGATTCTCCTGCTGGGGAAAAGACAAGGGCAAAAACAGAGCTGGGTTTTGTTGGGGATTCGCCATTTGATTTTGAAAATGGTTTTGGAGATTTTGGGTCCCCAATATCTGAGGTTTTTCATCAATAAAATCCACCTGCTGCTGCTGCTGCTGCTGAAAGATCAAATTAGGAGGAAGAGAAAGAGGGTTTGGACTAGTACCAAAATGGGTCGGATTTTGGATCGAAATCAGCCTGTTAGAAGCAAAATCCGCACCTGCAGCAGAAGGTATTGGAATGGCAAAAGCATTTGCAGGGTTGGAAACTGGTTCGAACCCGAAACCGGGATCAACAACTCCAAACCCTGGGCCAGCACCGCCTTCAAGCTCCAAAGACCCGCCAATCGGCCCACTATTCTGCAGCAGCTGCTTCAGAGAGGGGTCGTCCGCATCGCCGATAAACCACCGAAAAAACGACTGTTCGTTGCTCGGCGAAGATGTCGATTCTGACAACATGTTCTCCCAATCTTCCATCCCAAGACTGCATTTTTCCTCCAAGGACGCCGGTATTGGCTGCAGCTCGCTGGCCCACTCCTCCTTCCTGCTTCCGCCGCTGCTGCTGCCACTGCCGGTCTCCGACGCGGCGAGGCCGGAAGCAGCCGCAGCCGAGCTACTGTCCTGAGAAGGTGGCCATTTGTGCGGTGGGTTGTCAGAAACCGCCGCCATGCCGGCGCAGTCGGCGGCGGAGCCTCCGCCAAAGGAAGAGGAGAGGGTGGAGGTGGAGTTGGGAGGGCTGGGACTCCTCCTCGTGTCGAGAACAGAAGTGGGTTCGGTGCTCCCGCAGCTGCGGCTCTTCTTCCAATTCGACAGAGGAACTTGAACTGAAACTGAGACTTCTTCAAGAACCCCCTTCCCCTGCAAATGAAAGGGCATTCCCCTCATCTAAAACCAAAGCCCAACAAAACCCAGAAAGCAAAATGCCTTGAAGAAATTTCCCAAGAAAGAAAGTTCAGATCTTTCTCTAACCAGACGTGGGTCTGAGGCTCTTACAGCTCCATTCTTTCAATATTGAAGGACTATACTTTTGGGGTGGACATGCACACAAAGGACAACGGTTTTTACCAGAGCCCTGCACTCGCTGGTTCTTCTTCTCCCTGCTTCTCTTGGTTCTCCATTTCTCTTTTCTTCTTCTTCTTTTGGCCTTCCTTGCTATGGCGTCGTATTAGTATTCTCTCTCTCCTCTGTGGTCTAATTTGCCATGGATGCGTGCAACATAAAAAAGTGGTAAAGTGCCATTTCTCTCTCTAACACTTGCTCTCTCTATCTCTCTCTAGAGCCTTTTTATGTTATTTCTCTCTCTAACCCATCTCTTTCTCTCTCTAGGGTTTTATATTTTTAGCTTTGTGGGCATTTTTAATTTGATTATAGGGGTGTATTATCTATCACTCACTTCTGCTGGGGTTGCTGTCACCCCTCTAGAGCAGTGCCCTTACTCTTGCCTCTTTTTTATCTTACTGGACTCAGAACACGAAAACAGGTCTGTATGAAGCTACAATAGGTAGGCAGCGGGAGCACTAAATAGGGTACACCTTTTAAAATTATCATATTCTCTAAATTTTTACTTATTATTTCTTTCTTTCTCCACTGCAATTCTTAGACGGTTTTCAAGGCTTTTGTAATGCACCTTGCTTACTACAATTTTAACTTGAAAACGTCACATATCAAGTGAAAGAGTTAATTAATGAGTATAAGTATATATTAATTTGACATATTCAAAAATATATAAAAAATTCTGTATAAATAATTCTAAATGATATTTTTTCTATTATTAATTTTTTAAAGTGACCCATCGGTGTCAGAGCTAACAAGATTAAATGTTCTGATGAATCTTGTTAGATAATGGATTTCAGAGTCTTGTTAGATAATGAATTTCATCTGGTGATCACAAAAATTATACAGATATAATTTATCATCTAACTATTATATTTTTAAAAATAAAATTTATTAAATGACATTAATTTTATTTTTTAAAATTACAAATAAATCATTAGATAAATATTTTGATCTATCATGATTAATCCAACAATTATGATGCATTAAATAAAGTTGCAAAAGGTTGGAATAATTTTATTAAACAGAAATTAACATAAAATGGGACTCTTGTGCCTGAGGACCAAAATCACGTAGGTGTTTTGTATATCTTTTCACTTTATTGTATTCGTTTTCTAAATATCTAAGATTAGAATATACATATGTATTTAATAATTTAATTTTAAAATATAACAATTGAGATATGTAAATGATTGAATGGTGTCCATGTTGAATGATGTAATTGATTTTCATGATTTTTCACTTATTCTTATTATTCACATGTCAAAAGTGACATGTGAGATAAGCGTGTATGAAGTTGTTGGTTCGAACTCCATAGTCTAATTTTGGTGTGTTCTAAAGGTAGTGGACTCATCCGTGGGAGTTTTGCGCTGAATATTTCGTAGTTTTCCACGTGTAAATTCAAAAAAAAAAAATTAGTACAAATTCCTAAATCATTTTTCATTATTTAAGCTATAACAAGTGAAGGCAATGAACTAAATTTTTTAAAATTAAGTAGAGTACATGCGCTAAAATCAAAGATTAAAAAATATACAATACCCTAGTGTGTGTTTTTCAAACCGGTCAGGCCAAATTCAAGTCTAAGACCCCTCTACCTAACCATATAGCCTAAGACCCCTCTGCCTAACCATATAGATTTTTTCCAGAATAAAATCCTCATGATATTCATAACCTAAATTTGATTTTTGGATTAAGTCGGCTCAATTCAACATATGAGTGAGAGATTGTCACCCCTACCACAAGAGAGCTTGAATTTAAAACTCAAGTTTGTTTAAACATCAAATTATCAGGATATATGGATTTGAAATCTCTAATTTTATCATATTGCTCAAGTTCGTTCTATCTATTTGAATTACCAATATTATTATTTGGGTAAGAGTTATAGGTTTTTGTTATAATGTTGGGGCCATTGTTCTGGGCTTCATTCTTGTTTGTATCTTTACTTGTCTTACTCTTTCCATTGTCCCATTAGAGTTGGTCGGAGTGATTGTTTTATTTTTTTATATCTTGGCCCTTTTATATCAAAAGAATCTTATAAAATTTTAGAAAATTTTAAAGTAACAGATCCACCATATATACAGAATGAATCAGATATTGTTGAGCACACAAAAATAAAAATTGGTGCTCTTGTGAGATTTAGTTTTATAAAAATTTAAGTTGTGTGAGATTGATGTAGGTTGATTTGGGCCCATTTTAGTTGATAGAGAAGTTAGCAAACATGTTTTATTAAAGAGCTAGATATGCTATTTTAATATCTATCTCTTCTTTATTGAAAGAGTTATAAAATGTTGGAGAGAATTTGATTAGTCTTTTGAGAACTCTTCTTTAAAAAAATGAGACGGAAGGTAGTATTTAAAAGGAAAAAAAAAAAAGGAAAAAACCAATCATTCCGATTGAGATAAGGTAAAAAAGGGGCCAATAGTTTTGGACACTTAAATTTTTAAAATTAAAATAAAAGATTAGATGTTTTAGATAGAAATTTCAGCCTCTTTAAGTCACAGCACATTCTTCTTGACCAGTGTGGGAATGTCTTTTTAATGATGCCTAATCTTTTAAATTTAATGAAAATAGTGAAATTATATTAAAAAAAATTGGGCCATAGTGTCTGGTATAATCTGATCACCACAAAATATAAGACATAATAATAATTAATTTTATAACTATAAATATTAAAAACATTAAAAATCATAAATATACACATTATTTTTTACCCAAGGTTTTGTTACTCGGATTGGTCATGCATTTAACTAGTTTGAGTCTTTGAGAATCACAACTCGATCACATGCTGATATTTTTATTTTTTAAATTATTTTCAATGTACAATTTATAGTATTTAAAACTAAATTAAACTTAAAAAATAGAGATAAGGCTTACATTTTAGTTATATATAATGAATTTTTATAGTAATAATAATTATTGGGTTTGGGGTAGGGGTTTAAAACTTGGTTCATGTATCATTCTCTCATTCTCTAAATTAACCTTCATCCAAATCCTAGATCCATTATACCTCAAAAGTTATGTTTATCGAAAATGCTAACCCCCTACTTGTTATTTAAAAAGATAATACAAGCATTGTCCTTGCTATGGTCCACATTCAATTTATTAAAGGCCAATATTTTAGATGCAAAGATCTACAAGCTAATTAATTTGGGTTAATGACTTATTAACATGGGTGACCTAAATCATATTCATTAAAGATTTTTTTTTTTTCCTTATACTTCATGGTCTACCAAAGTAGAGGAAAGCACATACAATTTCATTGTTAAGAGGGCAAACAAAATTTTACCCTTTTTATCGTGATTGATAAAAATATTTATCCAATATTTTAATTGATTTTACACTTGAAATAAGGTTTAAAATAATTTAATCTCTTCTCGTTGTTGCCCTACGATGCCTCCCACTTTCTTCTCTTTATCCCCTTCTCTCATTCATGCTCCTTCATCTTTTCTCCGGCCAACACCCCCTCTCTTCTTCTTTATTACCACAACCCCTCTTCTTTGCACTATCACCGGCATCGTAGGTCTCAAACCCTCTGTATCTCATGTGGTTCTCTCTCTTCTCTCTTGTATGGAGATGGTGAAATTATTGACTTTTTATATTTAAAAAAATTTGATTTATAAAGAATCGGATTTAATCAGATAACACGCTCAAGCTTCACTAAAAAATAATCGGGCTTAGGGTATTTTAGTGAAGCCTGACGCAAGCTCGACCAAAGAACACCTCTAGTTTTATGTATATGGAGATTCCTTGATAAAATGGAAATAATTCACACTCCATCTCATTGAATGATTTTAAGATCTCTTAAGTCTGAAGAATGACGAATTCAGAGCATATGAAAAATAGTTATCCGATTTTGTTTTTTGTTTTTTGTAAATTATCTTTAAAAAATAGTATTCATGATATATTTCAGTCATTTATGCCATTGGTTTTACTCTTATTTTCTCCAATTCTATTTTATTAATAATAAATAAGAGTAGAGTAAAAGGTGTAGATCTATAGTGAAATTTTTTTTCACCACTTGTCCTTTTTTTTTTTCTCTCATACTCCTACTACGGAATTCCCATTTATTACTCAACCAAAAGCTACGTAGGTATGGCCCTCAGTGGCAACATGTGCAAGATATGGGTAAACTGTGTGACATCAATAAATAGGGAAGATGTGTGAGGTACAGATAACACTTATGGGCCTAATATGTGAGAACATGGCATCAATGGTTCACATTTCCTATTGTAGAATGGTGCACCTTCACAAGGAACTAGGGATCAGCAAAGAACAACTGAAGAAGACATTACACTAATAAAGTAGGAACCACTTGTATTATATGGGGACATTTGTGTTATAACTAGATTGGGAATAAAAAATCAACTACGATGATGATGATTTGTATTATATATATGTTAATGTGGATTTTCTAGGCACTGATATTAAAGTTTAATTTATACATTCTTAGGTCAGCTTCATCTTGATTAGTGTGGATCAGTCGATTAAAAAAGGTTGCATTTTCATATAATTTGTAAAAGACATCTTGATTGATAAATGATCTCATGTTCTTTAAGGATTAAAAAAAATTCAAACTAGAGTTAAATTTGTAGTGGGCACATAATATAAATCACAAGAGAATCCCGATTATTAAAATTGAATTATACATTAAAACTTAATTTGTAGCACCTCTAAGAAAGCTAAGATACATTCTAATTTAATTGTTTTATATGGATTTTGATATTATCTCAAAATAGTTGTCTCATTCATATTGGAGTAACATAAGGTGTGTTGAAAATAGATGAGAACACATGAAGTATTAGTCTTATATAGAGAGTTCTTTATATTACTCATTTTAGTTGTCTCATTTGAAAGATTTGTATTTTTTAAAGAACTCTCTATATAAAGCTAGCACTCCATGTCATCTCATTTATTTTCAACACACTTTATATTACTCTAATATAAATGAGACAACTATTTTGGGACAATTCTAAAATCCATATAAGACAATTAATTTGAGACAGGGAGCGTATTGAAAAGTAATGAATTGTATTAGTCAAATTTGAAACATCTCAAATCAAAAAGCTAAATAATTAGAAGGAATTGAAATTTTACCTACTTATTGGTCATATTATATTCGTTCACATTCTACTTATAGAGGGTCAGTCAACCTTTGTGAATTTTTTTTTTTTAAAAAAAAAACTATCATGGGATTTCTCCACTTTGCATTTAAGGTGAAATTAACCTCATGAAACATATGAAATTACCTGCAAACTCCGCATATCGTTTCCATTCTATCATCTCAATAATATATTTTCAGTTTTTAACTTTAAAACTTTTGTCTATTGTAATATTATTTTTTATTATTTACATCACAAAGTTGAATAAATAGAAGATATTAGTCAAAAGCAAACGACCTTCATCCATTGAATTTATATTACATCCCACAATCGCATAGCCGTTCTCTTTTCCTTTTCTCAATCAATTTCATCTAAAATCTTAATGAAAAGTTTGAAATTAAATTGCTCTTTATTATAATTTTTAAATTTTCCTAATAATGACTGAGACAAATTTAGAGAACAATTGAAATAAAATGCCAAAAAATACATAAAACCTATCTTAAAATGATCCTATTTTTGCCATGCGTTGAAAACTAAAGCTTAGCATTCCAATGAGTTTATTTATTTTTTAACCTGCATTGATTTCACGACATCTTGAACGAACCTATTCACAGGTAATGGGCCCACATAGTGCCACTGCTTCCTTGATTAAAAAACTTGTTTCCAAAGTGGACCCACAGATGGCTAGGCATGAGGGAGACGCACATGATTAGGTCAGACATAAAGAGCGTCATGTTTCATCATTTTTACAGAGTTTTAGAAAAGTGGACCCTCCGTACAAGTGAGGGCCCATTATTCAGTGATCTAGACCACAGATCCGATTGCGACTCCTCACGGATAAGAGAGGGCCATGAACATCCTGCTACTCCAAATTTTGGCCTTCTTTCTGGACTGTTGCTTCATTTCTTTTGTTAATTAACTTCTTATTTACACTATTTTAAATTTGGATGGAAGGAATGTCTGATTCAATGGACCCAGTCTGCTACAATCTTTCAGAACGTCCCATCCCTTCCAAGGTGGGTCCATTATCTTATGTATCACCAAAAAATGGGGCCCAATAAGTAAATGGTACCATCTTAATTAGAGTCCAGGGCCCAGACATATCTGCCTCCCGTAAATACTAAATACTAATAGGAGTATTTGTGTGCGGAACACACGACAGGAAAGACGTTTGTCATTCATATCTGTTGGGTACTTCGGTAAAACCGTAACACTGTAAAAGGTATCGTGTCATCTCTACAGTTCTAATTTTAAATTTTAAAACAATTTAATTATTTCAACAATAAATTTTTATATGGGATATATTGCTGAAATATCTTAAAAATTATGAATTTAAGCAATTACATCTATAAAATTTGAAATTGAGTCAAAATGTCTCATACACGTAATTAGACTTTTTTTCATCAAATTATTCATACTATTTTTTTAGAATCAATGAACTTAAGCATGAAATGATACGGCAAGTGTCGAAATAATGCACTAATTTTTCTAAGTGTGTATATAATCGCAATATTTTATATAGCGTTTTAACATGAAAACATTACTTTATCTAATGCTTTGAACAAATATTTGTATTTCCTGTGGAGGTATTAGGTTCAAATTTTGTTCAACTCATTTATTTCATTTCCATCATTTTTCGAAAAAAATAAGTAAAAACTAAGAAGTGTTGATTTGTCAAAGTCTAACTTGAATAAATGGATTTCGACAAATATCATTTGTTCGACGAGTTGGATTCAAACATTTAAATCAATTTATGTTTTAACTACGAATCTAATGGACTTGGACTGACTTTAACTAAAAAGCATCCGAGCCAAATTCAACTTTCAATTTTGATGAGCACTTAGAAATCGTAAATTTTTATATTTTATCTCTTGTGTTGCCACCAACCTCACTTCAACTAAAAGAATAATATAACATCTGGTTTCAACCCTCTACAGGTGCGGATGCCATCAGATCATAAATCCTAAATATAATCATGATGGTCATAGCTAAATATAAAAAATGATCAATTTTAACCTTTTAATCTAGGTACATAGTAAGCAATGATGATGGGTAATTTCGTATTCAGTCAATTGAAGCCCATGAACATGAAGTGGGGAATTGACAAAATTGATTTAGACACTTTAAATTTAGTATAGAAAGAATTTTTTTTTTATATACTTTCAATCATTTAAATGATGATATATACGTAAAAAGACAAAAAAAAAAAAAAATGTTTAGCTGTATTAAAAATTGGAAGTACCTCAGTCACTGACCATAATTATTTATATATGTACAATTATCTCACAACATCATGAGCATTTGCAGAATGAGTGAAGATAGGCACACATTTTATCTAGCTCAGTCATTGCAGTAGATATCATTGTTAATATCTTTTTAGGGCTCAGATTTTGATTTTTGAACTGAATAGGGGGTTGAAATGTTGCTGTAGTCACTTTGGAGTTTAGAGAGTGAGAGAGGTGGTCAAGTCATTAAATGGACCCGACCCGACCCCTGTCAAGTTGATTGATGCCCAGCATAGTACACTCTCTTGTAAATGTCCTTCCCATGTGATTTTGTATTTATAGTCTGTCTCTAGTGTAGTGAATCAAGAAAAAATTATAATCTTTATCTATCTTGGCGTACGCCCTCTTCAATCATCAATGAACGTGTCATGATGACTTCTGCAGTTGTAACTTCGAAGAGGTGAAACAACTTGGCGACTTCCTTCCGACTTAACCCACTTTCTTATCGTGGAAATCGATTAGCTGATGTTTGCAAGAAAATATGGTGTTTTTTTTTCCTTTTTGGGGTATATAATTCTGGTACATATATTTATTATCTTAGGATAGATGAAAAAAAATATGGTGGGAAGAGAAAAAATATGGATAAGGGTAAATGAAGAAGTACAAATAAATATCTCAAGTAAAATAGATGAGATTTTGACAATCGATGACAATAATGATAATAATAATTTATTAAAAAATAAGTATGAATTTAATCAAATCTTCATAGGCTTGATCAAGTATATACGTGAGTGAACTCATTTATTTAATAGATTAACAAGACTTAATCATGTTTAAATAAGTTGATTCGATCTGATCTTTTTATTAAATGAATTTACCAAACTCTACAAAACTAAAATCTGTAAACTCAATCTTACTGATTTAATAAATAATTGACTTAACTTAATTTATGACTTGACTCATTTATTTAAAAGTTGGCTCAACCCAACCAATCTTTATTGGGTTGACTCAATCAACCAATCTAACATTACTCATTTATTAAAAAAAAATTAGATGATATAAAACTATACAACCTATATTTAAATGGGATAATTCAACCCTTGTCATTTATTCATAAGTACCAAATCTATCCATACAAAAGTCATTTACGTGATAAATGAGTTTACTAAAACCTTTTTATCTTTTCGTAATCAGTCATACTTTTTTAGGACAGTCGGTCTATAGAAATAATTTATCAAATTTAAATTAAAGATGATTTTCAGATTAATAGAATAAAAGGCAAGAGCTAAATTTTTATTAGTTTATTAAATAGATGATCCAACTTTAAAAAATATTAAATTAATAGATTCATCGATACCTCTTGGATTTAATTTGTTAAGGGAGTTGACTCAATTCAATTAACATAAAATAATAAAATTAAGTCTCTGTCTAAATTCGAAGGAGAGTCCCACAATTTGGAGGGTGTGGATGAATGATCGTACATAAATTACACGTTTGTGCTTGCGTACAGATAGTCATTGTCTGGTAGAGTGACAATGTCTTTCTCATTAATTAATTCCCTTTGTTTCTAATCACCAATTAAAGTAGATCATCTCTGTCTCTAATAGACTCAAGCTACGGCAAATAATATAAAAGAAGAAATTAAATAATACAGAGGACAGCTCCATCTGCTTAAATAAAACAGCCACAGTTGGCAGTTAATTCAATTTCATAAAGCTAAAATACAAATGGAAGATGCACTGAATTTGATTGGATAAAGGGCATGGACAAGCTACCCACCCAAGTGCCAATTTTTTTATTTATTTTCTTAATTGTAATTACCACAATAACCTCACTGTTTTAGTTTAGACCATTTGTAATTAATTATTAGAGGATAATAGATAGATTGTTGATGAAAACTAGATGGTCATCAAGAAAAGCAACATGGGTCGCTTTAGATATCATAGGATTATAGACTTTGAAAGTGGTGGGGTCCTCTAGAAGCCGATCGCCACTAAACTCATCATTTTCTCTGTTAATTTCAATTGAGTTATTAACTATTAAGTGCTTTTGGATGATGTTAATCTCTTTTGCTAAACAGTGAATTAAGCTCCCTTTGGAATCAAGAAAGATAAGAGAAAAGTGCAATCTATATAAGGTTCCCAAACTTTAAATCACATGGGCTTTAGTGAGGATGGCCATACATGTTAAAGCAAAGGGCAAAAGCTTTATGTCAATCAATTCAATCACAGGTGAAGTTGCCCACAGCAGTGTTACAGGGTCCGTAACACACGGTCTAAAGTCTGTTTTGTGTGGCCAGTAATATATTCGGGTCGGGTCACAATGAATTAACATTTCTCTTCTAATATTGCTTCTCATTAGATTTTTATACAGGCTTTGGTTTATAGACCCGATAGTAGATTCTACTTCTTCGATCAAAATAAAATTTTATAGACATTACATACAGTGAAAACTAAAAAAAAGTCACTTATATTTGAGGGCCCATGTGAGGCCCACTAGGATGTATGGATGGAAATACATTGAGAATGATTTTTAGAGGATCTTGACTACACATGGATAACGAATGGGTGGTGTTTGAATGTGGGGTCAGAAGGGAACCAAAAGTTCTCTGTGACCGTAGCCACTTAAGTAGATAAAATCGGATCATTGAATAGTTGAGTCATACAATGAAGCATGGCTAATTATAAAAAATTATTATATTTTATAATAGATTTTTCTTTTAAAGAATATTAAGATTTTCACTTCTCATTGAACACGAAGGCCTTAATGTATACAACCCTCTATAAAATATGTGCATCAAGTTACTACAACAGTCAAACTTTTGTTCTTGATCAAGAGTGCTTAACAGATGAACTACCCTCTGCATGATTTTATAGTAATTACTAAATGAAACATGAGTTTTTACATAGGAAAGTTTTCATCTTAATTGATATGTAATATATTTTCAATAAAAAGAATAAGAGCATGTGAGATATAATTTTCATTGAATTTTCTTTAATCATGATTACCCATGATCTAATTTGAGTTTACCGAACCATAAAATACAATTTGATTGAGCCATTTAAGACAAAGATTGTCATGTATCCTAGTCAACTTTGCTCTCTATTTATCCTTAAAGGTCAAATTGTTCATTTTGATTGGACGAATCCCCCGTCTACGTGTAGAAGATTTCCAAAAAGAAATGCAGACTCAGCACAGTTTCACTTGTCCTTTTTCTTAGCCATATCCATCTACTTTTCTCACTGGAGTCCTCCAAACTGAATGATGAGCAACGTCCCAATGTTCAAATTTTCAGCTCTTGCACAGGCTAGTAGGGTCAGTGGGTGATGGTACAGATGTTGAGAAAGATGAGTTGTGTTACATTAAAATATAGAATTAGACAAGATTGAACTAACTTATTACGTCCTACTGTGAGACCCGAGACCCATCAAGTGATGAATTCAATCTATTTAAAATATTATTTTCTTCTTCAAAATTAGAGCTAACTTAGATTGACATTTGTTTGACGCAATATCAATGATAAAAACATTTAACCAATAATTTTATTTTGATCTTATTAGAGTAAGGACTAAAATAACTCGATAAATTCTATTTTTGACAATTTGATAGTTTTTACGATGCTATTGAATCTCAATTTTTTTTAATGTATGGGTCTCATCCTTTGACATCTCATGTAATTGGAACGTGGACTTCAGGATCTAACATGTGTAAGACCTAACTTTAAAATTTTAGATAGAAAGAATATGAACAAAAGAATAAAATGGAGAGTCATCGAAGACATGACCTTCAAGAGAATATAAAAGAAATATAGCTTCAAAAAGTCAACTTTAAATTAAATGAGAAATTAACTAATGATAATAATAGTGATAATTATTAAATTATATAAAAACATGAAAAAAAAAACTAATGTCGTGTAAATGAATGAAGGAATGAGGAGGGAAGTGAGAGAAAGGGGGGGGGGACATGATGTGATAAAACAAATTTGAAAGATATGGGGGGTATTTTGGTAAACGTGTTGGGAAAGAAGAGGTGGGTGTTTCCTTGTCTATGCAAAAGGAAAAACTTGGGGTGTAATGGGGAAGGAGAGGGATGACATGCTTAGGTCTTGCATGAATAATTTAGGAAAACCATGATTTGGATGTGTCAGATGGGCGGCTTAATTTATCTCAAACCCCATGTGACCCCTAACAACATCCTTCAATTCCAAGTGGAAATGGGTCCCATCCCATTTCAAGCCCCTCTTCTTTTGTTTTATTTATTACTCATTTTCTTTCTTACACCTGAATTCTTTTGGTTTCCTTTTGTTTCTTCTCTTCATCCCATTCTCTCTCCCTCTCTCTTAATATCTTTCCTCCCTCAGCTGAAAAAGAAAGGATGGTGACATGTTCTTTCCTCACCTCTCAAGACTTACTTCCATCTTAGCTTGTTACACCATCTAAAGCTAAGAAAGGGAAAGATCAAAACAAGGGGCGCCCTCTCATGACATTAAGAAAAGTTCTTGTCTGCTTGATTTAAGACCCATGTCTAAAAATGAAAAATCTAATTCATTTCTATAGGCTGGTTAAAAATGACTGAGCAAGGATGTTATTGTTGATGCTTTACAGGTTCAAAACTGGCTTGCAATGGAAAGAAATAGGGTGAAACTAGAGTTACAAATATTACTTGAAATTTAATTTTTTTACTGATATTATTAGAGTTAAATCATAATGTTGAAAAATATGGGTTTTATAGGGACAAGATTTCAGCCCCATTGCAGATGAAATTTTGGCCAACCTAGAGTTCTTATTTTAAAAAATTTTAAGTGAAAATTCAGAGAACCAAACATTCACTCTCTCTCCTATACTTGACAATTATGTTATATACATCTAATCATCTCATAGGATTAAACTGCTTCCAACTCGGGTCATCAAAACAGGGACACCCTCTCGTGAAATGAAAAAAATAAAGGTTATTGGTCGGTTTGCTTTAAGAAGCCCATGTTTAAAATGAAAAAATAAAATTTATGAGGAAAAAGACATTAGATTGGTAAAAATAACTAAGCATGGATGGCAATGTTGAATTCAGGGGTTCCATACCGATTTCTATGGAAAGAAGAGGGATGGAATGCGTAAGGAATTAAGGGTAGGGTTGCAAATGGGTCAAAGGTGAAGCTAGCAAGGGTCTTGCCTTCCAACATTTCATTTTAAAACATTCAGATCCATGCAATATTAAGTTGAAATCAACTTTCTCTTTTTTTTTTTTAACCCCTTCTCTTTTCTTTTTTTTTTGAATTTACGCGTGGTAAACGGTGGCAAATCCAGCGAAAAATTTTCACGGGTGATGCCCACTGCCCTTAAAATACACCACGTGAAATTATAGGAGCTCGAACTTGTCATCTCTCAATTCATGAAATAGAAGATTATCCATTAATTTCACTTTTCTCTTCTTTTTTTTTTTTTTTTGTCCTTTACTTTTGGTCACCGACCAACCTTACACAATATTGAACTATTCAATCTAAACTTCATCATGTGAATGTTGATAAGCTCATGATTTATTAAAATTGGAGGATGGCAATGGTCTTAGACAAAAACGTGGCTAAGGGGGCTTCATGAACTGTAATTTTTTAAGGGAAAAAAAACCCAAGGAAATAAACAACAATTTTCTTTCTAATCTAGTGTTGTTAAGATACTAGCCCAAAGAATTTCTTAATGTTTATACATCACTTGATTGTCTCCAATCAAGAATGTTTCTAGTCACCTTTCGTACTTAATGATTGAAAGGGTGAGCATTGACCTCAAAATGATGCTCACTGTTGAATGAATTGTAAAATAGTTGTTAATTTCATTTGACTTAAACAACTATTCACTTTTTTTCCCCTTAGTATAATTAATCAATAATAAGAATCACGTAAAATCACAGGTAAAAAATGTGATCGATACGTTACAAATCAACCGCAACGTAAGGAGAAAATGAAAGCTGATACATATTGACTGCAACGCATCGATGTATTACGGAATAAATTGATATCTTTACTCCAATATAAAATTCATTAAATTCTTACTTGAAGTTGATTATTAACGTACCATTTCAAAGAAAGATTCATATGAATAAATGTTGGATTCATCGTCTAGAAGTGAGAGGAAATCGAGAACACTCTTGATGAGAGGTAACCAGGAGAATCTACCCTAAATTCTTAGATACTAAGAATTAAAATATTTTAATTAAGTTACTTTAAGTAATACAATAAGAATTGTTTTAGTAGCACACAATAAGATTATGGCCTAATATAAATTATCTAATTGTAGCAGTGCAATTGATTTCCATTTCTGTCTTTCTCTAACAGACCTGTCGACTGGCAACCATTGGTCGGACCTTAACCACTGAATGGAGTAGTCAAAACTGTATCATGATTAGACTCTTCAGGGGACCATTAGGGACAATTACTTTTTTGAGACAATTGCTTTTTTGATAATTTCACAAGTTGACTATCAATAGGATGATTACATGCATCAATTTGTGTGATTTTTAGGCAGTCTCATTCCACAAAGAGATCTTCACTCGCAATCATTGAATGCAATATCATAAAATAGAACAAGTGGTATGTATGTAGACTCTATGGACTCTCTGAGAGATTAAATAAGAATTACATCAATGACTTTTATTAATATAAATTAGTGAGGTTTTAAGCAATTGACTAATTATTATTTTGATTGTTTATTATGTTCCTTTTGATCTAATGATGGATCAATCAAAAGGTACCAAGGTAATTATAGTGAGCTCATGTTTAGAGAGGCATGTCCGTTGATGACTTTGGCTTGGGCTCAGTGTCAAGCCCATAATGATTCAACATCCCTAAACCTTGGCCCTAGTTGGCTCAAATGGCCTTATATGGGCCGGCCAGACTCATTTATATACCAATTTATTGTATGGCTGATTGGCTGTTGAAAGTGAAACAAAGAAATTGTTTCTATCCACACCTTACTTATGAAACTCCACAAATAGTCTAGTGGTTCATGTGCATGAGGCCCAAGATGTTTGAAGCTGCTCCATTTTTCATTGTCTTATCCAATCAATCAGATGGGTCTGCTCATTGGGGGGCATTTGTACAAAAAATTATCAGTCAACCTTTTGGCCAATGGTCCACATTCCACATAGACATCTGGCCCAATTCATGAACAAAAAGCTGGTTGTTACTTCCCTTTTGAGGTCATACCGCCATAGTACTACCAGCTTGGGTCTCCAGATTTAGTGAATCATGTACATGACCAGATTAGCAGCAATACACATCAAGTTCCTTTGGAACAGCTAAAAAGCTGCTTCTTCATATGACTTTGCTAAATTATCATTAGAAGTTCTTCCATTTTTTTTTTTTATTGAAACATCTATCATTATGTATAAAAGGTTAAATCTTAACTATAAAATATATAAAATGTAAAACTGATGCCATGCTGCAATCTCAGCCATGTTATAGAAACTTTTTCCTGCTTATGCAATAGACAAGGTGAGCCCTTGCTCATTCTAATAGAGGAAAGGAGAGATCTATTTTATACTTAATATTTTTTTTTTACTATTGAGACCAATTACCATTTGAAAGAAAATACTTAGAAATTACATGTCAGATTGCACAGTGTGAAATGAGTAGATCTTATATAGTCGTTCTAATTATAGTTAAGATTTGGATCACAATAATGGCCACACAAAATGACTACTCTCTATAATGTTACTCGGTATGTGTATATAGAAAAGTTTGCATATGCTATTATTAGTCTCATTTACTAAACCTAAATAGTTGGAATATATGATTTTGATGGATGATAACAATGGTTGCCATCTTTTCTTTCCCTAAAATTTAGCTGCTAGAATCATTCAGTAGCCTAGTTTGTGGGCTACTTCAGATCAATTTCTCACTTTTCCTTGGAGGCCCATGATAACTCAGTTGGGTCTTGAAAGAAAGCACATCTCAGATGATTACTTGTTTGGTTTTGAATAATTGGAGCTTATGAAAAGGTTTATTTTGTAAGATCCACATAACCCATCTTTCCGGCTCCAAAGAACGCGCTTTTCGAACATTATCTTTAACGATAATTTGCCATGGCAACCCTGATTATGATTTGCCACACTCATAAAGAGAACATGATCATATGAAGCTAAATCTTTGTTACGTAAAATGAATACATGAGGTCCCCCCCCCCCCCCCCCCCTAAACTAGCAATGTAGCTTTACATTATCATCCATCAATTAAGGGATAAGTAGGATTAGGGGCTTTTCTCTTTTTTTCTCTAAGTTGTGTTGGAGAGTTTTTGTGTAGGTGGCCATTAGCTTTTTAGTCATAAAGCACGCATAATGATACAAAAGGCATAGAAGTTGAAGTCATTGACGTGTTTGTATATAAAAATAAAGAGAAGACAAGCTTTGCTTTTGAATGGGGGTTTACTTGTTGGTAGAGATTGTGTCCTCCCTGTTACACTCTCTACTTCTCTTTCCCTTCTTTCACTACTCATTTCTCCTTACTCAGCACTGATGAAACACTATCAAAAGCAGTGCTATGACCATTTGTCCCTGAGAAAGAAATTTGCATTGCCTCCTTCAGATTGGACCTTACATTATCTTGTTTCGAGAAACTTTTTCTTGAATCTCATAGATGAAATCATCCCTAAGCATTTCTTTGGCTTTGAGTTTATCTAGGGACCTATTGGTGGGTATTCTAAGTTGATCTGATGACCCAAACATGATCTGGATCTCAACTGTAGAACTGAATCCAAAATTCAAGCATTGGGCTTTTCCTATTCCTATCTGTCCTTACTGGTGAATCATGAGAATTAACATTTTTTTACCTAAGCATTGATACAAATGGCATCATTTGAAGGGCTCGTATAACTCATTACAAGAATTTTTTGATTATGTATATAAAAGTCTTACAACAAGAGATCTTGAGTTCAATTCACACTCAACTCCTCCAGATCAATTTCTATGGTGTTACCCCTCATAGACTAAACCAATGTGTGTGGATTGAAAGGTTTACATATGCTAGTGGAATTAGTATTAAGTCTCGGTAGAATAGGTTTCATGAGACTTTTTTACAATGTAGGTATTCCTATCTCACATTGAAGGTGAGACTAATCCCACGAACATGTGTAAACCTATTTAGCACAACTAACTACATAGACCAATGATCCATTTAATGCATAATCTCATTAAAGATTTTTGAATAAAGTCTCACTATCTCAATCTCAATTTGCAACTACACATTTTGATTACTATTTTATGACAATTATAGTTCTATTTTAACCTGAAATGATCAGTTGCAATCCTAAATTTATTCTTTAATCACATCAAGCTAAAAGAAAAAGGCCAAAAAGTAAAAAAGATGAAACTAATGTATATACGGCACATGCATGGGATATACGTGAAATTATGAAAGTAATAACCAGTTGAAGTTGGAAGTTGGAATGTGTGAAAGGACTTCTACTTTGGATATGTTACTGTTAATAACTAAAGATTAAGAATAAGCAATCAATGACTTTACAGTTAAAAAGATAAAGAGAAATACAATTATGCTCTTCTTCTGTGTGACATTACTGTGAAATCTAATCCAAGAAAGTAAATTACTAACTTTTCAACTCAAGTACTTCCTCTTTATTTATTTTTTTCTTTTTCTGAAGGAATGAGTACCAAGGAGGATCTGGAGGTCCCAACTCAGTTTATGATGGGTACTGTCATTTTCTTATGTTCTTTTTATCTTTTCAGCTCGACTCGAGAGCTGCCATTGTTACTCTTTTTAAGGAGGAAAGATGGGGAGGAGATGGAAATATCTCATCATAACTTAGGGTTGTATACGTGGGATGATGATAGTTGTTCGTATAACAAAATTATTTTTATTGGATGATCATGATTCATGACTATTAAAAGATTTTAATGGTATAAACTTATAATTAAATATATCATGACCGGTGGGTTTAGTTGTCAAAATCCACTCTTGTTTGTGGAAAGTTTTAAAATCAAATTTTCTTCATCACAAAATAAGTCATTCTTCATTATTTTGTATCTGTACAGATTAAGAGATTTATATGTGTCTGAAAAATTAGTTGGATGGCATACCTGAATAAAAATGATATATGAAGACAGTTTTGATAAAGAAAGTGGTGGCTTTTGAGTTGATTGAGCAGCTCTTGAAATCTTTCTTGTTTTTAACTTTGTATGGCTAGGGTAGATCAAGGGCCTCAGTCCAAGTTATGATCAGACCATTTTGATGAGTTTGCTCAAGTAGTTCAGCTCATCGAGTGGCCAATGTTCTAAGTTTAAGGTGTTTTCACTAATGATAAAATTAGACATTTTTTTATAGATTGATGGCTTATCTAAGCAACCTTTAGTTGTCCGTAATGGAGGCACATAGACTTTAACCATCTACAAATTATATTCATCACATTAAAACATTTTCATTTTATTCCATAACCACTTCATATTATTTCATTAAATTATTTTCATAAAAAAAATCCAAAATCGAGATTATTTTAGAGAAAAATTATAAAAAATGATGAAAATAACTAAAAATAATCAAAATTTAAGAAAAAAATGTTTGAAATTGACAAATATCTTCCACACTTGAAAATTTTGTTTCTAAACCTTCTTAAAATTATACTTAAAACAATATTCAATTCAAGAAATGGTTGTTTTAAAAAAAATGAATATGTATTGGGAGCAACGAGTCTTGTCTGAACAATAAAATTTACAATTTCGACTTAACTTATGCAAAGAATCAAGCCTGAGTTGAGTCTGAATCTATTTTAAGCTAAAGTGAGTCAAATTGAGTCGACTATATTTGACCACATCAAATCAAGCTTTTTTATTTTTAATTTGAACTTTAAAGTTTAAGCTAAGGCTATAACTGGCAAATGGGTCAAAAGAATCCGTCTGTATTTGGTAAGGACCACATTAAAAGTGGTCCAATGATTTGATTAGTCGGCCCTGGACTACTCATTCGGATTAGAAAGGGCCACTGACACTTGACCAAAGGTACCGCCATATCAGCTTCAGTTGAGTCCCACTGTTTCTGCCAATGGTTGTGATTATTTTCTACGATTGGAGTTCACTTAAAAAAATCATAGGAATAATTAAACAATCTAAAATTAATTAGATCTATGGAATTGGCTTCTCTCTTAATTTCTTGAGATCAAAATAAAATGATTAAATAAATATTTTTATCTATCGTACTCAATCCAACTGTGAAAATGAATCAAATGGACACTAATCTAAATTAAATCTAAATTCAAAGAAGAAAATTATATTTTGTGTAGTTTAAATTTACCATTAAATGGCCCTACATTAGAACCCATATACCCAAGTGAACTATAGGCTTGGGTTTATGAAAGTTTCACCCATTGTTATAATTTTTTCATATAATTTTTGATATATAAAACATTTTACAAGTATTGACTAATATGTCTTGATCTAAAAAGTAAATAAATAACTTGATATGACTTGATCAAGTTAACATGATTAGATTGTTTATTGAATCCAGCAAATCTAAGAGCTACGTTGAATTTGTCTCCATGGAAAGAACTCATCGAATTACTTGACTTAATTTTCTTGTGAACCTAAGTTTCAGGTTTCATTATAGACCCAAATGCTATAAACTATTTAACCAACAAGGCCCAAGTTTGATAGTGATGATTAAAAAATGCATCCTTCAGACTCGACCCAATTAGAATTGGATGCAGATCAGGGGATTCGAACTGGACTTGGGCCTGTAACTGGAAATAGACTCGATGCAGACCTACATGGGTTGGATATGGCTGGGCCTAGACTTATCCTGACCAAATTGTAGCCCTAAAATTAGGGGTGAAACTCTGGTGGTTTGGGCTGGATTTTGATAAATCCAATCCAACCCATATCACATGTAACTGACCCAGCCTGACTCGATCCAAACTTGTAACCCGAATTGCATAACCCAGTCCGACCCAAATTATAGCTTGAGAATCCAACGCAACCCGCTTTAAATCTGAATTGTCTTGTTTCTGCCATGATTCCAATGTAATAAAGGGGACAGCTAAGCAGAAATTCCGTTGTAACATTATTATTATTATTTTTTTTTAAATAATGCTTTCTAATAAAAAGCTACAGTACTACTGTCAACTCTTAATTCTGCACGGAAATTCCCGTGTCGAAATAAACTGAAAAGAAAAAGAAATAGCATACCTCTTTGTAGAAAGGATCCAGAGCTGGAGAGGGATAGCAAAGAGGAATGGAAAGGGATTGAATTAGGACATTGAATATATACATGAGTTGGGATGGGACAAGTTGATTTTTAAAGGCTGAGTCTAGTTTGATCTAAATTTAATAAATTTAATGTATATTTTTTTAATTCAACCCAACCCAACCTTGAAATTAAAAATACTTAAAATGTCCATCTAATTTTCTTAAGTCAGATCATGCAGGTTGGGTAAAAACCCAACCCAAAGTTTCATCCCTACATAAATTACAAGGTTCGAGTTTAATTGCTTGTAGCTGACTGAGGTTAAAGCTCAGTCTCATAGCTTCCCGATTGTGTTTGACACATTAATCTTGCGATCTCACTGTTATCGTCAATCGGGTCATTTTCCTTTTCAATTTAGGGGTGATATTTTTAAATTTGTAGTCAATCACAACTATTAGATGAGCAAATAGATAAAATTCATTTGATAGACAGATAAATTGTCTCTTTATATATATTGATAGAATAGAATAGAAAGATGATCCCTGAAACTATAAAATTACAAATATTTTTTGCTCCTATTGTTTTGTGATTAAGTGAGGATCAAAATGGAATGATTTAGTTGGGCTTGACTATAAAAAATGAGAGTATAGGTCCAAGTCCATCCAGCCCGTTAAATTCCATCTTTCACTCATTCCTAAAACCAAATGGATCCTTTGTTTTCAACTATGTATGCTATTGAAAATCAAAAAGGGTGCATCATATGAAGACAGAACGGAGACTTATCCAGAGCTATGGGAAGCAATGAGTCCCAAAGTTTCAAATTTTGGTTCAAAGAACTGGATTATATTTCAAGGGTTGGCTCGGTTTCAGCTATCAGCTTCTTATGAGTATTTTCTAAACCTCCTAAATCTTTCTCTCAAAAGAAAACAAAGAGATATTCTACTTAAAAAAAATCAACTGTGTCATATCTGTTTTCCAAGATGGATTGGAATAAACCCACATTAGCCTGGAGGGTCTTTATTAGGTTTCCCACCTTCACTTGGGCTGGCCTGAATTGTGGCCTTTCTGTTTTTCTTTTTATGGGCCAGGGATGTGGACAGAAATTGGGGTTTCTTTGCCTGACCCGGACTGTGGGTATCATTTTTTGGCCCAGATGTGGGAGCATCTCTGATGTTTGTGGGTTGGCCTGCAGCCTGTCTGCAGTATGAAATTTTAACAGAGCAGCTTCATCTCGGCTTGAATGTTCAAAACAAGCCGAAACAAGATAAAATGAGCTTCAACTTGGTTTGAATATTTGTTGAACCAACATGAGCGCAACTCTTTCCAAGGAAATGGAGCTTGAGCTCAAACATGAGCCGCTAAACAAACTAAGCTTAAGCCAAACAAAACGAAGAAAGGCCTACTTGAGCTTGCCCTATTTATTCAAAAGCTGAGCTTGAGCACGAATCTAACCGAACCAAGTAGGGAAGAGCCCAGTTTGAGCTCGGCTTATTATTCGAAGAATGCGAGTAGACAATAGACACATTGTCAATTTTTATTTTATGAAATGACCAATTTAAAAACTCAGCACTCAAGCATTATAGGAAAGGTTAGTGTAACTAAGAGAGTCAGCTTCTTCCATTTCCACCTTTCCTGGCTCGACTTGGGCTGGATAGAGGACTTTTAAAAGGCTAATTTAAAAGGAAGGAGGAGATGGAGAATCAGCATGTATTGTGAAATGCATGGGTTTCCATTGGTGGTAGGCCGTGAGAAACGTGTTCGTGGTGTTACCATGTAAAAGGAAGGAGGAGATGTGGGATGGGTAGGGCCTCTCTGCCCCCAAACAGACCCTTCATGTCTGAGGTTTGCAGACCACATGGTCCATCCACTTGCCGATAACCCAACACTTGGTCCAACTCATTAGACAAAATGGTGCGACCACAAATGAAGGGAGGGATTGGGTCACATCCCAAATTCCGAATAGCCCCATCATGTTCCTCTTGCCATATGGCTACTAATTTCTCTATCGATTGTAAAAAAAAAAAACTATTTATAATTTTGTATATTGTCAGTCGGTAAATGATGATATTTGAAAAATGTGCAGTCTATTTATTAAAACTTGTTATAATTAATTCTTATATCTATATTTATGTATGTCTTTTTTCAGATTTTTTTAATTATTGGATTCACCATTTAATAGATCATATACGATGAGTTTGATAAATTTTAAAGATTTTATATCAAGTATTTTTATTTAATTCATTCAATAGTGAGTCTAATAATTTCATAAAATCTTATAGGCGCCCCATATAGACACCCTATTTTTCTACCTTTACACATTCAATTTCAAAAAATCAGATGAAAATACCATTCTACCCCTTCTGTTCTATTCATCCGAACGAACTATCAGTTCATTTTCAGTTCGTTCGGATGAATGTACTCATCCGAACGAACAAATCAGTGTAATTTCAATTCGTTCGGATGAAATGTTATTCATTCGAATGAATCAAACTGTTCACTAGAACGAATGGACATTCGTTCGAAGGAACGAAAATTATACTAAAGTATTCGTTCGGATGAATATATTCATTCGTACGAACTGAAAATTCGTCTGAATGAATTTATACGCGGAGGTAGAATGATAACTTCGCCCAAAATTCAAAAACAGATGTGTTGAGTCAGATTTTCTAAGTGTTTGTATGGCTCTCCTATATATATAAATTAGTCATCTGCCTTAAAATAAATGGATAGTATGATCTCACGTAGAAATATGTTAGGTGTTGATGACATTGTTATGCATACTTTGTTACGAGCTTCATTAAATGAGATGGTATGAAGTCTTATTAAAATATCATCTAAATATAAGATTTATGAAAAATTATTTTAGTTAAATCAATATATATATTACACAATATTTAAAATTTTATTAAAATAATTTAAATTGATTAAATCTTAAAATTAAAAAACATGAATTACGTACTCGAAGAAAGTGATTAAGAGAATACTGTTGTAACAGATTTCTCACAATTTACTTCTACATCTTTGTAGAATAACATGTGGAGAGAAGAGGGAGAGATGCCACCTCCTCACTACTCGGTAAAGATGCCGAGTTGGTGTCAAAGTGTCAACGAACTCAGGCAGCCGCCCAAATCCCGAGCCATCTCGATGCGATCCCTGTCGCGCCGTCGCTCGCCCTCTTGCGTTGCACCCAACTCCCTTCCCTAGTCAAGGCCACCCCGTGTGGGGACCACTTCCTAGGCCATCACCGGCCGTCCACGTGCCAGTGGAGGCACATGGGTTTGGCGTGCACGTGGCATGCAAGGGCGGGAGTGACGGCAACTCAGTGTCTGGTGTCTAGGGGCGGAGGCGCAAGCGGCGGTTGGTCATGCACGTCTGCCTCCCCTCAAATAACTCCTCCTCACCTCTTCTGGACCCCACTCCTTTCTTCTGCCCCTCCTATATCCTATGCTACATAGCTACCTACCTTAGCCACGTTTATCTCTATCTACATTGTTGCTACTTGCTAGGTTTATTGCCACCTCTGGCTTCTTCCAACTGCCCTCTTCTATTTATTTTTCAGTCAAACTCGCAATAATTCCAAATCCACAGCCATCTAAATATCTGACTTTGAGAATTTTATATATGAATCGGTCCCTTGTGAAGTTATTAATTTCTTTTAATAATTTATGTTTATTATCATTTTATGAATATCTTACTGCATGGGACACTATTCTCTTTTAATGATTAAGATATTTTTAAATATTCTAATTGTTAAAGAATTATCTTATTAAAACAACCTTATTAATACTTTTATGTTTATGGACTGAAAAACAATCTTGTACGTGGGCTGCTGTATCTTATTTCTTGATTTGAACTATTTCTACTATGTATCTGGTTAGCCGGCATTCAATCCAAGCACCAAGAGAGCAACCAAGTCGACAAGCCAAAGCCAAAAATTCAGGCTAGTTTTTTTGTTAGTCTGGCTATACATATATACAACAATTGAAGGACATAGTCGACAAGTGGCCCACCAGTGGATGGACTATCTTTACAAGGCTAATTAACGGGCCCCACCTTGTGCGGATGATAAGAAAACATGTGGTTTGCATGAGTTTGGACGTCGACAGGAGCTCTCTCAAGATACATACATTTTGGCAACCATGTATCATTTTTATCATCACTAAAATTTATCCTTTTTACTGATTTTTTTTAGAAAAGTAATTAAAAAAATATATGTTTAAATTAAATCATGTGAGATGATATGAAAAGTAAAGTTTAATATAGTTACAGATAGTTCAATTGACCTAAATTTTAAGACTAGACTTAATATCTTAGGTTCAATTTCTCTCGGATTTACTTGATATACGAGGCTTGCAGATGATTTCGTGTATCCGTGGGATTAATCTCACCTCCAATATGAAGTAGGGTACCCATCTCATCCAAAAAATAAAATCAATATTTTTATTATTTATATTAAAACCTTTATGTTTGTTGAAAATAAATGAATCAATGTTTCATTAAATCAGAAAAAAAAAATTATTTTCTTATTAATTTTTCTAATCTTCTCATAGAAAATGAGGTCCTTGTAATGCTCCTTTTTTTTTTTTTTATCAAGTAAACAATTATTATGGATATTTTCATCTTGTCATTTTGTTAGGATAATATAGTAGCGCAATTGTCGGCAAATAGTTCTCTATTTGTCCACCACTTCCGTAAATCAGTGAATAGGACCTATCCTCAGACAAATGTGAAAGCACTCCAACATTTTAACTAGGGCTTTTACTCTCCATATTGAATACATTTAGTATTTCCTCGTATCTATAGATAATGGAGACAGTTTTAAATGTTTTCATGTTTTATTTTCATAATGATACTTAAGATTGTGGGGTTACATACAGCATTCAATACAGAACAATAATTAAATTTATAAAAATATTATAATTTGATTATATAAAGTTCTAACATTTAAAACAAACAAATATGAATGGTTGAAATAAAGTAATCAAAATTGTATCCTTTAACAAAAGAGTTTGAATTGAACTGCTCATTTTTATAGACTACATCATCTCACTAAAACCTTAAGTTGGAAAAATCTAAATACTGCATTCATTTACTATTAGTTCTCTATTAATGTAGAAGTCTGCAAAAAATCCTGCTAAGGAAAATAGTTTTACTTTCAACATTTTGCTTTTTAAATAGTCATTGTCTTAGAGTTAATTTTGGGTTTAATTCCTCTTGAACTTCTCGAAATATGAGATTTGCATGTGATTGTATGTGTTCTTCAGACTATTCTCATCTCTAATCTCGATGGAGACACTCATATTATTCAAAAAAAAAATTCCAATAAATAAAATATTCTATTCATAATATCTCTTGCCTGAGGGAATTTCTTAAAATATTTTAAGATTCATATTGGCCTTTAGTGCATACAAAACCAACTTGAAAATTCTACCCAAAGATGGTTATTTTTCTTTACCTTTTTCTTTATTTAAGTTAGGTATGAATGACATTTCTTTCTACATTCCCCTCTCACTGAACAATATGGTGAGAGATTGTTCTACATATATTGAAAAATAATAATAAAAACATGAACTGGGAACTGGGCAACAAACACGGAGCCACAAGCCACGCAAGGGTGACATCTAAATATCTACTACAAGGACAAGAAGATGGAGCTCCTCGTTTTGATACAAATAGCAGGCTCTAGTTTTCTTGCTTTTGTTGGTTGCACTCCCTTGCATTTAATTAATTTGTGTTTTTTTTTTTAATCTTAATTCTGGTTTCCACTCTATCTACCATGTATTTATTTGAAAAAGCTCTACATACATCTTCTCTTCTGCTGGGGGGTCTGTGTTTGGCCTTCCCCTTTGTTTGTGAAGCTCCAAGAGCAGACAAAGAGGGCTACCCATATCTTGTTTTCACTCTCCTCAGTCCCATCATCCACATACATGCATGTTCTCTTAGACAACCTGCATTTAATACCTTCTCCAACTACAAATATTACCCTATATTAAATCTCTAACACATTCCAACCTTTCTAACTTCACTCAACTTCCAACCGAAGTTCTAAAATATTTTTCCTTCTCTACTCGCTCGAGTCTCAACATGTCTTCTCTTCTTCTCCTTCTCCTTCTCTTATCACTATCCTCTTATTCATGCAACGCCCGCCATCTCGGGGTTGTCCACGATGCCTCCGGCAAGGTTGGCCTAGTTGGTGCAATATTTCTACTGTTTTTCACTGGGAGTTTTGATAATAAAAGACACTGTTGTGTTTCTTCGTCTAAAGATGTCATGTGCACAAAAATCCGTACCTTATTATCAGAACTTCCGGTGTCTCTCGCTAAGGTTTCAGGTCTTGTTCAAACCAAGTCTCTCGCTAAGGTTTCATGGAGAATACCTCATGAGAAACACAAGGAACACCTAGGGTTTAATTTAGACTATTCTCCACCTAAGATACATCCTCCTTCTCACAACTGAACTGCCCTTTATCCCTTTGATTTATCTTCTTCTCTTTTCGCTTTAGTATTTCTTCTCACATCTGACATCGATCCTTCAATACAAGGAGTCAAGATCTGCTGAACTAGAATGATTATATATTTACTTCATACTGTAATCATAACAGCTGTGAAAATAATCAGATAAATATACGCTGTTGTATTGTATGTTATGGCTTGTCTTTGATTCATCAAACAACCACTGCTAGCATTACAAACTCCTGATTTTCTTCGCCATATTCATCATCAATCATCATCATCAGTATTAACGTTGATGAGATGTGCAGGAATTAAGAATGGGTTGTCTGCTATTGATATGGGTCTGCTACAGACAACTAAATTAGAGGTAAATTGCACCATTGCGCTTTTATTCAAATTCATAAAGAAAATTGTGCTCGCATTTAGGGAGTTTGATGTAATGTTTCAAAAGTCAAATTATTGTTCAAACCTTTTTTTATCATGATTTGGTTTAATTAGATGCAAACCTTTTGAACTATAAAATTAACATTACACTGCAAAGACATTATAAATTATTAGGCTAAAAGGAATTGATAAAAGTCATGAGAAAATAGAAAATCACACTACGACCAGTATAGTTAATTACACTGCAACCATCTCCCTGTAATAGTGATAATGGAAAATGACATTTTCAGTGAAAAAAGCGAAAACATAAAATAAATAAGAATTAAAATAGCGGTTAAAAAAAAATCAAATCGTATTAATGACTGAACTATCTTAGATATTGGTGTAGTTTATAAAACTATGTAGAACAATGATTTATTGAAGGTAGCAAAGTCAGATGCTCTGCTGGTGCATGTATGCAAATGTGTGAGAGCCATGTTTCATTGGCGCTGAAGGGAGGGTGTAACATGGTACAATGTGTCTGTATTTATGTAGGAAACTGGGAGGCGAGCGCGACGGGTGCTGGGAAGTGGGTCCGGCGTCGGTCAACTTGCCGGCAAAAGAGAAGAAAATGTACAATCTAACGAAACCGACGTTGATGAAGACATAGTTCCCATGGATTATGAACCACCGCACTCTAAACCCCCAATTCATAACGAATCACCATAGACGATCCTTGCTAGTTTTTCTCTCTTTTTTTTTTCATACATAACCGAGTTTAAGAACTTGTGGGAACATGGAGATTGATGGGTCACGGTTCCCTAGAATGCTTCTTTGATTTTATATGATTGTAAGAAGAAGGTAACAGAGGTGGGCCTGTAGAAATTGTGGAGGTATGTGGTCGGTTGTTCATTAATGAAGAAGGCAGTTATCCGCTAGTTTCTGCACTTTCGGTTGGTATTCTGCAATCTACAGTGCAATCCTGCATGGGTTGGGCAGGGTTTTTTTTTTTTTTTTTTAACATGATATCCCCTCTGTATTAGAGATGAGATTAATTTCAGAAACATTTGTAAACCTCTCAATCCACACATCGATTAACTCTATGAAAAATGGTCCTGTTGAAATTGAATGTGAATGAGACTCGAGATCTTTACTTCTTTACTATCAAGTCAACCCCTTAGAGTTAAAAAGGGTTTGTTCACAGGATAAAGGCTAATCTACTGCTGCATTTTCTTTCTTCTTCCACACATCATCTAACGTATCTCTGTCAAACATTGTGGATAAAGCCCTTGTCTATATGAAGTCAAATTTTCAAATTCTAACACTCTCACTGGTGGTAGCCAAATACTAGAGGAAATTGTGGATGCCCACGAGCATGTTTCAACTTTCAAGGGTTTAGGCATGAGATTGTTGCTTTGACAATCTCTGCCACCATAGAATAACCAGTGATTGCCAATCATCATGTTGATGAAGTATGTGAACATTAACGCTTAGAAAAGATGAAATACGATCACTTGTCTGCAATTTATGGAAAAGACACACAACGATCAGAGGCCATGAGTTTTAGGTCACTTCAATTTCTTAAAAAATAATCTGAGATAGCCGATATGTTACTGATATTTATTGGTTTTTCAGAACATCAATATGGAAAAATGGATAGATTGTCTATTTACCATTTTACTAATAGTATAAAAATGGCTCAGATACAAACACTCTGTAACTGATATATCGCCAGTATATAGGATTTTTACTCAGATTTGAGCAATCTTTTTTTTTTTGAATGGTGGGTAAGATTCATTTAAAAGAGGAGGGAAAGCCCAAAAGAATTACAATATGTCCACACCCCGGGCCAGGCCAATAATAGTCAAAATGACTGAAAAAGGAGTCTAAAAGACAAAGGCCCAAAACAAGCCCACATACAAGACCAAATCAGTGATATAGGTCAACAGAAACCTGTGAGAAAATACTTGAACTCCCAAGAGTATAAGGTTCGGTAATAGACTGAGCATGGTTATCTCCAATACAGACAATCTTTGGGCAATTAGGACTGAAAAGCTTAATAAGGGATCTGATGACGCAAACATGACCATGGAGAGACCAATCGTAAGCTAGGACAAAGAACATTCTTTTCAAATTTGTCTATATTCCCTTTGAAGTTTTCTTCTCAAACTTTAATTCGATACATTAAAAGATAGCTCAGTGGATAGTGAACTAGGCCAGATCCATGTGCTCTTTAACACTTGCAGATGGGACCATTGAGTCAACCAGAACGAGCTACTTGAGACCATACGTGCGAGTCGAATATATAGAAAACACAGGTTCACTGGAGAGAATGAAAAACCAATAACCTAAAGTAGTCAAAATTTCAAAGACAAAATTATAGAGTAAAATAACTCAAGTAAACTAATTCACCTCCTATTCCTACGATACTTCAACAGTCTCAACTAGTGGTGCAATCTAAGTGGGTGGATTAGGTTGAGAATCAAATTTTAACTTACTCATATTTAATTCACTATTTTCCAATCCAACTCATATTTTGGCTTTCTTCAGCCCGCTCATAATCAAATCCATTTGTAATTCGAGTCAACCAATTTGAATCGAGTTACGTTGCATTATGAGTCAACCCTTATAACTAAATAGATGAACTAGTATATATATTGTATTGATATAGTTCAAATGAAAAATCATGCATAAAAACAAGTGCTTGTCACTAAAATATAATCATCTTAGAGAGTTAATTCTACGAAATCATCAAATAATAAAATTAAAATAAAGTGTGTTTATACATATATAATTTGAGTAATTCGAGTGGATCAGATTTGCCCAACCTAAACTAAAAATGAGTCTAGCATTTTTGGCCTGGGCCAACTCATATTTTAAATGTTTGAATTAGCTCGCCCATAGTTTCGGGTCATATCAACCAAGTTCTGATTGACCCTAACTCAAATCACACTCCTAACCCCAACAAAGACCAAACTTCTAACCACATACTATTCTTAAGAATTTTGCAATCTCGTTCTTCATTTGAGCCTTTCATTCAAGATCTATTACTTGGTTAAGTATTGGACTGGATCTACAGAAAACAAGTTTAAATAAAATATATCAGAAGAATAACTTTCAAAAATGAAAATCAAAACATATAATTAGGTAGAATGTGTAAAAGATACATAAACAATGTAAGTGTTTTTTTTTACGGAGCATTCCTAAATCCCCACCTATTTTTATTCTTATCTAATATTTTCACCTCATCAAATGAGTTATAAAAAATCAAGAGCAACAAAATGACAAAGCTCAAATGATCAAAAGGGAATTTATTTTCATGTTCATCCTATTCATTTAGTTCTCTCAATATCTCATTCAATTACATTGGCCTTCTAAGTTCACTCTTCTTAAATCATTCTTTGAGTCTAAATATTTTAGAAGAAGACTTTCACAAAACATTATCTCATTAATCTCTTCATTAAAAAAAATGTATGACACTTTAATAAATTTATAATAAAGAGATCAATGAGCGAGAGTTTGAAAGTGCTCTATAGAAGTTCAGTGGAGTTTCTCAAAGTAGAGCCTGGTCAAGGGTCCATACCTGGCCTCCACTTCCATTAGTCACTTTCAAGTTTTGACGTTGACTAATTCACACCTTATGGGGTCCCATGCCTCGAGTGACAATTAAAAAGAGCATATAAAATACAATCCTAGGAAGTCCTTACTCGCTGTCACTGCAGATCCCACTCATTAATTTATGTATATAACTAGATTTCTTTCCAGTCAAGGGGATGAATTAAGGGTCTTAAGGCACGATTTTCCTAAGCTATTAACAATCGACAGTAGCAGCATTAAGTCCGAGAATGTCTCCAAGCAAATTAAATACAATAATTCTTTGACAAACTGTCACAATTTTCTAAACAAATGGCAAACAAAATTGAATGCCCCAAGAAAAACAAACATCCAGACCCAGGACCCCTACAGCATAAAGTACAGAGCCAGGAATTTGTTGCTTTCCAAGCTTATGATCCCAATGGTTAAGACTTAAGATTGTGAGCTGCTGTACTTTAACAAGACAAGTTCCTAAGGATTTCATTTGTTTATGTAATTTCTTGGGTATGATAGTGAGTTCTTTCTTCTAAGATCATGTGCTGCAGCTGACTATAAAAGGTTTGATAAAATCAATGAATTGGGAAGTTCTGATCCCTAGCTTCAGATCTACCTCACCCCCTCCCAACCAGAAGAAATCAGGGTCTAGTTTTGCAATTGCTTCATCCAAGATCACCTGAAACCAATGCAGCATATTTTGCCATTAGATACAATCCATAAAGTATCAGAATCAATAGTCATACGTACTGAAATAATCTTTTACGAGTACAATTATGAGTTAATGACCATTTCAAGTTTCTATGGTCAAATCCATGAAATTTAAGTCGGGTTTTGCCCTTTTCTCCAAAATGTTGACGTGATTTGAAACAGGGCCTGTTAAAGGATGCAACAATGAGCAGTTGTCAACTATGCTATGGGCTCGTCATTTAGGAATTGTCAAGATAAATGGATTCATCAATGGCATCTGGGCATCGCTGATCTGCATGAGTCAACCTGGGTCATGTAGAGTCTGCTAAGATGGCCAAAAGTCGGGTTTTGCCCATCTCTCCAAAAGCATGAGTCAAGCTGGGTCATATGAAAATACAATTGTGCAACACAACTTTGAGCAATTTCTTGTTGATTAATGTTTCACTTGATGAACCAAAAGCATCCATTCAATGTTTTTCCGAACCACGTATCTGTTAAAAGGCTTATAATTCAAACTTCAGGCAATTGACCTAAGATCATAGGGGCACTTGAAAGTCATGTTGAGTGGCTGTGGCAAATCAATCGGATTCATCCCATGTCACAAGATGTTACACTGAAAGAGACCACATTATGCCAGATTACTAAAACATAACCTCTCATGGAAACAGATGAAAGTTGCCTTTCAGTTGATATGCCCCGTACAAGCTTGCATTCTCCCTGCTTACCCAGTCACAAACTAGTTGTAGAACATAAAAAAGAAACTATACCATCTATTTCAATCATCTGCAGATGGCATCGGTTGAGGTCATATTTCCAGTTGGAAAGCAGTCATATGTTTAAAACCTCAAATTTAGGACCTGTTCTGACCATAACACACTCAATGAGAACAGATAGCAGCAATAACATACTCTATCGAGAAATGGATACAGTTTCAATTCCGTGAATACTATCATGCATGTCATTCTCAAGGGAAGCTGACTATGCAAGCTAATCCCAAAACATACTTTCAGTGATTGGCCAAATACAAAGAAGGAATCACATCCCATGTCTTTGTAGATTGCAGTACATGTATGTGAATTGTTATGTCAGAATTCCCAAATATGCATGCATGCATGTATGAGTGACAAGGAACTGTTTCACATTAAAACATGATAGCAACACTAACTTTCCGCAGCAGTGTGTAAACACGGCAGACTCATTATCCAACACAAACAATCCCAAGGGTTTGAACTGTCCAGGCTACATCAAGCAAGGAAGGCCTCTGTAAGTGATGGTGTCTGTGATGCAAATGCATTAAAGGAACAGGTGGTCCCTACATTGAGAAAAAATAAATCTAAATACCATAAACATGAGCTTAATGATGATAAGATCAGTTACTAAGTATGGCGAATTCCTATTCAGACCAATCAATAAATCACAGAAAACCGTCGGTGATAATTCACTGGTCCATGAGAGGTGACAACTATGAGAGCATGACAAAGCGAGGTGAAATGAAGTCGGAAACCAAAGCATGCACCAAGAGATCACAGAAAAATTAGATTTTTTTTTTGTCCTGGTTATTCTGTTGCGTTCAAAGTCTGAGTAGCCTAAAGATTTAGAAATGATATGCAACATTATCCACTCAGTGTCAACAAAATCCAAGTTTACTAAAAAATTAGTATCCATGACTTATCATCAAACTCGAATATGTTGTTTATAAACTGGGTGTTTGGCTGTTCTTCAATTCTGAAAATCATGACTTTCAAAATTCCAATTTATTTTTCTAGAAATCAATTGCAATTTGACCACCATCGGGAAAGAAATTCTTATATTATGAGTCATAACATATATTCTATACTCCAGCAGTAAAGTTCACTTGTATGATCAATTTAACTTCTACAGGTTTACATGTACAGTAAGGTGTTTCAATAAGGTAAATATTGTTGAGATGGGGAAATTTAACATACAGTTCCAAGGAATAAAAGACCAACAAGTGGTGGACTTCACATCATCTTCATCATTTTATGTTGATTCCTCCTCCTCATCAAAGCCCTTTATCCCACCTATACGTTGATTTTTTTAAAATAAAAGCCTATGTTGATTAAGTCCCCAATCCATCATTTTCTATAAAAAAGGGGCTTTTTCTCAAAAAGAAGTTCTATGATAAACCCAGTGAGCTGGCATTTACACCTAATAATATACACAACTTTCATTTTCCTGTGTTTGTTTTTCTCCTGTCTTGGCAAAAAGCATAAAAAGGCAAAAATCAGTAGTAGAAAGTATAAAAATGTATGGTGTGATATTACTTAAATTTATTCAAATAAGGAAATGTTTTACTTGAATCCTTCCTATCAACAAAGGATTCCATAGATTCCATTTATTTTTATTTTTTTAAAAACACTGTAACAGAGACTATTTGATATGAGTGATGTACCTGTGTCAGATTCATCATGGATTCTTCTCGTCGTCGTCATCATCATCATCAAATGCCAAAATCCTATCTATTTGGGGTTGTCTCATGGATTCTTCTAGTATTATCTTAAGATATTTTGCACACATACTTCTTTAATATTATGAAGCTAATTTTTCTAGTCACAAAACTCTATGCTTCTAAGCATCTCCCTCAATTAGGAGTTGAAAGCAACTTAGCATGCAGTGAAATGGGAATGTGAAGCAATACAGTGTGTCGACTAAATTGTTCAAGAAGGTTAGACCTGTTGAAGAACAAAAGCCCCTTAACAATTATTCAAGCTGCTTTCTTAACAAAAAATACTATATAGACTGGGTGAAATAAGTCTATATGCAACCTAAGATGCCTAGGAATGAGTTCATAAAGGATAATCTACAGGTAGCTCCATAGAAGAGTAGACAAATGCTGTCTAAGATGGGTTTAGAATGAAGGTAGACCAAGTAAAGCCTTGTTTGAAGAACCATGCGATTGATTGTTCAAGAAAACAGAAGAAAGGGGAAAGCAACTAGGGCAAGGAAGCAATTAGAGATGACATGTTAGACCGCAAAGTGGTGAAGAAGTTGGCCCAAAATAGAGATGAGTTTGAAGAGGTAGAACTCACAAAGCAACCTAGAAAAATGTGATTAAGGCTTCATGCGATGATGGTAATATTGAAGATGAAAGTGATAATGAAAAATAAAGTTTGTATGCTAGGATTTTAGACAAACACAGCACCAATAATAAAGCACAAAAGAGTCCCAAGCACTCAAGAAAAGAAATACTACCGGAATATCAGTCTTCATGCCAAGGCATGTCACTCCATTGTGTTCATATCCAGTTAATTTCAGTGACTCTGCTTCAGGTGCAAGCCTCACTGTACCAAGCATAAATGCATACTAAAGTTAAAATACAATGTAAGAAATGCCAGTAAATGAAAAGAATAAAATGCCAGTAAGCGAATACAGTTGATCTAGGGACACAAACAGGCTGGATACAGGCTGGGCTATGGATGAACTAAGCGATATTATATTGGGTCAGATACTTTCGCCTTTTGGGATTCTGGGAGAAATTTCATTGTTGTAGATTGCAATGGACCAGGCTTGGGCAAGAATGATATGAGCCAAGCCCTATTAATTGTGGGCCAGGTATTTTGGCCTTCGGCTTTTGAACCAAACTGCCGTCCCTATGTAGATCCGCTAACATAATAGGTCAATGAGTTCCCAGAGGAAGAGGACAGAAGGTCAACAAACAAGTCATCCTAGGCCTTAGAGCAGCCATGAGTAGTTGAGTAGCTTATAAACTGTCCATTTTGAAAAATCCCCAAAAGAATGAAAAGAAGCATATAAGAAACTTCTTAAAATGGATAAAAAAGGTATTCAGTATTTCTGCCTTCTGTTGACTGTATCTGCTTCCGCATCCTATACATGCATGCAGGTAAATCAGGCAGATAAGCACACTAATTGCTAGGCCATAGGTGTCATGTTTATCTTCAACGCTTTCATGAGTACCAGATGACATATTGAGGAAATTTTATGAAGAAACATGAGCACTGCAAATTCCATTCGTCGAATTGGAGGAAACAAACATGACACAAGTTGGTCCTGAGTTCGATGCACGCTCAACCTCAACATGCCACTCTCCGTAATTGCGGACCCGGTGTGTGTGGTATTGGGACCACACATGCCCCAAAGATTAGTCAGGTTAAAAAATGTCCCCTATCCCAATACAGGTGAGACGCCTGGACACCTTGGTCATAAAAAAACAGAAAAACATGACACAAGTTAACATGTTTTCAAGTCTGATGTGACCAAGCAAAGTTATAAAAGTTTGAAAGGTTATGATGCCAGTATGCGGAGTTTGCATAGTGCTGTGTTATTAATCACTTAAGTACCAACACCGTTGTCCAAATTAATGATGAAAATAAACATTCTCTCTTTCATTCAAAATTCTCATAATTGAGGATCATTATTGTAAAAGTATGGGCTTCTTAGCCAAAAAAAAAAAAAAAACCAGGATTGATATCTTATATTATTTAGATGGCCTAAGGTGGTTACATATGTTTGCCATATGCACTTTGGATGAGTTACTGTAGCATTTTCAGGGAACAGAAATTTTATTCCTTAACTCCTCCAATAATTAAATATTCAGACAATTTCAAATACAAGAAGAGGAAATTAAGTCTAATGAAAAAAAATCAGTCATAATGACAAGCAGGAACTCACTGTTGAATTTCTTCTTTGGTATCTTCCCATTGTTAAGTGAGTATAGAAAATTTTTCACACTTTCAGCATTAAGCCGAGCTGAATACTGTTATGAAGTAAATGGGAAGTGTAAGTTAGTTCTATCCCACAACAACTACCACATCACATGACAGTAAACTAGTAAAGTAACCATACCTGAATGACAATAACATAGTACTTTGAATTATTGTAGTCACTGCAATCAGTAACACTAGCTTGGGCTTGCGTATTGATCTGATCAAATAGAAGGTCACCCATACATTAAAGACCAATACCAACTCATGGGCAAAAATAAGAGAAGCTAAATATAAAATATATGAAGATTTGTAATATTTACAAGGGTTGTAGAGAAATCTTTCAAAAGAATAACTCAAATGGAAAGGTGAAAATGGACGAAATGAGGGTAAAATGAAATTATCCTCATGTAAGATGCATTTCATTTAGAAGCGGTAAATCCCAATCAATGCATAAAATACAACTTGGGAATACCTCCAAAAAAGTTTACACTGGAAGATAAATTGAATTCTAAAGGTGCAAGCTTAAGTGTTGAAGTAGCATAAAAAGAAACAGATAGTCTGTCCTGCACAGTTCATTGTGTCCTGTGATGAACTATAGAGGTTTCACTGTCATCTATTAAACAAATAAATATAAAGTTCCAACACTTTCTCACTAGAAGCAGGTAAATTTGGTGAGGTATAGAACTGTTCTAGGATTTGCAACTGCCATTAGAACAGAACACAGGAAATACTTGTTAACAAGTACTCTCAGAGCCTATCAGCTCTGTGTTCATTATGACTAATCAGAGTTTAATGTTCAGAGTTAAGATAAGATTTTGATCATTAAAATGCCTTAAAATATACCAAAGTACTGTAAGATTCCTCACTGTTAGTGAAGCAGAAGGGATGATAAATAAGTCTTGGCATCAATGCTGGTGATAAATTGGGATGTAAATGGCAGGAAAAAGAAAGCATTTGGCTGCCTAATACAGTTCCATTGGGGGTTTATTAAAATGCTTTAAAATTTACCAAAGTACTGTAAGATTCCTCACTGTTAGTGAAGCAGAATGGATGATAAATAAGTATTGGCATCAATGCTGCCTGGTGATAAATTAGAATGTAAATGACAGGAAAAAGAAAATGTTTTGCTGCTTAATACAGCGTACAAGGGGGTAGGGTACAGCTAATGTTCCCAATTTCTGAACAAAACCCTCAGAGCAGGAGAATGGACAGTAGTACATTCAAAGTTTCAAACTGCATGGAACTTTAAGTGCATCTAGCAATTTTTATGTTTCTTCAACCTTTCATGACATGGTTTACACGATAAACAAGAGGGGTAAAGAGAAAAAGGGTTTGCCATTCTCACAAACCAAACATTCCTCAGCCTCTCTTTCTCTCTATGTGAAGAGGTTCCACAATTCACATGATTCATATAGAGATAGTGAAAGCAGATCCTAGTGCATAATTTCAAAACCTACCCCCCGCCCACCCAGCCAAAAATATAATAAAAATAAAAAATCCTAAAATGCAGATAATCTGTCCCTTGTCCCCAGAACTCAGGCCAATACGTGGTTAAAAAGATATGGACAGTTTAATTTTCAAAAAAAAGAAGAAGAAGATAAGAAAAGTTTAAAAAGCTCTCCATTGATCCATATTGAATGGATGGATGCAGCCCACTCTCAGAATGGAACAGCTCAAGTTAAGTGTGTGGAGAAGAGTTGAATTATCTAGCCACATCTCATAAACATATATAAAATGAATTTATTCTGTAGCAACTACAGCAAGATACATACTGCTCAAAAAAAAAAACTACAGCAAGATACATAGAGATGGTAGGGGTTGAAAGGAAGTGGTAAGACGGGGGGGTGGGGGTGGGTGGGTAATGGTTAGACTATCAAGAATGTGAAAACGGAGTAAGCACTCTAAATAGAAGGTAGCAATAACCATGTGCATGGGCTGGTTGTAGTAGCATTTTCTCTTCAACTGGTTGTCCATCACCTTCATGAACAACCAAGCACTCTACAAGTTTTCCTGTTTTTTTCCCCTTTTTTAGAGATAAAAATGATAAATTTTGGTTAAGAATAAAATATAATAGAGGCAGATATCCACTAAAACAAACCTATAGAAGTGATAACAACTAAGACAAACCATCAATCATTGCATCAGGATATTATATCACAGATATCATAGTCTCCACCTGACCTTTACAGGGATCCACATGGCTCCTAAATTTCTTCGTCAGAAGTCCCAAACAGTCCTGACCGGAAGCCAATTTGAGAACTGTGGTAGCATTACAACTAAAGCAGTTGCTGGTGTCTTATAATTATTTTCTTTTCATGGTAAGGTCCTTTTATTTTATAAATAAATCATCCTATAAAGGTACCAAGCAAAGGGATAACATATCAGTAAAGGATGGATGAATAACCAACTTTCCTTGAACTTGACTTCTTTATGATGACTCCACAGGATGTGGACAAATGTATTGGTGTTGGTATTAGTTTATATAGTACAAACGACCAAGAGCTCCAAATTAGTGGCAAAATTATCTATATTGTAGCACAGTCAATAGTTAAAAATTAAGTGTATGGAGAACTCCCCTTTAATTGGGGAATTCAAAGGATAATTATGAGTATGAGGGGGACAAGGGGTGTAATCTAGGCTTCACAATGGATAGTTTCACCTGTGAGTTGTGACTGCAGCATTAAAGACTAGTTCCAGACAGGGAAATTGGTCAATATCTGCAGTTTCTAAAAAAGAAAGCTACCACAAGCAAATGCCATGTCTTTTTGTTTTGCAAACATTTCAAATATAACTATTGCTGAACAATTGAGGAATTTCAGCAAAAACACTTGTCTAAATTTGTGAACCGTAAGAACAAAAACCCAGATTCAAATTCGCATACGGGAAACACCTAGAACCGATTTGACAGAGCTGAGAGAAAAATACAACAAAGGTGTAAGGGGGATACCATTACAATGCTCTTACAGAGATGATGGATGGTTGGGGCACCGAGAATTTCTCTACGGGCTTCGAGAGTTCTGTCGTAATAATCCATGGGCACTCTCTTGAAAGCGAAATCTTGAACTTCCACCGGCCCTGAGGATGGAGCAAAGACGCGACTCCGTGTCGCCGGGGCATTCTTCGTGATGCGGCGGTTCTTGGGTGGATGTAGAAAGGAGAGAATCTTGAGGGGGCAAGAGAGCGAGCTCCAATGCTGTTATCCTATCGAGAATGCGGTTCTGCGCTATTTCCAGCTCCGCCAACGACTCCATCTTCCTTCGCTGTCTCTCTCTCGCTCGGTCTCTCCGAGGCAACGGTACAAACAGGCGGTGTTCAGAAAAAGCGAGACGAACGTACGAAACAGGTAGGACTTGGCCGTGTCTAGGCCCGGCCCGGCCCGGCCCGGCTGCTGCTTTAATAACTAATAAGTGGACCTTAAATATGGTAAAATTTAAAGATTAAATTTTTCTATAATTTAAATAAGAGAAATTACTTTGTGTGTTGGTTATTTTTTTTTAAAAGAGGTATGAAATGATATAATTTTAAGTCTTTATAAATAATTTAATTAATTAATATATTTTTTATTAACGATGTCTTAAAAATCCTTTTTCAATAGTTATACTTACACTTCATTAAGTGAATCCCGTGCTAAATTATATAGAGTAAAATCGTGTCTACAAACATGTAAATGATCATTCCACATTAAAAATATCAATATACATTTTTTTAGTGGTTGGTAAGTAATTCATTAAAAAAATAGGAAAACGGTGCAGCAGCTCAAGAGAAAAGAAAACAAAGGCTGAAAAACAAAATAGCCATCAACGTAGAACAAACCAGGGGTAAAAAAAATGCTGGGCCCGAGATCTCAGCGTCTTAGCCGAGATCTTGGTTCCACAAATAGTGGCCGATATTTCTCTCTCTCTCTCTTTCTTGTCAAATTTCGATCGTATTGACTGATATCGGCGAGATCTCAGTTGTATCAGACTATCAGCTGAGATCTCGCCTATACGGACGATATATCTCGTATCGACTGAGATATATCAGGCTTCCAAGACCCGAGATATCTCGTGCGATATTTCTACCCCTCAACAGACAAAGCAAAGAAGAAGCCCACAACCTGAGCCAAGTAATAAGAGAAAAATCCAACAGTAAATAAGCCCATCAAGTCTAGGTCCCAAGGCAGAGGCCGAAAGGGATAAGAAAGAGAACCCAAACCCTTAGCCCGGCCGAACACAAGAAAGAACCATACAAGCATGCACAACCTACGGGTCGAAAAATCAGCCCTACAAAGATTTCGGCCGATTATTTATATTGGCCGAGATATTTTCTCTCTCCTCATTTTTTTTTTAAATCTCGATGGCTTTTTTTTTTGAAAAAAATCATTTAAAATAATAGAAGGCTATTTTTAATATATATATATATATATATATATATCGGCCGATATTTCAAATATCGGCCGATATCTAGGCCAATATTCGCCCCGTATCAGCTGATTGTTTTAATCTTTGGTTGATATTATACGTATCGGTCGTCGAAATCTACCTATGGGCTGAAATTTCGACCCCTGTCACAGACCAAAAGAAATCTAGAAAATCAGGAAGCTAGCCAAGGTCAGGCCCAGGAGAAAGAAGCCCAGCAACACCCAGAAGTTGTGGGCAAAGAGACCACTGCTAACTTTGAGGAGCCCAGAATTCATTGATTTCCATCTAGAGATCTTGTCTAAATTTTTCTTGTTTGCCATATAAATAAAAATCTTGCTAGGATTAAGATTGGATAAAAGATGAAGAATGGCAGTGACATGGATTATGTGAGACCAGATTAGTAAACATTTTACACTATGTGCAGTATGCAGTTTAATATAACTATCACTTTAAAATCTTACCTCATCTCAATAAAATATGTATAAATCTAATAATAAAAAGTATATATGTATTTTTAAATATTCCTTAAAATTAAAATAAAAACATTGAAAATATGGAATGAACAAATGTGGTGAGTAATGACATTCTCATTAGTCTTTAAATATATAGTTAGAAAGTTTTAAAGCGTAACTATATATAATAAATTTACTAACTTAAATTAAATTAATCTAAGTCATGATTATTATAAGAAATTGGTTTTGCATTGATATTTTCTTTAAAAAAGAGTATCGAATGATGTAATTTGAATTTTTTTTTATTTTACTTTATAGATTTTAATTTATAAAAAATAAATTAGAGATAAAATGATTTTTTTTTTAAATTATATTACTCGCTTTTCTCTCTCAGAAAATTATCTGTGCACAATTAAGTTTATTTATTTTGAATACTTTTGATGGACTTCTATGTGTTCGACGGTCTTAATTAATGAATTTTTTTGTTAATAAGAATAAATTGTTTTCTTAAATACCATAATTTATGGTTGATTTTTTTTAAACATATCTCAATAAGTCATCGACTCACAGTAATTTAGCAGAACGCTGCTCATTTTCCGCCCAAAGAAGGTATTTCAAAGTGAGGGCGCGAAAAAGAGAGAAGAAAGCGACGATGGAGGTGAAAGAAGCAGGAAAATGTCTGGATTCTCTCATCTCTTCCTTCAATTCCCGCATCATCGACCTCCAAGAACTCGTCATCGCTCGCAACAGTATGTGCATCTTTCCCCCTTTTCTCTTCTCGTTTCTTCCCCTTCCATTTCATTCTCTCTTAAATGTCACCCACTTTCTATTTTCTCTTCTTTGTCGCAGTGTATCCCGGCACCAGCGTCACTGATCTATCTGCGGTCGATGCAGCCGTCAAGTCTATGGAATACCAGATGCAGGCTATCAAGGACCGATTACGAGAAGAGGCTGAAGCTATTCCCAAGGCCAAGGCACATTATTTTTTTCTCTATCTCTGTTTTTAATCATCTTTGCTGTCTCACTTTTTCAACCATTGCTTCAAAATGGATTCTACAATCTTCCCTTATTGAATTTATTCTTCCTTTAACCTATTCTGCGAACATCTTCCTACCAACAAGCAGTTTCCATCCCAGAACCGTGGAAGATTAGTTGTCAATTCAACTTCATTTTACCTGGAAATAGCAAAAAAAATTCTGTTCCGGTACAGAAGCCAAAATAAAAGCAAGTCACAGAACATTCTGGCTCTCTTCTAATCTATTTTAACTATTTTGGCATTATCTTAGTCCAATTTCAACACTATTTTGGTCTCGTTTCACCCATGAGCAACAGAGCTTGGGTGGGAATTATTTTTAATAAATTTATAGTTCAAGTTATAAAAGCTTTTATCATTTTGTTTGTTTACAGAGTTACAACCATGAAAAACTACTCTCTTCAAATCATAGGACTTGTGTATTTACTTTATTCTTTTCCAGAAAAAAAAAAAAAACAGTTGTCCATCATTTTCTGAAAGGGAATATTGAAGTAGAAGAAACACAAAGTGAAACTCTAGAGGCACAATGAAATGATAATCAAATTGGATTGACAACTATACCATGGAATCCACGTGTAGGGTATCCAGCCCAAGCCCAGATGCAGTGATCAAATTCCATGTGCTCTATATACATGATCCTATAATCTCTCCACAGTAGTGCTCCTATCTGCCATTCTCTGATTTTCTGGATGTTCTCAATTCTTAAATGAGTGGGTTTTCATGTTTGCTTAAGTTTCAATTGCTTTCAAAACAGAAACTGATTGAGCAGTCTCTGCGTCAACAAAGAAAGTTGCAGCACATTTTGGCTCATATGCCATCACGCCTGCATGAAAATGCAGGTGCATTCAATTGGAACTCCAATAGGTAGTACTTAAGACTTCACACTTACTGGATGTATTTGTTTAAATTTGTCAAATGCTTCATTTTCATTCATTTATTTATTCTCTTGCTACTTTCAGTGTGATGCAGGAAATGCCTACATGTGGTCTCCCTTCAATTTGTTCAAAAGTTGAGGAGTCTATGGTCACATTGCCAAAGGTACAAATCATTGATGATTGATGTTTCCTTATAGGCTATTTGCCATAAATTACTTGCAACGCATTTGGTCTCTATAATGAATACCTGATTCAATATATGAACAGTCCTGATTATAAGCCAACCAATCAGTCATAATTCAAGTATCAGTTTGTTATATTGGTAAGGGAGCATCCTTAAGGGATAAGAAAAATTTGGGGAGCCTTTTTTTGTATTTCTAGAATTTCTAAACCTTCTTACAAACATACAAGTGGTTGTTTGTGGTTGCTGCAATATTGCAAGGCAGTACTTTGTCAAGGGCATAAAGTCTGTTGCTAAAACTAGAAATTTGAAATTACCAGTGGAATGTCAATACAGACTATCAGACTAGATACCCTTTAGAAATTCCTGCCTTTAAATTTCCAGTGGAATGCCAGAACCTCGAAGTAACAAGGGTGTGCTTGGGTGGTAACTTTTGCATAATTCCAAAACCTCGAAAGAATAAAAATTATTACAGACAGTAGCATATAGAACCATCAAAAAGATAATTGTGAAAAGTCTGATAAAGCCTATGACCTAACACATCCTGCAAGAATTTCAAAATATAGTAAATAATTGATGATTGCCTGTGACGTTTAAGATCTTAGTAGTATCCAATCCAATGTCTTATTGTATCTCTTTGATTTAAGCCAGAATGTGATCAACTGAATCCGTGTGTACAGCTTTATGGACATTGCAAGAACAATGTTTTCTTTTAAAACTAAAACAAGTAGAAACAAAAGAACAAAATTAAGCATCATGCATATATTCAAAATCTATTTTTTCAAGTTAGGCTGATGAAATAATGTTACGTGTTTCTCACTTGGTCTGCTCCTACTTTATTTACAGGAGAAAAAGGGCCGTGGTTCTGCACCTCGGTGGTACATCACTGCTGAAGAGCTTGATTCATTGTCGTCGTAAGTAGATGTTCCATAAAGTATTTATTTGAGCATTGCGTTTGTTAGCATCAGGATTACTTAGTTTTCTTACATGTGTTAGCGTCAAAAGGATTCCCTTAGGTCCTATTGCTCAAGTTTATACTATGAGAAGGAGAAAAATGCATCATGCCATTATTTAATGCTGTTCTAATCTTCAGAACAAAAAGTAAATGATGGGGCAGCATAGCACATGGTTAGTTTGGACCAAAAGTGAAGGTAGGGAACCAGCAAAAATCGGGGAAAGAGAGTGAATGGGACTTTCAGGTAGTGAGAGAGACTTATGGTCCAGAAATGGATAACAGGATCCTTGATATTAACATCAGAGTTTGCAACTCAATGCAGTGTGATTCTTCCTCCTAAAAGCAGTTCATTCCAAAATACCATGTGTGATGAACAGTTCCCACTGGGACTTTAATTGGTTTTGGCAATTAGTAATTTCACGTAAATGGACATTCTCTTCAGAAAATTCTTTATGGAGTGTTCCTCATAAAATGATTTTTCCAGTTATATGGCCTCCAAGTGAATAACTAATCCTTTTTATGTCTGAGGGATGTGGAAACCACCATCGTTTCTTTGAGAGGTGCAGGGATTTCAAGGAGCTTGGAGAGGGTTTGGATCTTTAATCAATAAAAAAGAAAGGTACTGTTGAACATCAATTCAGCTTTGGCAGAAAGAATTCCAATATCAAATTTCAAAACAGGAGGTTGACCAGTTGGCAGTGAAGGTTGTGATATGGCAGAACCATGGAAGGCTAGAAAAGAGAAGGAATTTTGAGGGAAGGCTTATAATCCTAAGGAGGTTGCTAGATGAGCTGTAAATGACTCTATGAATGACTTGGAGGTTTAATGGAAGGCATTTGGATATGGGGCCATAGAAGGTTTGCAGGTATCATGTGTAATTATATTTTCATATAGGAACAGTAATGGTTTCCTACTCTGTTTTCCTTTGGCAATACTGATTCGTTAAAAGTTCAGCATGTGCCTTTATTGTTGAGCACGAGCATATCAATTAAAAACTAGGCATCCCTGCATCATTATTCTGGGAGGCATCTGCAAGTGATCCTCAATGTCAAAGGTGTAGGCTGGTGGAACCTGCATCCAACCACAGAAGCAATCAATTTGTATCTGAGGAGTCTTCCTATACGAACAAATACTCTCTGGAGGAGGCCAATGAGGTTGGGGGATAGGGTTGCTGTTTGAGGGATGAATCAACTCTCGGTCTCATTATCATTGTCATCGTAGCCACTGATCCCATCTATAGGAATTAACTCTTGATGCACACGGGATATAGTGTTCGGAAGTCTTTGTATGTGTTGGGGGCTTGGTTATGTCCTAATGCCTGACTTGATAGCGACTTGGAAACATTTTTCTTTCAAAATTAATTTGCTTTAGTGGATCAAGTTTGTTGCTAGAAAGGTGAAAAACTGTTAATTGGTTCGACACTCAGGCCAATTATCTGTCACTCCCAAATAACACACACTTTAGCTCCCCATATATATATATATATATATGTTAACATGGGTACCCTACAATGAAGATGAGATTAATCCCATAGATATACAAAACCATCTGCAAGCCTCATGTGTCAGATAGTCTAAGAGTAGTCAAACTCAAGACCTCTAGACTAATCCTTACCTCGACTACTGTGTTCTCATATTTGATATTATCTCAATTGCAAAGGGGGTTTCACCAAGTTCACTGGATCCACAATCCCATGCATGTTAGAGTATCCATCTAAGTGGGCAAATTGGTTGCATTCTAATTTGTAAGTCTGCAAAACAACAGTGTGCAAAGTTCAATCTTCTTGATGCAGTGATCATTTGTTTGTAATGATGCTGTCTCATAACTTATCTATTCCCTCCCTTAGAGGAAAAGAATAAGACAGGAGCACGATGAATTCTGGTTTCCATTTTGAATTTATTGTAGAGTGGACAGTGCGATGCTGAATTTTATCAGAGAAACGTAACCTGCTTGTATTGACGGTCAGGCCATGTTTTGGTTCCTTCTAGGAGCAAGGAAAATGTTATTATTATAGTAGGAAAACATGACGAGAGTTTTCTCTGCTCCGAAAACGAGGAGCAAAATGCATTTTTTAAGTCTGTTTATGCTAATAAAAGAGAACAGTGTTTGAAGTTTGAACCTCAATAAATTTTAATTCAGTTTCTTGTCCACTGCAGTTATATGAAGGGGAGGCTCACACTGGATAAGGTGAATGCTGCAGTCAATGAGATGGCCAATTATGCAGACGCAAATGCTCAACTTATTGCAGCTCCCAAAAAGAAAGTATGTGATTGTTTTATCTTCTAATTTTCTACTCTTTGGCTCAATATGTCCGTTGTACTTCATGGTTTTCTTATGCTCTTGCAGCTCGGCGATGATTCTTGGGAAAGAGCTCTTGTAAGTAGCCTTGATCAATCAATTCAGCTTACATATCATAAAATTGCTTTGCAATGTTTTGTCCTAGACATTCAACTTCAACTACTGACGATTGCAGTTAACATTTCACTGAAACAAAGTATTATGAAAATTTATAGGAGCTTAGAGATATTGCAGCAGAACAAGCAGTGAAAGGGAAGTATTTTTTTCTGGAAAGTGATATGAAAGGGCCGGGATTAAAGCTTGACAACACTGGAAAAGCAATTCTCACAGTGAGTGCTTGTATAATTGCTTATTGAGCAACAGTTTAGGCTATGCAGAATTACAGATGACACATGATCTTTGTGTGCAAATGACCAGAACAAAAGTGAACCATGTTTATTATCCTTGGGGCCATGAAAAGAACTGGTAACACCATTTTTATTGGTTTTTATGCAATAAAATAAAGAAAAGAACTCCATTTCAAGAAAAAATGATAATTATAAAAAAAAAACCTTTCTGCATGTCTATCTCATCTGGATTTTCGATGACTGGAATATGTTGAACTCCTATAAAGCAGAGAAGATAGGAAACCATTCTGGTATTAATACCCAAAACCCCAAGTGGCCAGGTCCAATTGAATACATGATTCAGATGGTGTTCAGTATTTATTGCAAAGCTGTGCTTGTGTGACTCGTAATCATTTAACTGTATCTGTGCATTGTTTGGTCTTTAGTTATCTCATCCCAAGGGATCATGGTTTCTTGGAGGAGATAGTGTATCATGATAAGAAAAAAAACCTATTACACCTCGAAAAACCATGGATGTAACCATCTGTCAAATGGCAATGATGCTCCATGATTTCTTATAGATGTGAATTTTGGAGCAATACCCCAGATCAGACATGAATATTTCATTTCATAAAAAAAGGGAGGACATGAATCCTATAATATAATCTTCTCAGCTTGACCAGTGACACAAACCATATTGTTGAGAAGGCCAGCATATTACTCCCCTCTTTGTACGTAAACAGATTTCCAATCACAACCAATTCCCATTTGTGACACAAGATTGGCACAGAGGTCAGGTATGGGTGGGAACTAGAGGCATTCCATCTTGGGTAGTCGATGTAATTCATTCCAGAGATGAGATGCAGAATGACATTTCCCTTTCATCCAAGAATTCAGTCGAACTTCAGGCTACCATCCAAATTCTCAGCTGGGAATCTGGGCAGAAACCTCATTTTAGACTGTCCAAATATTCTAGTATAGAGCATACTAGTCAAAGGCACGTAGTCGGATGCAAGTAGTCTTAGCTACACTTAGGTTGAATTTTTCTGGTACTTTATTTTTTAGATGGCTAATATTTTGTATCATATAACTCAAGATAAAGAACTTACGCAATTGTTTTAAATATCTAAAGAGTATGGCATTGTGCCCAAGGCTCTAAGACCCTTCTGTGCCTTGATGCTCTGTCCCCTTGCGTCTTAGCTGCAATTGCTTAAAATTTCTAAGAATTTGATTTATTTCATATAAGAAATCTCACCAATACCTGTGACTGCAGGTCCTTCGGCATCTTGGTCGTGTCCATGAGTTTCGAATTGGACATCACCGCGTGTTCGCTCTTGCTAAGCCTCAATAGTTGTTTTTCATCCATGAATCATGGAAGAAACACTCAGGTTTTTCTTTGGCAGAAAACACTGTATATTGTCTTTTTGCTTTTGTATTAACTTGTAGATCATTCTGAATTCTGAATTAGCTTCATCTGGGAGATACTATATGAAAATTGATGTTGGAAACAATCTTCTCTGTTACTCGTGAGATTTCTCTCTACTCTCCAGAGTCGACAGTTGAAGATCTCTTATCTCCCAAATAAATGCGATGTTTCTTCGATTTCAATTACCAATGCCGAGAGAATGAGTGATACTGTTACCAATATTAGCCTTGCAAATTGAAAACATTGGATGACTAGAGGGGAGCATATGCTAAGTAGACTGTAAAACTCATGGCTTTAAAACGTGGCTCTACCTAATGGCGGCCTTGGCAAAACCTTTGCAGATTGTATATGTATCGATCTGGGGACCAATATCTCAGTTTGTTTCATTCTTTTTAATAGCTTAATAGAAAATCTCAATACAATTTCAGAACATTAAAAAAAAGAAAAATTGAAGTTCTTTCTTTGATGGTTTTTTGGTGTTCTGATTGTAAATAAATATGAAAGCAGAACAAGATAACGAGGAAGCAAGAACATAAGCTAGATTAAAAATTAAACTGAAAAGAGGCAGAGAATGCCTCGAAACCATAAAAAATCAATATCCAAGGCTAATATGGATAATGTAATCTATGGATCCTTATCAGTCACCTGACTTTTCTGCTTTTACACCTGATTCTAGATTTTTGTAGTAAATTATCATTATATCCCTTGCGTTTTTATTCATTCGAACGAACTGCCCGTTCATTTTCATTTGAGCGAATGCTCGAAGTATAAATTTAGTTCATTCGAACGAATAGATAGAACAATGTTCAGTCATACAAATGAACCGCAATCTAAATTCCATTAGTTTAAATGAACTAGGCAGCAGTAATGTATTATTTAAATAATAAAATCTTCTTTAAAACTTTAAAATTATTTTTTAATCACTGTGTATTTCCAAAATTTCTTAAATTGAATATCCGGACTAATTACGATAATCTGATAAAAATACTTTAAAATTTTAAGGTCTTTTGAAATTCTCAAATGCTTAAAACACAATGTTTTATAAATAAGAGTATCCTTCAGTTGTGTCGAAAACATATTTGAGAGTGTCAAAAGACCTTAAAATCTTAAAGTATTTTTATCAGGTTATCGTAATTAGTTTGGATATTCAATTTGTGAAAATTTTGAAAATACACAGTGCTTAAAAAATATTTGTCTATATTGCCGATGCTACTTTAATGCATAGTGCATTGGTTAAATAATAAAATATCCTTTAAAACTTTAAAGTTATTTTTTAGGCACTATATATTTGCAAAATTTCTTAAATTGAATATCCAGACTAATTACGATAATCTGATAAAATTACTTTAAGATTTTAAGGTCTTTTGACAAACTCAAATGTGTTTTTGGTACAGTTAAAGAATATCCTTATTTATAAAATACTGTGTTTTAAGTATTTAGGAGTGATAAAATACTTTAAAATTTTAATTAGTTTACATATTCAATTTGAGAAATTTTAAAAATATATAATTCTTAAAAAATTAATTTTTAAAGTCTTAAAAGGAAATTTATTATTTAAATAATATCATATATTGTTGTATAGGTACTGGAGTATTAGGTCTCTTTCGATTGTATGGACTGAATGGTAATATAACTGTTCGTTCTCTTCGTTCTGACGAGTAAAAATATGAAAGTATACGTAAAAATCTAAAATCGAATCATGTAAGTGCGCTGCGATCCTCATTTCTCTTTTTATATTTTATTTACTAACTTTTGATTACTCTAACATCAACTGACACTGTTGATTATTTTATCAAGTGGAGGTGCTTTTTCAAGTTGTCAAGCGGCCCACAGTCATTTCACATGTTGGGCAGTGTGAGCTGTTAAAAATGGTAAAACAATGGTCACGATGATCATAATCAATTTTTTAATTTTATTTCATAAACAACCCATTCTTAATTTTGATAAATTACTTACTTAAAATACACGAAGTGCAGGTAAGATAACAGAAGCAGTAAATGAGTAATCTGACAACTTTTAACAAAGAAAGGGTATTTTTGACATTAGACTTGGCTCGTTAATTAGCAAGGAAGGACCAATCAGAGGCTTTGGCACGCAAGCATTGACTGACTCGAGGTCAAGTGGGCTATTTTGAATATCAAATAGTATTTGGGGGTCTTTTTCTTATTTCGAAACATTGACGCGCCAATCAATTATCCTGTCTGCAGCGTCCTATATATCGAATCATTTCCTCCCTTCTCGTCGTAGTCAAAATAAAAGAAAAACCCAAACTTCTCCTCTACTTGCTACTCTCCTCGGTCTCTACTTTCCCAAATTCTTCTTGAACAAGCAAAAGGAGGAAGAAGAAGTACATGCGATGGAAGGAAGGGGAAGAGGCAGTAGCAGCAGTCTCACAGAAATGAAGTTGGATCTGAACATAGCCCACTCCTTCTTCAAGCCGATAGAGGGGACGGCCCCTCCCTCTCCGACCAAGCGGCACACCAAGGTCTCCGTCATCGGGGCAGGCAACGTCGGCATGGCCATTGCACAGACCATCCTCACCCAAGATCTGATCGACGAGCTCGCCCTCGTCGACTCCAAGCCCGACAAACTCCGCGGCGAGATGCTCGACCTCCAGCACGCTGCCGCCTTCCTCCCCCGTACCCGCATCCTCGCGTCCGTCGACTACTCCGTGACCGCCCATTCCGATCTCTGCATCGTCACTGCCGGAGCGCGACAGATCCCGGGGGAGTCGCGGCTCAACCTGCTCCAGCGGAATGTGGCGCTCTTCTCTGCCATCATCCCTCCTTTGGCTCGCCACTCTCCCGATGCGATTCTACTCATCGTGTCAAACCCGGTGGATGTGCTTACCTACGTTGCGTGGAAGCTTTCGGGTTTTCCTTCGAACCGAGTCATTGGATCGGGTACAAATCTCGACTCGTCCCGGTTCCGATTTCTCATTGCTGATCATCTCGACGTCAATGCCCAAGACGTGCAGGTAAGCATAAAATAACTTCGTCGCCTCTCTCTTTTCTCTGCTTCTCTTTCTCCTTTACTCATATGTGTGGGGCCCATTTGATCATAGTCGAATGATCCATCTGAAAAATTGAACCGTAGATAGGATCATGCTCTATAACCGTCCCCGATCTAGATGCCGTTGACCTTCCATTTCTTGCCATTTTCTTTTCCTTTTTTTTTTTTCCGTTTGATATTCTCCATTGATGGTTGGGATGGTCATGTTCAAGGGTTTGGATCAACGGTCTATACGGACTGTGAATGACTTGAGAATGGGCTACATACAGGCTTCATTAAATTGCTGAATCTAGAATATATACCTACTCTATTTATTATTCATTACTAATCATCTCAAATAAAATAAATATAATATAAAAAATTATTTTAAAAAAACTTATACGTTTGATCTGTATCAACGAAAATGAAATAACTATGCTTGACGTTTTTATTTTAATTTAGAAAATAATTGAATAATCTTTTTTGTCGATTTCTATTTTTTTGAAAAGTATCTATTTCTATGTTTATAAATAGATTTTAGATAGATCTAATATTTTATTCATATTTAGAACTCGGTGTTTGTTGGTTGCTGTTAGGGCAGGTCAACGGTCGTTATTACTTATTATTAAATAATTTTTTATATTATAAATTAATACTTCACATGTCTTTATTAAATAAAAAATTAATATAATATAATGGTAGTCATTTAGATAAGTCTTAATTTTGTTTAGATATAGTATTTAGGGCTCTCACGTGTGGCTTACCAAGTCCAAAATCACACTCTCTCTCACACACGTATCCCCTCTAGAAATTCATCTAAAATTGACTCTATTTGGCTGTTGCATCTTTGAACCCGTAAAATCATGATTTTTTTAATCTAATAAATTTGAATTTTTATGAGAAATACCAAGAAGCATTACAACTTTCAAACCCTGGGTCTTTTTGGGATCTCTTTAGAATTGAAAGCAAGTTGGGAAGTTTATGAAAATGTTATCTTAATTGAGGAATTGGATGATGTTAGAAAGATCTTGCGTTGCATTTGGATTGAGAGAAGTTTAGGTATAGGGGATTCTATTTCTTTTACAGTAGTAGAAAAAATATATATATAAAAATAAAGTTGCTTTTACAACGGAGATAAAAGAAATCATTTTTCTCTAAAGTAGACAAAATAGTGATTTGGCATGATGTCATCTGTATATAATTTCTCCGGAAAATAACCTGTATCGCATTAGTTAAATAATAAAATTTTCTTTCAAACTTTAAAGTTGTTATACTGTGTATTTTTAAAATTTTTTAAATTAAATATTCAAATTAATTACGATAACTTGATAAAAATACTTTAAGATTTCAAACCCTTTTGACACTCTCAAACGTGTTTTCGGCACGGTCGATGGATACCCTTATTTGTAAAACACTGTGTTTTAAGTATTTGGGAGTGTCAAAAGACCTTTAAGTGTTAAAGTGTTTTTATCAGGTTATCATAATTGGTCCGGATATTCAATTTGAGAAATTTTGAAAATACACAGTGTTTAAAAAATAACTTTAAAATTTTAGAGGAAATTTTATTATTTAAATAATGCACCATACTGTAGCATGAAGTTGTTCGAATGAACTATCTGTTGATTCGAACGAATGGGTTGAACAGTAACACAGAACACTGTTCAGCCCATTCGTTCGAATAAACTAAATTTACACTTCGGCATTCGTTCGAATGAGTAAAACGCCGAAGTATAATTGTAATTTGCCACAAAAATCCGAAATTGAATGTGTAGAGGCAGAAAAGTTTGGTGTCTATAAGTGCAGCCAAAAGAAAATAGAAAGAAGAAAATCAACACCACAATGTAGAGATTTACGTGGTTCCCTTTCTGTATGTCCATAAATGGGTAAAAGTCAGATGCAGTTGGATCTGACTCAAGGGTCCGATAAAAAGTCGTTGTGTTTAGAAATCAAGTCAAGTTTCAAGTTTTGAGTACTAGAAGATTTTCATGGGTCTAAATGTGTTTAGGAAAAAAAATTAAGACTTACTCAAACATTTTAATATAATATGCAATATTTTATATATAATTTATATGCAGGCATTTTATAATTAAGATTTTCATGGGTCTAATTGTGTTTAGGAGAAAATTTTTGAGCCCTTGGAGGTGAGTTTTTCGTGGCTCGAAGTCTGAAATTCCAGATAAATTTTGCTTTGGGTGTTCGATTTGAAGATTTGAGCAACCCTCAGGTTTTGGATCCTCGAGATTTTGAAACCTGAAGTTCAGTGGCTTATACTTATCACTTTAGATTAGATGGTTAGCAATGTTTATATCACAACTTTTCAATGATATAGGAAAGATTGCTATTTGGCCATGTGTTGGAAATTAGTTTCATTTTATATTACTAATTGTTTGGTTTAAGGTGATGATTGTGTTGTTAATATAAATTTCATGTTATCATAATCATATCTTTAAATCAAATGGATAATAATATCTATTAAAACTTACTTTTTATACTTAACCAGTCCATGATATGTCATGAGCCAGTAATGTAGAAAATGTGTATAACACATATTAATTTAGATTGTGATTGATTGAGATAAGGTAATTTAGATTTTAATGTATTGTGTAAGATTTTGAATATCTGTTAATTAGGAAGTTAAGATCATGAGTTATCTTTTGAGATACTATAATATTTTGTTATTTAAAAAGATAACTCATGATTTCAACTTCTTAATTGAAATATTCACAATCTCTTACGACCTATTATAATCTAAATAATTTTATCTTAATTATTCACGATCTAAATTAATATATCTTAACATATTTTAACAAGAGACATTGGGTTTATATTTCTTTTATACACAATCGTTTAGGAGGGGAAAAAGTAAATCGTTGTTTTTTTATTATCAACTTTTCCAGTATTCATATCAGTAGTCGCTGAACGAAATCTTTTATTAAAACGCCTTCTAAATTACTTCTAAATCATCCGTGATTTGGTATTATATAATGCCGTTCAACACACTGTTACTCCTTGTCAATCACGTGTTTTGCACTATGATGTACCCTCTCTAACTAATGTGAAATTTGAGTCTCTAATATTTAGACATAAGTTTTCTAATATTTAATGACAAGAAATTTTTAGTTGCATAGATTTTAAAATGGTGAGAAACCCTCTCTTTCTTAATTGAGAGACGCTCTGATACGATGCTACGGGGCAAGGAGACACAAGATCAGAGAATCTTGTGTATTTTGTCCAATTATGTATTGTATTTAACATGAGAAATGATCTGATGGATGAAATTTAATTATAATAAGGTCAGATGATACATATATTCATTATTTATTAAAACATTATATATTTTAAAATTTAAAATTTTATTTATGATGATGCAGAATATGACATTATTAATAAATTTCTTACACTTGATCATTTCTCTTTTAAATATAAAAATGCTAAACTTATTTTTTGGTTATACTCTTTCCTACCGTTTTGTTGATGTAGCAAGTTATTTGATTAATATCTTAAGTAATTTTGAAATACCAATTAATTGTAACTTGTCGCATAAAAAATAAGTGTAAAATAATATAGCTAAGTGTAATCTCCCCCTTTCAAAATATGTAATATGGCATATTCTAAAGGCACAATAACCTTAGTAAATGAAAAGATGTTATAACTAAATGAATTGGATGTTCAATACTCAATAGTACTTTAATAATCCACTATCCAGTCTTATGTTCTCAGTTTTGATGTGTAGAAATTTTAAATGTGCTTTTTGTTTAAGTTTAAGACATTTTGATAAAAATGTCATGTGACATTTTTAAAATGGACTAGTTTGGCAGACACTTGAGTCGGAAAGCCTGGGTTTTCTTGTGGGTAGGTCTCATCCAATGATCACAAACAATGAGCGTTGTGTGATTATCGAACTTAGAACTTAAAAGACTATTGATTCTGTACTTTTGATGTTGTAGGGTTGGTTGAAAGTTTTTATCCGTACCACTAATCTGAACCTCAGTTTGAAGTTTGAAATATTACCGAGACTCAATGTTTCAGGTTCTTTATCGGATCAATAAATACGGGCCCAAGTTTTGATTATATTATCCTAACTGGATCTCATCTTTAACCTTTTATATTAAAAATTTCGAATGAGAAGTTGAAAATTTAACCTTTTCTTGAGATGTAGATGCTATTCTAAATCTGAACCTGACAGTCCAAGAGAATTAATTCTGCTAACTGCTAACCTATAAAACATCTGAGTTGGAGTCATGTCGGCCCAGTCTATGGAAAAGGGCCCTTGAAATCGAAATTGCATAATTTTATTATGTATTAACATGGTACAATAACATGATGACATATAATTAAATAATGGGTTGGGCTGGGCTAACTGGGATCTTAAGATGATGCAACTCACTTTAGATTGGGCTGTGAAATTTGGGCCTAACTTGGTAACTTGTGACCTGAACTTTACAATTTCTGGCCCAATCAGCTAAAATTGGTTGGGCTAGTCGAAGTTAAGATTTGGCTCCACTCATTCTTCTTCTTGAAACCCATTAACAAAATATTCACGAGGTTCAAAGAGAACGATATTCTCTTACTAGATTCAGGGTTTGAACATTATAAATTTCTATAATAGAACTTTTGGGAACGTGATTTCAAAAATGGTTTTAGAGGCGTTTAAGATGGAAAATACGTTTCAGATTCTTTGAACAAGACCTGGAGCTAAGAGTGTAAATGGTTATTTGAAAATTTAAAACTAATGGGCTTCGATGTAAATATTAAATCCATTTTATTTTTGGATACTAATGTTCATCTGAATTAACATCGATGGTTTTTTATGTAGGTTTGGCCAAGACTAGATCCTAATTTGATAACCCATCAACTAGAATGATTGGTTGTGAATATTGAGATGTTCAACTGTAGATTGAACACAGATTGTGCCAGAAGAATGGAATTTTTGCCCTTTTCTTCAGATTTTTTTTTTCATGACTCAGTTCATAAAAAATTGAGTTGGGTTTGTTGGTAGGCTTTCATTGTAGGCGAACATGGAGACAGCTCAGTGGCATTGTGGTCGAGCATAAGCGTCGGAGGAGTGCCGGTGCTGAGCTTTTTGGAGAAGCAAGAGATTCCCTACGAGAAGGAGACACTCGAGAAGATCCACAAGGCCGTTATCGGCAGTGCCTACGAGGTCATAAGCCTCAAGGGCTACACGTCATGGGCCATTGGCTACTCTGTTGCCAACCTTGCCCGCACCCTGCTCCGTGATCAGCGCCGCATCCACCCTGTCTCTGTCCTCGCCAAAGGCTTCTATGGAATCAGTGACGGCGAGGTTTTCTTGAGCCTCCCTGCACAGCTTGGCCGTGGTGGCGTCTTAGGCGTCGCCAATGTGAACCTGACCGATGAGGAGGCCCAGCGGCTCAAAGAGTCGGCTGAAGCCATTTTGGAGGTTCAAACCCAGTTGGCTATCTGATGATGAATCAGCGGAACCACCAAGTTCATTGGCTAGGATGGAGACACCTTCACTCGTTTATATTAGTAGAGATTTATAGAACATATAATGATCGTATAGGCCATAGTTATAACTTGAGCTTTCAGAGGACTAGCCCTGTTGCACTTGGTTGGGCCCTAGCGAGTAAGTCAGTTTTGAATGGGCCAGATTTGAGAAAAAAATTGGACGGTTCTACGGAGATTGGGTACCTTTTTTCAATAGAAAGTTTATAGATGTTTTATAAGATGGGCTTCAACTATATGGATGAGATGGATGGAGAATTTTATGGATAATATAATTTAATGAAAGAATTTCAATCCGATCATTATAAATTTTGTGAAATGAGATGGATAGAGAGACTTGAGAAGTCAGTTAAGAAAGAGCCGACATTTCATAAAGTCACTCTTTACACTTTTTTCTCTCACAAAGAAACTGATCAAGCAAGATGATAAAAGAGAACCTTCTCTATCTTATCCTAATCGGAATGACCACTAGTGGGGTCATGGTCCGACTTGAGTTTGAGATTTTGTTGATATTTGAAATATTGTGGGCTTCTGATGGGTTGTTAAATTTCAATTGATATTTCAGTATTCGTTCCATTTTAGGGTTTTTTTTTTTCAAATTTTTTTTTCAAAAAAATACTAATAGTAGATATATCCAAACTCGTAGTAGAAATTTCCAAAATTTTAATTATATTGGCTTTGGCTCATTTAGTAACAAGACCTGATATTTCATAATATTTGCATTTTGGTTGACATTTGAAACTCTAGTTATGCTTTGGATAGTTGTATTCAACATTTTAAAATGAGCGAATTCCTCATTGAGTTGGCTCAATTGTGACTGAAATTATTATTTAATTTGGCTGATATAATTTTCGAAAGATTAATCAAATATTTATCAAAGTTTTGAACTATCGATACAAGATTATTAGTTTATGCATCTAAAATATATGTGAAACTTTGAAAACCCAAAATTCTTTTTCCAAAAAATAGAATTTTACATGCTAAAAATCGGTCACATGCTCAAGTGGGGCAATGAAGTTGGCATGTCGGGTTGTTGTGACTATTGTCCAAAGAAGCTTTTGAGTTGGGATGGACCCATGGATAAAATCTGCTTTGATTCATGCTTGTTATTTTGGATCTCCGTCATCCATTCAATGAATATTTAATTATGACAATCTCTGCAGTCTATTCTCTCCTAACTTGGCTTCCCAATATGATGAATACAAGATAACAATTCAATCTAGTTTACTACATGAGCACACTGGATTTGGTGATCCAACTTAATCGAAATGGAGTGATAGGCTAGAACTCGCTTCTGAAAGTGGGAGTCAATTCTCACTCTACCCAAAATGGCTACTCCTTATAGAATTATCTGGGATATGTAGATAGGAAAGTTTGCACATGTCCCAATGATTAATCAGATATTCTAAGAGACTTGAATATTTTGATCATAAAAGTGGTGATTCAACTCTTTTGTTTTTTAATGATCTTTAATCTAAGTTTAAGAGATTTATCCTTTTCTTTTTTTTCCATTAAAACTTGAACTGAAAAGTTTATCTAATTTTCACATTCGGAATCCCAACATTCATTTTTGAAAGTTCTATCTCAACAACTCATAGTGACAGAATGAACCTAAAGTCCATTATCGATGAGTATGATTCAAGGTTCGATCCAATGATAAATGGTCTTAGGCATGGGTGATATTGAAAGTAAAATTTAAATTATTAGTGAAGTTAAGCATTTTGAGTGTCTACTAGGCTTAAAAGAAATTAGTTGATATTTCAAGCATTTTAAATTATGTTTAGCTTTAATTTTTTTTTTTCATTTTTTATAAAATAAAGTTCAGTCAAAATAACAAGATTTCGACCTAGACCATATTATTGGTATTTTTAATAAATAATGAACAATTTTAAACTATCAATATTGACCCATGAAAGACTCAATAAATTTCGATTGATATTGATAAATGTAAAAGATCTAGGTGTAAATGTTAAGCAAAAAAGATGTTACAAACGAAATGACATGTACTCATTATTTAAATGACAGCCAGCATTTTCCACTTTTAGAATCCCCTGTTGGTAACCTTCGAAAATAACTAAAAAAATCTAATTTTATGGTTTTTAAGAGAAATTAAAACGATGAATTGAATGAAAAATCTAATTTTAAATTCGAGTACTAAGTTAAAGTTGGTGCTAATGATCCTCAGCATGGAAGAGACATTGTCTCATGATTGTGTTAGATAAAATCATAATAGGTTGGTCTAATTCGAGATTTATATTCTTTATCTTAGAGGCTCAAACTAAATCCTATCAAATATGTGACAAGTCATTAATGAATCTCAAAATTTCGATGATAAAAAATATTTCTTTCTTAATTAAAATATTTAATATTATCAAATACAATAAAAATTTTAAAGCATGTACAACCACACATTGACAAATAATCTAGTGAAATCTCTCTATCAGGATTATTGGCCACTGAATATTAATCCACCCCTAACATGAATGCTCAGCCAATTGTCAAGAGTCAGACGCCCCTAAGTTGCTGCCAGTAAACAAATTCTTTCAATTTCAGAATTGTCACTTTCCCTGAAAGCTGTTCCCCATACTTGAATAGCCTATTTGAATTAGGGAATTTTACATTATCCCAAAAAACACCCGTGTTACTAAAAAAGAAAAAAGAAAAAGAAAAAGCAGGACAAATGACAGAGATGAAATCTTTAGTTCTACACTATTACAACATGGGAAAGGTAATTGGGCAATGGAACCAAGAAATAATGGTGATGTACGTACCAAATTGTTCAGAATCATTTGTCCAATTCAGAAGTTCTGCACCAACATGGATGTACCATTCTCGTCCTTGGTGTCCCTAAAACTCCTAATGAACCAGAAGATGGTCTTCAATCTGCATGGTTCACCCCTCTCTGCTTTTTAAGTGTTGCTGCTTAGAAGTTTTACTTTTCATTTGACAGAACGTATGAAATTCTTAAAAATATTAATATGAAATAATTGAGTCACGAATTGTCCATGTTATTAATGTGATATAAATCAAATTCAATCTTAATAACTTTTATATTGCTATGGGAATATTAATCTTCTATTTTATCAGTACAAATCAAGTGACTAAAAATGTTTAATGAAACTAATTGCTTTTAAATTTTTAAATGAGCAGCCATTTGTTTTATTTTGCTAAAGTCACTAAACTCTACCTTATTGTTAAACATCATGTACAAGAACTTTATTTATATCATGTTAGTGGATTCCTCTTGCTATGATTGTGACGGAATTTGACCCTCTGAAGTGGTCCTAAATTTTGGAAGAGTATATAGAGAGAGGCGCTTAGAAATCTAGATAGAGAAGCGAGGATGGGAATTTTGAATAAATTGTTGTATTTTTATACCTTCTTAGTGGTTATATATATGAATATTTAAGACTATATTTTGGTATTGTAAACTATCATGCAATGGCCAGTGCCCACCTAATGCAAACAGTAAGTTGAATCGGTGCTCTCGCAGATCAATAGGCAAGTGTCTGTTCAAGTTTACATGCAAGAAGAATCTAAATAATATAGCAGAGCACGTTCAAAGGGAGAGGAGGAGAGATGGAGCCTCACCTATTAAAGTGATGGAAATGGGAAAGGAATCACCAATAAAGAAACAACAAAATCCCTAATCCCTATCTTTCATGTTGCAGTGACAGCTCAATTCCTGCCCACCATACATACTCACATGGGTTTCCCCTTATTTTTTTTTTTGAACCTGTAAGATATTCACATACTCTCCCTATAAATACTGTGACCTTATTCCAATTCTATCACCCCTCTGTAAACCCTAAATCCTCCCTCCCATTACTTTCTACTTTTCTAGTCAAGTCTTTGGCAATGGGTTCCAAGGCCTTTGCATCCACAGCCCTTTTCCTTTCTCTCAATCTTCTCTTCTCCTTGGTCACATCCACATATGTTCCGTGCCCACCTACATACAAGCCTCCTCACAAACCTCACAACCCTCCAACCAAGTACCCACCAGCTTATCCTTCATGCCCTAGAGATACACTCAAGCTTGGTGTATGTGCCGATGTGCTAGGGTTGGTGAATGCTGTTGTTGGGTCACCACCCACTCTCCCTTGCTGCTCTCTCCTTGAAGGTCTTGTGGATCTTGAAGCTGCAGTCTGCTTGTGCACGGCCATTAAAGCCAATATCTTGGGTATTAACTTAAATGTCGCAGTTTCTCTGAGCTTGCTCTTGAATACATGTGGGAAGACTCTCCCATATGGGTTCCAGTGTGCTTAGAAGCCATTCCTTCTCACCCGTTTAATCTTTTCTTCTATTGCTTATTATTAGTGTCTTTGGTTTTTGGAATGCTTAGGATTTCGTGAAGCTGGGGATTTGGTTCTACTGCCAGTCCCCCAATTTAAGTCTATTTTGATCATTTGAACCAATTTGATTGTGTTGGGAAGGCCTCCTTCGTGAGAAAGACCTTTTCTTTTTAGTGACAATAAGTATTTCAGCTGTGGGTTGTCATGAATAAAAGGGATTGTTTTAGGGAGAGTAAGTGTATTTTGTGATGTAATTTATTCATTATCTCAATGAAAACTTGTACCTTGATGCTGCAGTACTGAGAATGGTTGTATGTTGCACTCTTTATTTTTGCATTTGGTTGCTCTTTTGGGAAAGTAGTAGTATTATTATCTAGTGATCGAGACTTTGGAGAAAATGTTGTAAAGAGAGCATTATTCAGTGATATCCTTAGTAGATTCATGTGCCCTGTGAGATATGTATGCATCCGAAGTTTTATCCAACGCCTTCGAATTTGAAGAAAGGTAGAGGTCTCCCAGTTCTCCGTCATAAAAAAAAAAAATATTGTGAAGACGGAAGACAATGACATAAATGAGTCATTTAGCTAATGACGTTCTTGTATGTCAATAATAGGATGGGCACCTCAAGAATGTTTGATAATTACAATATATAACATGCGATCATGTTTATTTTTATTTTTATTTTTTCATAATTTGAAAGATCATCCTCCCTTTTGAGTTGCCTACATAGATACGATCACCGGTGTCTTTCATTGCCCATGAATATCAAGATGAGGTTAAGAACTATTTTCTGAATCAACTGTAGAGCACAAAAGATCTTTCTGGTGTTGATTTAAAGTACGTTAATATTTTAAAAATCTCTATTGATGATTATTCTTTTGAAAATCGCAATATTTTTATAAAGATTAGATTAGTTTACTCTTGACTGTCACAAGAGTATGTAGCAAAAGTAGAAGTGTCAATTGTTGTAATCATAAAGATCGGAGATTGGATGGGTGAAGATGTGAATTATGAAAACCCAAAGGCAAAATCTAATCATAGTTACTAACTATAAATGGGCCTTGGAAATAGGATACTCGTCAACCAATACTTTATTAATCAAATCTTTCATTATAAATATTCAACATTTAATAAATATATCAAGTCCTTGTTTGAGTCCAAATTGTGTTAATTGGTCAAAATATGTACCAAATTGAGATCAATGACAATTGAAAAGAAGAGAGAGCGATGTCCAAGGCATATGAGAAGTCGAGTTTGATGAAGAAGACAAGGAGATTGTTTATATGACAGGACATTTTATTTTAGGATTTTCGATCAATTATGTGGAAATTAATGATTTATAAAAACAAAAAAAATTAGAAATCAAAATATAAAATTAAAATGATTAATAAAAATGAACTTCAAAAGTAACTGATCATCTTAGATAGTAGACATCTCTGCCTTACCATGTACCCTCTTCCTGCATCCACGTAGGTGGGGCATGGCAAGGCCTGTGTATGTAAACAAGGACCAAAAATATCTTCTATGACACTTGACATGTGACTATTTACCTGCTTAAAGTTTAGGGGTACATATGCTGTCCTTTGTTGTTTTACACTTTAGTTGAATGGAAGGCATCATGGGAATTTAAATGGGGTAGCAATTATCACATAGGCATTTTCTGTAACTCGACACAGATTTTACTATATTGTCCATTTTGTTCTTCGAATCAGCTCGTCGGATCACTGACCCTTATACTGCAGTATAAATCGGCTCATTGACCGGATCACGGACATTTATCTAAGTGAGACTGTTTTTCTCATACTGAACAACAAATCAGATAACTGATCGGATCACTGAAATCGGATTACTGACCGACTCACTGACCGGATCACTGATTTTTTTTTAAATGCTTTCGTACGGCAGTGGAAGGGTAAAATGGGCAATACCCTAAATCCCCAAAATGCTCGTGGGAGGATCACTACCCTTTAAATGGGAAGGTACGTATAACAAGGGAGGAATAGGATTTGGAAGTACTTGATTTATGTAAAGTTTGATAGGCTTCATCATTGTACGAAGTGATAGTTGGTTTGAGATAAATTCAAAGTTATTTCCAAATTTAAATGTTTGATCTTCAATGATGTAGCTTTGTAGTAGAAATTCGAAGTCAGATATTAAGATAAGCATGTTAACTAGTTTGAAGTGGAGTTGTACCATTTTGCATGATTCCCTTTGAGAAACGTTCTTCTTAGAAACGTTCTTCTTTAATTCTTTCTGACAAAGATATGCTCGTAATACATTCTGAAGAAAAAAAGTTTCGAAGATGAATATTCGAAGTTTAGTCTCGACCCTTTAGACATTGTCTCTAGGAAAAAAATAAATTTAAGATTTCTTTCGTAGAGAGCATTCAATGATATTTGGAGAGCTACATTTGTATTTCTGGATATTGTATTGGCCTTTTGAGATTTTATCTTTTTCAATTGTAATTCTTGATTTGGATGATGAATGGAATCAAATTTTTTACTCTAAATTAGATTTGATTTTTCTTTCAAAGTGCATTCAATAGCCCATTCACATAATTTTTATTTGCATTTTTTCCTTCCTTATTCCATTCATGGTCTGAAACCAAAGAAGAACACCATCGAAGGTTCAAACCTCATTCTTTCAGTAGATGCCTGTGGATTAGTTACAGGTCAGTTAACTTTGGACATCCTTTCCTCATCTTTAGCCATTCAACCCCGATTTGTGTTTGAAGAGCTAAGTTTGTATTTTTGGAAAGTGAATTGGGCTTTCGAGATTTTTTTCTCAATTGTAATTCTCGATTTGGATGATGAATGGAATCAACTCTTTGGCTCTAAATTGCAGATGATTTTTATGTGTACTTTTTTTTTTCCTCCCACATTTTATTCATGGTCTGGAAATAAAGAACATTATTGAAGGCTCAAACCTAATTCTTTCAGTAGACCCTTGTTGATATGTGGCTCTATTTAACTCAGTCCAACTCAGCCCATCACTGAGTTGGTATTTATGGCTCTATTTAACTCAGCTCATAACTCAGTAGCATTTCCTTTATATATTATATAACTGCTTGTATAAGTGTGGAGGGTGGATAAGGGTAGAGGAAAGGGAGAGAGAGTAGAGTGCACATTGTAATCTCTCATTTTGATTTAGTGAAATCTCTTCCCTGTGTTGCCCGTGGATGTAGGCATTTAGCCGAACCATGTAAATCTGTGTATTATTGATTGTGTGATTGATTTTATTGTTTGATTCAAATCTCAACCACCCTCATTGAATAGTCACAAGTCAACTAACTTTATAAGTTAATACCTTTATTTCGAAAAAGGTGACTCTACTTTAGACTTCCTTTCTTCATCTTTAACCATTCATCCAGATTTGTATTTAGAAAGCTAAATTTGTATTCATGGACGAGTTACATGAATATCTGCTAAACCTATTCCAAACTTTTTACGGAGCTTATATGAATGGTGGCTCCACTTGGGGGGCTTCATTAGGATTTTCTTTGTACTGGCCACTGTTATAGAGTCTCCATTTTCATCAGTCACAATATATCCCAATATTCAAGTCACAGACCAGTTTCCTTATTGAATGGACATATCATTATGGGTCCTATTTTTGATAGTGTGATAGGTCCATAATAATATATTCATTCATATACTGTCAAAAAACTCTGAGCTTTCCAACATGAGCATCAACCTAACTTGCCCTTGTTATATTGATAATTGTGAACCATTTACTAGTTTTATTTTAACCATTATTTTCATGAGTTTAGATATAGTCATTGATTTTATTATGTAAGTGCATATATTTTTTGAGAATTGATGGAGACACTAGTATTCTTTTATAATAAGAAGTACTAATGAACTTTTTCACCAGGTAGATAATAGTGTCACTTATTGTAAAAAACATTTGTGCCTTTGACAATTTCCTTTCTTTGTGTGACACGAACCCCAACAACATTTTAGGTTATGTCTGCCTCTAGAGACCTTGGAAAGCCATTACCAGCAACCTTAAATGGTGTAGATGCAGAAAAAGATTTTTTTTTTGTTTTGAACATGAGTATCTCCATCCGATATTAAATGTGAGAATAATTCTACGAGTATGTGTAAACCTTTCAATTCACACACACACGTTAAGTTAATGAGGAGTGATTCAGAGGAATTTGAGCATGAATCGAATTCAACACCTTGTTTCGTGAAAAAAGCTTTTTAATAGTGAGAATTCCTCTTAGATTTGCGAAAAAAGATTTTCTCCATTAATGAGTCCAATGTATCACGGAAAATTAGGGATGCAGGACAAAATGATGAGATGTAATCCACATCCTTAACACGGAACGAGCTATAAATTTCTGAGTTGGCAACACAGAGAGTTCACATGTTTCCTTCGAAGATTGAACCTGAAAATGAGAGAAACGCCAAAAGCTACAGTAAAAGCCTCAGTTCCATTGTCCTCTTCAATTGCCCAAAACCATTGTAAAGCCCTCCTAGACACATATACAATTGTCCTTTTCCTTCTTTCATTTCTGCCTCTCCCCGACAGCTCACTGCTCACGCTCAACTTGGAACAAAATAAAGATAATGCCTGCTCTGTACTTCGATGATTGCCTCAAAACCATTCACAAACCACAGGAAATACAGAGAGAGAGATAGAAACCAGTGAAAGAGAGATAATCCAGCAATCCGCTGTATGCATGCATAGCTATGTTTAAATTAGTGGCGATCAAGAAGGAAGATACTAATTGCGGTAGGGTCTTATCTTAAAAGTTTACTTAGAACTCATTAAGATTTTAGGGCGGACACTGATTGCTTCTTATTTTAAAAATAAGAGTGTCCATCTGCTCATGTGGGCTTACCACTTGCTCATGGAGAACAATCATGCTGAGGAGTCTCTCCTCTCGCATCAAATGGGTAGGACCCACCATAGCAGCTTAAAGAATGGGACTCGATAAGCAGAAATATTCAAACTTATCTGGTAAAGGGTGATTCGACCCACGTTCTATAACTCAATAGAACTCAATTAAATTTGACGGATCTGTAGCTATCTAGATGTACAATTTAAAATTTAATATCCTATTTTAGAAGTGGATATCTAACATAAATCTTGTTTAACTTGATTTTTTCATGGTCCTCTCAATTGAAAATGTATTTTATTGCTCAATTGCTTTTCCCTACATTTTGAAAAAGGATGTTTATCCAAATCCTGCCACACATTGGTGTAATTCTGCACAACGAAATATGATATTTACTGAATGAAGTAATGATGAATTTATTGGTTCAATTTTTGTGTAAATATGAGATTTAATAAAAAAACATACGTTAGTTGGATCAATCGAGTCATAAATTTTAAGACTATAATATTAAAATTATTAAATAATTTAAATTGATCTAATTTTGTAAAATTTAAAAGAAAATGATTTTATTGATTTAATTAATATGATTTTTGGCAGCCACATATCAAAGGAAATAACTTTCTAACCAACCCCTATTTGTGGTGTTACCAATCAATTGATGCCAAATATACAAATCCAAGGCTGGTTTGTTCATTTCAAGTTTAAAGTAATTGTTGATTTTTTTTATTAATAATAAATTCATTCGTGAATTTGTCTATGTGTCATATTGTTATTGATTGCACCATAAATTGTATGGTGCTTAAATACTAAAAGATCCTTAGTCTGTAGAGTATTACTGTATGTAACAATTTATGGGTGATCACTTTGGTGTTTTGCCTTCTTTTTTTATAAAAAGAGAGTTCTTACTTTATTAAAAGAAATCTAAAAGCCGTAATTGAGAAGTTAAAACTCACTTGTTAACGAGTCTTACACTAGCCCTCAGTATCAATGACCTACCATTTTGATCAACCATAAAATTAAATAAGGAAATCTAATGCTTGGGCTCCTCCCCTCTCATTAGATGCGTAAAGTAGGTACCCTGTTAATTCGTTACTTTTCTTTTTTTGAATAAGAGGGTTAGTTATTCAATTAAAAAAGGAGCCCAAGATACAAAAGGTTTGAACACCAATTGCAATAAAATCACATGTCCTGCTACTAATGCTTCGAAGTTCACAATCTTCTCCAACATTTCGATCTGAAAACAAACCCTAAAATTTCCCATCCAGCCAAACAAAGAGGAGATACTCAATTCCATGCCATTGGAGTATCTTAATCCATAAACAAAAAGAAAAGAGTCACGGGTTGTTCTTAACACTTTACCTATAAATCAATCCAACTCTACATCGATCAAGAATGCCCACAAAGCCCTGAGTCAAGTATCCAAACATGGGAACGAGACTCGTTGCCGCTACCCTCCTTTTCATGATCTTCATGTCCATGGCATTGCCGCCCATTTATGCCTGTGGTTACTGCAATCCTCCGAAGACCACCCACCCACCTATCTACAAGAGGCCTCCCAAATCGTCCACTCCTTCCAAGAAGCCTCCGGTGGTCGTCCCTCCAGTCATCATTGCTCCACCGGTGATAACTCCTCCAGTTATCAACCCCCCAGTGACAATTCCTCCAGTGATGAAACCACCTCCATCCAGTAGTGTTCCAAGCACCAACCCATTTCCTTCTTCTCCAAAGTGTCCAGTTGATACACTGAAATTAGGGTTGTGTGTGGATGTCCTTGGAGGGTTGGTGCATGCCGGGGTGGGAAATCCGGTCGTCAACACTTGCTGTCCTGTGATCGGAGGGCTGCTAGAGCTCGAAGCTGCCGTTTGTCTCTGCACTACTATAAGGATCAAGCTTCTCAATCTTAATATCATCATTCCTCTTACACTCCAAGCTCTGATCTCTTGTGGGAAGAACCTTCCACCTGATTTCACCTGCCCTCCTCCGTCTTAATTCGTGCTTCGACTGAAAGAGCCTTTTCTTTTCTCTATTGTTTTAAGGTTTGGTCATCTGTGTCTCAATGTATTTGATTCAGTTTTAGTTGTTTCAAGGTGTTGGGTTGGTCAAGTGAGACAAATTGGGGGATGTGATGTCTCATTTAGTTTAGGATTTATGCATGATTGGTAGTCCTTGATGGGTTTCTATTCTAGAACCCTTTTGTGCTAATGAATTCGCTCCAACTAACTTGTTGGATCCTTCTCTTGTTAAATTAAAGTTCATTTAATAACAGTGTTCTTAGACTTTGTTGCCAATTCTAATCGAAGTTTAATAGCTTTATTGTTGAAAAACAAAGAAACGATGATGTAGTGCGTCTCTCCCAATACAGAAACATACAAGATTTACATAGTTTGGCAAATGAAAGCAAATTCATTCTCCTCATAAATAGAGTTACATGCTCTTCCTCGCACCTCTCTCAACATAGACGAATTCCTGCAACTAAATCCCTCAAAAATATAATATATAGATGACACTTAGTAAAAAAAAATTATAATAAAACACCTATGCGCTAAATATTTTTGAGTTGGGCTTATTGTCTAGTGCAGCTTGGATCACCACAAAATGCAAAACATTGACATAATATTTATGAGTAGAAATAAACATTTGGCATAGAACTTCAAAAGATAAAAAATGGCTACGGAAATGCCAAGTTCTTGTTCGGCTTTCTATAACAGAGCTTGATGCAGTCATGCGATGCCCAAGCAAAAGAAGGCCCATTTACATCTCTAATTACGAGCTTCAGTCTGAGCCCGATTCCGACCATAATTAATAGAATTTGGCTTATTTCATGTTGAATTTGACCTTAGATTGTAATATATGTAGATCAGGGTACAGATATCAGCCGATATGAAATGTATCGGCTGTACAACATATTTAACATCCGATATAACCGATATATAGGCGATATATCTCGGTCCGATATGATTTATATCAGTATTTTAAAAAAAAATTCAAATTGGTGATGGCCCGAGTCGAAATATAGGCCCAATATAGGCCGATATTCAAACTATCGACCGTTATCAGCCGATATTTACGTTTTCAATTTAAAAAAAAACAATTTCTTTTTTTGAATTTTTTATATTTTTTAATTCAGAAAAAATAAAATAATATCAATGTTTAAGAAAGAAACAAAAGAGGAGAGAGAATCATATCTTCCGAGGCATTTTTTGCACCCCTGTTGTAGACACTAACTAGCCGGAATACAACCCATTTACATCGCTAGTTCGAGCTTCCATTTAGTTACTTTAATGATGGCTTATTAATAGTGATTTATTATAATTTTTTCGACTTCAAAAAGACCCACGTAGAATGAGAAAGGATTGAGAATAGAATCTCCTCTGACAAAGCACATGTGTAATTCCACTGTGATCTCATAGAGGTATCAACAGTCACATGCATGTGTAAGTCACATCACGATGCAATACCATGCCAAATTGCTTCAATAATTGACATCCATTCACGTATGCTGACGACAGCATCTGTTAATTTTTAATTAGAAAAGTAAATTAAATAAGTAGTTCTCTTCCAAATTGAGTATGGCAAAGATCCTTAACAAGAGATCCTCGAAAGAGATCTAGATCGAGTGGCTGTAAAAGTTTGGACAGGGTTGAGACTTGAGAGGATAGATGTTTTAACATATTAGTCCTAATAAGAAAAAAAGCAAAAGATAGATTCTTAATCAATTTGGGAAATTTTTTCAGTCATGTTCTATCTTTCATGTTGCCCATCCTATCAACTCCTTTTACTAGGACATTACGCATCGAATGGGGTGGAGCTGACATAATTGAGTTAGGAAATTCTTATGATTCGGTTTAAATTATATGATATTTAATAATTAGATGGAGTTCAATGCTTTTACAAAATTAATGGAATGACTCGTGATGTTAGAATTAATTTTTTTTTTTTTTAACTTCACTTAACATTTATAATCAATTGATTTAAACAGAGTAAAATAATTGGGTACAGTGGATCTCTCTCACAATTGTTGGTTTTACTTATTTAAATTAAATGGATAAAGAAATTTAAATAAATCTTAATTTTTATAATTACTTATTTATTGACAATCTGTACATTAATTAGATAAGATATTCGTTAAAATGATATTTATTATTAAACCTAATTTTGAGTCCGACTAAATTACTTATGCATGAAACTGGAGTGACAAGAACACTTAATTCATGTGATGAGGATTGAGGAAGCCATAATTCTTATCATGCAAATCTGTCTGGGCTATTTTGGTGTCTAGATATGTCACTGGATTAATTTTTGAAAGATGTATAAATCTTTTGAATCCACGCAAAAATGACGATTCAAAGTTAAAGCATAAATAGAATCCAAGACCACAAGTTTCTTTCTGAAAGGTTCTTTGAATTATTCGATCGGTAAGTAGAACCATTGCGTTTGTTGGCATCAGCAGTCATGCGAGTGGGAATCTTGCAGAAATCTTATTTGTAATCATTAAAATTGAGAACAATGAGTTGAAAGTTTGAAAGAGAAGTGCATGATGTTGACTAAAGCATGAAAAATTGATTATGGAAAGAGATTGATAGTAAGAAAGGTTTGCCCAAATTCTAATCAGGAATTGATTATGCAAATGGCTCTCAAAAGAAAATATTCACTGCTTGCTAGTGTCGCCAATTAGCCATTACTTTACATGCTAATGTAAGATAAAAATTCTTAACTCTTGTCTCTTAATTGTAAACAGGAGACAAGTGATAACACGTGAAAAGTTCTATTCCAATTTTATTCTTTTATTTTAAATTGGTGGTTTAATTTATCATGATAAAATAAAAATAATATTTAAATTAATTCCCTTTATTAAAATATCTCTCTCTGTCATAGAAGGTTAATAAATAATTATTGTAGTGAAAGATGAAGGTTATGCGATATTAGTATATAAACATACCACTAAAAATAAAAACAGTTTGAGAAAACATCATTTTTTTTATCGTTGGGTCGTCCGTGAATGATACTTGCAAGTTGCAACGGCTAGAGATGTGATGGAAAGCGAAAACCCAACGACTCCAAGTGATGTATTAAATACAAATGATCATCAAGTTAAATTAGCACTACAAAGTTTATTCATTTTCGACTCTTTAAACAATAAAATTATGAAATCATGTGTCAGTATAATATGGATTTTAAATTTGGTATTGATAAGTGATAACTATGATGTGCTTCATTCCTTGTTATATTTTAAAAGATTAGCCACCATCAAAGGAATGACATTAGTACACCGATGTACTTATATTGGAATTTTAGCCGAAGGAAAAAGAAAAGGGTAGCGATTCTTCAACGAGTATTTAATGTAATCCGACACGAATTTTACTGTATTGCCTATTTTGCCATTCAAACCGGCTCTTATGATCATGGACTGGATCGTTGACCCTTCCACTGTAGTATAAATCGGTTCACTGACCGGCTCACCGGATCACTGACCATTGACCGACTTACTGAAATTTATTTAAGTAGACTGTTTTTTTTTTTTTATACAGAACAGCAAATCGGCTCACTGAGCGAATCATTGATTTTTTTTTTAAATGCTTTCGTACGGTAGTAAAAAGGTAAAATAGGCAATAACCTAAATGTCATATTTTGGTACACAAAATGGGAGTGAGAAGATGACTCACAGAAAGAAAAAAACCTACTAAGTCTTATTACCTAAGAGTGGTGTCAAATCAAGCTCTTGTTTTCACCTTCCATGGGTTCATGAGACTCACGGACTGAACACAGACATCTAAATAAAAAAGAGATTCCTTCACTTTTAAAAAACTTCTCCAAAATCCAGATGGATCCCATTGTTTCATGAATCAGCTTTTGTTAGATGGAGACTATATGTGGACGGAGTGAGAGTCATTCATCAGTACGAAAAATCTGCCATTGTCTTCCATACTTTTTCTCGCCGTCGACGTCTCTGGCCTTTTGAGAGTCTAAGGCTGAGATATTGCCGCTCCAAGAGAATTTTGGAGCATGTTCCAACCATTGTTCTGTAAATTAATTAAAAAATGTGTAATGTAATGAATCTATCTAATTTTAAATGCATAAACAAAATAAAAAAGTAGAAATATTGAAGGTGAGGGTTTTAATGCAGAAGTAAATAGCATGATTCTTGAGACCTTGGAGCCAAAACTGGTTGCCTCCTGTAGGTTGTGGGTCTGAATCTCCATGGCTTAATCTTGGTATACATTAAGGATAGTAGGCTCATCCGTGAGGATTTTAGTAGGACAGTGTATGAGTTTTCCACATATTAATTCAAAAAAAAAAAGAAGAAGAAATTAAATGTATGACTTCAAAGAAAGAAAATACGAGGTCTTATACATTTTAGTTTCAATCCTAAAGCATATAAAATTGTCTTTCACCATCGAAACTCAACCGTGTAGGATGATACGACTGCATTCAGCTGAGTTTTAATATTATCAAATGAATTAGTGTCTGCTAATCATTAGTTACTCTCACTTAAACTGAAAGCGCCTTGTGAAAAAAGTACTTACCGTGAAATTTCGGAGGAATGCACGCATGGGAACCAGTCCAGTTGACAAAGTAGCATTTTATTTTAAACAATATGAGCATTTAATACATTAATAATCCCAGCATTACCTTAGAAATACCTAGTAATATTCTTAACTCTATTTAAACTCCACCTATACTCCTAACAAGAGTAATAGAGATTGGAGAATGCTTATTCTCAAACACGCAATAAAAACAATAGCATAACATTAGAACTGTAAAGAGGTAGAATATGATATAGGCAGAAAAAGTTCTTAGCATTGGAACCCGGTTGGTACCGATCTGCCACAGATATTCAACAGCAAGCTGAGGGAGATTGGGATGTTTAGATTAATGCCCAAGATATTGGCTCTAATGGCTGTGCAGAGGCAAACGGCAGCTTCGAGGTTAGCAAGACCTTGGATTAGAGAGCAGCAGGGGAGAGTTGGTGGGGAGCCCACAACCACGTTCACTAACCCAAGCAAGTTGGCACATACACCCAGCTTCAGTGTATCTCTAGGGCACCTGCCCCTGGAAGATGGGGTTGGGGTTGGGGTGGTGGGGGTGGTTGGAGTGGTGGGGGTGGTGGGGGTGGTGGGGGTGGTTGGAGTGGTGGGGGTGGTGGGGGTGGTTGGAGTGGTGGGCGTGGGTCTAGGGTTGCAAGAGCAACGGGAACAAAGGCAAGATCTGCTGCTATCATAGGCAGTGACAAAGGCAAAGAAGAGAAGGTTCAAGAAGAGGAAGAGAGCTGCAGATGCTGAGCTCTTTGAGGCCATCTTCAAACACTTTGTAGTGGTTAGTACTTAATAGTGTTGTAGAAGGCCTCGTTTGTTTTTGGGTTGTGGAGAAGTGGAGTGGGAGGTGGGTATTTATAGAAGAGGATGACATGAAACTCAGGAAGATGGACGGATGACTTTACTTGATTAAAAATTAAAATCAAATAAAGAGGTTTCCATGTGACTAGGGTGGCCAGGCATTTAGCCGGCAGAGCAAACCATGGATCAGGGAAGGTTTGGAATCTTGTTCGGTGGAGATTTGACAAAATTTTCCATCCAAACATGGCCAGCACGGCAGAAATCCTATGCTATTCTTTATTATATAATACACCATCAAAGCTACTCTATTATTTCAATTAATTATACCCTCCCATACTGAGAGGGAGAGAGACTATTGCTGCTCTCAATAATTGCTGTGAGTATGTTTTATTCAGAAAGATTAGAGAGAGATGTGATTACACAGTTAATTAGATACTCTTATGATGGAAGAAAGTAATTTCTTTATTTTTTATTCATCACTATTTATATATGATTAAAATTATAGATAGTATTTCTTTGTATCAAGATAAGAGTGTCCCTCACATATAAGATGAAAAAAAGATTGTGGACAACTATAAAGATCATATACATCACAACAAATGGGTTTTAAAGACTGAACTAATATGCCAATTAAGCGATTTTGATAGTTCAATTGATAGTCATAGCTGTTTAAAGTTAAACTGTAAATTGGGATTTTTTTTATCTATTTTCAAGATTCTTACCGTTCATGCCGTACTCTACATCACCATTAGACTTACAAAATCAACCATAAGAAGTGTTGAAGATAATGTAAGTCTACGCTCCAGTAGGACTCAGCGGGTGTCCTTTGCATGAGATGGTGTTTTTTCTTTTGTTTTTTTACAGTGACTCTTTACATTAGATAAAAGTTATCTAAGTAGAGTTCACATAGAAGTTGTATTGGTGGCTTTGTAAAAGTAAAAATACCATGCCATTATAAGCAGGAATGGAGACATGGAGTCATCTGAACAAGTCATTGCAAGTTTCTTTCTTCATCTTTTGATCCTCCAACTCTTTTTTATTCAAATTATAGAAATAGCAAAATATATCTTTTTATCTTTCAGTAGTTACTTATTGTTCATTATTTATGCGTTTATTTTAATTGTGATCTATTTCTCTTTTTAATCCTTATTAGTAGGGATGATTTAGATCACATTATCATTATTATTTCTTTGTGTTTAATGATGTAAAGAGATTTCTGTTCATTTTTATTTCAATCTACTAATTCTAACAAGAACAACTTGTCTGAACTAATGATAACAGAGAGAAAAGTAGGAAAGAATCATGTAGATACTGGCAACAAATCCAACTTAAAATGGTATTTGCTTAAAAATTAGTTCAAAGGATAAAATTAAAATTTTAAGGACTCAAAGATGACCCACTAAAAATTGTTAAAAAGTAGAATGAATATGGTCTTTGTCAATGTAAGCTGATAATGATCGACGTATGATACACGTCTAATACAGTGAAATGGTGAATTTGAATATTGCAATGGGCAGAAAGAAAGCCTCACGTGAACTCACAGTCACAGAACAACTTGCACTGCAGAAATGCACAAGCGTCAACCTTTTGCTGAATCCAAGCCATTCAAATTTTCATCAATTTTAGTTAGTGAAACACACTTAGTAAAAAATACTAAAGACATATGTCATTAGATGGATTGTGAATCCTTTAAAGTTTAGGTTTATATGATAACAATAAATTTTGATGATCCAAGTCATATAATCTTGACCTTTAAATTTTAATAAATATTAACCATTGGTTTTTAAATGTTTAAAATCAAAGGTTAAAATTATTAGAAGAAAGAATTCATAAAAAACACTATTCATATGATCCTCTTTATATGAATTAAAAAACGTTAGGCCCTAAAATCCAATCTTAGTGAATATACGTTTGCATCAAATTCTTTGAATTATAGTACAAGACCAAAAAAGAAATTATACTTTTCAGACATTTTGGCAAATATTACATGTGATATAGTATTTTTAAGGTATTCTCAAGTTCTTCTCACTACCATTGACTGTAAATTCTAATATGCACCACCTATCCCTTTGATGTGAGAGGTTCGATTTCAACATTGGACTTTCTTAAATCAGTGTATATTGTTGACTTGAGACCATAACAAATGAGATTTTAGCAAACCCATCAACAGCAAGTGATAGGTCTTAAAAATTTACACGTGAAAAAGAATATTTTGTTGTGTGAAGGATTTCTTTTTTTTTCGTTATTTTCAAGATCTGTGTTTGCTTGATAGAATTGTAAAGACATAACAAAGCGTATAATCCAAGTTCAAAATATCTTGGGAAATAATGTCCTGTCGAAATCAGATGTCAAACATTGCTGTGAGTCGATATAAACTTTCTTGTTTTCACACTAATGGGCTTAATTGTATAATTATTAATATTAATCATGTGCAGCGAGTTGCATGTCATAGGCTGTTAGCTCTAACTCTTTGCCAAACTTTTGTCTTGGGTCATGTTTAAAAATCGATTAAACCCTAATTAGATGAAGCAAAACTTCAAAGCTGATGATAATGACAGTTCTGGGGGACTTAAGGCCTATAAGCAGCTTAATAATCACTTTCTTTCTTCTTTGACATGATATGCTACTAATTGTAAAGACTGCTAGCTGAAGTTCTCACTTCTTTAGAGAAATATTTGAATTCTATCACACAAGTAGTTTGTCATCTTAATCGTGTGGTTTTTTCTTTATATTTTGTATTATTTTAAAGTGTTTAAATTTTTATAATCTTAAAAATATCCATTAAAAAGAGGGGAAAAAAAAAATCTAAGAAGGCCATTCACGTGGAGATAATGACCCTATTGTGATGTCCCAAATTCTAAATTTCTCTCCTTTCAGCTACATCTAACACAAAAACCATCTAATTTATTGGGGAGCATAAGTCATAACCAATTTATCAGAGAATTGTGAGATTTTTAGTGACATTTCCTTAATCATCATTGTTTTTAAATAGTGAGACATTGGCATTTTGCAAGTAAAGAAAAAATTCTTCACTTCAATTGTTCTTTTTATTCGTCTTAAATTAAAGAGAATTGATAGAGAAAAGTATAAGTCTAATGTCTTTTAATATAAAAATTCCTCTATCAATTCTCTAAATTAAATGGCGACTCAGTCTTTAACTAACTAAATTTTTATTCTGAAGATTGGACTCACCAACAACTACGTGTCGTAGAAGGAAAATAGTGAAGTGGGACATGTGGACTTTTGAGGTAAATAAAAAAAGAAAGAAATAAATTGTGGATGGGGCTAAAAAGATAATCACATAAATATGACTGTGCAACAACTTAGACAACTATTTATCATAAGCTATGATTTAATGCTTTAAAAGCACAAACTTAAACAACTTTTTAAGGATTATTTTCACATGCAGTTCTTCATTTTATTTCAATGAATGTCAAACTAGATTAAATGTATATAAAATTAAAATAGTTGAATTTATGTTCCATTAACTTATTTAAAATTTAGTATAGCATATACTTTTAATTTTTTTTTAATTTACTTGTAGGAAATCACGGGAAACTCATCATAAAACTCTCACGGGTTCTTGACTGGTGTAAAAATATTTTTTTGTTCACATGGGTGTAGCTCAACTGGTAATCTCTCACCTCAGGATGTGAGAGGTACTAGATTCAAGCCCCCATGGCCTCACCTGGTGTGTCTTAAGGGTAATGGATATCACTTGTGGAGGGATACGTTGGGTTTCTCGCAATTTCTCACACATAATTTTGTAAAAAAAAAATAAAAACCCCCACAAGTGGTACCCACTGCCTTTAGGGCACAGCAAGTGAGAACATGGAGGCTTAAACCTAATACATTTCACTTCCTAAGGCAGAAGATTACCGATTCAACTGCATCTATGTGGATAAAATGTAATTTGAATTTTTTCCTATTTTATTTGATTTAGGTCGGGTGCAAGTAATAGAGATTATCGACTCGACAGACAGGTCACACCGTCCCATGCAGAATGGATTTTTCCCCTTGTCTGTATAGAATGTAGATGGGATCATGAGACTGTAAACTAGACAGCGACCTAACAAATAGTTTGGGGGATCCTACCACTAGAAATCACGGTCTTAATTGCTAGAATTGGCAATGATTCCACTGTGGAAAAGAAGAACAAAGGAGAAAACAATGATTCTACTGTGGAAAAGAAGAAGGGAAAAAAAAAAGGAGAAAAAAAGAAAAAAAATATAATCTCTTCACGCGTTTAGAGCGTTTACTCTGTCAAAAACATGTTTACGAAAGGAATTGGATGGAATTAAGAGTATTTTTTTTTTTTGTTGCATGTGAATCAATAGTTTTGACCATTCGAAGCTATAATAAATTGGTATTTTTTTTTTTTGCGGAGTATCATTGCATAATATTTATTGCTATGATTATAAGATTATAGGTGGGTTTCGAATTATAAAATTTGAAATAGACAATAAACAATGTATTTATAAAAAAATTGTCGAATTCTATTATTAATGTCAAACTTGGTAAGATAAGATAGTGACGTTTGATACAATTGAATTCCATCTTTGACCTTTTAAAATTGACAGTGTAGTTGACTTTAGGTAGTAAATGAGAATTTTACTACTCTCGTCTAGATTCTTTGGAAGACGAAGTAGATTACGAGATCCCCACTAGAAAAGGCCTATATTCCTTTAAAGTGATTTTCTTAATTTTTAAATATGGATCTTGAATTAGCGTCTATTTTAAAGTCAAAACAGGAGATTTGTTCAGAGAGATAAAAATTCATGTTGCAGCTAATTCTTCCATGAATGCTGCTAATCCACTCTTTCAAAATTTTGTTAGCTAAAATGATAGATAACATGTCCTATCTCTCACATCGCTTAGTAGATAAAGAGTTGTGAATTAGTTATATAATAAAATTTGTTTTATTAAAAAATGTTTGCAAGTATCAATTTAAATTGATTGGAAACATGACTCACACTATGATAATAGTGATTAGAAACTATGAAGTTGATAAAAGATCGTTTAGACTGAAAAATCAATAACTTTATATAACACTTGAGGTATCCTTCTCTAGATGTCTACCAATAACTTTATATAACACTTGAGGAAACCTCTTCTATATGTCTAACATTTGAGAGTGAGTTCTATCTCAAGAATATTACCATAGTTTTTTCATGGTGTCAGAAGAGATTCTGAAGGTATCTCCACAAGAGGGAGGGTGTAAAGTTAACAAAAAGGTTTACATCAATTGAACTGAAAAACCGAAGACTCTATATAACACTTGAGTCACCCTCCTTTCAGTGATTAATTTTTGAAAATTAGTTATACCTCAAAAATGTTAACATGGTTTTCATCATAAACTACTAATAGTTTTATCTAAAGTAGTGTTTAGAATCCATTGACATCTTTTATTGAGGGGCTATAATTTGTCATCTAAAGTAACATATGTGTTCAGCACAAATGATTTTTTGCATATAGTTCATAAACGCCGTTTTAACTAAGTATCAAGAATTTGAATTCACAGTCCCCCTCTTTGGGTGCAGTGGACCCTAGTCATGGCCTTTTTCTGCGCATGCTAACGTGGTTGCGAAGAAACATCACTTGCATAATATTTGTGGTGAATTTACTGAAGTCAGCTTCTTTGTGCAGATTGTATATTACACAATCTATGTTTTTTGTAATTTGAATCCACAATGTCAGTGTTTTCTTGGTGCAGGCAATTAGGACTTGATCCAGGCTCCAGTTTAATATGCGAGAACTCGAACATGAAGACAAGTATTACATGAGCGTAAGAAATTGAAGACATCCACAACAATCAGATTGAATATATGATATAAAAAGAACGAAATTTAAGAACTAATCCATCTTTTTATTTCACCATCCCGTAAAATAATAGAACCATACACTAGTCAATATAACGAAGAACACACGTCTACTTTTAACATCAACAACTGAATATATTATTGCCTGTCGGCATTGTATTTTCCCAAGTGCAGTTACCATTCAAGGCTTATTCATGAGAATCAAACAAAGTACTTAGATGTAGCAGTAGGAACTATTAAAGTGTGGATGACAATCGGTGGTGCCTAGGCGCATTGGTATGCACTTGGGACTCCTCTTCCACACACATTCAAAAGTAAGCTGAGGGAGACTGGGATGTTTAGATTAATGCCCAAGACATTGGCTCTAATGGCGGTGCAGAGGCAAATGGCTGCTTCGAGATCGGTAAGACCTTGGACTAGAGAGCAGCAAGGGAGAGTTGGTGCAGACCCAACAGCCACATTCACCAACCCAAGCAAGTTGGCACATACACCCAACTTCAGTGCATCCCTAGGGCAAGTACCACGTGAAGGTGGAGTGGGAGTAGGGGTAGGGTTTGGAGTGGGGTTAGGGGTAGGGTTAGGAGTGGGCTTTGGCTTGTGAGGGGGAGGTGGGCATGGGACACTCTTGGTTGCAGATGCAAAGGCAAAGAAGAGAAGGTTGAGGGAGAGGAAAAGAACAGCTGAGGCTGAGCTGCTTGAGGCCATTTCTCCAAATACTCAGTACTTTGTTGCTAAGTGCTTATGGGAGAGGGGAGCTTGTGAGTTGTGGTGGTTGATATTGAGTGTGGGTGGAGGGTATTTATAGTGTGCATGAGATTGGAAAGATACACAAGTAAATAAATAAATAAATAAAACAGCAGGCATGTGATGACTATGGTGGCCATGCAGGCGGCTGGCAATGAGAGGGTTAAGATGTGAAAGCGCGTAAGGCGGTGATTGGGAGAATATCAATTTTATTCTGGATCTCAACATTATTATCTAACATGATCTAATCTAATCTATATCCTAACAAAATATAAACTATTGGCACATGTTGCATGCATAATGGAAGCCCCAGTTTTTTTAGAGCCCCACAGTTATAGTATCCATCAGATTCTATTGGGAGTTCACTTCAGTGTCAGAAGCACATGAAAAGCCACGAAATCATGAAGAAGAAATGTACTTTCCTACATGAGAACTCTCATTAAAAAACAATATTATCATAGATGTGACTTCTTTTTATTGATTAATAGTATCATTTTGTGCAACCTTGGCTGCAGGTGATCCTTTTTCTTTATTATTGCCCATGTTTCAGGGTTATGCGTACTGAGCATGTCCATATGGGACCCCAATGTTCAGCAGGCCAATTATGGGTGATAAACAATCTATAATTTAGAGAAAATGATTTATAAAAAAAAAAAAATTAAACAATTCAGTCCAACGCCCATTTACCTCCAACTAGGGAATTCGAGATTCAATTTAGGAGGGCTTGTTTTCAGAAGGATACGTCCAAAGAATAATGTTTGAAAACTTAAGACGACCATCACACATTTGACAAATTACTCCAACCTTTATGCCATGCTGGTGTGTAATGGATACCGACACCGACAAGAAAGACGGAAAGATTACAAAACATCTCCAACTTGATTAACATTTTTGGATTTTCATCCATCTTTTCAGTCAATCTTCGTTGGAGTTTTTGGATTATGAGAAGATTACAAAATGATGCTAAAATATACCATACGTCTCTTCCATGAACCAAAGTCATATACACAGTAGACAATGATATGTGAAGGATTCCGCCTTCCCACGGCAGCATCGGAGAGTTCCTTCATTTAGAATTTTTCAATGGTATACAAGAGCTTCTAATAGAGACAATAAGTGCTATTTTTTGTTGGGACTTAGGTATTCAAACTCAAAAGAGTAGTTTATTAGTTAGAGTGATTTAAGTCATTTATAAATCATTTGATCTACGTCTAAACTTTTAATGTGAGACTTGTTCGTTAGCCTCAACAACCTCCTCTCAAACAAGGCCAGCCATCCTGTCTGCCGAAGGGATCTTCTTGAGTCCACGTGAACTAGTATGAGACATGGCATTGATACCACTTGTTAGAACCTGAGTATACAGATCAAAAGACTAGCCTGTTAGATATCCCTCTACACTTTCAATGTTAGACTCGTTCACGAGCCCCAATAGTTTTTATAATTACAAAGACTCTGTGTTTAAATTATACTGTGTTAAATATATAGTGGGTGTGGGTGTGTAAGAAACAATTTAAATAATACTTTGTCACTAATTTGAACGTTTGAATCCTAGGCTTATTGTACTAATGAATGTAAATGGACGGTTAATACGATTGCTTATTCCTTAATGAGATATTTATTTAACAAAATGGTAGTTGGTCATTCCAATTTTTTTTTTTTTAAGGCATTCCAATTATTAACGAGCAATGATGACCACATGGACTATTAAGCATAAAATTATTCCATTAGAATTTTGAAGTCCGTGAGGATGCGTAAAGAGGTGCATCAACATCCTACTAAACTTGCCTATTTTCTTCTAATGAGACAAGATTTAGCATTTTCTAATGGTTATTAGTTCCCTAATACAAGGGAGAATGTGGATGCAGAAGGAGACATCGTCCAGAAGCTTTAATCGGATCAACTTGCAACAAAAGGGATGTGAAGAGTGTCGTCTCTTCATGAAACCCCACGAGTGGTGCACCGTCCAATACATCCAAAAGTAGCAGCTGCTCCTCGTCCATAAATATCTCCACTTACATTATATTATATTGTTAGGTTTTGTGAACTTAATTGTCAAATATTGATGGGAAATCTCATCCCCACAGGTCATCCCCACTAGTCTATTTGGGGTCAATTTTTAATGGAGAGTAATTTTGTAACTTTAGCATTATAGTCCTAATTAGGGTAGTATATATTATCTTTGTTCGTAAGAGATAGGACAGTGAGCGAAAATTGTAACAAGAGTCGGTCATTTTTTTTTCATTTTTTGCCTTTGAACATAATGGATTTAGTTTGAACTCGTGAACCTATCGAAAGAGAAACATGTAAATCTTTGTGTTGTTTTTGTAATTGATCTGTGTTTTGTTCTTTCTAGTATTGTTTGTGCACTTCCATTCACACTTCCATTCACACTTTACATAAAAAGGAGAATTCAAGCGGGTTAAGTAATTGAGAATTGAATGAAGACCGCCAACTGATGGATTCCAACTTCAGAAAACCTGTTTTATATGCAGTTCCATTTGAATCTACAAAATTTCCTTTTGTATTTATTTATTTATAGAAATTTTTGTATATATTTAAAAATATTACGGAAAAAAGTAGTCATTTAATTGACTATTTAACTAGACACTTTTCTGAAAAAACTGAAAAATATTGTAGAACATATCAAGGATGACAAAGATCTGCAATTCTGCATGACAGACTCTAGACGGGAGGGTAATATTTTCTTTTATTCATTTCTGTAGGAGACATTATTACAATTTCATAATAAGAGCAACATTACAATTTCATAAATGATTTTTTTCTTTTATTCATTTATCTAGGAAACAAAATTGCAGGTATACTAGAAAAAGGATTGCAATGTCGTGGATAAGACCCAATCTTTATAATTAATGATTCATTACAGTATAAGATAAGAAAGTTTTAAACCGATTATAAACATAGCAACAATTTTGATGAATTCAAAAAATATAAAATAAATAAATTTAATGCTCTCTAATAATATGATGCAAATAGATATTAGAGTTGATGTTCTTCTAAATGCTATCACTTAAAACTGCGAACACAGAAATGCCAATCAGATTAGTTGAATATGAGCATACACAACAGGTTAAGCCTGAGTCACTCTCCTAAACAAGAAACTATTCATTATAAAATAGATAACTAATTTTTATAGATTTTATTTTGGATAATGAGAATAAGACGATTTTGAAAAATCTACTTTTGTATAAGAAGTGGGAAAAAATAGTGAATCAATAGTTTTGACCATTTGAAGCTATAATAATTTGGTATTTTTTTTGCGGAGTATCATTGCAAAATGTTTATTGCTGTGATTATAAGATTATAGGTGGGTCTGGAATTATATGATTTAAGATAGACAATGAACAACTTATTTATAAAAAAAATTGTCGAATTCTATTATTAATGTCAAATTAGAAAGATAAGATAGTGACGTTTGATACAATTGAATTCCGTCTTGACCTTTTAAAATCGACGGTGTAGTTGACTTTAGGTTGAAAATGAGAATTTTACTACTCTCTTAGAGAATCTCTTTGGAGAAGACGAAGGGGATTGCAAGATCTCCGGTAGAATATAGTGACTTTCTTAATTTTTAAATATAGACCTTGAATTAGTGTCTAGCTTAAAGTCAAAAGAGGAGATTTGTTCAGAGACAGAGAAATTCAAAATTTGTTAGATAAGATGTTCTATCTCTCACATCGCTTAGTTGTGAATTAGTTATATAATAAAATTTGTTTTATTAAAAATTGTTTGCACATATCAATTTAAATTGATTGGATAACTAACTCACACTATGATAATAGTGATTAGAGACTATGAAGTTTATAAAGGGTCCTACATCATTTGAATTGATAAATTAATGATTCTTTATAATACATGAGGCATCATCCTCTAGATGTTAAGTTTTTGAAAGTGAGTTCTACTTTAAGAATGTTAAAATAGTTTTCTTCGTAGTATCGGAACAGAATAGGTACGTGAAGTTGACAAAAAGTTCTACATCGGTTGAACTGAAATACTAATGATTCTATTTAACACTTGAGTTACACTCCTTTACGTGGCTAGTTTTTTAAAGTGGGTTCTACCTTAAAAATGTTAACATGGTTTTCTTTATAAACTACTAATAATTTTATCTAAAGTAATATCAAGGGACTATAATTTATCATCTAAAGTAACATATGTGTTCTGCACGAATAATTTTTTTGCATATAGTTCGTCTACACATCGAAGTATTTCAAATATTCACAAACGCCGTTTTAACTAAGTATCAAGAACTTGAATTCAGTCCCCCTTTTTGGGTGAGTAGACCCTAGTCATGGCCTTTTGCTGCGCATGCTAACGTGGTTGCGAAGAAACATCACTTGCATAATATTTGTGGTGAATTTACTGAAGTCGGCTTCTGTGTGCAGATTGTTTATTATACAATCTATGTTTTTCGAAATTTGAATCCACAATGTTAGTGTTTTCTTGGTGCAGGCAACCAGGACTTGATCCAAGCTCCAGTTTAATATGCGAGAACTCGAACATGAAGACAAGTATTACATGAGCTTAAGAAATTGAAGACATCCACAACAATCAGATTGAATATATGATATATGAAGAACGAAATTTAAGAACTAATCCATCTTTTTATTTCACCATCTCGTAAAATAATAGAACCATACACTAGTCAAGAAAACGAAGAACACGTCTCTACTTTTAAGATCAACAACTGAAAATATGATTGCCTATCGGCATTGTATTTTCCCAAGTGCAGTTGCCATTCAAGGCTTATTCATTAGAATCAAACAAAGTACTTAGATGTAGCAGTAGGAACTATTAAAGTGTGGATGACAATTGGTGGTGCCTAGGCGCATTGGTAGCCACTTGGGAATCCTCTTCCACACACATTCAAGAGCAAGCTGAGGGAGACTGGGATGTTTAGATTAATGCCCAAGACATTGGCTCTAATGGCGGTGCAGAGGCAAATGGCTGCTTCGAGATCGGTAAGACCTTGGACTAGAGAGCAGCAAGGGATAGTTGGTGCAGACCCAACAGCCACATTCACCAACCCAAGCAAGTTGGAACATACACCCAACTTGAGTGCATCCCTAGGGCAAGTACCACTTGAAGGTGGTGTGGGAGTAGGGGTAGGGTTTGGAGTGGGGTTAGGGGTAGGGTTAGGAGTAGGGTTTGGCTTGTGAGGGGGAGGTGGGCATGGGACACTAGGGTTGGGAGTAGGCTTTGGCTTGTGAGGGGGAGGGGGGCATGGGACACTCTTGGTTGCAGATGCAAAGGCAAAGAAGAGAAGGTTGAGGGAGAGGAAAAGAACAGCTGAGGCTGAGCTCCTTGAGGCCATTTCTCCAAATACTCAGTACTTTGATACTAAGTTCTTATGGAAGAGGGGGGCTTGTGAGTTGTGGTGGTTGATATTGAGTGTGGGTGTGGGGTATTTATAGTGTATGAGAATGGAAAGATGCACTAGTAAATAAATATATAAATAAATAAAACAGCAGGCATGCGACGACTATGGTGGTCATGCAGGCGGCTGGCAATGAGAGGGTTAAGATGTGAAAGCGCGTAAGGTGGTGATTGGGAGAATATCAATTTTATTCTAGACAATAATTAACCCTTTACGAGTGACTATAAGATCCTGGGCTGAGGTAGAGATATTAATCTTACAACATGTGGACAGACCACTTTGAATAAGAGAAATTAGTTGGATGATAATAGATAAACTTCAAGAAAAACCCAATCTTAATTCTAATTAATTGAGAGATGATCAAAATCTACAATTTCAACAGTATTATCTAATATGATCTAACCATATCCTAACAAAATATAAACTACTGGCACATGTTGCATGCATAATGGAAGCCCCGGTCTTTTTTCAGAGCTCCACAGTTATAGTATCCATCAGATTCTATTGGGAGTTCACTACAGTGTCAGAAGCACATGAAAAGCAACGAAATCATGAAGTAGAAATGTACTTTCCTACGTAAGAACTCTCTCGTTAAGAAACAATGTTATCATAGATGTGACTTCTTATGATTTTGTGTAACCTTGGCTGCAGGTGATCCTTTTTCGTTATGTGTAGTGAGCATGTCCATATGGGACCCCAATGTTCAGCAGGCTAATAATGGGTGTTAACCAATCTATTAATTTAGATAAAATGATTTATAAAAAAAGTTTTAAACAATTCAGTCCGACGTCCATTTATCTCCCACTTGGGAATTGGAGATTCAATTTTGGAGGGCTTGCTTTCAGAAGGATACATCCAAAGAACAATGTTTATTGACAAATTACTCTAACCTTTATGCCATCATGGTGCGTAATGCATACCAACACCGACAGAAAGGATGGAAAGATTACAAAACATCTCCAAGTTGACTAACATTTTTGGATTTTCATCCATCTTTTGAATCAATCTTCGTTGGAGTTTTCCTCCAATCCTTGTATGTGATCTGTATATGAGTACAGAAATAAGTCAATTGATGCATGAGAAGATTACGCCAAAGTTGAAAAAATGAAGTCTACTCCAGTCGTAATGATGCAGCCGTTTTAAACGAAATGAAGCTAAAATACACCATACATCTCTTCCATGAACGGAAGGCATGTACACAGTAGACAACGAAATGTGCAAGACTCCATCTTCCCACCTCAGTCTATATTTGTTAGGACGGGAGTATTCTACCCACCTCACTCTATTTTTGTTAGGATTGGAGTATTCTATCCAAGACATTTATATTAGGTAGAGTGACTTAAGTCCTTTACAAATCTTTAAATCTCCCTCTACATTTCTAATATGGGATTCGTTCACCAGCACCAACAATCTCCTCTCAAACGAGGGACTCGCTCACCATCTCCAATTATCCCCCTCGAACGAGGCCAACCATCTTGTCCACCTAGGAGATCTTCTGAGTCTATATGATATAGCCTGAGACCTGACACCAATGCAACTTGTTAAAACCTGAGTATCCAGCCCAAAAGACTAGCTTATTAGGTAGAGTGACTCAAGTACTTTATAAATCCCTAGATCTATTTTCAGGGCAGGCGCTGGCTTTAGGCCAACTAGGCCGCCGCCTAGGGCCTCCTAATGTAACTAATGGGCTGTAAGGCCCCTACTTGCACTGCTCTCATGGCTTAGGGTCCCTACCAACGCACTGCGCCTAAGGCCCTGATATTTCAGGACCGGTACTGTCTCTCTTTACACTTTCATAGGACTCGTTTACCAACTCCAACAATTTTTATAATTATAAAGACTGGATTTAAATATATATAATGGGTGTAGGTGTGTAAGAAACAATTTAAATAATGCTTCGTCACTAATCTGAACGGTTGAATCCTAGGCTTATTCCTTGATGAGATGTTTATCTAACAAAATAGGAGTTGGTCATTCCAATTATTAACAATCAATGATGATCACATGGATTATTTAGCATAAAATTATTCCATTAGAATTTTGAAGTCCCTGAGTATGCGTAAAGAGGTGCATCAACATCCTACCAAACTTGTCCCACATCAGTGTTTCACTGACCCACTATCGATGGGGTCAATATCTCATTGAAAGGGAAGATTTAACACTCAATTTGTACTTTCCCAAAGAACAAAATTGACTAAATCCATTTAGATAGCAATCTCGTTCATACTCATGTTATTTTTTTCAAGGAAGTAGACTGATTCACTTGCAGTACAGAGATGTGAAGAGTGTCGTCTCTATCTGAAACCCCACGAGTGGTGTCACCGTCCAATACATCCAGAAGCAGCAGCTGCTCCTCGTTCATAAATATTTCCACTTACATTATATTACATTGTTAGGTTTACTGAATCTGATTGTCAAATATTTACGGGTAATTTCATCCCCACTTGTCTGTTCGGAGGTCAATTTTTTAATGGAGGGCAATTTTGTAATTTTCATATTACATATTTTGTAGTCCTAATTAGAGTAGTATATAATGTCTTTTTTCGTGAGAGAGAGGATCGTAAGCAAAAATTGTAACAAGAGTCGGTCGTCTTTTCTTCATTTTTTGCGTTTGAACATAGTGGATTTGGTTTGAACTAGTGGACATAAAGGGAACTACATTAATCTTTTGTCTTTGTGTGTAATTAATCTATGTTTTATTCTTCCGAATATTGTTTGTGCACTTCCATTCACAACATATATAAAAATAAGAATTCAAGCCTCTTAAGCAATTGAGAATTGAATGAAGACCGCCGACTGATGGATTCCAACTATGAAAAACCTGTTTTATATGCAGTTTCATTTGAATCTACAAAATTCCCTTTTGCATTTATTTATTTATAGAAATTTTTGTATATATTTAAAAATATTACGTAAAAAATAGTCATTTAATTGTCTACTTAACTAGACAATTCTTAGAAAAAACTGAAAAATATTGTAAATCATATCCAAGGATGACAAAGATCTGCATGACAGACTCTAGACGGGAGGGTAATATTTTCTTTTATTCATTTATGTAGGATACATTATTACAATTTCATAATAAGAACAACATTACAATGTTGTGGGTAAATCTAAAACTTTGTAATTTGGAGTGACCCAAGCGCATAAATGATTTTTTCTTTTATTCATTTATCTAGGAAACAAAATTACAATTAAATTAGAAAAAAGATTGCAATGTCGTGGATAAGACCCAATCTTTGTAATTTATGATTCGTTACAGTATAAGATAAGAAAGTTTTAAACCGATTATAAACATAGCAACAATTTTGACAAATTCAAAAAAATAAAAAAATAAAAAATTCAATGCTCTCTATTAATATGATGCAAATAGATATTATTCTTCAGAATAGATTTCACAATCACATCACATAACGAAGACTTGTCCATTTTAGATGAAGAAGTAAAAGTCTAAGATCGCACATATTCGAACAGTTCAATTCTGGACCCACTTTTGGCATCTTCCTTACAAAGTCCATAGTATGGAAGAGATTTTCAGGATCAATCGTAAACACGACAGCCACCTCATAAATTCTTAGGCTACCCCACCATCCAAAAGACGGGCTTAATGGGTTCTTTTCTCTGCATCATTTTGATAGCATTGGCATAATTCCACTCAAGAAATTAACAAAAGAAGTAGAAAATGAAAGGAAGTGAACAATCTTATAATGTACTCATCTGTACATAAACAGTGTGTACTTCCTCAAAGTACAAGTGAAGTTGCACAAACACGAATCAAAAGAAAGGAGCTTTTAGCCTTTTATTACATGTGCATGAAAGTAATTTGTTTTAACGAATTGGGTAAGTATCGTTCATAAGAGAGGGGTAACACCCCAAGGAGGAATATTGAAAAATAGCCCACAGCCTGGGCCAAGCAATGAAAAGTAAACTTTAAAATTTGTAGTCTTTAAAAACATTATATAATTAATTCAATAAAAATGATTTTTTGTGAGAGATATATTGAAAGAAAGATATTTTAATGAATTTATGACTATCCCATTAATAGATCTTACGCATAGGTTTGAAGGTGATCATCCTTTTATCAGTAATTACACTGTTAATTTTAAAAAATTAGCTTCATTTAGAAAAAAGGCATCTCATTTCATAAATAACTAGTGTGTATGTATTGGGTTATTAGATTAAATTTATGCATAAGAGGTGCATCAGATCCTACTAAATCTCGACTTTTTTTTTTCTTAATGAGACAAGTTAGCATTACTTTCATGTGAAGATCTGTTTTAGATTTTCATAGTTGATTGAAGGAAAACCTAAATGACCTTGTTTTTATAAGGAGATATTAGTTCCGTAATCATTTTCACCATGGCTGCATAAGGCTTGTAAAAAATGGTTAAAAAAAACCTATATTCTTCCTACCTGGGTCTCATACCTTTGCATGCAGACATGAGATAAGTACATCTTTTTAAACATTTGAATTATGGCACTTAGATGTTGTGATTTTTTTTTTATAATAATACTAAAAAAATATAAAATATTCTTAAAAATGAATGATGCCCAACCTAAAACAGTGAAGCGTTTAACATGAAAAACATACATAATTTTGTGAAAGAAAAATAGAAGAATTCAAGTTATGGGTGTTTTGTAATTTATAATGATAATATTTTACAATTAAACTTTATCTTATTATTAAAAAAATTAATTTTGTTTTTGTTTTATTTATTCAATATTAATTGTCATTTATAATGCCACAATGTTGACCCAATCTGATTGAATTATTGTGAAATAAACCACACACAATCACAAATCAAATAATGACACAACAAGCAAAAACACACAGATTTATGTGGTGAAACTGCATATGTCCACTCAGCGTGATGATTTCACTAAGAAAAAGATCCTAGACAAATTGCAAGAATTACAAATCAACAATTTCCCTTCCCTTCCTCTCAGTCTCTCTTTCTCTCCTGTTTTCTTCTCTCTCTCACTTCCAAGAGAAAACCTCACAACCACTGAAAAACCTATAGAAAGAGAATATAAATACTAGGGCTTCGGCCCATTGGACCTGGGCCTTACATAAACACAGCTTGGCCAATAAAGGCCTTTTGAGCCAAAACCTGTAACATGAACTTCATTTGAACCACCCTTTTAGTAAAATGGTTCAATTTTAAAAACATTACTTACGACCTAGACGTGGTTGATTATCAGTCTCTTCAAAATTTTATGCTAGGCCAATGTCTTTAGAGTTGCAATCGGTTATATGTATGATTATCAGAAATAATAGACAATTAACAGTGGCTAGCCTCTGTGATCTCGTGGAGCAAGTCTAGGTCCAAATTCTTTTCATCTCAAAACAATATTTTTAGTTATATTATTCTGATATCTTCATCTGCTAATCACATTTTAATTATTGACTCTCACTAAAAAAATCTATTTTTATACGTTCGCTCTCGTTTTTTATAAAGTTTTTAAAAAATTGAAAAAATGTAGTAAGCTTTTGGATATAGAAAAGGCCCATTGTATCTAGGTATCCTTTCATGTAATAATAGGTGATTAATAGGTGATTGGGCTATCCTTTCATGTGCTAATGGGTGATTAATAGGTGGTTGCTGGTTGGGGCTTTATGAGAGAGAGAGAGAAGTAGCAGATTCAGTAACCAAAGGCAACCATAGTTTATTAAACTTCATGAGAATGTATGTTAATAATTGAAGAAATCCACCACTCACATTACATAGGACGAACTTAACAATAGAACCATATTCTTATCACGACAGTGAAGGACGTAATAACCTCCAAATCTACTACATCAATGTATGTAATGTTGTTCCATTTTGAAAATAATATTCTTTGGTATAGTAACTACTGTTCAAGGCTTAATCATAAGACCCCCACTAAAATACATAGATGTAATAATAATTAAAGCAAAGGTTAATCGATTTGCATAGAAGGGAAGGCGTCTAGGCGCATTGGAACCCAGTTGGGACTCCTCTCCCACACGCATTCAAGATCAAGCTGAGGGAGACTGGGATGTTTAGGTTAATGCCCAACACATTAGCTCTAATGGCAGTGCAGAGGCAAACAGCTGCTTCGAGATCAACAAGACCTTGGATTAGAGAGCAGCAAGGGACTGTTGGTGGAGACCCAACAACTACATTCACCAGCCCAAGCAAATTGGCACATACACCTAGCTTCAGTGCATTTCTAGGACAACTACCGCGTGAAGAAGATGTGAGACTAGGGTTACAGTTTAGGTTAGGGTTAGGGTTAGGGTTAGGAACACGTGTAGTTGCAGTGGCAAAGGCAAAGAGGAGAAGGTTGAGAGAGAGAAAGAGAGCAGCTGAGGCTGAGCTCCTTACGGTCATTTCTCCAAACACTTGTGGTGGGTCTCTTTGAAAGAAGGCCTCGTGAACTTGTGATGGAGGGCTTGGCTTTCGTGGTGGTATTTGATTTAAAGATATAAAAATAGATTGTTAAACTTGAAGTTGTCCTTTTAAGTAAGAAACTCGTGAATTTAATTCAATATTCCATCTCTATAGTCTTCTAACAACTAGTACAAAACTGCAATTGACCATTTGTTTTACTATTTAAATAAATATATTCTTTTATTTGAAATATCTAATAGATCAATACTTATATAATAGATATATTAGAAAATTATACGGTGTAACACTTGCCACAGTGCCGCACCAATTGAGGACCTCTTTGCACCTTCTGTTTTCCATAATAAAGATGCATTTGGTCACATTTTCAAAATGTAACGAGCACTTGTGATTTGACATGAGTTACGATGATGTATTGAATAAAAACAACATAAAGATAAATAATAGTTATCTATTTATCTTATTTATTTATTTATATATTTAATATAAAGAGATACTCGGTTACAATTAGTATAAAAGTTGGTGATTTAAAATTTGTATAAGAATAAGCTTTTTTTTTCCATTTCATATTAGTATTTAACTGCTCGACCATTTTAAATCTAACTGGTAATACCAATTCTAAATAAATAGTGTTATTGATTTTGAAATGATGTACGTGAACGGTGTCTTTACACTAATGTCTCTATTATAAAGTATTCTCTCACGTTAAGTAATCATTGTCTAAACAAATTTGACATTCGCCTATTTCCATCTAAATGGCTAAAATCTAATTCATCATCTGAGACTGGCAAGGTGTAACTATTAAGAGAAGGAAAAGGGAATTACAACTGCATTATATAAACTTCAATTTGACATTCATATTCTAAAATGAGATTGCTTCGGAGAGCTTCACACATGCTTGCTAATACATAGAGAACTTATTGATCTTTTCCTTAAAATCATTTCTGTGTGATGTAAAAAGGAATTTTATCACAGAAGAAAACATGGCACCGTAAGGGAAATATTCTCATCGTGACATAGAGATTGACTTCATATGCTACTTTAAACCATGCATCTCTTCCAAGGAGCCAAGCTTAAACCAGTAATGCGTGTACTACTTTACAATGGCACACTCGTATCTATTAGGGGTCCAATAAAACTGATTTCAGCGACAATTGACTGCAGTTTGAACTCTCAAGGTTGTTACTGTTGCTGCAAGTGGGTCAAGCCAGGCTGAAGCATGTTCAAGCCCTGTTCATTTCTTGTTAGGCATAAAATTTTGAGCTGCATTCAGATTACAGTACATGCCTAAAGCTCCTATAGGGCCCATTCAATTAGTAAACTTATTTGTGCTGTTTGTGTTGGATTGATTGGTCCAACCAGGACAACTGTTGGCATTTAAGCACCCATAAGTCCTGGCTCAAAGAATTCAGTCATTAGGGCAGAGTATAAGGGGTAAATGACTCGTAGGCCCATAAAAAGGGCCATTTTTATGTCCGGGCCTTCTAAGACTAGAACTCTAAGGGCACCAGATCCAAGTTGTTGAAGTTCATTCCATTTTGCTCCCACTATTCTTGAAATTGAATGGGTAATTATATGGGCCTGGAATAGACTAATATGGGCTGTAATATGAACTTGGTTGGACTTGGTTGAGTTTTACCTTAACCCAATCTGACCTTACTATCCTCAACGGGCTCAACCTCAATCCAATTCAACCGGAACTCCAGATCAGACAATCCAACCTGGACACAACCCGGGCATATTTCAGCAAACTTAGTCTAACCCTATCTTGGTTTTGAAACTTAAGCTCAGTTTATAAGATCGGAAAAAAGGATATTACCCTTTGTCGTGCTTCAAGATCTGAAAACTTAGATGCCATTTGCTTTTAAGAATAAAAGAATATAATGGAATGGAATTTGATCTAACGTATACCATTCCTAATATTGTTAAAAATGAAAAAGAAAAAAAAATAGCGGAATGAAACGGACGGGCCTTGGCATGGCCCAAGTCAAGGATGATCCATTCTATTCCCCTTGTTTTTGCAACCAAGTGACCAACCAAAGCCCAAATGTTTGAGGATTATATTAAAGAAAAAAATTTCATAATCACAGGCCAAAACGTGAGGTGGGAGTCGAATCGGGACATACAACAGGTCTGCTCAAGTTGCCAATCTCGACTTTCATGTGCGTTTGGCTAAAATATGTAAAAATACTCCACAAACCCGACTTTAATAGTAAAGAACCAGTCTAAGGTGACTCAACTGAGTCACCAACTCCTGTGAATCAATTCTGAATTATTTAATTATTAATAATGAAATAAGAGAACAGAAATTTATTATATCAAAGAGATAGTTGCAGATATATAAATTTAAAATAAATTCTCTCATTGGAGATGCATAGCCTTTTGATTTAAATTTTTTTTTTTTTTTGAAAAAAAAGATGACCATATAGAATATTTCTATCAACTGTCTATTTAGTTTGCTTAAATCAAATAATTAATTTAATCTACTTTAGTTCCTAAGATTAGTTGGAGTGGTGGGCGTGGGGCTAGGGTTGCAAGAGCAACGGGAACAAAGGCAAGATCTGCTGCTGTCATAGGCAGTGACAAAGGCAAAGAAGAGAAGGTTCAAGAAGAGGAAGAGAGCTGCAGATGCTGAGCTCTTTGAGGCCATCTTCAAACACTTTGTAGTGGTTAGTACTTAATAGTGTTGTAGAAGGCCTCGTTTGTTTTTGGGTTGTGGAGAAGTGGAGTGGGAGGTGGGTATTTATAGAAGAGGATGACATGAAACTCAGGAAGATGGACGGATGACTTTACTTGATTAAAAATTAAAATCAAATAAAGAGGTTTCCATGTGACTAGGGTGGCCAGGCATTTAGCCGGCAGAGCAAACCATGGATCAGGGAAGGTTTGGAATCTTGTTCGGTGGAGATTTGACAAAATTTTCCATCCAAACATGGCCAGCACGGCAGAAATCCTATGCTATTCTTTATTATATAATACACCATCAAAGCTACTCTATTATTTCAATTAATTATACCCTCCCATACTGAGAGAGAGAGAGACTATCGCTGCTCTCAATAATTGCTGTGAGTATGTTTTATTCAGAAAGATTAGAGAGAGATGTGATTACACAGTTAATTAGATACTCTTATGATGGAAGAAAGTAATTTCTTTATTTTTTATTCATCACTATTTATATATGATTAAAATTATAAATAGTATTTCTTTGTATCAAGATAAGAGTGTCCCTCACATATAAGATGAAAAAAAGATTTTGTGGACAACTATAGAGATCATAGACATCACAACAAATGGGTTTTAAAGACTGAACTAATATGCCAATTAAGCGATTTTGATAGTTCAATTGATAGTCATAGCTGTTTAAAGTTAAACTGTAAATTGGGATTTTTTTAATCTATTTTCAAGATTTAGAAATAGCAAAATATATCTTTTTATCTTTCAGTAGTTACTTATTGTTCATTATTTATGCGTTTATTTTAAGTGTGATCTATTTCTCTTTTTAATCCTTATTAGTAGAGATGATTTAGATCACATTATCATTATTATTTCTTTGTGTTTAATGATGTATAGAGATTTCTGTTCATTTTTATTTCAATCTACTAATTCTAACAAGAACAACTTGTCTGAACTAATGATAACAGAGAGAAAAGTAGGAAAGAATCATGTAGATACTGGCAACAAATTCAATTTAAAATGGTATTTGCTTAAAAATTAGTTCAAAGGATAAAATTAAAATTTTAAGGACTCAAAGATGACCCACTAAAAATTGTTAAAAAGTAGAATCAATATGGTCTTTGTCAATGTAAGCTGATAATGATCACCGTATGATACACCCCTAATACAGTGAAATGGTGAATTTGAATAGGCCGCCCATTTAGACACCAGGTTTTTCTGCTAGGAGACACCAATTTTCGGATTTTGAGGGGAAATTATGGTTTTGCCCTCCCGCGTTTTATCATTCGGATGGTTTTTTAGTTCATTTTTCACTTCCTTCGAATGATTCACTGCACACTCGAATCGATCCCTTTTGCCTTCCCGCATTTTATCCTTCGAACGATTTTTCAGTTCGTTCGAACGATTCGATTGCACAGTCGAATCGTTCGAAGGATTTTTCAATTCATTTTTCAGTTCCTTCGAACAATTCCATTGTGCAGTGGAATCGTTCGAAGGATCATAAGATCCTTCGAATGAATCAACGTTTGCAGCTACAGTAAAATCCTTTAAAAAAAATTATACAGTAAAATGTCTTCTAAAATTTTAAAGTTATTTTTTAAGCACTGTGTATATCCAAAATTTCTAAAATTAAATATCCAGACTAATTACGATAATCTGATAAAAATACTTTAAGACTTCAAGGTCGTTTGACATTCCCAAATACTTAAAACACAGTATTTTACAAATAAGGGTATCCCTCAGCTGTGTCAAAAATATATTTAGGAATGCCAAATGACCTTGAAGTCCTGATATTCAATTTGAGAAATTTTTATCATGCTATCGTAACTAGTCCAGATATTCAATTTGAGAAATTTTAAAAATACACAGTGCTTAAAAAATAACTTTTTAAATAATAAAATCTCCTTTAAATCTTTAAAGTTATTTTTTAAACACGATGTATTTTTAAAATTTCTCAAATTGAATATCTGGACTAATTATGATAGCATGATAAAAATACTTTAAGACTTCAAGGTCATTTGGCATTTCTAAATATATTTTTGACACAGCTGAGGGATATCCTTATTTGTAAAACACTGTGTTTTAAGTATTTGGGAATGTCAAATGACATTGAAGTCTTAAAGAATTTTTATCAAATTATCGTAATTAGTCTGAATATTTAATTTTAGAAATTTTGGAAATATACAGTGCTTAAAAAATAACTTTAAAATTTTAGAAGATATTTTACTGTATAAATTTTTTTAAAGGATTTTACTGTAGCTGCAAACGTTGATTCGTTCGAAGGATCATAAGATCCTTCGAACGATTCCACTGCACAGTGGAATCATTTGAAGGAACTGAAAAATCGTTCGAAGGATAAAACGCGGGAGGGCAAAAGGGATCGATTCGAGTGTGCAGTGAATCGTTCGAAGGAAGTGAAAAATGAACTAAAAAACCGTCCGAATAATAAAACGAGGGAGGGCAAAACCATAATTTCCCCTCAAAATCCGAAAATTGGTGTCTCCTAGCAAAAAAAAACCTGATATCTAAATGGGCGGCCTTTGAATATTGCAATGGGCAGAAAGAAAGCCTCACGTGAACTCACAGTCACAGAACAACTTGCACTGCAGAAATGCACAAGTGTCAACCTTTTGCTGAATCCAAGCCATTCAAATTTTCATCAATTTTAGTTAGTGAAACACACTTAGTAAAAAATACTAAAGGCATATATCATTAGATGGATTGTGAATCTTTTAAAGTTTAGGTTTATTTGATAACAATAAATTTTGATGATCCAAGTCATATAATCTTGACTTTTAAATTTTAATAAATACTTTAAAATTATTAGGAGAAAAAAATTCATATGATCCTCTTATATGAATTCAAAAATGTTAGGCCCTAAAATCCAATTTTAGTGAATATACGTTTGCATCAAATTCTTTGAATTATAGTACAAGACCAAAAAAGAAATTATACTTTTCAGACATTTTGACAAATATTTTATGTGATATAGTATTTTTAAGGTATTCTCAAGTTCTTCTCACTACCATTGACTGTAAATTCTAATATGCACCACCTATCCCTTTGATGTGAGAGGTTCGATTTCAACATTGGACTTTCTTAAATCAGTGTATATTGTTGACTTGAGACCATAACAAATGAGATTTTAGCAAACCCATCAACAACAAGTGATAGGTCTTAAAAATTTACACGTGAAAAAGAATATTTTGTTGTGTGAAGGACTTTTTTTTTTCGTTATTTTCAAGATCTGTGTTTGCTTGATAGAATTGCAAAGACATAACAAAGCGTATAATCCAAGTTCAAAATATCTTGGAAATAATGTCCTGTCGAAATCAGATGTCAAACATTGCTGTGAGTCGATATAAACTTTCTTGTTTTCACACTAATGGGCTTAATTGTATAATTATTAATATTAATCATGTGAAGCAATTGTTCATTCTTTACATTAGGTATGAATAACAATGCTCAATGATATAATATATATAATGGTAAGAAGCGAGTTGCATGTGATAGGCAATTAGCTCTAACTCTTTGCCAAACTTTTGTCTTGGGTCATGTTTAAAAATCGATTAAACCCTAATTAGATGAAGCAAAACCTCAAAGCTGATGATAATGACAGTTCTGGGGGACTTAAGGCCTATAAGCAGCTTAATAATCACTTTCTTTCTTCTTTGACATGATATGCTACTAATTGTAAAGACTGCTAGCTGAAGTTCTCACTTCTTTAGAGAAATATTTGAATTCTATCACACAAGTAGTTTGTTATCTTAATCGTGTGGTATTTTCTTTGTATTTTGTATTATTTTAAAGTGTTTAATTTTTTATAATCTTAAAAATATCCATTAAAAAGAGGAAAAAAAAAAAATCTAAGAAGGCCATTCACGTGGAGATAATGACCCTATTGTGATATCCCAAATTCTAAATTTCTCTCCTTTCAGCTACATCTAACACAAAAACCATCTAATTTATTGGGAAGGATAAGTCATAACCAATTTATCAGAGAATTGTGGAGAGTTTTAGTGACCATTTCCTTAATCATCATTGTTTTTAAATAGTGAGACATTGGCATTTTGCAAGTTAAGAAAAAATTCTTCACTTCAATTGTTCTTTTTATTCGTCTTAAATTAAAGAGAATTGATAGAGAAAAGTATAAGTCTAATGTCTTTTAATATAAAAATTCCTCTATCAATTCTCTAAATTAAATGGCGACTCAGTCTTTAACTGACTAAATTTTTATACCGATGGGAAGATTGGACTCACCAACAACTACGTGTCGTAGAAGGAAAATAGTGAAGTGGGACATGTGGACTTTTGAGGTAAATCCAAAAAAAAAAAGAAATAAATTGTAGATGGGGCTAAAAAGATAATCACATAAATATGACTGTGCAACAACTTAGACAACTATTTATCATAAGCTATGATTTAATGCTTTAAAAGCACAAACTTAAACAACTTTTAAGGATTATTTTCACATGCAGTTCTTCATTTTATTTCAATGAATGTCAAACTAGATTAAATGTATATAAAATTAAAATAGTTGAATTTATGTTCCATTAACTTATTTAAAATTTAGTATAGCATATACTTTTAATTTTTTTTTTATTTACGTGTAGAAAATCGTGAAAAACTCATTGTAAAACTCTCACGGGTTTTTGGCTAGTGTAAAAATATTTTTTTGTCCACATGGGTGTAGCTCAACTGGTAATCTCTCACCTCAGGATGTGAGAGGTACTAGATTCAAGTCCCCATGACCTCACCTGGTGTGTCCTAAGGGTAGTGGATATCACCTGTAGAGGGTTACGTTGGGTTTCTCGCAATTTCTCACACGTAATTTTGTAAAAAAAAAAATAAAAACCCCCACAAGTGGTACCCATTGCTTTTAGGGCACAGCAAGTGAGAACATGGAGACTTAAACCTAATACCTTTCACTTTCTGATGCAGAAGATTACCGATTCAACTGCATCTATGTGGATAAAATGTAATTTGAATTTTTTCCTATTTTATTTGATTTGGGTCGGGTGCAAGTACTAGAGATTATCGACTCGACAGACAGGTCACACCGTCCCATGCAGAATGGATTTTTCCCCTTGTCTGTATGGAATGTAGATGGGATCATGAGACTGTAAACTAGACAGCGAACTAACAAATAGTTTGGGGGATCCTACCACTAAAAATCACGGTCTTAATTGCTAGAATTGGCAATGATTCCACTGTGGAAAAGAAGAATGAAGGAGAAAACAATGATTCTACTGTGGAAAAGAAAAAGAAGGGAAAAAAAAAGGAGAAAAAAAGAAAAAAAATATAATCTCTTAACGCGTTTAGAGCGTTTACTCTGTCAAAAACATGTTTACGAAAGGGATTGGATGGAATTAAAAGTTTTTTTTTTTGTTGTTGCATGTGAATCAATAGTTTTGACCATTCGAAGCTATAATAAATTGGTTTTTTTTTTTTGCAGAGTATCATTGCATAATATTTGTTGCTATGATTATAAGATTATAGGTGGGTTTCGAATTATAAGATTTGAAATAGACAATAAACAATTTATTTATAAAAAAATTGTCGAATTCTATTATTAATGTCAAACTTAGTAAGATAAGATAGTGACGTTTGATACAATTGAATTCCATCTTTGACCTTTTAAAATTGACAGTGTAGTTGACTTTGGGTAGTAAATGAGAATTTTACTACTCTCGTCTAGATTCTTTGGAAGACGAAGGGGATTACGAGATCCCCACTAGAAAAGGCCTATATTATTTTAAAGTAATTTTCTTAATTTTTAAATATGGATCTTGAAGTAGTGTCTATTTTAAAGTCAAAGGAGGAGATTTGTTCAGAGAGATAGAAATTCATGTTGCAGCTAATTCTTCCATGAATGCTACTAATCCACTCTTTCAAAATTTTCTTAGCTAAAATGACAGATAACATTTCCTGTCTCTCACATCGCTTAGTAGATAAAGAGTTGTGAATTAGTTATATAATAAAATTTGTTTTATTAAAAAATGTTTGCAAGTATCAATTTAAATTGATTGGAAACATGACTCACACTATGATAATAGTGATTAGAAACTGTGAAGTTGATAAAAGATCGTTTAGACTGAAAAATCAATAACTTTATATAACACTTGAGGCATCCTTCCCTAGATGTCTACCAATAACTTTATATAACACTTGAGGCAATCTCCTCTATATGTCTAGCATTTGAGAATGAGTTCTATCTTAAGAATATTAACATAGTTTTTTCATGGTGTCAGAAGAGGTTTTGCAGGTATCTCCACAAGAGAGAGGGTGTAAAGTTAACAAAAAGGTTTACATCGGTTGAACTGAAAAATCGAAGACTCTATATAACACTTGAGTCACCCTCCATTCAGTGGCTAATTTTTGAAAGTGAGTTCTACCTAAAAAATGTTAACGTAGTTTTCATCATAAACTACTAATAGTTTTATCTAAAGTAGTGTTTATAATCCATTGACATCTTTTATTGAGGGGCTATAATTTGTCATCTAAAGTAACATATGTGTTCAGCACAAATGATTTTTTGCATATAGTTCATAAACGCCGTTTTAACTAAGTATCAAGAATTTGAATTCACAGTCCCCCTCTTTGGGTGCAGTGGACCCTAGTCATGGCCTTTTTCCGCGCATGCTAACGTGGTTGCGAAGAAACATCACTTGCATAATATTTGTGGTGAATTTACTGAAGTCAGCTTCTTTGTGCAGATTGTATATTACACAATCTATGTTTTTTGTAATTTGAATCCACAATGTCAGTGTTTTCTTAGTGCAGGCAACCAGGACTTGATCCAGGCTCCAGTTTAATATGCGAGAACTCGAACATGAAGACAAGTATTACATGAGCTTAAGAAATTGAAGACATCCACAACAATCAGATTGAATATATGATATAAGAAGAACGAAATTTAAGAACTAATCCATCTTTTTATTTCACCATCCCGTAAAATAATAGAACCATACACTAGTCAATATAACGAAGAACACACGTCTACTTTTAACATCAACAACTGAATATATTATTGCCTGTCGGCATTGTATTTTCCCAAGTGCAGTTACCATTCAAGGCTTATTCATGAGAATCAAACAAAGTACTTAGATGTAGCAGTAGGAACTATTAAAGTGTGGATGACAATCGGTGGTGCCTAGGCGCATTGGTAGCCACTTGGGACTCCTCTTCCACACACATTCAAGAGCAAGCTGAGGGAGACTGGGATGTTTAGATTAATGCCCAAGACATTGGCTCTAATGGCGGTGCAGAGGCAAATGGCTGCTTCGAGATCGGTAAGACCTTGGACTAGAGAGCAGCAAGGGAGAGTTGGTGCAGACCCAACAGCCACGTTCACCAACCCAAGCAAGTTGGCACATACACCCAACTTGAGTGCATCCCTAGGGCAAGTACCACGTGAAGGTGGACCCCTCTTTGGGTGCAGTGGACCCTAGTCATGGCCTTTTTCTGCGCATGCTAACGTGGTTGCGAAGAAACATCACTTGCATAATATTTGTGGTGAATTTACTGAAGTCAGCTTCTTTGTGCAGATTGTATATTACACAATCTATGTTTTTTGTAATTTGAATCCACAATGTCAGTGTTTTCTTAGTGCAGGCAACCAGGACTTGATCCAGGCTCCAGTTTAATATGCGAGAACTCGAACATGAAGACAAGTATTACATGAGCTTAAGAAATTGAAGACATCCACAACAATCAGATTGAATATATGATATAAGAAGAACGAAATTTAAGAACTAATCCATCTTTTTATTTCACCATCCCGTAAAATAATAGAACCATACACTAGTCAATATAACGAAGAACACACGTCTACTTTTAACATCAACAACTGAATATATTATTGCCTGTCGGCATTGTATTTTCCCAAGTGCAGTTACCATTCAAGGCTTATTCATTAAAATCAAACAAAGTACTTAGATGTAGCAGTAGGAACTATTAAAGTGTGGATGACAATCGGTGGTGCCTAGGCGCATTGGTAGCCACTTGGGACTCCTCTTCCACACACATTCAAGAGCAAGCTGAGGGAGACTGGGATGTTTAGATTAATGCCCAAGACATTGGCTCTAATGGCGGTGCAGAGGCAAATGGCTGCTTCGAGATCGGTAAGACCTTGGACTAGAGAGCAGCAAGGGAGAGTTGGTGCAGACCCAACAGCCACGTTCACCAACCCAAGCAAGTTGGCACATACACCCAACTTGAGTGCATCCCTAGGGCAAGTACCACGTGAAGGTGGAGTGGGAGTAGGGGTAGGGTTTGGAGTGGGGTTAGGGGTAGGGTTTGGAGTGGGGTTAGGGGTAGGGTTAGGAGTGGGCTTTGGCTTGTGAGGGGGAGGTGGGCATGGGACACTCTTGGTTGCAGATGCAAAGGCAAAGAAGAGAAGGTTGAGGGAGAGGAAAAGAACAGCTGAGGCTGAGCTGCTTGAGGCCATTTCTCCAAATACTCAGTACTTTGCTGCTAAGTGCTTATGGGAGAGGGGAGCTTGTGAGTTGTGGTGGTTGATATTGAGTGTGGGTGGAGGGTATTTATAGTGTGCATGAGATTGGAAAGATACACAAGTAAATAAATAAATAAATAAAACAGCAGGCATGTGACGACTATGGTGGCCATGCAGGCGGCTGGCAATGAGAGGGTTAAGATGTGAAAGCGCGTAAGGCGGTGATTGGGAGAATATCAATTTTATTCTGGATCTCAACATTATTATCTAACATGATCTAATCTAATCTATATCCTAACAAAATATAAACTATTGGCACATGTTGCATGCATAATGGAAGCCCCAGTTTTTTTAGAGCCCCACAGTTATAGTATCCATCAGATTCTATTGGGAGTTCACTTCAGTGTCAGAAGCACATGAAAAGCCACGAAATCATGAAGAAGAAATGTACTTTCCTAAGTAAGAACTCTCTCATTAAGAAACAATATTATCATATATGTGACTTCTTTTTATTGATTAATAGTATCATTTTGTGCAACCTTGGCTGCAGGTGATCCTTTTTCTTTATTATTGCCCATGTTTCAGGGTTATGTGTACTGAGCATGTCCATATGGGACCCCAATGTTCAGCAGGCCAATTATGGGTGATAAACAATCTATAATTTAGATAAAATGATTTATAAAAAAAAAAATTAAACAATTCAGTCCAACGCCCATTTACCTCCAACTAGGGAATTAGAGATTCAATTTAGGAGGGCTTGTTTTCAGAAGGATACGTCCAAAGAATAATGTTTGAAAACTTAAGACGACCATCACACATTTGACAAATTACTCCAACCTTTATGCCATCCTGGTGTGTAATGGATACCGACACCGACAAGAAAGACGGAAAGATTACAAAACATCTCCAACTTGATTAACATTTTTGGATTTTCATCCATCTTTTCAGTCAATCTTCGTTGGAGTTTTTGGATTATGAGAAGATTACAAAATGATGCTAAAATTGTTGTGGGCCAGCCCCACTTATGGGCCTATTGGGCTTAGGCCCGATTAGAGTGACTTATATATTATTGTATTCCTGTGTAAGACAGAGAGAGAGAGATTAGAGAGAGAGAGGGATTAGAGAGAGAGTGAGAGACAGAGAGATCTGAAAGGGAGAGACCTTGTAATCCTCTGTACTTGTTTTTCTACATAGTAGATTTCATCTCGCTCCGTGGACGTAGGCGTTCTAGCCGAACCACGTAAATCTCGTGTCGTGTGATTTGTGTGTTTGCATTAATTAATCCCTAATCCCCAACAAGTGGTATCAGAGCCGAAGGTTATCGGATTCAGACAAGGTTCCGTCGAATCGGAGTCGGTAAAAAAAAAAAAAAAAAAAAAAAAAAAAAAAAATCACACAGACCGTCGGAGACTATCGGACGGAAAACAGCCGCATCGGCTGAAGACGATATTGTTCATCGATTAATTTTTTTTTACTGTGAACGGACTGTTCACAGATCTGAAAGAAAAAAAAAAAAAATTACACCGATCTGCTGATAGCAGGTCGGCTGACGGTGGTTAGCAGTGTCGGCGAAAAAAGGGTTTTTTTCATCAAGTGGAATCGCAGCAGCCGAGTAGTTCATCGCAACAAGAAGAAGGAGGATTTTCGGAATCCGGCAGAAACCAGAATCAGTCATCGCCGGAGAAGGCTGAGGCAGATCTGAGAAGACACACCAAAAACAAAAAAAAAAAAAAAAGGGTTTTCTCATTGGAATCGCAGCAGCAGTGGAATCATCTGAGAGGCGATTCCGATTTGAGATCGAGCGGCGATCAGGCACAGATCAAGCCGTCGGCGAAACGCAGAGAACCATCGGCAAAGGAGGCAACCATCCGTGTTTCACACGGACAGATCTGAGAGGTTGAGGAGGCAGAGAAGACAAGACAGCAAAAGGGGTTTTTTCAACCCAGATCTCAGCCGGAGGAGAACGCCGGCGGAACAGCAAGAAGCCGAGCACAGCGGCAGCGCTGCAAGCAGCAGCGGCCGAGGAGGAGCCGTTTTCAGATCGCCGGAGCAGCAGCGGCGTCTGTCTCCATAGATCCGCCAGATCTGAGACAGCCAGCGACAAGGCTGTTCCGATCTGAGACCTGCGGCAAAGCAGAGAGTGGCAGCGGCGGAAATTGCAAAAGGGGAAACCAGAGAGATCTGGGTTTCCAACGAAGATCTGAAATCAGATCCATTCAGAAAGGGGTTTTTAAAATCGAAACTCAAGAAACCCAGTTTGGGGTTTTTTCTCGGCAGCCGGAGGTGGTTGAAGCAATTATCACAGACAGCCGATCGTGAGCAGTGGACCAGAGAGTTGCAGATCTGAAGGAAGGAGACAGCCGATCGTGTGCAGTGGAGATCGCCGGAAGTGATTCGGTCTGGAGATCTCACTGTCTCAAGGCAGATTCGTGAAGAAACAGGCTGCGCACATCTGAAAGGCACCTTCCAATCGCAGCCAGATCGCCGGATTTTGACCGGCGATCAAGATCTGTTCACAGATCTGAGAAGAGAAAGGTTGCAAACGGTTTCCAGCACAAAAAAAAAAAAAAGAAAAAAAAAAACAGTGGTCCGCAGGACCATCATTTTCTGTACACCCGCGGGACCACCAGTTCAGGTGCACCCGCGAGACCACCATTTCAGTGCACCCCGAGAGACTACAGATTCAGGTACTCCTGCAGCGGGGAAATCAACGGTCCAGAATTGTTTTGCAGTTTCCGGAGTCACCGGGACTCGGAATTGAGATCCGTCTTCTCCTGTACGATCGTGACAGTGAGATCTACACAGTGACCGGTGTGGATCTAGTTTTCTAGAGAGTTGACAGTGAGCGCCAAGCAGTGGCCTTTGTAGAAAGGAGATCAGCTGAGTTCTCTTTTCTCTTATTTTTCATAACTGTCACTTCTTTTTACACATTATTCTGCTATGTGTATGATTGAACCACCCAAGTGGTGAGGAGTTCGGGGGTATTTGGTTGGATGCTAGTAGTAGATCCCTAGGTTTGTGCAGGGCTACTAATTTACACTGTTGGTTATTTGCTTCCGCATTTGCGCACAAACAGAACAGAGGACAGTGACAGAATGGCATCCAGTTCCAGTTCTACAGTCATGAAATTGGTCCCGGGCAATTATCTCCTATGGAAGACCCGGATGCAAGATCTCCTGATTAAGCATGACTTGTATTATCCCCTTTTAGGAGATGCATCTATGCCTGAAGATATGAAGGCAAAGCCCAAAGAATGGGAGTACAAGCATTTGAAGGCTGTGAGCCTGATCAGGGAGTATGTCGATGACAGCATTCTTCACCATATCACAGCAGAAAAGAAGGCAGATGAACTGTGGACTAAATTGTCTACAATGTATGAGAGCAAGGCGCCAGTGAACAAAGCCTCTGTTATCAAGAGACTGGTGAAACTGACATACAATGAGCACATGTCAATGTCAGAACATCTCAGCAACTTTCAGGGTATGGTGAACCAGTTGGCCAGTGCGAAGATCATATTTGCAGATGAGATTTTGGCTCTTCTTCTCATGGCGACACTACCAGATTCTTTTGAGACTATGGTGATTGCTTTGAGTAACTCTGCACCCGGTGGCGAGCTATCCTTAGAGACAGTCAAGGAGTCCTTGATGAATGAAGAAATGAGACGGAAAGAAAAGGGCATCGTAACTTCTTCTTCCGGAGCATATGTGTCACAGGATAGGGGCAGAAGACATAAAACTCATGGTCGCCAGGACCATAGAAGCAAGAGCAGACCCGGTGGAGGTCACAGATCTCAGAGCAGAGGCAGAGACAGCAGAAAGTGTTTTCACTGTGGCAGAGCAGGGCACTTTAAGAATCAGTGCAGGGTGTGGAAGAGAGAAAATAATCAGACTGTGCAGCATCAGGCACGACAGCCAGCTTCTTCAGACACCACGGCTGCCACAACTCAGGAGCCGCGTACTCTTGTCATAGTGACCACCAGTGAGGGGGAGAGTCTGTCCATTACCCCCTCCTCATCTGAGTGGGTCATTGACACTGGTGCCACTTATCATTATACGCCTCACAGGAGCTTCTTCTCCACATATACATCCGGAGATTTTGGAACAGTTCGGATGGGCAACTCTGCATGTTCCCCTATCACTGGAGTTGGGAACATTACTATAAAGACTAGTCATGGCTGTGAGATTAGTTTGAAGGATGTGAGACATGTGCCAGATATCAGATTGAACCTCATTTCTGCGAGGGTACTCGGCACAGAGGGATACATCAGTACATTCGGCGGAGACCGATGTAAGATCAGCAAGGGGTCGCTTACCATGGCACGAGGGGTGATCAGAGATTACCTGTATGTTTTGACCGGCACAGTTTGCACCGGCCAGATGCACGCAGTACAGAGAGAGACTGCTTTCTCTCTATGGCACCGGAGACTTGCACATCTGAGTGAGAAAGGGCTGCAGATTCTTCAGAGGAAAGCCCTTATTCCACGGACTGAGTGTACCCGGTTAGACAGTTGCGAGCATTGCATCATGGGCAAGCAGACAAGAGCTTCCTTCAATCTAAAGGGCAACATAAAGGCCAGGAAGCTAGACCTAGTATACTCAGACGTTTGTGGACCGATAGAGGTGGAGTCATTGGGCAAGAACAAGTACTTTGTTACCTTTATCGATGATTCTACGAGAAAGTGCTGGATTTACTTCATGAGATCCAAAGATCAGACTTTCTCATTCTTCCGTGAGTTTGCTGCCTCTGTGGAGAGAGAGACGGGTAGAAAGCTGAAATGTCTGAGGACCGATAATGGTGGCGAGTACACATCGGGAGAGTTTAAAGAATTCTGCAAGAAGAACGGCATTCGACATGAGTTGACAGTGCCAGGGACTCCCCAGCATAACGGTGTAGCAGAGCGCTACAACCGCACCATTGTTGAGCGAATGCGTTGTATAGTTCACAACGCAAATCTACCCAAGAGATTTTGGAGCGAAGCAGCGAGGACAGCAGTATACCTCATCAACCGCTCACCATCAGCTCCCTTAAATGGTGAAGTGGCAGAATGTTTGTGGACAGGCAGAAAAGTTTCCTACAAGCATCTCAGAGTTTTTGGCTGCGTTTGCTATGCACACATCCTTGATATGTCGAGGAAGAAATTGGATGTAAAGTCGACATTGTGTGCATTTATTGGTTATGGTGGTCCAGAGTTCGGATACAGACTGTGGGATCCAGCTCAGCAGAAAATGTTCAGGAGTCGAGACGTGGTATTCCGTGAAGATGAGTTCTTCAATGAGAACAATAAACCCACATATTCTAGTGACCTAGATCAAGGTCCCATCTCCACTCCAGACACATCTCAGTCAACAGCTTCTCCTTCACCTGCACCGCCAGTCAGTCAGTCAGACGACAGTGAGTCAGATGTTCCTTCTAGCAGTCATAGTGACAGTGTCAGTGGGCCAGCAGATACGTCTACAGATGAGACAGTTAATGAGCCGGTACATGATACAGTTGAGGACACAGTGGAGGATGATCAGGACAGAGATAGACAGTTGAGCGAGGGGGAGCACCCCCCCAGTACTTCTACATCAGAGGATGTTATACCACCGAGGAGATCCGTGAGAGAGCTTAACCCATCCAGGAGATACCCGAGTTCTGATTATGTGTTGATGACCAGTGAGGGGGAGCCTGAGAGTTACTCAGAGGCTATAGGCGACAAAAACAGAATTCACTGGGGGAAAGCTATGGTAGAAGAGATGATGTCTCTTAAGAAGAACAACACATATGAGTTGGTTGATCTACCAGTTGGCAGGAAGGCCCTACAGAACAAATGGGTCTTTCGGGTGAAAAAGGATGGAGAAAAAGTTCTGAAGTATAAAGCCCGTTTAGTGGTGAAGGGCTTTGGACAGAAGAAAGGAGTGGACTTCGACGAGATATTCTCACCAGTGGTGAAGATGAGCTCCATACGAGTTATGTTGGGCTTAGCCGCGAGTCTAGATCTTGAGATTGAACAGATGGACGTGAAGACTGCATTTCTTCACGGTGACCTAGACGAAGAGATCTACATGAAACAACCCGAGGGGTTTGAGTTGAAGGGCAAGGAGAATCTTGTTTGTCGACTCAAGAAGAGCTTGTACGGATTGAAACAGGCACCGCGGCAATGGTACAAGAAGTTCCATTCTTTCATGACAGGACAAGGATACAAACATAGTTCAGGTGACTCATGTGTGTATTATCAGGAGTTCAAGGGTGATCAGTTCATCATCCTGTTATTATATGTGGACGACATGTTGATATTTGGAAAGAGTTCTGAATTGATCAAGCTATTGAAGGCAGACCTGTCAAAGGCGTTTGACATGAAAGATCTTGGCCCTGCTAGACAGATTTTGGGTATGGAGATTCACAGAGATAGAAAGAAAAAGAAGATTATCCTGTCTCAAGAGAAATACATTGAGAAGGTCTTGGAGAGATTCGGCATGAGGGATTGCAACTCCGTTAGCACTCCTCTCGCCGCTCACTTCAAGCTCAGTAAGGAATGTTGTCCTTCATCAGAGACAGAGAAAGACAAGATGAGTCAGATTCCATATCAGTCAGCAGTTGGTAGTCTCATGTACGCGATGGTTTGCACGAGACCAGATATAGCACATGCAGTTGGATTGGTGAGCAGATTTATGTCAGACCCAGGACATGATCATTGGGAGGCAGTGAGATGGATCTTCAGATACCTACGAGGTACTTCGAGCATGGGCATCATGTTTGGTGGAGACCCTTTTATTACTGGCTACACAGATGCAGATATGGCTGGTGACCTTGATGGTCGCAAGTCCACTTCTGGTTATCTTTTCACATTTGCTGGAGGAGCCGTCAGTTGGCAATCCAAGTTACAGAAGTGTGTAGCACTTTCTACGGCAGAGGCAGAGTACATTGTTGCTACGGAAGCTGGGAAAGAGATGGTTTGGCAAAAGGGATTTCTTCGGGAAATAGGCATCAAACAGGAAGACTACACAGTGTATTGTGACAGTCAGAGCGCCATCGACTTGAGTAAGAATGCCATGTATCACTCAAGAACGAAGCACATTGATTTGAGATATCATTGGTTGAGAGCAGCTATTGAAGAGAAACAGATCAGTGTAAAGAAGATCCATACAGACCACAATCCAGCAGACGCATTCACCAAAGTTCTTTCAAAGAACAAGTTTGAGTTCTGCGTAGGGGCATCTGGCCTCTACAGAAGATGACATCCATGTCAGAGTGTTCTCCTCCTCCTGGGGCTGGAGGGGGAGATTGTTGTGGGCCAGCCCCACTTATGGGCCTATTGGGCTTAGGCCCGATTAGAGTGACTTATATATTATTGTATTCCTGTGTAAGACAGAGAGAGAGAGATTAGAGAGAGAGAGAGGGATTAGAGAGAGAGTGAGAGACAGAGAGATCTGAAAGGGAGAGACCTTGTAATCCTCTGTACTTGTTTTTCTACATAGTAGATTTCATCTCGCTCCGTGGACGTAGGCGTTCTAGCCGAACCACGTAAATCTCGTGTCGTGTGATTTGTGTGTTTGCATTAATTAATCCCTAATCCCCAACAAAAATATACCATACGTCTCTTCCATGAACCAAAGTCATACACACAGTAGACAATGATATGTGTAGGATTCCGCCTTCCCACGGCAGCATCGGAGAGTTCCTTCATTTAGAATTTTTCAATGGTATACAAGAGCTTCTAATAGAGACAATAAGTGCTATTTTTTGTTGGGACTTAGGTATTAAAACTCAAAAGAGCAGTTTATTAGTTAGAGTGATTTAAGTAATTTATAAATCACTTGATCTATGTCTAAACTTTTAATGTGAGACTTGTTCGTTAGCCTCAACAACCTCCTCTCAAACAAGGCCAGCCATCCTGTCTGCCGAAGGGATCTTCTTGAGTCCACGTGAACTAGTATGAGACATGGCATTGATACCACTTGTTAGAACCTGAGTATACAGATCAAAAGACTAGCCTGTTAGATATCCCTCTACACTTTCAATGTTAGACTCGTTCACGAGCCCCAATAGTTTTTATAATTACAAAGACTCTGTGTTTAAATTATACTGTGTTAAATATATAGTGGGTGTGGGTGTGTAAGAAACAATTTAAATAATACTTTGTCACTAATTTGAACGTTTGAATCCTAGGCTTATTGTACTAATGAATGTAAATGGACGGTTAATACGATTGCTTATTCCTTAATGAGATATTTATTTAACAAAATGGTAGTTGGTCATTCCAATTTTTTTTTATTTTTTTAAAGGCATTCCAATTATTAACAAGCAATGATGACCACATGGACTATTTAGCATAAAATTATTCCATTAGAATTTTGAAGTCCGTGAGGATGCGTAAAGAGGTGCATCAACATCCAACTAAACTTGCCTATTTTCTTCTAATGAGACAAGATTTAGCATTTTCTAATGGTTATTAGTTCCCTAATACAAGGGAGAATGTGGATGCAGAAGGAGACATCGTCCAGAAGCTTTAATCGGATCAACTTGCAACAAAAGGGATGTGAAGAGTGTCGTCTCTTCATGAAACCCCACGAGTGGTGCACCGTCCAATACATCCAAAAGTAGCAGCTGCTCCTCGTCCATAAATATCTCCACTTACATTATATTATATTGTTAGGTTTTGTGAACTTAATTGTCAAATATTGATGGGAAATCTCATCCCCACAGGTCATCCCCACTAGTCTATTTGGGGTCAATTTTTAATGGAGAGTAATTTTGTAACTTTAGCATTATAGTCCTAATTAGGGTAGTATATATTATCTTTGTTCGTGAGAGATACGACAGTGAGCGAAAATTGTAACAAGAGTCGGTCATTTTTTTTTCATTTTTTGCCTTTGAACATAATGGATTTAGTTTGAACTCGTGAACCTATCGAAAGAGAAACATGTAAATCTTTGTGTTGTTTTTGTAATTGATCTGTGTTTTGTTCTTTCTAGTATTGTTTGTGCACTTCCATTCACACTTTACATAAAAAGGAGAATTCAAGCGGGTTAAGTAATTGAGAATTGAATGAAGACCGCCAACTGATGGATTCCAACTTCAGAAAACCTGTTTTATATGCAGTTCCATTTGAATCTACAAAATTTCCTTTTGTATTTATTTATTTATAGAAATTTTTGTATATATTTAAAAATATTACGGAAAAAAGTAGTCATTTAATTGACTATTTAACTAGACACTTTTCTGAAAAAACTGAAAAATATTGTAGAACATATCAAGGATGACAAAGATCTGCAATTCTGCATGACAGACTCTAGACGGGAGGGTAATATTTTCTTTTATTCATTTCTGTAGGAGACATTATTACAATTTCATAATAAGAGCAACATTACAATTTCATAAATGATTTTTTTCTTTTATTCATTTATCTAGGAAACAAAATTGCAGGTATACTAGAAAAAGGATTGCAATGTCGTGGATAAGACCCAATCTTTATAATTAATGATTCATTACAGTATAAGATAAGAAAGTTTTAAACCGATTATAAACATAGCAACAATTTTGATGAATTAAAAAAATATAAAATAAATAAATTTAATGCTCTCTAATAATATGATGCAAATAGATATTAGAGTTGATGTTCTTCTAAATGTTATCACTTAAAACTAAGAACACAGAAATGGCAATCAGACTAGTTGAATATGAGCATACACAACAGGTTAAGCCTGAGTCACTCTCCTAAACAAGAAACTATTCATTATAAAATAGATAACTAATTTTTATAGATTTTATTTTGGATAATGAGAATAACACGATTTTGAAAAATCTACTTTTGTATAAGAAGTGGGAAAAAATAGTGAATCAATAGTTTTGACCATTTGAAGCTATAATAATTTGGTATTTTTTTTGCGGAATATCATTGCAAAATGTTTATTGCTGTGATTATAAGATTATAGGTGGGTCTGGAATTATATGATTTAAGATAGACAATGAACAACTTGTTTATAAAAAAAATTGTTGAATTCTATTATTAATGTCAAATTAGAAAGATAAGATAGTGACGTTTGATACAATTGAATTCCATCTTGACCTTTTAAAATCGACGGTGTAGTTGACTTTAGGGAGAAAATGAGAATTTTACTACTCTCTTAGAGAATCTCTTTGGAGAAGACGAAGGGGATTGCAAGATCTCCGGCAGAATATAGTGATTTTCTTAATTTTTAAATATAGACCTTGAATTAGTGTCTAGCTTAAAGTCAAAAGAGGAGATTTGTTCAGAGAGATAGAAATTCATGTTGCAGCTAATCCACTTTTTCAAATTTTTGTTAGATAAGATGTTCTATCTCTCACATCGCTTAGTTGTGAATTAGTTATATAATAAAATTTGTTTTATTAAAAATTGTTTGCACATATTACATCGTTTGAATTGACAAATTAATGATTCTTTATAACACTCAAGATATCCTTCTCTAGATTTTAAACTTTTGAAAGTAAGTTCTACTTCAAGAATATTAAAATAGTTTTCTTCGTGGTATCAGAATAGGTACGTGAAGTTGACAAAAAGTTCCACATCGTTTGAACTGAAAAACCAATTACTCTATATAACACTTGAGTCACTCTCCTTTATGTGACAAGTTTTTTAAAGTGGGTTCTACCTTAAAAATGTTAACATGGTTTTCTTCATAAACTACTAATAATTTTATCTAAAGTAATATCAAGGGACTATAATTTATCATCTAAAGTTACATATGTGTTCTGCACAAATAATTTTTTTGCATATAGTTCGTCTACACATCGAAGAATTTCAAATATTCACAAACGCCGTTCTAACTAAGTATCAAGAATTTGAATTGAGTCCCCCTTTTTGGGTGAGTAGACCCTAGTCATGGCCTTTTGCTGCGCATGCTAACGTGGTTGCTAAGAAACATCACTTGCATAATATTTGTGGTGAATTTACTGAAGTCGGCTTCTGTGTGCATATTGTTTATTATACAATCTATGTTTTTCGTAATTTGAATCCACAATGTTAGTGTTTTCTTGGTGCAGGCAACCAGGACTTGATCCAGGCTCCAGTTTAATATGCGAGAACTCGAACATGAAGACAAGTATTACATGAGCTTAAGAAATTGAAGACATCCACAACAATCAGATTGAATATATGATATAAGAAGAACGAAATTTAAGAACTAATCCATCTTTTTATTTCACCATCTCCTAAAATAATAGAACCATGCACTAGTCAAGAAAACGAAGAACACGTGTCTACTTTTAAGATCAACAACTGAAAATATGATTGCCTATCGGCATTGTATTTTCCCAAGTGCAGTTACCATTCAAGGATTATTCATTAGAATCAAACAAAGTACTTAGATGTAGCAGTAGGAACTATTAAAGTGTGGATGACAATCGGTGGTGCCTAGGCGCATTGGTAGCCACTTGGGAATCCTCTTCCACACACATTCAAGAGCAAGCTGAGGGAGACTGGGATGTTTAGATTAATGCCCAAGACATTGGCTCTAATGGCGGTGCAGAGGCAAATGGCTGCTTCGAGATCGGTAAGACCTTGGACTAGAGAGCAGCAAGGGATAGTTGGTGCAGACCCAACAGCCACATTCACCAACCCAAGCAAGTTGGAACATACACCCAACTTGAGTGCATCCCTAGGGCAAGTACCACTTGAAGGTGGTGTGGGAGTAGGGGTAGGGTTTGGAGTGGGGTTAGGGGTAGGGTTTGGAGTGGGGTTAGGGGTAGGGTTTGGAGTGGGGTTAGGGGTAGGGTTTGGAGTGGGGTTAGGGGTAGGGTTAGGAGTAGGGTTTGGCTTGTGAGGGGGAGGTGGGCATGGGACACTAGGGTTGGGAGTAGGCTTTGCCTTGTGAGGGGGAGGGGGGCATGGGACACTCTTGGTTGCAGATGCAAAGACAAAGAAGAGAAGGTTGAGGGAGAGGAAAAGAACAGCTGAGGCTGAGCTCCTTAAGGCCATTTCTCCAAATACTCAGTACTTTGATACTAAGTTCTTATGGAAGAGGGGGGCTTGTGAGTTGTGGTGGTTGATATTGAGTGTGGGTGTAGGGTATTTATAGTGTATGAGAATGGAAAGATGCACTAGTAAATAAATATATAAATAAATAAAACAGCAGGCATGCGACGACTATGGTGGCCATGCAGGCGGCTGGCAATGAGAGGGTTAAGATGTGAAAGCGCGTAAGGTGGTGATTGGGAGAATATCAATTTTATTCTAGACAATAATTAATCTAACCCTTTTACGAGTGACTATAAGATCCTGGGGCTGAGGTAGAGATATTAATCTTACAACATGTCGACAGACCACTTTGAATAAGAGAAATTAGTTGGATGATAATAGATAAACTTAAGAAAAACCCAATCTTAATTCTAATTAATTGAGAGATGATCAAAATCTACAATTTCAACAATAATATCTAATATGATCTAACCAATATCCTAACAAAATATAAACTACTGGCACATGTTGCATGCATAATGGAAGCCCCGGGTCTTTTTTAGAGCTCCACAGTTATAGTATCCATCAGATTCTATTGGGAGTTCACTACAGTGTCAGAAGCACATGAAAAGCAACGAAATCATGAAGTAGAAATGTACTTTCCTACGTAAGAACTCTCTCGTTAAGAAACAATGTTATCATAGATGTGACTTATGATTTTGTGTAACCTTGGCTGCAGGTGATCCTTTTTCGTTATGTGTAGTGAGCATGTCCATATGGGACCCCAATGTTCAGCAGGCTAATAATGGGTGTTAACCAATCTATTAATTTAGATAAAATGATTTATAAAAAAAGTTTTAAACAATTCAGTCCAACGTCCATTTATCTCCCACTTGGGAATTGGAGATTCAATTTTGGAGGGCTTGCTTTCAGAAGGATACATCCAAAGAACAATGTTTATTGACAAATTACTCTAACCTTTATGCCATCATGGTGCGTAATGCATACCAACACCGACAGAAAGGATGGAAAGATTACAAAACATCTCCAAGTTGACTAACATTTTTGGATTTTCATCCATCTTTTGAATCAATCTTCGTTGGAGTTTTCCTCCAATCCTTGTATGTGGTTATGAGTACAGAACTAAGTCAATTGATGCATGAGAAGATTACGCCAAAGTTGAAAAAATTAAGTATACTCCAGTAGTAATGATACAGCCATTTTAAACGAAATGAAGCTAAAATACACCATACATCTCTTCCATGAACGGAAGGCATGTACACAGTAGACAACGAAATGCGCAAGACTCCATCTTCCCACCTCAGTCTATATTTGTTAGGACGGGAGTAATCTACCCACCTCACTATATTTTTGTTAGGATTGGAGTATTCTATCTAAGACATTTATATTAGGTAGAGTAACTCAAGTCTTTTACAAATCTTTAAATCTCCCTCTACATTTCTAATATGGGACTCGTTCACCAGCACCAACAATCTCCTCTCAAACGAGGGACTCACTCACCATCTCCAATTATCCCCCTCGAACGAGGCCAGCCATCTTGTCCACCTAGGAGATCTCCTGAATCTATATGAGGTAGCCTGAGACCTAGCACCAATGCAACTTGTTAAAACCTGAGTATCCAGCCCAAAAGACTAACTTATTAGGTAGAGTGACTCAAATACTTTATAAATCCCTAGATCTATTTTCAGGGCCGGCGCTGGCTTTAGGCCAACTAGGCCGCCGCCTAGGGCCTCCTAATGTAACTAATGGGCTGTAAGGCCCCTACTTGTACTGCTCTCATGGCTTAGGGCCCCTACCAATGCACTGTGCCTAGGGCCTTGATATTTCAGGACCGGTACTGTCTCTCTTTACACTTTCATAGGACTCGTTCACCAACTCCAACAATTTTTATAATTATAAAGACTAGATTTAAATATATATAATGGGTGTAGGTGTGTAAGAAACAATTTAAATAATGCTTCGTCACTAATCTGAACGGTTGAATCCTAGGCTTATTCCTTGATGAGATGTTTATCTAACAAAATAGGAGTTGGTCATTCCAATTATTAACAATCAATGATGACCACATGGATTATTTAGCATAAAATTATTCCATTAGAATTTTGAAGTCCCTGAGGATGCGTAAAGAGGTGCATCAACATCCTACCAAACTTGTCCCACATCAGTTTTTTCACTGACCCACTATTGATGGGGTCAATATCTCATTGAAAGGGAAGATTTAACACTCAATTTGTACTTTCCCAAAGAACAAAATTGACTAAATCCATTTAGATAGCAATCTCGTTCATACTCATGTTATTTTTTTCAAGGAAGTAGACTGATTCACTTGCAGTACAGAGATGTGAAGAGTGTCGTCTCTATCTGAAACCCCACGAGTGGTGTCACCGTCCAATACATCCAGAAGCAGCAGCTGCTCCTCGTTCATAAATATTTCCACTTACATTATATTACATTGTTAGGTTTAGTGAATCTGATTGTCAAATATTTACGGGTAATTTAATCCCCACATGTCTGTTCGGAGGTCAATTTTTTAATGGAGGGCAATTTTGTAATTTTCATGTTACATATTTTGTAGCCCTAATTAGAGTAGTATATAATGTCTTTTTTCGTGAGAGAGAGGATCGTAAGCAAAAATTGTAACAAGAGTCGGTCGTCTTTTCTTCATTTTTTTGCCTTTTGAACATAGTGGATTTGGTTTGAACTCGTGGGCATAAAGGGAACTACGTTAATCTTTTTGTTTTTGTGTGTAATTGATCTGTGTTTTATTCTTCCGAATATTGTTTGTGCACTTCCATTCACAACATATATAAAAATAAGAATTCAAGCCTCTTAAGCAATTGAGAATTGAATGAAGACCGCCAACTGATGGATTCCAACTTTGAAAAACCTGTTTTATATGCAGTTTCATTTGAATCTACAAAATTTCCCTTTTGCATTTATTTATTTATAGAAAATTTTGTATATATTTAAAAATATTACGTAAAAAATAGTCATTTAATTGGCTACTTAACTAGACAATTATTAGAAAAAACTGAAAAATATTGTAAATCATATCCAAGGATGACAAAGATCTGCATGACAGACTCTAGACGGGAGGGTAATATTTTCTTTTATTCATTTATGTAGGATACATTATTACAATTTCATAATAAGAACAACATTACAATGTTGTGGGTAAATCTAAAACTTTGTAATTTGGAGTGACCCAAGCGCATAAATGATTTTTTCTTTTATTCATTTATCTAGGAAACAAAATTACAATTAAATTAGAAAAAAGATTGCAATGTCGTGGATAAGACCCAATCTTTGTAATTTATGATTCGTTACAGTATAAGATAAGAAAGTTTTAAACCGATTATAAACATAGCAACAATTTTGACAAATTCAAAAAAATAAAAAAATAAAAAATTCAATGCTCTCTATTAAGATGATGCAAATAGATATTATTCTTCAGAATAGATTTCACAATCACATCACATAACGAAGACTTGTCCATTTTAGATGAAGAAGTAAAAGTCTAAGATCGCACATATTCGAACAGTTCAATTCTGGACCCACTTTTGGCATCTTCCTTACAAAGTCCATAGTATGGAAGAGATTTTCAGGATCAATCGTAAACACGACAGCCACCTCATAAATTCTTAGGCTACCCCACCATCCAAAAGACGGGCTTAATGGGTTCTTTTCTCTGCATCATTTTGATAGCATTGGCATAATTCCACTCAAGAAATTAACAAAAGAAGTAGAAAATGAAAGGAAGTGAACAATCTTATAATGTACTCATCTGTACATAAACAGTGTGTACTTCCTCAAAGTACAACAAACACGAATCAAAAGAAAGGAGCTTTTAGCCTTTTATTACATGTGCATGAAAGTAATTTGTTTTAACGAATTGGGTAAGTATCGTTCATAAGAGAGGGGTAACACCCCAAGGAGGAATATTGAAAAATAGCCCACAGCCTGGGCCAAGCAATGAAAAGTAAACTTTAAAATTTGTAGTCTTTAAAAACATTATATAATTAATTCAATAAAAATGATTTTTTGTGAGAGATATATTGAAAGAAAGATATTTTAATGAATTTATGACTATCCCATTAATAGATCTTACGCATAGGTTTGAAGGTGATCATCCTTTTATCAGTAATTACACTGAAAAAAAAAAAAAGTGCGAAGAAAAGAAGAATCTCATGATGCCCTCCTCTATAAATAAATAGTGTGTACGTATCTCCAAGTTATTATATTTTGTATGTGCATGAACGCAATGAATGATTAAAAGACATGGAGGAAATGAAGAACATTTTATTTAAAAAAGAAGAAACTAGTCTTGAATTGATTTATATGTGATTGAGTTAACGAGTTTTCACAGTTCTTAAAACCCTAAAAAAGCTTGTTAAATTATTCAATTAGACCTTGTAGAACCGGTAATCAAATTTTCTACACATTTTCTCCATCTGTTATTTCTTTTCTCCTTTTCTTTCTCCCAATCACATCCTTTGCCCTCCTCCGATCACTCATGACACCCCACTGTACAGAACTGCAATTAAAATCTTTTTCAAAGAAAATTCGACTATTTTTCACTTAGATGTTGTGAATTATTTTATTTTTTTATAATAATACTAAAAAATATAAAATGTTCTTAGAAATGAATGATGCCCAACCTAAAACAGTGAAGCGTTTAACATGAAAAACATACATAATTTTGTGAAAGAAAAATAGAAGAATTCAAGTTATGGGTGTTTTGTAATTTATAATGATAATATTTTACAATTAAACTTTATCTTATTATTAAAAAAATTAATTTTGTTTTTGTTTTATTTATTCAATATTAATTGTCATTTATAATGCCACAATGTTGACCCAATCTGATTGAATTATTGTGAAATAAACCACACACAATCACAAATCAAATAATGACACAACAAGCAAAAACACACAGATTTATGTGGTAAAACTGCATATGTCCACTTAGCGTGATGATTTCACTAAGAAGAAGATCCCAGACAAATTACAAGAATTACAAATCTACAATTTCCCTTCCCTTCCTCTCAGTCTCTCTTTCTCTCCTGTTTTCTTCTCTCTCTCACTTCCAAGAGAAAACCTCACAACCACTGAAAAACCTATAGAAAGAGAATATAAATACTAGGGCTTCAGTTACACAGACTGGGCCCATTGGACCTGGGCCTTACATAAACACAGCTTGGCCAATAAAGGCCTTTTGAGCCAAAACCTGTAACATGAACTTCATTTGAACCACCCTTTTAGTAAAATGGTTCAATTTTAAAAACATTACTTACGACCTAGACGTAGTTGATTATTAGTCTCTTCAAAATTTTATGCTAGGCCAATGTCTTTAGAGTTGCAATCGGTTATATGTATGATTATCAGAAATAATAGACAATTAACAGTGGCTAGCCTCTGTGATCTCGTGGAGCAAGTCTAGGTCCAAATTCTTTTCATCTCAAAACAATATTTTTAGTTATATTATTCTGATATCTTCATCTGCTAATCACATTTTAATTATTGACTCTCACTAAAAAAATCTATTATTATACGTTCGCTCTCGTTTTTTATAAAGTTTTAAAAAAATTGTAAAAATGTAGTAAGCTTTTGGATATAGAAAAGGCCCATTGTATCTAGGTATCCTTTCATGTAATAATAGGTGATTAATAGGTGATTGGGCTATCCTTTCATGTGCTAATGGGTGATTAATAGGTGGTTGCTGGTTGGGGTTTTATGAGAGAGAGAGAGAAGTAGCAGATTCATTAACCAAAGGCAACCATAGTTTATTAAACTTCATGAGAATGTATGTTAATAATTGAAGAAATCCACTAGTCACATTACATAGGACGAACTTAACAATAGTACCATATTCTTATCACGACAGTGAAGGACGTAATAACCTCCAAATCTACTACATCAATGTATGTAATGTTGATCCATTTTGAAAATAATATTCTTTGGTATAGTAACTACTGTTCAAGGCCTAATCATAAGACCCCCACTAAAATACATAGATGTAATAATAATAATTAAAGCAAAGGATAATCGATATGCATAGAAGGGAAGGCGTCTAGGCGCATTGGAACCCAGTTGGGACTCCTCTCCCACACGCATTCAAGATCAAGCCGAGGGAGACTGGGATGTTTAGGTTAATGCCCAAGACATTGGCTCTAATGGCCGTGCATAGGCAAACAGCTGCTTCGAGATCAACAAGACCTTGGATTAGAGAGCAGCAAGGGACTGTTGGTGGAGACCCAACAACTACATTCACCAGCCCAAGCAAATTGGCACATACACCTAGCTTCAGCGCATTTCTAGGACAACTACCGCGTGAAGAAGATGTGAGACTAGGGTTACAGTTTGGATTAGGGTTAGGGTTAGGAACACATCTAGTTGCAGTGGCAAAGGCAAAGAGGAGAAGGTTGAGAGAGAGAGAGAGCAGCTGAGGCTGAGCTCCTTACGGTCATTTCTCCAAACACTTGTAGCAGGTGTCTTTGAAAGAAGGCCTCGTGAATTTGTGGTGGAGGGCTTGGCTTTGGTGGTGGTATTTATAGTGTGGTGAGATTGGAAAGGAAAAGAAAATTACAAGCAAGAGATTTGTGAGTGAAAGTTTGAAGAATGGCACTATCATTCTCACAATTATTTTCCGAAGGTCAAAATTGCAGTACTACATCATTTTACTTTTTGAATTTCAAAATGAACAATTTAATTAGTTCTTTATCTCATAAAATTCTTAAGGAGTTGAAAAATATAGTAATCCATAATGTACCGAAGACTCCCTTAATCAAGGAGAGACTCATATAATCTAATTTATAGATAAAATGACATACAAATATAGAAAGAAAATAAGGAGAAAATCTCTAAATAGGGAAATACAATATTTAATAAAATCTAAATATATCTAAATGCCTAAATATATCCCTAATATCTTCACATGGTGGAAGACAATGGATTTGATACGTAATTTTTTTGAAAAAAATAAATCAAAAGTACATGTAGAATAGTTGAAGTCCGGATACCAAAATTCACAAGTAACTAAATTTGATTTAAAGATATAAAAATAGATTGTTAAACTTGAAGTTGTCCTTTTAAGTAAGAAACTCGTGAATTTAATTCAATATTCCATCTCTATAGTCTTCTAACAACTAGTACAAAACTGCAATTGAACATTTGTTTTACTATTTAAATAAATATATTGTTTTATTTGAAATATCTAATAGATCAATACTTATATAATAGATATATTAGAAAATTATACGGTGTAACATTTGCCACAGTGCCGCAACAATTGAGGACCTCTTTGCACCTTCTGTTTTCCATAATAAAGACACATTTGGTCACATTTTCAAAATGTAACGAGCACTTGTGATTTGACATGAGTTACGATGATGTATTGAATTAAAAGAACATTAAGATAAATAATAGTTATCTATTTATCTTATTTATTTATTTATATATTTAATATAAAGAGATACTCGGTTACAATTAGTATAAAAGTTGGTGATTTAAAATTTGTATAAGAATAGGCTTTTTTTTTTTTTTTCATTTCATATTAGTATTTAACTGCTTGACCATTTTAAATCTAACTAGTAATACCAATTCTAATTACATAGTGTTAATGATTTTGAAATGATGTACGTGAACAGTGTCTTTCCACTAATGTCTCTACTATAAAGTATTCTCTCACGTTAAGTAATCATTGTCTAAACAAATTTGACATTCGCCTATTTTCATCTAAATGGCTAAAATCTTAGTCATCATCTGAGACTGGCAAGGTAATTACAACTCCATTATACAACTTCAATTTGACATTCATATTGTAAAATGAGATTGCTTCAGAGAGCATCACACATGGTTGCTAATACTTGGAGAAGTGATTGATCTTTTCCTTAAAATCATTTCTGTGTGATGTAAAAAGGAATTTATCACAGAAGAAAACATGGCACTATAAGGGAAATATTCTCATCATGACATAATTGACTTCATATGCTACTTTAAACCATGCATCTCGTCCAAGGAGCCAAGCTTAAACCAGTAATGAGTGTACTACTTTACAATGTCACACTCGTATCTATTAGGGGTCCAATAAAACTGATTTCAGCGACAATTGACTGCAGTTTGAACTCTCAAGGTTGTTAGTGTTGCTGCAAGTGGGTCAAGCCAGGCTGAAGCATGTTCAAGCCCAGTTCATTTCTTGTTAGGCATAAAATTTTGAGCTGCATTCAGATTACAATACATGCCTAAAGCTCTGATAGGGCCCATTCAATTAGTAAACTTCTTTGTGCTGTTTGTGTTGGATTGATTGATCCAACCAGGACAACTGTTGGCATTTAAGCACCCATAAGTCCTGGCTCAAAGAATTCAGTCATTAGGGCAGAGTATAAGGGGTAAATGACTCGTAGGCCCATAAAAAGGGCCATTTTTATGTCCGGGCCTTCTAAGACTAGAACTCTAAGGGCACCAGATCCAAGTTGTTGAAGTTCATTCCATTTTGCTCCCACTATTCTTGAAATTGAAATGGGTAATTATATGGGCCTGGAATAGACTAATATGGGCTGTAATATGAACTTGGTTGGATTTGGTTGAGTTTTACCTTAACCCAATCTGGCCTTACTATCCTCAACGGGCTCAACCTCAATCCAATTCAACCGGAACTCCAGATCAGACAATCCAACCTGGACACAACCCGGGCATATTTCAGCAAACTTAGTCTAACCCTATCTTGGTTTTGAAACTTAAGCTCAGTTTATAAGATCGGAAAATAGGTATTACCCTTTGTTGTGCTTCAAGATCTGAAAACTTAGAGGCCATTTGCTTTTAAGAATAAAAGAATATAATGGAATGGAATTTGATCTAACGTATACCATTCCTAATATTGTTAAAAATGAAAAAGAAAAAAAAAATAGCGGAATGACACGGATGGGCCTTGGCATGGCCCAAGTCAAGGATGATCCATTCTATTCCCCTTGTTTTTGCAACCAAGTGACCAACCAAAGCCCAAATGTTTGAGGATTATATTAAAGAAAAAAATTTCATAGTCACAGGCCAAAACGTGAGGTGGGAGTCGAATCGGGACATACAAAAGGTCTGCTCAAGTTGCCAATCTCGACTTTCATGTGCGTTTGACTAAAATATGTAAAAATACTCCACAAACCCGACTTTAATAGTAAAGAACCAGTCTAAGGTGACTCAACTGAGTCACCAACTCCTGTGAATCAATTCTGAATTATTTAATTATTAATAATGAAATAAGATTCAGAAATTTATTATATCAAAGAGAGAGTTGCAGATATATAAATTTAAAATAAATTCTCTCATTGGAGATGCATAGCCTTTTGATCTAAATTATTTTTTTTTTTTGAAAAAAAAAGATGACCATATAGAATATTTCTATCAACTGTCTATTTAGTTTGCTTAAATCAAATAATTAATTTAATCTACTTTAGTTCCTAAGATTAGTTGGGGTGGTGGGGGTGGTTGGAGTGGTGGGCGTGGGGCTAGGGTTGCAAGAGCAACGGGAACAAAGGCAAGATCTGCTGCTGTCATAGGCAGTGACAAAGGCAAAGAAGAGAAGGTTCAAGAAGAGGAAGAGAGCTGCAGATGCTGAGCTCTTTGAGGCCATCTTCAAACACTTCGTAGTGGCTAGTACTTAATAGTGTTTGTAGAGGGCCTCGTTTGTTTTTGGGTTGTGGAGAAGTGGAATGGGAGGTGGGTATTTATAGAAGAGGATGACATGAAACTCAGGAAGATGGACGGATGACTTTACTTGATTAAAAATTAAAATCAAATAAAGAGGTTTCCATGTGACTAGGGTGGCCAGGCATTTAGCCGGCAGAGCAAACCATGGATCAGGGAAGGTTTGGAATCTTGTTCGGTGGAGATTTGACAAAATTTTCCATCCAAACATGGCCAGCACGGCAGAAATCCTATGCTATTCTTTATTATATAATACACCATCAAAGCTACTCTATTATTTCAATTAATTATACCCTCCCATACTGAGAGAGAGAGTCTATCGCTGCTCTCAATAATTGCTGTGAGTATGTTTTATTCAGAAAGATTAGAGAGAGATGTGATTACACAGTTAATTAGATACTCTTATGATGGAAGAAAGTAATTTCTTTATTTTTTATTCATCACTATTTATATATGATTAAAATTATAGATAGTATTTCTTTGTATCAAGATAAGAGTGTCCCTCACATATAAGATGAAAAAAGATTGTGGACAACTATAAAGATCATATACATCACAACAAATGGGTTTTAAAGACTGAACTAATATGCCAATTAAGCGATTTTGATAGTTCAATTGATAGTCATAGCTGTTTAAAGTAAAACTGTAAATTGGAATTTTTTTTATCTATTTTCAAGATTCTTACCGTTCATGCCGTACTCTACATCACCATTAGACTTACAAAATCAACCATAAGAAGTGTTGAAGATAATGTAAGTATACGCTCCAGTAGGACTCAGCGGGTGTCCTTTGCATGAGATGGTGTTTTTTCTTTTGTTTTTTTACAGTGACTCTTTACATTAGATAAAAGTTTTCTAAGTAGAGTTCACATAGAAGTTGTATTGGTGGCTTTGTAAAAGTAAAAATACCATGCCATTATAAGCAGGAATGGAGACATGGAGTCATCTGAACAAGTCATTGCAAGTTTCTTTCTTCATCTTTTGATCCTCCAACTCTTTTTTATTCAAATTATAGAAATAGCAAAATATATCTTTTTATCTTTCAGTAGTTACTTATTGTTCATTATTTATGCGTTTATTTTAAGTGTGATCTATTTCTCTTTTTAATCCTTATTAGTAGAGATGATTTAGATCACATTATCATTATTATTTCTTTGTGTTTAATGATGTAAAGAGATTTCTGTTCATTTTTATTTCAATCTACTAATTCTAACAAGAACAACTTGTCTGAACTAATGGTAACAGAGAGAAAAGTAGGAAAGAATCATGTAGATACTGGCAACAAATCCAATTTAAAATGGTATTTGCTTAAAAATTAGTTCAAAGGATAAAATTAAAATTTTAAGGACTCAAAGATGACCCACTAAAAATTGTTAAAAAGTAGAATGAATATGGTCTTTGTCAATGTAAGCTGATAATGATCAACGTATGATACACGTCTAATACAGTGAAATGGTGAATTTGAATATTGCAATGGGCAGAAAGAAAGCCTCACGTGAACTCACAGTCACAGAACAACTTGCACTGCAGAAATGCACAAGTGTCAACCTTTTGCTGAATCCAAGCCATTCAAATTTTCATCAATTTTAGTTAGTGAAACACACTTAGTAAAAAATACTAAAGACATATGTCATTAGATGGATTGTGAATCTTTTAAAGTTTAGGTTTATTTGATAACAATAAATTTTGTTGATCCAAGTCATATAATCTTGACTTTTAAATTTTAATAAATACTAACCATTGGTTTTAAATGTTTAAAATCAAAGGTTAAAATTTTTAGGAGAAAAAAATTCATATGATCCTCTTTATATGAATTCAAAAATGTTAGGCCCTAAAATCCAATTTTAGGGAATATACGTTTGCATAAAATTCTTTGAATTATAGTACAAGACCAAAAAAGAAATTATACTTTTCAGACATTTTGGCAAATATGTTATGTGATATGGTATTTTTAAGGTATTCTCAAGTTCTTCTCACTACCATTGACTGTAAATTCTAATATGCACCATGTATCCCTTTGATGTGAGAGGTTCGATTTCAACATTGGACTTTCTTAAATCAGTGTATATTGTTGACTTGAGACCATAACAAATGAGATTTTAGCAAACCCATCAACAGCAAGTGATAGGTCTTAAAAATTTACACGTGAAAAAGAAATGGGTGCATTACCAAGGATATGTAGAATATTTTGTTGTGTGAAGGACTTTTTTTTTCTTTATTTTCAAGATCTGTGTTTGCTTGATAGAATTGCAAAGACATAACAAAGCGTATAATCTAAGTTCAAAATATCTTGGAAATAATGTCCTGTCGAAATCAGATGTCAAACATTGCTGTGAGTCGATATAAACTTTCTTGTTTTCACACTAATGGGCTTAATTGTATAATTATTAATATTAATCATGTGGAGCGAGTTGCATGTCATAGGCTGTTAGCTCTAACTCTTTGCCAAACTTTTGTCTTGGGTCATGTTTAAAAATCGATTAAACCCTAATTAGATGAAGCAAAACTTCAAAGCTGATGATAATGACAGTGCTGGGGGACTTAAGGCCTATAAGCAACTTAATAATCACTGTCTTTGTTCTTTGACATGATATGCTACTAATTGTAAAGACTGCTAGCTGAAGTTCTCACTTCTTTAGAGAAATATTTGAATTCTATCACACAAGTAGTTTGTTATCTTAATCGTGTGGTTTTTTCTTTGTATTTTTTATTATTTTAAAGTGTTTTAAATTTTTATAATCTTAAAAATATCCATTAAAAAGAGGAAAAAAAAAATAATCTAAGATGGCCATTCATGTGGAGATAATGACCCTATTGTGATTCCCAAATTCTAAATTTCTCTCCTTTCAGCTACATCTAACACAGAAACCATCTAATTTATTGGGGAGGATAAGTCATAACCAATTTCTCAGAGAATTGTGAGATTTTTAGTGACATTTCCTTAATCATCATTGTTTTTAAATAGTGAGACATTGGCATTTTGCAAGTAAAGAAAAAATTCTTCACTTCAATTGTTCTTTTCATTCGTCTTAAATTAAAGAGAATTGATAGAGAAAAGTATAAGTCTAATGTCTTTTAATATAAAAATTCCTCTATCAATTCTCTAAATTAAATGGCGACTCAGTCTTTAACTAACTAAATTTTTATACTGATGGGAAGATTGGACTCACCAACAACTACGTGTCGTAGAAGGAAAATAGTGAAGTGGGACATGTGGACTTTCGAGGTAAATCCAAAAAAAAAAAGAAATAAATTGTAGATGGGGCTAAAAAGATAATCACATAGATATGACTGTGCAACAACTTAGACAACTATTTATCATAAGCTATGATTTAATGCTTTAAAAGCACAAACTTAAACAACTTTTTAAGGATTATTTTGACATGCAGTTCTTCATTTTATTTCAATGAATGTCAAACTAGATTAAATGTATATGAAATTAAAATAGTTGAATTTATGTTCCATTAACTTATTTAAAATTTAGTATAGCATATACTTTTAATTTTTTTTTTTTTTAATTTACGTGTAGGAAATCGCGGGAAACTCATTGTAAAACTCTCACGGGTTCTTGGTTGGTGTAAAAATATTTTTTTGCCCACATGGGTGTAATTCAACTGGTAATCTCTCACCTCAGGATGTGAGAGGTACTAGATTCGCCCCCATGGCCTCACCTGGTGTGTCATAAGGGTAGTGGATATCACATGTGGAGGGTTACGTTGGGTTTCTGGCAATTTCTCACACGTAATTTTGTAAAAATAAAATAAAATAAAAACCCCCACAAGTGGTACCCATTGCCTTTAGGGCACAACAAGTGAGAACATGGAGGCTTAAATCTAATACCTTTCACTTCCTGAGATAGAAGATTACCGATTCAACTGCATCTATGTGATAAAATGTAATTTGAATTTTTTCCTATTTTATTTGATTTGGGTCGAGTGCAAGTAGTAGAGATTATCGACTCGACAGACAGGTCACACCGTCCCATGCAGAATGGATTTTTCCCCTTGTCTGTATAGAATGTAGATGGGATCATGAGACTGTAAACTAGACAGCGACCTAACAAATAGTTTGGGGGATCCTACCACTAAAAATCACGGTCTTAATTGCTAGAATTGGCAATGATTCCACTGTGGAAAAGAAGAATAAAGGAGAAAACAATGATTCTACTGTGGAAAAGAAGAAGAAGGGAAAAAAAAAGGAGAAAAAAAGAAAAAAAATATAATCTCTTCACGCGTTTAGAGCGTTTACTCTGTCAAAAACATGTTTACGAAAGGGATTGGATGGAATTAAAAGTTTTTTTTTTTTTGGCGGAGTATCATTGCATAATATTTATTGCTATGATTATAAGATTATAGGTGGGTTTCGAATTATAAAATTTGAAATAGACAATAAACAATGTATTTATAAAAAAATTGTCGAATTCTATTATTAATGTCAAACTTAGTAAGATAAGATAGTAACGTTTGATACAATTGAATTCCATCTTTGACCTTTTAAAATTGACAGTGTAGTTGACTTTAGGTAGTAAATGAGAATTTTACTACTCTCGTCTAGATTCTTTGGAAGACGAAGTAGATTACGAGATCCCCACTAGAAAAGGCCTACATTCCTTTAAAGTGATTTTCTTAATTTTTAAATATGGATCTTGAATTAGTGTCTATTTTAAAGTCAAAAGAGGAGATTTGTTCAGAGAGATAAAAATTCATGTTGCAGCTAATTCTTCCATGAATGCTGCTAATCCACTCTTTCAAAATTTTGTTAGCTGAAATGATAGATAACATGTCCTATCTCTCACATCGCTTAGTAGATAAAGAGTTGCGAGTTTGTTATATAATAAAATTTGTTTTATTAAAAAATGTTTGCAAGTATCAATTTAAATTGATTGGATACATAACTCACACTATGATAACAATGATTAGAGATTGTGAAGTTGATAAAAGATCGTTTAGATTGAAAAATTAATAACTTTATATAACACTTGAGGCATCTTCCTCTAGATGTCTATCAGTAACTTTATATAACACTTGAGGCAACCTCCTCTAGATGTCTAGCATTTGAGAGTGAGTTCTATCTCAATAATATTATCATAGTTTTTTCATGGTGTCAGAAGAGGTTCTGCAGGTATCTCCACAAGAGGGAGGGTGTAAAGTTAACAAAAAGGTTTACATCAGTTGAACTGAAACACCGATGATTTTATATAACACTTGAGTCACTCTCCATTTAGTGACTAATTTTTGAAAGTGAGTTCTACCTAAAAAATGTTAACATGATTTTCACCCTAAACTACTAATAGTTTTATCTAAAGTAGTATTTATAATCCATTGAAATCTTTTATTGAGGGGCTATAATTTGTCATCTAAAGTAACATATGTGTTCAGCACAAATGATTTTTTGCATATAGTTCATAAACGCCGTTTTAACTAAGTATCAAGAATTTGAATTCACAGTCCCCCTCTTTGGGTGCAGTGGACCCTAGTCATGGCCTTTTTCTGCGCATGCTAACGTGGTTGCGAAGAAACATCACTTGCATAATATTTGTGGTGAATTTACTGAAGTCAGCTTCTTTGTGCAGATTGTATATTACACAATCTATGTTTTTTGTAATTTGAATCCACAATGTCAGTGTTTTCTTGGTGCAGGCAACCAGGACTTGATCCAGGCTCCAGTTTAATATGCGAGAACTCGAACATGAAGACAAGTATTACATGAGCTTAAGAAATTGAAGACATCCACAACAATCAGATTGAATATATGATATAAAAAGAACGAAATTTAAGAACTAATCCATCTTTTTATTTCACCATCCCGTAAAATAATAGAACCATACACTAGTCAATATAACGAAGAACACACGTCTACTTTTAACATCAACAACTGAATATATTATTGCCTGTCGGCATTGTATTTTCCCAAGTGCAGTTACCATTCAAGGCTTATTCATGAGAATCAAACAAAGTACTTAGATGTAGCAGTAGGAAATATTAAAGTGTGGATGACAATCGGTGGTGCCTAGGCGCACTGGTAGCCACTTGGGACTCCTCTTCCACACACATTCAAGAGTAAGCTGAGGGAGACTGGGATGTTTAGATTAATGCCCAAGACATTGGCTCTAATGGCGGTGCAGAGGCAAATGGCTGCTTCGAGATCGGTAAGACCTTGGACTAGAGAGCAGCAAGGGAGAGTTGGTGCGGACCCAACAGCCACATTCACCAACCCAAGCAAGTTGGCACATACACCCAACTTGAGTGCATCCCTAGGGCAAGTACCACGTGAAGGTGGTGTGGGAGTAGGGGTAGGGTTTGGAGTGGGGTTAGGGGTAGGGTTTGGAGTGGGGTTAGGGGTAGGGTTAGGAGTGGGCTTTGGCTTGTGAGGGGGAGGTGGGCATGGGACACTCTTGGTTGCAGATGCAAAGGCAAAGAAGAGAAGGTTGAGGGAGAGGAAAAGAACAGCTGAGGCTGAGCTCCTTGAGGCCATTTCTCCAAATACTCAGTACTTTGCTACTAAGTGCTTATGGGAGAGGGAAGCATGTGAGTTGTGGTGGTTGATATTGAGTGTGGGTGGAGGGTATTTATAGAGTGCATGAGATTGGAAAGATACACAAGTAAATAAATAAAACAGCAGGCATGCGACGACTATGGTGGCCATGCAGGCGGCTGGCAATGAGAGGGTTAAGATGTGAAAGCGCGTACAGCGGTGATTGGGAGAATATCAATTTTATTCTGGATCTCAACATTATTATCTAACATGATCTAATCTAATCTATATCCTAACAAAATATAAAGTATTGGCACATGTTGCATGCATAATGGAAGCCCCAGTTTTTTTGGAGCCCCACAGTTATAGTATCCATCAGATTCTATTGGGAGTTCACTTCAGTGTCAGAAGCACATGAAAAGCCACGAAATCATGAAGAAGAAATGTACTTTCCTACATGAGAACTCTCATTAAGAAACAATATTATCATAGATGTGACTTCTTTTTATTGATTAATAGTATCATTTTGTGCAACCTTGGCTGCAGGTGATCCTTTTTCTTTATTATTGCCCATGTTTCAGGGTTATGTGTACTGAGCATGTCCATATGGGACCCCAATGTTCAGCAGGCCAATTATGGGTGATAAACAATCTATAATTTAGATAAAATGATTTATAAAAAAAAATTAAACAATTCAGTCCAACGCCCGTTTACCTCCAACTAGGGAATTAGAGATTCAATTTAGGAGGGCTTGTTTTCAGAAGGATACGTCCAAAGAATAATGTTTGAAAACTTAAGACGACCATCACACATTTGACAAATTATTCCAACCTTTATGCCATCCTGGTGTGTAATGGATACCGACACCGACAAGAAAGACGGAAAGATTACAAAACATCTCCAACTTGATTACCATTTTTGGATTTTCATCCATCTTTTCAATCAATCTTCGTTGGAGTTTTTGGATTATGAGAAGATAACAAAATGATGCTAAAATATACCATACATCTCTTCCATGAACCAAAGTCATATACACAGTAGACAATGATAAGTGTAGGATTCCGCCTTCCCACGGCAGCATCTAAAAGAGCTTCTAATAGAGACAATAAGTGCTATTTTTTTGTTAGGACTTAGGTATTCAAACTCAAAAGAGTAGTTTATTAGTTAGAGTGATTTAAGTCATTTATAAATCACTTGATCTACGTCTAAACTTTTAATGTGAGATTTGTTCGCTAGCCTCAACAACTTCCCCTCAAACAAGGCCAGCCATCCTGTCTGCCTAAGGGATCTCCTTGAGTCCACGTGAACTAGTATGAGACATGGCACTGATACCACTTGTTAGAACCTGAGTATCCAGATCAAAAGACTAGCCTATTAGATATCCCTCTACACTTTCAATATTAGACTCGTTCACCAGCCCCAATAATTTTTATAATTACAAAGACTCTGTGTTTAAATTATACTGTGTTAAATATATAGTGGGTGTGGGTGTGTAAGAAACAATTTAAATAATACTTTGTCACTAATTTGAACGTTTGAATCCTAGGCTTATTGTACTAATGAATGTAAATGGACAGTTAATACGATTGCTTATTCCTTAATGAGATATTTATTTAACAAAATGGTAGTTGGTCATTCCAATTTTTTTGTTTTTTTGAAAGGCATTCCAATTATTAACAAGCAATGATGACCACATGGACTATTTAGCATAAAATTATTCCATTAGAATTTTGAAGTCCGTGAGGAAGCGTAAAGAGGTGCATCAACATCCTACTAAACTTGCCTATTTTCTTCTAATGAGACAAGATTTAGCATTTTCTAATGGTCATTAGTTCCCTAATACAAGGGAGAATGTGGATGCAGAAGGAGACATCGTCCAGAAGCTTTAATCGGATCAACTTGCAACAAAAGGGATGTGAAGAGTGTCGTCTCTTTCTGAAACCCCACTAGTGGTGCACCGTCCAATGCATCCAACAGTAGCAGCTGCTCCTCGTCCATAAATATCTCCACTTACATTATATTATATTGTTAGGTTTTGTGAACTTAATTGTCAAATATTGATGGGAAATCTCATCCCCACAGGTCATCCCCACTAGTCTATTTAAGGGTCAATTTTTTAATGGAGAGTAATTTTGTAATTTTAGCATTATAGTCCTAACTAGGGTAGTATATATTGTCTCTTTTCTTGAGAGATAGGACAGTGAGCGAAAATTGTAATAAGAGTCAGTCGTTTTTTTTTTCATTTTTTGCCTTTGAACATAGTGGATTTAGTTTGAACTCGTGAACCTATCGAAAGAGAAACATGTAAATCTTTGTGTTGTTTTGTGTAATTGATCAGTGTTTTGTTCTTTCTAATATTGTTTGTGCACTTCCATTCACACTTTACATAAAAAGGAGAATTCAGGCCGGTTAAGTAATTGAGAATTGAATGAAGACCGCCAACTGATGGATTCCAACTTCAGAAAACCTGTTTTATATGCAGTTCCATTTGAATCTACAAAATTTCCTTTTGTGTTTATTTATTTATAGAAATTTTTGTATATATTTAAAAATATTACGGAAAAAAGTAGTCATTTAATTGACTATTTAACTAGACAATTTTCTGCAAAAACTGAAAAATATTGTAGAACATATCAAGGATGACAAAGATCTGCAATTCTGCATGACAGACTCTATACGGGAGGGTAATATTTTCTTTTATTCATTTCTGTAGGATACATTATTACAATTTCATAATAAGAGCAACATTACAATTTCTTAAATGATTTTTTCCCTTTTATTCATTTATCTAGGAAACAAAATTGCAGGTATACTAGAAAAAGGATTGCAATGTCGTGGATAAGACCCAATCTTTATAATTAATGATTCATTACAGTATAAGATAAGAAAGTTTTAAACCGATTATAAACATAGCAACAATTTTGATGAATTAAAAAAATATAAAATAAATAAATTTAATGCTCTCTAATAATATGATGCAAATAGATATTAGAGTTGATGTTCTTCTAAATGTTATCACTTAAAACTAAGAACACAGAAATGGCAATCAGACTAGTTGAATATGAGCATACACAACAGGTTAAGCCTGAGTCACTCTCCTAAACAAGAAACTATTCATTATAAAATAGATAACTAATTTTTATAGATTTTATTTTGGATAATGAGAATAAGAAGATTTTGAAAAATCTACTTTTGTACCAGACGTGGGAAAAAATAGTGAATCGGTAGTTTTGACCATTTGAAGCTATAATAATTTGGTATTTTTTTTGCGGAGTATCATTGCAAAATGTTTATTGCTGTGATTATAAGATTATAGGTGGGTCTGGAATTATATGATTTAAGATAGACAATGACCAATTTATTTATAAAAAAATTGTCGAATTCTATTATTAATGTCAAACTTAGAAAGATAAGATAGTGACGTTTGATACAATAGAATTCCATCTTGACCTTTTAAAATCGACGGTGTAGTTGACTTTAAGTAGAAAATGAGAATTTTACTACTCTCTTAGAGAATCTCTTTGGAGAAGACGAAGGGGATTGCAAGATCTCCGGCAGAAAAGACCCATATTAGTTTATAGTTATTTTCTTAATTTTTAAATATAGACCTTGAATTAGTGTCTAGCTTAAAGTCAAAAGAGGAGATTTTTCCTAATCCACTCTTTCAAAATTTTATTAGCTAAAATGATAGATAAGATGTTCTATTTCTCACATAGCTTAGTTGTGAATTAGTTATATAATAAAATTTGTTTTATTAAAAATTGTTTGCACATATCAATTTAAATTGATTGGATAAATAACTCACACTATAATAATAGTGATTAGAAACTCTGAAGTTGACAAAGGATCCTACATCGTTTGAATTGAAAAATTAATGATTCTTTATAACACTTGAGCCATCCTCGTCTAGATGTTGTTAAGCTTTTGAAAGTGAGTTCTACTTCAAGAATGTTAAAATAGTTTTCTTCGTGGTGTCGGAACAGGTTCTGCAAGTATCTCTATGTGCAACATCTGCACGTGAGGGAGGACGTGAAGTTGACAAAAAGTTCAACATCGGTTGAATTGAAAAACCAATGATTCTATATAACACTTGAGTCACCCTCCTTTTTTTTTTTTGAATAATGGGTAAGAATTCATTCCAAGAGAAAGCCCAGAGATATGTTAAAAAAAATGAACAAAATCTCATAGCCCGAGCCAGGCAAATGCGGCCAAACAAAAAGAGGCCCAAAGATAAGCCCTGTAGAGGCCAAGACAAAAAAATAGAGGACCCAGAGGATCCCACCAATTATATTGAGACTTCAAAAAAAAATCCGAAGTCCCCAGCATTTACACGATTCATTAGGTGGTTAAACTAGTCACCCTCCTTTATATGGCTAGTTTTTGAAAGTGGGTTCTATCTTAAAAATGTTAACATAGTTTTCTTCATAAATTACTAATAATTTTATCTAAAGTAATATCAAGGGACTATAATTTATCATCTAAAGTAACATATGTGCTCTGCACAAATAATTTTTTTGCATATAGTTCGTCTACACATCGATGAATTTCAAATATTCACAAACGCCGTTTTAACTAAGTATCAAGAATTTGAATTCAGTCCCCCTTTTTGGGTGCAGTGGACCCTAGTCATGGCCTTTTCCTGCGCATGCTAACGTGGTTGCGAAGAAACATCACTTGCATAATATTTGTGGTGAATTTACTGAAGTCGGCTTCTGTGTGCAGATTGTTTAGTATACAATCTATGTTTTTCGTAATTTGAATCCACAATGTTAGTGTTTTCTTGGTGCAGGCAACCAGGACTTGATCCAGGCTCCAGTTTAATATGCGAGAACTCGAACATGAAGACAAGTATTACATGAGCTTAAGAAATTGAAGACATCCACAACAATCAGATTGAATATATGATATAAGAAGAACGAAATTTAAGAACTAATCCATCTTTTTATTTCACCATCTCCTAAAATAATAGAACCATACACTAGTCAAGATAACGAAGAACACACGTCTACTTTTAAGATCAACAACTGAAAATATGATTGCCTATCGGCATTGTATTTTCCCAAGTACAGTTACTATTCAAGGCTTATTCATTAGAATCAAACAAAGTACTTAGATGTAGCACTAGGAACTATTAAAGTGTGGATGACAATCGGTGGTGCCTAGGAGCATTGGTAGCCACTTGGGAACCCTCTTCCACACACATTCAAGAGGAAGCTGAGGGAGACTGGGATGTTTAGATTAATGCCCAAGACATTGGCTCTAATGGCGGTGCAGAGGCAAATGGCTGCTTCGAGATCGGTAAGACCTTGGACTAGAGAGCAGCAAGGGAGAGTTGGTGCAGACCCAACAGCCACATTCGGCAACCCAAGCAAGTTGGCACATACACCCAACTTGAGTGCATCCCTAGGGCAAGTACCACTTGAAGGTGGTGTGGGAGTAGGGGTAGGGTTTGGAGTGGGGTTAGGGTTAGGGGTAGGGTTTGGAGTGGGCTTAGGGGTAGGGTTAGGAATAGGCTTTGGCTTGTGAGGGGGAGGTGGGCATGGGACACTAGGGTTAGGAGTAGGCTTTGGCTTGTGAGGGGGAGGTGGGCATGGGACACTCTTGGTTGCAGATGCAAAGGCAAAGAAGAGAAGGTTGACGGAGAGGAAAAGAACAGCTGAGGCTGAGCTCCTTGAGGCCATTTCTCCAAATACTCAGTACTTTGCTACTAAGTGCTTATGGAAGAGGGGGGCTTGTGAGTTGTGGTGGTTGATATTGAGTGTGGGTGTGGGGTATTTATAGTGTATGAGAATGGAAAGATGCACTAGTAAATAAATATATAAATAAATAAAACAGCAGGCATGTGACGACTATGGTGGTCATGCAGGCGGCTGGCAATGAGAGGGTTAAGATGTGAAAGCGCGTAAGGTGGTGATTGGGAGAATATCAATTTTATTCTAGACAATAATTAACTATAAGATCCTAGGGCTGAGGTAGAGATATTAATCTTGCAACATGTGGACACACCACTTTGAATAAGAGAAATTAGTTGGATGATAATAGATAAACTCAAGAAAAACCCAATCTTAATTCTAATTAATTGAGAGATGATCAAAATCTACAATTTCAACAATATTATCTAATATGATCTAACCTACATCCTAACAAAATATAAACTACTGGCACATGTTGCATGCATGATGGAAGCCCCAGTTTTTTTTAGAGCCCCACAGTTATAGTATCCATCAGATTCTATTGGGAGTTCACTACAGTGTCAGAAGCACATGAAAAGCAACGAAATCATGAAGTAGAAATGTACTTTCCTACGTAAGAACTCTCTCGTTAAGAAACAATGTTATCATAGATGTGACTTCTTATGATTTTGTGTAACCTTGGCTGCAGGTGATCCTTTTTCGTTATGTGTACTGAGCATGTCCATATGGGACCCCAATGTTCAGCAGGCTAATAATGGGTGTTAAACAATCTATTAATTTAGATAAAATGATTTATAAAAAAAGTTTTAAACAATTCAGTCCGACGCCCATTTATCTCCCACTTGGGAATTAGAGATTCAATTTTGGAGGGCTTGTTTTCAGAAGGATACATCCAAAGAACAATGTTTATTGACAAATTACTCTAACCTTTATGCCATCATGGTGCGTAATGGTTACCAACACCGACATAAAGGATGGAAAGATTACAAAACATCTCCAAGTTGATTAACATTTTTGGATTTTCATCCATGTTTTCAATCAATCTTCGTTGGAATTTGTCTCCAATCCTTGTATGTGAATCCTTGTATATGGTTATGAGTACATAAATAAGTCAATTGATGCATGAGAAGATTACGCCAAAGTTGAAAAAATTAAGTCTACTCCAGTCGTAATGATGCAGCCATTTTAAACGAAATGAAGCTAAAATACACCATACATCTCTTCCATGAACGGAAGGCATGTACACAGTGGACAACGAAATGTGCAAGACTCCATCTTCCCACCTCAGTCTATATTTGTTAGGACGGGAGTATTCTACCCACCTCACTCTATTTTTGGTTAGGATTGGAGTATTCTATCCAAGACATTTATATTAGGTAGAGTGACTTAAGTCCTTTACAAATCTTTAAATCTCCCTCTACATTTCTAATATGGGATTCGTTCACCAACACCAACAATCTCCTCTCAAACGAGAGACTCGCTCACCATCTCCAATTATCCCCCTCGAACGAGGCCAGCCATCTTATCCAACTAAGAATCCTAGGCTTGTTCTACCATTTGCGGACAATATGATTGCTTATTCCTTGATGAGATGTTTATCTAACAAAATAGGAGTTGGTCATTCCAATTATTAACAAGCAATGATGACCACGTGGATTATTTAGCATAAAACTATTCCAAGGGAATTTTGAAGTCCCTGAGGATCGTAAAGAGGTGCATCAGCATCGTACTAAACTTGTCCCACATCAGTATTTTCACTGACCCACTATCGATGGGGTCAATATCTCATTGAAAGGTAAGCTTTAACACTCAATTTGTACTTTCCCAAAGAACAAAATTGACTAAATCCATTTAGATAGCAAACTCGTTCATACTCATGTTATTTTTTTCAAGGAAGTAGACTGATTCACTTGCAGTACAGAGATGTGAAGAGTGTCGTCTCTATCTGAAACCCCACGAGTGGTGTCACCGTCCAATACATCCAGAAGTAGCAGCTGCTCCTCGTTCATAAATATTTCTACTTACATTATATTACATTGTTAGGTTTAGTGAATCTGATTGTCAAATATTTACGGGTCAATTTTTTAATAGAGGGTAATTTTGTAATTTTCACGTTACATATTTTGTAACCCTAATTAGAGTAGTATATAATGTCTTTTTCGTGAGAGAGGTGTTGTGTAAATTTTAAATTTATAACTCGCAAGCGCACGAACCATTTACATAGTATAGCGATTAAGTGCGAGGTCGAACCCATCGGAACTTAGGAAAATATATCAGTGAAAAACATACCACTGAATTATATATTTTAAGAAATTTAGGAAATATGGAGAAAAATCATAAATATGGAATAATTTATCTAATCTATGAGTTTTAATCTTAATTTAGAAACATTCTAGATTTAAACATAAAATCTAACAATTTAAGTAATTTTAATTAAGATGATGGAATTAATATAAAAATATAAACAATCTTAATCTAATTTAGAAAACAAAATTAAGATGCAATTAAATTATTTCCAACCTAGTTCATCAATTTCAAAGATTTGAGTTTTTATAAACAAAAATAAAAATTAAAGACATCTAAATTACATCTGTACATATTTACAGTGGAACTAGCTCAAAGAATCAAGGAGGCATTATTTTCCATATTTTAAAAATAAAACAAAGGCCTAGAATACGGAGCTCACGTAAATTACTAATCATGCATTCAAATTTTTCATCGATTAATATTCCAACAATTAAATCCATGGATTTCATTAAATTAAAAATCTCAAATTAAACCTTAGAATGAATAGAATTTAAACTTTATCTTCAAATCTAAAATATTTCATCGCACTCTTAAAATAAGAGCCTTAGATCGAAGAAGGAAGTCTATTCAATATAAATTTTCATCACATTTAATTTGAAATAATTAAAATAAATCCACACATAAACTTAATTAAAGAATAAAAATAAAATCAAATAATCATCATACATAAATTGAATAATTGGAAAACCATAGACTAAATATTTCATCACACCTCAATTTTATTTATGAAATATGAAATTGAATTACAAACCAATGGAATTTAAAAGAATAAAATACAAGAAAAATAACTAGGAAAATTAAACAAAATACCAACCCAAAAACCCTGTAGAACCGAATTTTCCAAAGCCTCTTCTTATCCTTCCTTCACTTTTTCCTTCTTTCCTTCCCCTCCTCTCATTTTCTTCAATGCCCAAGTTCAGTTTTCTCAATGGGAGAGGGCTAGTATTTATAGATGAAAGGAGGTGGAATGAATGGATTGGATTCAAAGATTTAAATAAAGCAAGGGACACATGGAGGGCGGATATGATTTGTGCTAAATATGGAATGACTTAAAGAGGCAAGGAGCTAAATTCGTAAAAGGAAAGTGAGTGTAGAATCCCATTTTTTACAAATGCATCATCTTGCAGCTCAGTTTTGACCCTTTTAACTTTCGAATCAAGAAAAGTCTTAAACTACAAAGTTGTAGCCCTTGAAGTTTTCTTTCTAACGCAAAAAGAATAAAAGCAATCGGACACCAGAATAGAAATTTATGACCAAAATACCGAACATATGTCAAATCTTCCTTATTTTTCTCATTTCTTATTTTGTTTCTCTTTCCTTAATCCACTTGCCAAATTGGAAAATCCTCTTATATTGACTTCTAAATTTCGAATTTCCTCTTGAGATATTGGAAATAGTATTCACACAGGTGGATTTCTTCACGGGCTTTTCTTATGGGCTTAATAATTGGGCTTGAGGTCCAAAATAACTCATAATGGGCCCAGGCTTTATATTTAAGCATTTTTCCTGTCATCCTCACTTTTAAATCCTGCAAAACACAAAATTATACTAATTAGATAAAATTAAATAAAATGAGATACTAACAATGATAAATTTAGGAGTAAAATATGTATTTATTTTCCACTCATCAAGAGGACCGTAAGCAAAAATTGTAACAAGAGTCGGTCGTCTTTTCTTCATTTTTTGCCTTTGAACATAGTGGATTTGGTTTGAACTCGTGGACGTATAGGGAACCACGTTAATCTTTGTGTCTTTGTTTGTAATTGAACTGTGTTTTATTCTTCCGAATATTGTTTGTGTACTTCCATTCACAACATATATAAAAATAAGAATTCAAGCCTCTTAAGCAATTGAAAATTGAATGAAGACCGCCCACTGATGGATTCCAACTTTGAAAAACCTGTTTTATATGCAGTTTCATTTGAATCTACAAAATTTCCCTTTTGTATTTATTTATTTATAGAATTTTTTGTATATATTTAAAAATATTACGTAAAAAATAGTCATTTAATTGGCTACTTAACTAGACAATCTTTAGGAAAAACTGAAAAATATTGTAAATCATATCCAAGGATGACAAAGATCTGCATGACAGACTCTAGACGGGAGGGTAATATTTTCTTTTATTCATTTATGTAGGATACATTATTACAATTTCATAATAAGAACAACATTACAATTTTGTGGGTAAATCTAAAACTTTGTAATTTGGAGTGACCCAGGAGCATAAATGATTTTTTCTTTTATTCATTTATGTAGGAAACATAATTATAGTTAAACTAGAAAAATGATTGCAATGTCGTGGATAAGACCCAATCTTTGTAATTTATGATTCGTGACAGTATAAGATAAGAAAGTTTTAAACCGATTATAAACATAGGAACAATTTTGACGAATTCATAATACTAAAAAAAATCAATGCTCTCTATTAATATGATGCAAATAGATATTATTCTTCAGAATAGATTTCACAATCACATCACATGACGAAGACTTGTCCATTTTAGATGAAGAAGTAAAAGTCTAAGATCGCAGATATTCGAACAGTTCAATTCTGGACCCACTTTTGGCATCTTCCTTACAAAGTCCATAGTATAGGAGAGATTTTTCAGGATCAATCATGCAGAAGGCCCTCTAGATGAACCCATAAACACGACAGCCACCTCACAAATTCTTAGGCTACCCCACCATCCACAAGACGGGCTCAATGGGTTCTTTTCTCTGCATCATTTTGATAGCATTGGCATAATTCCACTCAAGAAATTAACAAAAGGAGTAGAAAATGAAAGGAAGTGAACAATCTTATAATGTACTCATCTGTACATAGACAGTGTGTACTTCCTCAAAGTATAAGTGAAGTTGCACAAACATGAATCAAAAGAAAGGAGCTTTTAGCCTTTTATTACATGTGAATGAAAGTTTTTTTTTTTTTTTTTTAATGAATTGGGTAAGTATCATTCATAAGAGAGGGGTAACACCCCAAGGAGGAATATAGAGTAACAACCCACAGCCTGGGCCAAGCAATGAAAAGTAAAAAGCCCACAACTCAGGCTTGAAGACAGCAAACGAAAGCGATAGATAGAGGCCCAAAGGATATGCCTGGAAATTGGAAAAAAGGAATACCAGGCCAAAGAAGCCAAAAAACAAAAAATAATTACAAGTAGCATTTTGTTATTTTATTTCTAGGAACAATTACACCGACTTGTATTGAAATTTGAAGTCAATCAAGCAGCCCATGATTTAGGGAAACTGGCCCAATTGACTCCCAGATATTATGAATGTGTAGACCTTTGTTAATTTTAAACGATAATTAGCTTTCATTTATCTAACAAAATGCCAGCTGTTCATTTCAAATATTAATAACTAGTGATGATGATATGGGTTATTTAGCATTAAATTATTATGCGTAAAGAGGTGCATCAGATCCTACTAAATCTCGAATTTTTTTTTCTCTCTAATGAGACAAGATTAGCATTTCAACTTTCAAATGGTTTGAAGATCTGTTTTAGAACCTTCATAGGTTGAATTTGAAGGACATTTGTTAAGGAGATGATCATTAGTTCCGTAATACATGGGAGCACATGGCTGCATAAAGACTTGTAAAAAATGGTTAAAAAAAAACCTATATTCTTCCTACCTAATGGGTCTATACTTTTGCATGCAGATCATGAGATCAAGTTACATCTTTGAAACTATTAAGAATGCTACACTTGGCATGGTCCCAAAGCTCGTACACTAAGCTTTTCCAATTTTATTAATGTAAAGTATCCTTTAATGTTTAAACTTTAAAATTTGTAGTCTTTAAAAACATTATATAATTAATTCAATAAAAATGATTTTTTGTGAGAGATATATTGAAAGAAAGATATTTTAATGAATTTATGACTATCCCATTAATAGATCTTACGCATAGGTTTGAAGGTGATCATCCTTTTATCAGTAATTACACTGAAAAAAAAAAAAAAAAGTGCGAAGAAAAGAAGAATCTCATGATGCCCTCCTCTATAAATAAATACTGTGTACGTATCTCCAAGTTATTATATTTTGTATGTGCATGAACGCAATGAATGATTAAAAGACATGGAGGGAATGAAGAACATTGTATTTTAAAAAGAAGAAACTAGTCTTGAATTGATTTAGATGTGATTGAGTTAATGAGTTTTCACAGTTCTTAAAACCCTAAAAAAGCCTGTTAAATTATTCAATTAGACCTTGTAGAACCGGTACTCAAATTTTCTACACATTTTCTCCATCTGTTACTTCTTTTCTCCTTTTCTTTCTCCCAATCACATCCTTTGTCCTCCTCCGATCACTCATGACACCCCACCAGGGGTCCGAATATCAGCCGATATGCCGATATCTCATCCGTATCATATCGACCGATATCGACCATTTTTGTTTAAAAAAAAAAGAGAGAGAAAAATATCGGCCGATAACTAGATATCAGTCGATTATCGGCTGATACGAATTTTAAACTCCTGCACCCCACCGTACAGAACTGCAATTAAATTTTTCCAAAGACAATTCGAGTATTTTTCACTTAAACGTTGTGAATTATTTAATTTTTTATAATAATACTAAAAAAATATAAAATATTCTTTAAGATGAATGATGCCCAACCTAAAATAGAGAGGGTTTAACAAGAAAAACATACACAATTTTGTGAAAGAAAAATAGAAGAATTCAAGTTATGGGTGTTTTATAATTTATAATGATAATATTTTACAATTAAACTTTATCTTATTATTAAATTTTGTTTTATTTATTTAATATTAACTGTCATTTACAATGCCACAATGTTGACCCAATCTGATTACAGCTGAACTATTGTGAAATAAGTCACACACAATCACAAATCAAACAATGACACAACAAGCAAGAACACACAGATTTACGTGGTAAAACAGCCTATATCCACATAGCGTGATGATTTCACTAAGAAGAAGATCCTAGACAGATCACAAGGATTACAAACCAACAATTTCCCTTCTCTTCCTCTCAAGTCTCTCTTTCTCTCCTGTTTTCTTCTCTCTCTCTCACTTCCAAGAGAAAACTTCACAACTACTGAAAAACCTAGAGAAAGAGAATATAAATACTAGAGCTTCAGTTACACTAGGGCCCATTGGGCCTGGGCCTTACATAAATATAGCTTGGCCGAATAAAGGCCTTTTGAGCCAAAACCTGCATCATGAACTGCATTTGAACCATCCTTTTAGTAGAATGGTTCAATTTTAAAAACATTACTTACGACCTAGGACATGGTTGATTATTAGCCTCTTCAAAATTTTATGCTAGGCCAATCTCTTTTGAGTTGCAATCGGTAATATGTATGATTATCAGAAATAGTAAACAACAAGTAGTGGCTAGTCTCTGATCTCGTGGAGCGAGTCTAGCTCCAAATTCTTCTCATCTGATAACCATCTTTTTAGTTATATTATTCTGGTATCGTCATCTGCTAGTCACATTTTATTTATTGACTCTCACTAAAAAAATCTACTATTATATGTTCGCTCTCGTTTTTTATAAAGTTTAATTTTTTTTGAAAAAATGTAGTAAGCTTTTGGATATAGAAAAGGCCCATTATATCTAGGTATCCTTTCATTTGCTAATGGGTGATTAATAAGGTGGTTGGGGTTTTATGAGAGAGAGAGAGAAGTAGCAGATTCAGTAACCGAAGGCAACCATATTTTATTAAACTTGAAGAGCATGTATATTAATAATTGAAGAGATCCACCACTTACATTACACAGGACCAACTTAACAATAGAACCGTATTATTGTCACGACAGTGAAGGACATACAAACCTCCAAATCTACTACCATCAATGTGGTGTTGTTCCATTTTGAAAATAATATTTTCTGGTATAGTAACTACTGTTCAAGGCTTAATCATAAGGCCCCCACTAAAATACATAGATGTAATAATAATTAAAGCAAAGGATAATCGATATGCATAGAAGGGAAGGCGTCTAAGCGCATTGGAACCCAGTTGGGACTCCTCTCCCACACGCATTCAAGATCAAGCTGAGGGAGACTGGGATGTTTAGGTTAATGCCCAACACGTTAGCTCTAATGGCAGTGCAGAGGCAAACAGCTGTTTCGAGATCAACAAGACCTTGGATTAGAGAGCAGCAAGGGACTGTTGGTGGAGACCCAACAACTACATTCACCAGCCCAAGCAAATTGGCACATACACCTAGCTTCAGTGCATTTCTAGGACAACTACCGCGTGAAGAAGATGTGAGACTAGGGTTACTGTTTGGATTAGGGTTAGGGTTAGGAACACGTGCAGTTGCAGTGGCAAAGGCAAAGAGGAGAAGGTTGAGAGAGAGAAAGAGAGCAGCCGAGGCTGAGCTCCTTACGGCCATTTCTCCAAACACTTGTAGTAGGTGTCTTTGAAAGAAGGCCTCGTGAATTTGTGATGGAGGGCTTGGCTTTGGTGGTGGTATTTATAGTGTGGTGAGATTGGATTGGGGAATAAGTGAGTGGGTGGGAAAGAAAAAGAAAATTACAAGCAAGAGATTTGTGAGGAGTTTGAAGAATGGCACTATCATTCTCACAATTATTTTCCAAAGGTCAAAATTGCAGTACCCACTGGAAATATGGTAAATAAGGCTTATGTGGGGGATGAACATTTTCTTGTAGAATATGAATGCCCACTTTTCCTTTAAACACCTGATCTATTTCAATTTTCGATTTCCGGTTAGGATTGATCAGAACCCTCAATCTTGCTAGTCTAGATTAGCTTATAACCCATGTAGAATGAGACCAACAATGTATGTTTCAACGATCAGTACAGAGAACTTCTTATGTCCATTCATAAGTACTACATCAGTTTACTTTGTGAATTTCAAAATGAACAACTTAATTACTTCTCTATCTCATAAAATTCTCCTCATATAATCTTGTTTATAGAGAAAATGACATACAAATATGAAAAGCAAATAAGGAGGAAATCCCTAAACAGGGAAATACAATATTTAATAAAATTTAAATATATCTAAATGTATAAATATATCCCTAATATCTTCACATGGTGGAGGACGATGGATTCGATATGTAACACTGATCTTGAGTAGTTTTTTTGAAAATAATAAATCAAAAGTACATGTAGAATAGTTGAAGTCCATTTATTGCCAAATGAAACATAATCTTTCCAATTACATGGATACCAAAATTCACAACTAACCAAATTTCTATAATTTTGATATAAAGATATAAAAATAGATTGTTAAACTTGAAGTTGTCCTTTTAAGTAAGAAACTCGTGAATTTAATCCAATATTCCATCTCTATAGTCTTCTAACAACTAGTACAAAACTGCAATTGAACATTTCTTTTACTATTTAAATAAATATATTCTTTTATTTGAAATGTCTAACAGATCAATACTTATATGATAGATATATTAGAAAATTATACGGTGTAACACTTGCCACAGTGCCGCACCAATTGAGGACCTCTTTGCACCTTCTGTTTTCCATAATAAAGACACATTTGGTCACATTTTCAAAATGTAACGAGCACTTGTGATTTGACATGAGTTACGATGATGTATTGAATTAAAAGAACATTAAGATAAATAATAGTTGTCTATTTATCTCATTTATTTATTTATATATTTAATATAAAGAGATACTCGGTTACAATTAGTATAAAAGTTGGCTTTTTTTTTTTTTCATTTGACATAAGTATTTAACTGCTTGACCATTTTAAATCTAACTAGTAATACCAATTCTAAATAAATAGTGTTATTGATTTTGAAATGATGTACGTGAACAGTGTCTTTCCACTGATGTCTCTATTATAAAGTATTCTCTCACGTTAAGTAATCACTGTCTAAACAAATTTGACATCCGCCTATTTTCGTCTAAATGGCTAAAATCTAATTCATCATCTGAGACTGGCAAGGTGTAACTATTAAGAGAAGGAAAAGGGAATTACAACTGCATTATATAAACTTCAATTTGACATTCATATTCTAAAATGAGATTGCTTCGGAGAGCTTCACACATGCTTGCTAATACATAGAGAACTTATTGATCTTTTCCTTAAAATCATTTCTGTGTGATGTAAAAAGGATTTTATCACAGAAGAAAACATGGCACCATAAGGGAAATATTCTCATCATGACATAGAGATTGACTTCATATGCTACTTTAAACCATGCATCTCTTCCAAGCAGCCAAGCTTAAACCAGTAATGCGTGTACTACTTTACAATGTCACACTCGTATCTATTAGGGGTCCAATAAAACTGATTTCAGCGACAATTGACTGCAGTTTGAACTCTCAGGGTTCTTACTGTTGCTGCAAGTGGGTCAAGCCAGGCTGAAGCATGTTCAAGCGCAGTTCATTTCTTGTTAGGCATAAAATTTTGAGCTGCATTCAGATTACAATACATGCCTAAAGCTCTGATAGGGCCCATTCAATTAGTAAACTTATTTGTGCTGTTTGTGTTGGATTGATTGGTCCAACCAGGACAACTGTTGGCATTTAAGCACCCATAAGTCCTGGCTCAAAGAATTCAGTCATTAGGGCAGAGTATAAGGGGTAAATGACTCCTAGGCCCATAAAAAGGTGACCAGCTTTTATATTTGAAACCCAACCAATGGCCCTTTTCATATCCGAACCTTCTAAGACTAGAACTCTAAGGGCACCAGATCCAAGTTGTTGAAGTTCATTCCATTTTGCTGCCACTATTCTTGAAACTGAAATGGTTAATTATATGGGCCTGGAATAGACTAAGATGGGCTGTAATATGAACTCGGTTGGATTTGGCTGAGTTTTACCTTAACCCAATCTGACCTTACTAACCTCAACGGGCTCAACCTCAATCCAATCCAACCGGAACTCCAGATCAGACAATCCAACCTGGACACAACCCGGGCATATTTCAGCAAACTTAGTCTAACCCTATCTTGGGTTTGAAACTTAAGCTCAGTTTTTAAGATCGGAAAAAGGATATAACCCTTTGTTCTGCTTCAAGATCTGAAAACATAGAGGCCACTTACTTAGATACCATTCCTAATATTGTTAAAAATGAAAAAGAAAAAAAAAAATAGCGGAATGGAACGGATGGGCCTTGATATGGCCCAAGTCAAGGATGATCCATTCTATTCCAATTGTTTTTACAACCAACCAAAGCCCAAATGTTTGAGGATTATATTAAAGAAATACGAATATATAGTTGAAAAAGAAATTTGTTTTACAAGGGTTTAGTTTGTATCGGCTGAAACTTGTGGGAAATGCATCATTATGATGTGGCCGGGGTCTAAATAGGGATGAATGGATGCGGACAGATGCAGATAGGTGACGGATATATATAGACTGAGGTGTATCAACATGTAACAGTCGATACATTGCGTTATATCGATAGGTGCATTTTTTACCCCTCTACGATGAAATGGATCCAACTGCTTTTCTTTTAGAAAAGAATAAAAAAAAATCATAATCACAGGCCAAAACGTTAGGTGGGAGTCGAATCGGGACATACAAAAGGTCTGCTCAAGTTGCCAATCTAGACTTTCATGTGCGTTTGACTAAAATATGTAGAAATGCTCCACAAACCCGACTTTAATAGTGAAGAACCAGTCCTAAGGTCACTCAACTGAGTCACCAACTCCCGTGAATCAATTCTGAATTATTTAATAATTAATAATGAAATAAGATTCAGAAATTTATTATATCATAGTTGCAGATATATAAATTTAAAATAAATTATCTCATTGGAGATGCATAGCCTTTTGATTTAATTTTTTTTTAAAAAAAAAAAAAGATGACCATATAGAAGATTTCTATCAACTGTCTATTTAGTTTGCTTAAATCAAATAAATAAAAATTTCTTATAATTAATTTAATCTACTTTAGTTCCTAAGATTAGTGGGTCCATTTTATGAGAGATGCCATCAGAAATAAAAATTGAGCAAAAGATTTGTAATTCAATTATATCAATTAGAATTTAGGATTAAACAAATTGTCAGTGGACATCGAAACTGACCAAGTTTGGTACCGAAGAATTGGGGGAGACTTCCCAAGTTTCATTATTTAGGAACATTTGTTTCTATAGGTTGAGATAAATCATATATTTTCTAATCAAAAGTATAGAGAATAATGAGAACATTAATTATCTAAAACATAGATCAATGTTAATTTTTCATGACAAATCTCAGAACGTATAATTATCTTGTATTATCTATAAAATCTTCAAATTATCTCATCTAGTTATATGAGACTCATTCCATAATAAGTGTGCAGTGTCTCCATTCAAAAGGGTACTCAAATCTCTCTACTGCTATTTATTAATCATATAATTTAAATGACACAAAATCAATAATTATATCTAAGACACTTTTGACAGTTCAGTTTGCAACGGTTAGATCAGATTGCTACAAAAGTTGGACGGTAATTATTTTCGGAATATCTATCAATCTAAATATCGGGATTCGAGTATCCCACGAACATGAGTGATGAATATAATTTGGGCTCTGGTTTATAAATAATTTTTAAATGCAGTTTCCCATCTTTGTCTCACTGTTGCCCTTCAAATTTGCAGACTCGTTGCCCTTCGTAAAGCGAATATCTCAATGGCTCGATCATGCCACGTGGCAGTCATCGGAGCTGGCTTGGCTGGGCTGGTTACTGCTCGAGAGCTATCGCGGGAGGGGCACCGAGTGGTGGTATTCGAGAAGGGCGAACGGGTAGGCGGGACGTGGGTTTACGACCCGTGAGTGGAGAGCGAACTGCTGGGTCTCGACTCGAATCGGAAAATCGTACACAGCAGCCTCTACCGGTCTCTCCGCACCAACTTCCCTCGTTGGGGCATGTGCTTCTTGGATTTCGATTTCACGACCCGACAATACGGAGATCCGAGGAACTTCCCCTGGCATGAAGAGGTGCTGGCCTTCCTCGACGATTTCACAAGCGAGTTCGATTTGACCCGCCTAATTCGTTTTGGCTCAGAAGTCGTTCAGGTGCGCGGGGGCGAGAGAAGAGACGAGTGGGTCGTGGAGTGGCGGAGTCAAAGATCCGAGTCAGAAACCACCAACTCGGAGGTGTTTGAGGCCGTCGTGGTCTGCAACGGTCACCACACGGAGCCTCAGATAGCCGATGATGTTGCAGGTACTCTGTTTACACATTGACCATGTTTGTTAAAATTATATTATATAGATTAATTATGTACTAAAAAGTAGTTCATCTAAAAAATTTAAGTCACTTGATATATTACATATTAAACATTTAAACTGGATGGACAATAATTTTTTATCAATTTACGTTAATTTTATCTCTTTATACGTGATGGCTAAATTAATTGTGTTCGGGTCAATCTTATCTTTGGAATTAAAATATTAGGCTTAATAAGAATTTGCTTGGGCCAAGCCTAAGTACATGAATGCTCGAGTTTGATCTAAAAGTCTGAATTCAAGTTACATTTTATAAGAATTAATGTTTTAGTTGTAAATCATTCAGCATTTTCTGCTTTGTGTGTCCATCGCTTCAAATAATATTTCCATAAACTTGTAATAAAATTAATATTCTATAGATACCTAACTCCTGATCAATCTTCTTAAACGATGACAAACCATGGATAAATGCAAAATGTCACTTGTTTCTATTTTGTTGATTTTTAAAATCTATTATTTGTTACAAATCAATGTTCAGCTAATAAGACTCATTAAAATACATTGGACAGGTCTGGATATGTGGCCAGGAAAACAAATGCACAGCCACAATTACCGCATCCCAGAACCATATCAAGACCAGGTACATAACAATCAAATTAGGTACCTTAGGCACATAAATGTATAATCATGTAAATGATGTAGTGATTAAAGTAGAAGTCTTGGATTTGACTTCTTCCAAATTTATTTAATACACTAAATTTGTGTTTAATTTTGTTATAGTCTATAAGATTATTCTCACCTTCAATGTAGGATGAGGATGACCCACACATTGCAGACTCTGAATTAGTGTGGCATGAGTCGATGCTTAGAATTGGAAATTGCTTTACGTAAAACACGTCCAACAGGTGGTCGGCCCGGTTAGCTATTTTGTAACACAAACCCAAACCCAAGTCCAAGCCCAAGCCCAAGGGAAAAAGCCCAAAACATTTGGTTCATACTTTTGTACTTGTGACATGTATTAACTATCTCATATTGGCTCATAAGCTCGTGTTTGTTGGGCCTTTCCTTTGTGGATTTGAATGGTGGAAACTATTTAGAATTCCATCTTTCTTAGGTATCAAACTTATACTCAAGTCAAAATTATTCGAAATGTGAATTTTTTTATCATTGAAGGTACTAATCTTTAAAATATCTGTGGGAGGATGCTACCCATCTTTAAAATATGTGAATATACGAAGAGTGTGTTATGAATAACATTAATGTAAGAGAAAATGACCGACGGACTTCACTTCGAGGTTGTAGGATAGCAGTGAAGAGCAGAGGACAGAGCCTCGAGGCAAGGGCCAAGCTAAAGAGATAAATAAGGCAAGCCTGCTCAAGTGGGGGACTGCATAAATACGAAGACAGAAGAGACGAAGCTAAGACACAATACAATCTATGTAGATAAGCAATAGCTCAATTATTGTATACATCTAAAAGTTTCTCTAGATAAAATGAAAATGATTAGATTCGAAATCTATCAAATATATGAAATATGACATGAAAGAAAGATATAAACACAAGGTCTAAAAAAAGCTAAATTCATTAAGAAAGAATTGATTACAAGAGCTAAATATAAATACAGGCACACCAAGCTAGTCCAATACAATGAGATCTTTCTATCTCAGAATTGCTCAGACCCCTTTGAAATTACAAGTGTTGAGGCCTGGGAAGCCTAATATTGCTCCTAAAAATCAGAATCTGGGCATTTTATTTTATTATAGCACTTGTGTTTTCAAGTCGTATTCTTTTCTGATATTTCACTTGCATGGTTTAACTGGGAGATTCACCATGTTCTTCTTTTTGGCAGATTGTGGTCCTTATTGGAAATGGGCCAAGTTCCAGTGATATCTCGAGAGAGATTTCAAAATTTGCTAAAGAAGTTCATCGAGCATCCAGAACAAAGGATATCAATGTTGGAAAGTTGAACGGCCATGATAATATATGGCAACATCCTATGGTATATTTCTCCTAATTATAATTTATTTGTGAGATTAGGGTTTTTTATAACTAAAACTTTTACCCCAAAAGAGAAATTTAAATTTCATGGTGCAGATAGAGTCTGCTCATGAAGATGGAAGAGTAGTCTTTAGAGATGGGACATCAATTCTTCCAGATGTCATCATTCATTGTACAGGGTATGATGAACGTTGAATGTCACAAGTTTCATGTAAATCCATTTTTATTTTTACGTTATTTTTGAAGAATTGTATTTTCTTTTTTCTTTTTCAGGTACAAATACCGTTTTCCATTTCTAGAGAAGAGTGGTGTTGTTGGTGTTGATGACAACAGAGTTGAACATCTTTATAAGCATGTTTTCCCACCTCACTTTGCTCCCTGCCTCTCTTTCGTTGGAATCCCAGACAAGGTCACTTACTTCGGTCACTGCCTTCTCAACTCAAAATAAAAGAAGTGCAACATGCTAAATGGCAAGAAACTCTAGAATTTAATCTGCCCGCATTCAATGAATAACATCATATAGGATTATAATCAACTCTGTTTTCTTACATATGTTATGATTTGTTATCATCACTACTCTTTTATAATAGCACTGCCGCCAATGCCATTGTTTATTTTATTCAGATTGTTATACTTTAGATCTATTCGTCTACGTTTCAAATTTGTGTCTCCTATTTATTTTGGATCTGATTGCTGAAGCGACTATCCAAGTTTTCTGTGAAAGCTCTGTTATTGGGTCAATTCTTCTTTTTCCCTCTTATTGCCCCATTTACATTGTTATAATACATTTGGCGCACTAACTTGAAATTCCCTCGTCTCTGCTGCCAGGGCAATATATTTTTGGTGAGTGAGTTGCAGTCGAAATGGATCGCACAAGTTCTATCTGGGAAGGTGTTGCTACCGACAGAAGAGGAGATGATGGCATCAGTGAAGGAATTGTACCATAACATGGAGGAGTCAGGGACGCCCAAACGCTTCACGCATGCGCTTTTCCCACATGAGGTTTACATACTTGAATTTCTCTTCTAAATTGCCATGTGTGGTGATATATTTTCCATGGACTTGATTTTGGTTTTGGGTGGCAGTTTGAGTACATAAACTGGGTTGCTGCTCAAGTGGGCTTGCCACCAATGGAGGAATGGAGAGAGCAGATCCTTTATGAGGTTTTCAAGGTTATTCGGGCTAATCGCGATAGTTATCGGGACGACTGCTATTGGTCCCAGTATCCACATTCTTCCATTAGAAGTTCAGAACAACATCCTCCCAGGTGAGATTTATTGCGATTTGTAGATAAAAAGTTTCAGCAACAGTTCGTTCTTCAGGAATTGTAGAAGTGGAGAAATATATAGCTTGCACTGGACTTTAAGCCTTGGTAATCTTTATTGATAAGATTTTTTAGTTTAGGATTTAGTTAAGAATTTTAACTATAGTGTAATAACAGTATTATGTCTTATAAATATAAGACTCACCCCTCGTCGGTTGAGTGCGGTAAGATTCCGATTTCTTCAATCTAATCTATGGTTTGAAAACCTAACAACTTGGACTGAGTCAGACATCAATTCAGTTGAGTTTTCCTACTAGATCCAGCTGATTCTTGTCCAGACTCAGCCAAGTCTCTTGCCTTGTTATCCCAATGAGTCGAGTTAAAATGCTGAGTCCGAGCCACCAATATATAAATATGGAGTCATTGCAAAGTGCAAACTGTATATTGTCTACGGAAGAGATGTTGTATCGCTTATTCTTTTCAGTTGTAATTAATTGTGGCCAATTTTATTTGCAGAGAACAGCTTCTACTTGAGATTATTAAGAGAGGGTGACTTTGCACTTGAAGGATTAGTGAAGGACATTGATTAAACATGTGGCTTGAAGCTTTTTGAGCGTCAGACGGCTTCTATTTTCAGTTTGCTTTTTTTAAAAGAAAAATTACTCATGAAAAACTACAGAAAATTCAACGTAAAACATTTAGAGGTGATACCCATTATCTTTAAAGTACACTAGATTAAGCCACGGTGAACTCAAACCTCTTTTATGTTTTTAATACAAGGGATCTTTCTACTTAGAAAAGGAAAACAAGGAAGTGAATTGTTGGTATTTTAACTTAGCTGTGAATCACATTCCATTTTCAACTCTCTCATATATATATAGATAAAAGTAATTGCACGTTATGGTGAGACATGCCAAGAATTTGATCTGGGTAATTGACTATTAGGAAAATACAGTAGAATTTGTAAGTCTTCAAATTTTAGATATAACAAATTTTACTAGTTTTAAAAATGTCGTTGTATAAATGTAAAATTTATTGAAAATCAACTTAATTAAATCAATCAAGTTATATTTTTAATTTTTTCTAAAATTTAATTAGAATTTATTTTATTTTTAATTTTAATGTATTTTATCTTCAAATCATGACATAACTGACTAGTTGAAGATGATTTTTTTTTGTGATCATCAAATTTAAACAATAAATTTTTCAATAAATCTATCAACTCCAATCATAAGCTGCATGCCTAGATATACGAAGTTATCATGATATCATCTTCTGACTAAGATATATCCTACCAAAATCTAATACCCTTTCTTTTCAATGGATTATGCTTTTCTTCATTTAATGATGATGCAGTGCTTGTCATGGTAAGAAGTTTGGAATGATTATCCACTTTTATAAGTAAAATACATCTTAATGGTCCTTTTTGGCTAAATTGGAATCTCTAATCTCATGCTATTTCCTTTCATTTTGTATGTACGCAATATCAAATATATATCTGCATTTGCTACGCGATTGTCTTATCTACAACTCTTATCTAAAGTTTAAATACAAGTATTTCACTATTAAAATACAACATTATCTCTTCACACTTTTTTTTTTTATATATCCAAGTGGCTAGGTGGGCCCACATGAGTAGGGGATCTTTGCTTTAGTTGGTGAAATTAGTGAGTCGTGTAAAATATCACATATTATTATAATCAAATTTAAATCACAAAAACTCAATTATTTTATATTAAAATTTCATGTTGCTAGGTGGGCCCACATGAGTAGGGGATTAAAGTTTGACATAGACCAACTTTCTGAATCATCGCATCGATTAACAAGGACATTAATAAATTAAATCAAATTTTCACTAATTAAATCATATTGATAAAAAAAGTTAAATGATAATGAGTTTTAATGAATTCATCGAAAATATATATATATATATATGGGATTAGAGTGTTTCACCAACACTACCAAATCAAATCTTCTTAAAATACAATTTGAGTTGTGATTTATAAATGATTTTTTAGTACACTTTTCTCATTTAAAATCACGGTGACTGCCTTTACTATCATTAGTTATTTACTCTCCCTTCTTCAGACGATTCATAGAAACCATCAGATTCTAGATGGCACGTCTTGCCACGTGGATCATCGGAGCGGGGCTGGTTGCAGCTCGAGAGCTCTTGTGAGAGGGCCATCGAGTGGTGGTGTTCGAGAAGGGCAAGCGGGTCGGGGGCACATCTGTTTATGACCCGCGAGTAGAGAGCGACCCATTGGGTCTCGATCCGGATCGGGAAATCGTGCACAGCAGCCTCTGTTCGCTCCGCACTAGGCGTGAAACTCGGGTCGGGTCAAAACCCAACTCGTATGGCCCGGCCAGAGAAAGCATGGGGGTCAGGGCCATATGAGTAGGGTTGAGAGTAAAACAAATCCACATAGAATTCGGGTCGGATTGTGACCCGGCCCGTTCGGGCCTACCCGAGAAATCATGCGAGTCGGGCCATCGGGTTGGGTCGGGTTTTGACCCGTCCTGAGAAATCATGCGGGTCAGGCCATGCGAGTCGGGTCATCGGGTTAGGTCGGACTGACAGTAAAAAAATCCACATGGGATTCGGGTCGGGTTTTGATCCGACCCGCATGACCCGACCCGAGAAAATATGCGAGTCGGGCCATCAGGTTGAGGAGTCAAGAATCCACATGGAATTCAGGTCGGGTTGAGGCATTTACAAGTTAACCTGATTCGACACCACTAAAATGAGTTCATAATGCGGGTCGGATCAGAATTTGGGTTGAGCCGGGTTGAGTTGAGATTTCTGGTCAAAAACTGGAATCAAATCGGGTTTCATACTGACTCGAGTCGGGTTGAATTTTAAGAAACCCGACCCGATTTAGCGCACTCGAGTCGGGTTGAATTTTAAGAAACCCGACCCGATTTAGCGCTACTCCGCTGTCCACACCAACCTCCCTCGTTGGGACATGTCTTTCTCAGACTTCGATTTTCACGACCGGACAAGACGGTGATCTGAGAAACTTCCCGCAACATGAAGAGGTGCTGGCCTCCCTTGATGACTTTGCAGGCGAGTTCGGGTTGCTCCACCTCATTCATTTCGGGTCCGTGGGGCAAGCTTATAAATTACACACAGCACAAGGTTTGGTGACATAATGGGTCAAATTTTCTTCTAATCCAATTTGCTAAATTAAGCCTCTAACAGGCTCATTTTTGTATAGAAAGTCAACTCTCTTGAGGATTGTCCTAAATATAAATAAATTCAAATAAGAATTGAAAATTCTGTGAGAGTTGATAATTTCCACTCTTAGAAATCAAGTTTCAACAAACCTGAAATTCTTTAGAGAGCTCTACGTATATGGGTTGGGTCCATGTCGATCTGTAAAGGGCCTCAAACTCAAAGTAGGTAACATCAGATCCAAAACCTTACTCTAATGTTGACATGAACCCAAATGGCCGGAAATGCATACAAAATGGGCTCCGGCCCAGTTTATATGGGTCCAGCTTGAGTCTGGCATGCGGACAGCACTATTCCCTGGTGTATCAGTTGATATGAGAAAGAGAGGTGAACACTTGTTAATTGTAGTATTACATCATAATACATAATGAAGGGTGAAAGTTGATAATTAATAATTGTCTATTTATTAACAATTAACTAACAACTATTGAAAGTTGATATTTTTGTTATTTGCGTCAAAATCTTTATTTTTTATGAAATTGAATGAAACTTTGTCTTACTGAATAAAAAAAATGTCTCCCTTTTTCCTCATTAAATTTTTGGATCCTCCCTGTAGAAAATGGATTTCTTAAAAGAAAAGAAAAGTGTCTCATTTTTATATTCTTAACAAATAGCCACATTATTCTATATAAAAGAAGAGAAAAGGATCACATTTTCCTTTCAGTTCATTCCCATACATGGAAAATAACAACCCCCCTCAACAAATATTTGTGGTGCTGGCTTGTTACCTCATTATATTTTCTTTTTCTTTTTCTTTTTCTACTAGAATTCAGAGGCATTTATTTTTTCTATTTACTTTATGCTTTTTTTCTTGTATTTTTTTCTGTTTTTGAGATGTGTCTTGCATTTTAAGAAATCTACATCCTTTCAAAACTGTTAAAAAAATGTGCACAACTATTTGGTACAGTGATTCAATTAAAGAAAAAAAAATTCTCTCTTTATGAATAATCTGGGTCCAAAGGTTATTGTTAGCGCTTACAGCGTGATAAACAAGAAATCGAACGGGAAAAACAAGCACAATCCAACACAAGCAAATTACGTGGTTCGGCCCCACCCGGTCTACGTCCACGGAGCGTGAAAGAAATTTTATTAAGAAGAGGAAATAAGAGAGATACAAAGATACATATTAATCAGCCAACCCAACAACCAAACTCACTGTGGATCAGTCCCTCTCGATACAGCGAACTTGGCTTGGCTGAAGTGCTCTCTTCCACCGTCTTGAGAGACTATTGCTTGAGTATATTTAGACCCCTTCTGCTGAGCACTTACTGCCAATCAGTCTCAAGCTTGTGCTCTCTGTCTCGATGACAGCACAGCCAAGCTTTCCCAGTACTCTTGCTTCAGATCCAAAAACAGTCCCTCTGCCACGAGACTATTTTGTTGAACTGCTGTACACTAAATTGCAAACAGTCCTCTCTGCTTCACCACCCAGAAACAGAGACAAGAAAGCCTTGAATTTCACTCTCCTATTCGTGTGTATGCACGTCTCATCCTCTGTATATTGCAGCCCGTGTACTGCTCTATTTAAAACCCCCTCTATGCTGCATATAGCAGCATTGTCGTGTCTTCATGGAAAGCAATTTCCAAATCCTACATAGAAGTTGCTATTCCTTAGCACACAAACCACGTTGGACACTCTGGCCATATAATTAGAAGTCTCCACTTGAATTAGAAAATACATCTACTATTTATAAGTACCTTCACAGCTGGCTCCTTTCATAGCAAGTTCTAAGTACGTCAGATTCCCAATCAATAAATAGCAATTTCTAATTCATCTTTCTAGATTTTCTAAGAGAAAATCTCTGACTCAATTGTGTGGAATCGAGTCACATATCCAACAGTTATTTCATTCCGTTCCTATTCCTCATCAAAGAATCTAGGTTCTCCCATTAGGTGAATCCAGAATGAGTACAAGTTAAAAAAAAAACAAAGAATGCTCCTGAATTCAAATTAGACTTTGAGACTACTCATCTGAATCATTTTCGCTATTGAATCAGAATCTTCAAAATTAAGAATATCCATGAAAGGTGAATTTTAGCTAAAAAAATTTAAGAAAGAGCTAGAAATGAATTAAAGGGCGTAACTGCGTACCGTTCTACTGTCTAAGATTTTATATCCTTTAATCCTTGTGTCTCGGGTTAGTTTTTGACCTTTCTTCATAAAATTGAAAAATTATCATCCCATCAATATAGAAGACTACTAACATGCTATGAGATGGCTTACATTATCGGATGCTTATGATATTAGTTGACACGTGTTGCGATTATGCTTTAAACCTTGTTAGACAAGGTAAAGATGGCATTATATATGAAATGCAATACCATATCAATATTGTGGCTCTTGGACATTGCCAAGTAAAGAAAATTTGGCGTCTCCATCTCCATCTCCATCCACTATGATAGAGCAATCTCAATCTCGCTATCTATTCTTGCCTTGACACCATTCCATCAACTTGTACTCACAACTGTTTAACAGGCGCTTTCTATCTTTCAATCAAATGATGTACCTTTGTTTTAATTCAAACATAGCATAGCATTCACTGCACCTTTTGTATTTAATTCCATAGAGTGGCCAAGAAAGAATTCAGACATACGAACTGGTGCATACAATTATTGTCATTATTGATGTTAGATAAATATCAGATCACAATATTTATTTCCTAGAAAATGATGGAAAAGATTATTGGAGTTGTTGAGGTGGCAAACAAAACAAAGAAAAGCCCTTGCATGTTGAGTTTCTTGGCAATGGGTAGAAATGTAGAATAGATGTATCTGCACTACAAGGAGGTCCATGTCTGCTTACTTCTTAATTGCAGTTTAAATTAGCTTTCCTTATTGGATTGTGGGGGCCACATTTGTCATCATTGGCAACTACGAACAGTTTTCTCAGAAAATTTAGATATTGTAAGGGTTTTCTTCCAAAAATAAAAATAAAAAAGAAAGAAAGAAAAGGATAGTTTTATTCATTATTCAATGTTTTATTAATTATTGAGGGAGGTTGTGGTCGAGTGATGGAGGTGATGCTCAAGGGAGGTCTTACCCAAGGAACTTGGATGTTGTGATTGAGTAAAGGTATTAACAGGAGATGCTTTCTTTAATCCGACTTACTCAACCAATCACATGATAAGTATAAGCATCTGACAATTATTTAAAATCTAAGTTCCGAGATAGGAGAACTGAGTTTGGAAATATAAATTGCATGAAAATATATAGAAATTCTAGGGCCTTAAAATTCGGCACCTGATCAGCTTTTATACTCTTATAATATTGTAATGCATTCTCAATCTTTTTTTAATTTTAAAAGAAAATGAAAAAATTAACGTGAGTATATTTTTATTTGAAGACGGGTATTTTTAAACTTTGAGAATAAAACTGATACGAATAAAGTATTACACAAAATCTAAAACATGTCTAAAAATTTTAGAAAATAAAAGACCAATATGATAAAACACCTAATATGAAATCCATGTTCTCTAATTCTATAACAATTCATAATTAGGCAGAGAGATCTTATTACTTTTGTGGCAAAGTGGAAGTCAACTCTGATTGACTGGTCAGGCTATAGAATTTATTTTATTATTAAATTATCAATTACATTTATCACTTTATAACCTATCATATAGTCAAAATTGACACTTATTCAAATAATATATGCTCGTAAAATATAAAAAAGTTGCTATTCAAATACTTTATATGTAGAACTGTCAATTAGGAATAACTTTTTTTCAGATATAATCTACAAAAATACTTTTCAATTTCACTCTCTTTCATGATTAAAATGCATTGTATATATTCTACATTGAGAACGTATCCTTCGTATTATTGATTCAAATTGAATGAAGTGTTACTTCAACCCAGCATACTATTCTTCTTCCAAGCAACAAAACTTTAACTAGCTACGGTACTGCTTTTGCTTCAGGGTGCCCATGATAGGCGACTGCTTGACTTATCTTCTGAAGTAATATCTCTTTAAAAAAAAATTAAAAAATATTAGTTCTAAAATTCGCAAAGATTTAAAATATTAATAGTGAACTAGATCATCCATGCACTAGTGTGCAGCGATTATTTCACACATATAATTATAAGGTTTAAAAATGAGATTGTGATAGGTTTGTTGCAAAAGTTTTTCTTTGAATCTACGATTCACTAAGAATCACTTCAGTTGAATCACTCAAATTATATTTTTGAATTTTTTTTTAAATCTGATGAGTTTAAATTATGTTTTAATCGTTAAACTTTGTGGTCTTTAAAATTTTGACTTAATTAATTTAATTAAAATATTTTTTAGTATACTGCATATTAAAAGAAAGACATTATTAGATAAATTCGAAACTATGCGGTGGTAACAAAGATGTAAAACTCTTTAAAAATTGGGGACACGGGCTTATTCATTCCTGTGTCCCTCTGTCATTCTTGGTGAATTAAAAATAAAAGTTTAAAAGAAACAGGTAGAATCAAGACAAAAGAGTGAGGCCCAGAAGTCATATTCATGCAGGCGTAGAAGCCTAAAATATGAATGAATCTCAAAGATACCATTTTCCCCAATGAAATGGCAGAGAAAAGGAATGGACTCAAATGGGTACGTATATCTATCTCTTGGGGATGATGCTACATAGTACATATTGCTGATATAGAAATATAAAAATAGATTGCTGAACAAAAAAAAAATTAAAATCTCTTTTAAGTAAAAAAAAAAAATCTATTCTAAAATTCATCCATCCATTTGTGTGACTTTATATAAAAATAAAATTTATTTTTCAAAAAATAATTTATTTTTAGATAGATGTAATGAATAGAATAGACATGATATAGTTAGTGGGACTAGAAAATGATATGTATTAATATATACTTTTTTAAAAGAAAATTGTCCAAGTCATACTATATCAAAGTGCGTATCATCAAAGGAGGACAGAATCTTTCTATTATTTAAAAAAAAAAAAAAATCTCGTCTGGCATTTTGTTTTTATTTTTATAGAAAAAAAGGTTATAATACTACAAATTCTTAAAAGTTAAAAGAGATCGTGATTGGATTGCACAGACAGATTATGGATTCGTCAAGTTGGGTGTCGTCCAAATGGAATGAGAAAGATACAGCTGTGAAATTTGAGAAGCTACAACCAGAATCGTACAAGAAGAATGAACAAGAAAAAGGGGTCTTAATAATTAAGATAGATTTTTCGTATACATTCATAGTTAAACTTTTCTATACTCTATTCAAATTATTTTTGAGCTTTTTCAACCTATTGAAATCCTTTTTCAGCTTCTTTTGAAGCACTTCTTCAAAGATGTAGATATTTTTTTATATTAAATTATATAATTAAGTATGAGATGGGTATTTCTATTTAATCATCTCAATGTCATCAAATGAGCTACAAAATATCAACCTCATAAGACAACTAAATATTTAAAAATTAAGATTATAAAACTAAAATATTAAATAAAAATAAAATTTCACATACATCTTGATATTCATGTAATGGAAGGACCCACTCGATGAATCTGTTTTCAATTAGTTTTCTAGACCAAGTAAACTGGCTTTGATTCAGGGATTGTGATTAAATTATTGCATGTCGGTCAGGCAATTAGAAGTCATGTCCATTTCAGTATCTCAAATAATTGAATTGCAGATTTGCAGATACAAAAGATTATCTTTTTCTCTCTCTTTTTTTATTTTATAAAGCTCCAGAAATTTGAGATGCCAATTTGAAAAGACTAATCTAATGTGGGGTGAGATCAAGAATTCCCACATTTCCATTAGTAGCCAGTGATTTGTGAAGCTATAAAAAAGGGTCACATGAAAAATCCCTATTGTGGCCCTTGAAAGTTTTCCACCACTGCTGTTTCTTCTTTGTTTTTGGACCTTTGATCTGTGGAGAAAATGGCAGAGAAGGGCGAAAGCGAAATCCTCTCTGATGCTTGGGATTACAAGGGCCAGCCAGCAAAAAGATCCAAAACCGGTGGATGGATAAGTGCAGCCATGATTCTAGGTCTATCTTAATGTCTTGTACTTTCTTTTATTATTATGATCATTATAATTAAAATTAATTATCTTTTCAACGAGTTGATGTTTATAATTAATATTTGTTTGACGCGGCAACTTGTAGAGGTGGAGCTATGGGAAAGGTTGACGACGCTCGGAATTGCAGTGAATCTGGTGACCTATTTGACTGGCACCATGAATCTGGGGAATGCAGAGTCGGCCAACACAGTGACCAACTTCCTCGGCACCTCTTTCATGTTATGCGTGTTCGGTGGCTTCATTGCTGACACTTTCTTAGGAAGGTAAATTAATAATTAAGCCAAGTTATCTATTTTTTTTCTTTAGACTAGATTAGAGTTCTTGCTTTTCTTTCTTCTTTTTTTTTCTTCTCCAATTTGGAATTGGATTTGGATACATTGCAGGTACCTCACCATTGCCATCTTCGCTACTGTTCAAGCCACTGTAAGAATAACTAGTCTTTTTATACATGTTAAATGAATAATAATAAATTGTTTAAAGTTTTTAACATTTGTTTGTATTTTTTCTGAGAAAAACATTTCTTTGAAACTTCTTTCAAATAGTTATATTTTAAAAAAATGGTTCACATCACAATAAGAATCTCCTCTTTTTTCCCACCCTTTTGGTAAGTATGCCGCAAACAAACGCACCTCTGTAAACAAATGATAAAATGTGTAACTTGGGTATATTCTCGTTTATTCATTTTTTTCAATTTTTTAATGTATTCTTCATTAGGGAGTGACGATCTTGACAATGTCTACGGTCGTTCCCAGCCTGAGGCCTCCAGCATGTACCGGCGGCGGCCAGTGTATTGCCGCCAATGGGCTGCAGCTTACAGTGCTGGATCTAGCACTCTACCTGACGGCACTAGGCACGGGCGGTCTGAAATCAAGTGTTTCCGGCTTCGGGTCGGACCAGTTCGATGAGTCGACACCGAAGGAGAAGACCCAGATGACAAACTTCTTCAATTGGTTCTTCTTCTTCATCAATATTGGCGCTCTCGGTGCAGTCACCGTCCTTGTGTACATACAGGACAACTTGGGGAGGCAGTGGGGATATGGCATCTGCGCCACCGCCATCATGATCGGTATTATCGTCTTCCTCTGTGGCACACGGCGATACCGGTTCAAGAAGCTTGTCGGGAGCCCTTTAACGCAGACTGCCGCAGTCGTCGTCGCTGCAATAAGGAAACGGAATATGGAATTGCCATCAGATCCCAGTCTCCTTTACGACCTGCCGGAGAGTGAGAGCATGGAGCAGAAGAGAAAGAAGCAGAGGCTCCTCCACACCAAACAGTTCCGGTATGTTCTCAACTTTGTATATTATGAACTATACATCTCACTTTACTATAGATAAAACTTTATACGTTCCACCTATGAACAATCATATTTTCAATTACTTTTCTTTCAACTCTATATAGTTCAACTATAGCTCAGCTCAGCTTTACATGAATACAAGTCTGAAATATAACTAAATTAAAGTTGATAAGTTTGATGGATTAGCTCAAATTATAATTTAAAGTAAAAAAAAAAAGAGAGAGAAAAGATGAGTCCAAACAATTGGACTATACTTTTCGATGAATTCATCAATTTCATCAAATGAGATCTCAATCGTATCATCATCAGATTTGATTAGCTCGATGCCCCATCATATATGGGGAGAAATGGTAGAATATAATTTTAATTATAAAAAAATTTAGGCCTCGCCGTCTTTCTATAATTGAATAAGAACTTTAATATATATATATATATATATATATATATATATAATATTTTCCATGAATTGAAAGTAAATTTCTCGTATTCTATATCATCTCAATCCAATACACTGAAAGAGTTATGTACTGTAAACAGCCAATTTGACAGTCTAATATCGAAAATAAGTGAAGATTGAAATATTCCTCTAATGTAAGGTGTCATTCTCCTCGTCTTTTGACTCATGGTCAACAATAATATTTCTGCTTCTGCATTGCGGTCCCACATTCATCATAAAATCATTTGACTTTACAGTCAACTGAATGCCCCCAATTACAAAAGTGCTCGGAAGTTGAAATTTGAAATGAAATCTTCTCCTCAAATAGTCAAACATCTTCTTCTTCTTCAGTTTCCTAGACAGAGCAGCAATCAAAGACCCCGATGCAGAAGGAGGGCAGTCAACCAACCGGTGGCAGCTATCGACAGTGACCGACGTGGAAGAGGTGAAGATGGTGATCCGAATGCTGCCCATATGGGCCACAACCATCATGTTCTGGACTGTCTACGCTCAGATGACCACATTCTCCGTCTCCCAGGCCACTACCATGGACCGCCGCATCGGAAAATCCTTCCAAATCCCTGCAGCGTCACTGACCTTCTTCTTTGTCGGCAGCATTCTACTCACTGTTCCAATCTACGACAGCGTCATCGTCCCCATAACACGTAAATTCACCCACAACCCACAAGGCCTCACCCCTCTACAGCGCATATTCGTCGGTCTACTACTCTCCATACTAGCCATGGTCGCTGCTGCACTCACCGAACTGAAACGCTTACGTGCCGCCCAATCGAACGGGTTGACCGATGATCCAACAGCGGAGATTCCTCTGAGTGTATTCTGGCTAATACCACAATTTATCCTAGTTGGGTCGGGTGAGGCATTCACTTATATTGGGCAGCTGGGATTCTTCCTCAGGGAGTGCCCACAAGGGATGAAGACGATGAGCACTGGAATGTTTTTGAGCACGCTATCGCTTGGATTCTTCTTCAGTTCTACTTTGGTTACTATAGTGCATAAGGTGAGTGGAAAGAGGAAGCCTTGGCTTTCAGATAATTTGAACAAGGGGAGGCTCTATAATTTTTATTGGCTATTAGCGGTTTTGAGTGTGGTCAATACTGGTTTGTATTTGGTTTGTGCCAAGTGGTACGTGAATAAGGATAGCAGAATAGGTGGTGAAGAAGGAGAGGAGAAAGAGGTGGAATTGGCCAGAGAAAGAGGTCCTCTTGCCATGGCTTCTAATTTTAATGATTGAAAGCAATGAACAACTGAAGAATTTATTTGATTAAGAACTCTCATAAAATAGTTGTTTTTAATATTATTTCTTTTTTTTTAAAAAAAAAAAGGACTAAATCATGCGAGATCTCCATCGGATCCTCACATAATTTACTTTGTGACGGCAGCACATAGCTAGCCATATGGGCGAGTTGTTCACATGAATCAAAGAATGCTTATCAATCACGGCGTGTGCCTTTGTCCTGATTGCCAAGTTGTTTATGAAGGGGCCCCACCAAGGAAAGCTATTCAATCATCCCTCATTGGCCTCAATAATTCAACACCATTAAATAATTAGTTCATTTGGAGCTCTTTTCTCATTAATTCTCCACTGCTGATTGCCTCATGTGGGAGTGGGACTCCATACATAATGCTTGGATGGATACAATACAATATTTGTGCCAAAACTTGCAAAATGGATAGAAATTTCAAATTAAAAAAAAACTAACTATTCGCTCACTGGGTACATATTAGTGGTAATGCTGTTTACTTATAATGAATTTAAACGTTTTAATTATTTAATAAGTACAGCAAATTATTGGTGATGATATATCACGCTCATCCAAGTAAATATCTAGAGCTTGGTTAGACTTTATAGTTTATACAATGTGCATGATTAATCTGAAGGTTTTTGTCGATAATAACGTCCATCTTTTAAATTTAATTGTGGGAAAACTACGAGTTTCATAATTTTGAAAGAGCTTTTGTGTTTTATTCAACATTATAAAGAAGAAAATTTGATCATTGTCGATGATTGCTTGCATGAGAACCTCAGTGTATTCATGGACTACAGTATCTAAAACTCATTTATACTCAAGTCATAAAATTTCAGAATATTAAAGTTAAAAATCAACAATAAGAAAGAAATTTTGATCAAATAATTTTGATAACGATCAAATTTAAGGCATGCCCATTACAATAGTTGTAATGGGTATGAGGGGAAATATAGGTGGGAACTGACGAGAGATCCTCAGGTAATGGGCTGAGTCTAACATTATTGGACTCGGTCCCCCTAACTCTACAGTGATCAAGTCCAAATCAATTATAAGTACCGATTTTTCATTTAAATTGGACAAGAATAGGGTAAATATTATTTAAAGTTAAGAAAATGGTTGAGTCTTAGTCAAAACAGCTGACTCTGAGTTATATCAGCTGTATAATATAGGTCGAGTTAATTAAAACTAAGTTAATTTTCAAAATAAAGTTTTCATATGATGCAAACTATTTAAAATAGAAAGACAATTTCCAAAAAAAAAACCTCTCTAATTAATGCAATAAAATAAAAGGACTCTTTTATATATTTACCAAAAGTGCTTTTTGAAATTATAAAGACTTGAAAAAGATTTCATCTAAATTCAACAATAGTACTTTTGTAGGAAAAAATGAAAAACTTTACCGACGTCATGAGGCACTGTCATATAAACAGAAAAAATTTCATACATTTTTATCAGGGGATTTATAGGTCCGTTTTCCATTGGAAGAAATTAGGAGACTTAGAGGATTTATTTTGAATATTCTTACGAAGGCCTAAGCCAAAATAGAATCACATGAGATACACTTTCAGACAGACTGGCTGAGCCTGAACGGTGACTTTACAGCTGGCCATTCCACGGTGCAGTCACAGAAAATTTGCCGATATGTACAAGTAGCATTCAAATTATATTTATCCATGTAAAGTGTAAATTATATTAATATTGCGCATCTCTTCAAATGTAAAAATTATTTGATAGCCCCATTTTTCTTAAATTTTTGCTCTAACTTAGTCTTAGAATCTTTTACAAAAGTAATAAATGAAATCTTATAGAGTATTAAAGAAATGTTATTGAGAGTCCATCAATTAAATAAAAAACCATATTGAGTGATTAATATAATATTTCGAGTGTATCTAAAATTTGAATTTTTTTTTTAAAGATATCATTTCTTAAAATACGTTATTTGCATATAAGCACCAAGTTCTATTTGATACTTCCTCCATCCCATTTTAATTATCTCATTTGAAAGAACTGTAATTTTTAAAAAACTCTCTATATAAGACTAGCACTCCATGTGATATCATCCATTTTCAACACACTTTATACTACTTAATATAAATGAGAGAACTATTTTGAGACAATTTCAAAATCTATATACGACAACTAATTTAGAACAAATGGAGTATATTTTACACTAAAATAAAAAACTTTTAAATTTTCATAATTCAAGCACACGGAGAGCACCAGAATTGTGGCACAGAACAGAAGAACCACCACAACTGAAAAAAGGCTCCATCACACATTCTAAGCAACGGTAATTTCTATTTACCAATATTCAAGTTTTACAGAGGACATCATCCCCAAGATTTCCAACTCTTTAGATCAGGAACAATACACCGACATGATTTTAAAAGCAATATCTCAACCATTCATTTGAAATAATTCGAAGCTGTGAAATATTCATAGGTCAACAACCCTAGTTCTCTACGTCGGACATTGATAGGTCAGATGAAATGAGGATAGAACTCACCCAACCATAGATTACAATTTAATGTCTTGTGTCTTCAGAAAAATCATCGAATATCCGTGGGCATCCGTCCCAGTTCTTCTGTTCTCTTGCTTCCCAGTACCCCCCAACATAGCGATAAGATCCATCCTCACCATCCTTTCGAAACCATCTGGGTGTCCATCCACTTTCCTGCAGTTTCCTCGACTGCAATGCAAAAGAAAATGGGAAAAATTGGGGCAAACATCAAAAAAACTTCATTCATTATTCTTGAGCACGGGAGTGTGCAAGCATTTTAGGAAACAGTTTGATAAACAAGTTTTTCTAATACATATTGACAGATTTATGTACCATTCGTTGCCTTCTCTCCAACCGCAGTTTCTCCGCATCAGCCTTTTCGTACTCCCCATTCTCCAGATACCGTTGGTCTGGTCGGAGCCTTGAATCCGTAGGTGGAAGTTTCTCCTTAATCCGTGATCAAACACTCGGGATCAGACAGCTAGAACAGAAAATAAAAAGAAATAAGACAAAAAGGAGAATGTAGACAATAAATTGACTTAACATGTCATTTCTACCTCCAGTCCAGCTGTTAACTCGTTTAGTGTAATTGCAAATGACGTCAAGTTGTACCGAGTGGGATTAGCAGGAGGTTTACTCCTCTTCCATAACAAGGAGGCATCTGATAATGGGCTGCAGCCCTTTATATTGCCAGCACTATCGTCAGGGATGTAATACATACTATCATCCCATTTTCCAAGTAAAGTTGTAACCTTCTTCCCCATGACATCTTCCACAAAACCATGTACCTGTCACACAGGGAGTAAGAAATTAAATGGCTTCAGTATATGTAAAGTGAAAATTAAGCAAGATTAGCACTTGTAGGCAGACTAGAAAAAGCACGATCACATGGACATAAATGACTGAATAAAATCGAGATTAGATCAGAATTAGCCCAAAACCCCAAATGAACCCAGCCCAAGAAAATGTGAGCTCAGGCAAAAGTTTTCAGCCCGACTAATAGTTAGGCCAGGCTTGAAAAAACATAAGCTCAGGCTTCTTTATTTGCCAGCCCAAAAAGTTTGAGATCAACTCATTTATGTAAACCTATTAAAAACAACAAATACATTAGAGAATGAGATTTCATGTTACCCCCTTAATTAAACTTTTCAAGAGAATTGTAAAAATCCAACCAGTTACATGTAGATCAAATTTCGTTTCAAAATAACTACAGTAATTTGCACTGTTTTAGGGGATGGCTAATGGGGCGAGAGAAGAAGGCAGTTAGCGTACCATGGTGGAGGATACTAGAGCGTATGGGGTGAGAACCAGTAAAAGTCAAAGGATCAGGGGTTTTAGGGCTATTTATTACTTCAGCAAAGTCATACTTACATGTCTTTTGTTGTTTTCTCTTCTGTTGCCGTGTGTATGGGGTTCAAGGGGTTTCTATTTCTCCAAGAGCTTCATATATTGTTTAGTATGTTTGGCTTGTGTTGTTATTGTCACTTTGATGTATTGTCATGTACATTACTCTTATATAAGGAGGCTTTTACCTTTCTACTTTTCTTAATTAATGAAATCCTTTAATGTCTCTGTTTCAAAAAAATAAAAAAACAGTTGAAAATTCAAATGGAAGCTAATCGATCTTGAGTAAACAAAGTCAGAAAGTGTCCTTATATTTCTAGTGACTCTGAGTTTGAGCACTAAATCATGTGACTTCAATTTGATTCTTGTACAATTTGTAGGGGTGAAACTCGGGTCGGGTTTTGGCCCGAACCCGCATGACTGACACGAAAATCATGCGGGTCGGGTTATGAAAGTCGGGTCAGCGGGTCGGGTCGGATCGGGTTGAGAAGTAAGAAACTCACATTGAATTCTGTTCGAGTTGGGTTGAGAGATTTTTAAGTTAACCCGACCCGACCCGGTAAAACGTAGGCTAAAGTAGGTTCAAAATGAAGTTGGGTCGAGTTTCGGGTTGCGTCATGTTATAATTCGAGTCAGGACGGGTCGGGTCAAGATGTCCGGGCCAAAAGTTCAGGTCGGGTTCCATATATTAGTAACTCGGGCCGGGTTGGGTTTTAAAAAAACCAATCCAATTTCAGCCCTAACAATTTGCTTAAACAAAATTTAATAATTAGAAATAATTAAACCAGTGAGCTTTACCAACATGCCAAACGTGCACATGTATTGAGAAGCATTTTCCATACTGCAAAAATATCCTATGATCTCACTAATAAATTTATGAAATTTAGGATTAAACACAATATCGAACATTTTATCAACTTACCTGACGTGGATTCCGGTCAAGGATGCCCTGCTCTTTGAACTTCAGTTTGCATGAGTACTGACGATTACCACTTATATGCATTGTTCCATGGTGATCACAGTATACTTTTCCAAAGATGATATTATATATGGTTGTTGTGACCTAATATTTGGAAGGGTGAGCACAAGTTATTAACCAGGAAGGAAACATAAGGATAATGAATAAGAAACATTAACACCTGCAAATGCATTCCTTTATGAAACATGCACAAAACTCAGTAAGGGTAACCATTTAAACATACCTTACTCCACTGGAAGATCTCCCCATCATCAAACTCTAGCGTCAGGGTGCCAATAGGATCAAGCTGAATAGAGCGACCCCGGAATTTGGATCTGATATTACTATCACCCCAGAATTTCCATCCTTTCCCTTCACAGTGACAGGCTATGAGCATGGGGTGGTGGCTAACCTATTATCAAAAATTATGAACAAGATTACTTCTAAAAATACCAAACCCCCTCATGCATTTGATAATTAATGAATGAACATCAGAATTAACAATATAGCAGCAAATATGAGGTTGTCTCAGAAAAAAAATAAAAAACAAATAAAAACTCAGAAATGATTTAAAATGATGCTTATTCATAGGCCCAAGTTATACCGTCTTTTAAAACAAAAAGAGCCTCAAGTTAAACAGTCTTTAAAACAAAAAGAGATCTAACATCATTCACTCAATTCTGTTTAAAATTCAGACATGCCCTTCAGACATCTTACCCTGAATCATAAGCCAAGCAATGGAAAGTCTTCAGCCAACCTCAGGGAAAAGCATTATGGTACAATGCCACATTCAACAAAATCCTTTGAACCACACCTTAAAACCAGAACCCTTCCTAACATATGCTTGATGTGAATTTCCTTGAGGAGTCTAATTCACCTCCATCTTCTGCCCTGTTAATTTGTATCACATAATTGGTCTTTGCTTTTAATTTCTTCTCTCTTTAAGAAGAAACCCAAGCACTTCTCTGTCCGTAATGAATGGCTGCCGAGCAAGCTTTTCCCGTTTCTACCCCAATCCTATGCCAAAAAACCTGCTATCCAATTTGACATCTTCTTACATGTCTAATTTACACTTTCAAAGAAATGGCAGTATCCCAATTTTTGCCACACCAAGTTGCCAATCAGCAACGATTACTCCTCTTGCTCCCCTCTGTCAATACCCCTGCCCTGCCCAACCAACAAAAAAAAAAAGCTAAAAAAAAAACCCAACGGTGCCCAGGCCACAGGACCCACTCATTTGCCATCTACTTATATGTCTCATTTACAGGCACTAGTCCCACTTTTTGTCACCAAGATGTCAATCAGCAATGCCTTCTCTTCTTGGCCCTCTCTCCCCTCCCCTCACCCATTTGCCATGTACTTATATGTCTCATTTACAGGCACTACTCCCAGTTTTTGTCACCAAGATGTCAATCAGCAATGCCTTCTCTTCTTGGCCCTCTCTCCCCTCCCTCACCTCCCTCCCCCCCCCCCCCCCCCCCATTTGCCATCTACTTATATGTCTCATTTACAGGCACTAGTCCCACTTTTTGTCACCAAGATGTCAATCAGCAATGCCTTCTCTTCTTGGCCCTCTCTCCCCTCCCCTCACCCATTTGCCATGTACTTCTATGTCTCATTTACAGGCACTACTCCCAGTTTTTGTCACCAAGATGTCAATCAGCAATGCCTTCTCTTCTTGGCCCTCTCTCCCCTCCCTCACCTCCCTCCCTCCTTCCTCACCCACACAAAAAGAAGGAAAAAAAACCACCAGTGCCCAGGCCAAAACCCACCCACCACCATACCCATTTCAATGTGTTCAACTTACCCCCCATCAAAAACTTTAGAAGCTTGGTACAGCTTCATTGGATTCTTTCACACCCACTGGCAAATCTTAACACCTACTCCTATGAAATTATCAATTAAAAAAGGAGTGGCACCACAAAGAGCAACCAAGAAGGAGCACAATTCAACAGAACCTCACCATCATATTCAATACACCTCTGACTAGACCAAATAGTAGGCAAGACTTCCAAATATATATTCGCAAAGTGTACGTTTCAAATGGCCCAAAGTGTATGTGTGAACGTGTATACTACAAAAAACTTTGGACCATTCATAATGCATCGGTGGGTTTCATAATATAAACAAATAATACATATCGTCAGGAAGTAGTTTATTCCTTCTTTGGAAGGAGGGGTCACTATGGTTGACCAAGAATTGAAGTTGCCATTCACAGTGAAAGATTATTACCAAAACCAATTGTTTCTTGAAGTTGCTGTTCACAATGAAAGAGTATTGCCAAAACAATTGTTTTCCTGGTCCTGGGCCACAAATCATTAACGATTTTTTTTTCAAAAAGAGAAAAATCATTAACGAATTTGACACCTACTGATGACGGTAAGGTTCATTATCCAATAAAGAGTATAAAAGCTACAAAAAAAAAAATATCAGAAAGTGGGTGAAATACTGTTAAATGTTACGACCATTTAGCCATTTTAGTGTGTTTCTTTTTAAGGAATCATTTTTGGGGTATGTTGCTTTTTATATGGCAGGACACAATATCCCCAAGGTTTACCCTTTTATTGAGACAATATAAATACCAATGAAAAGCATGTTGCTAGCATTTTTAACTCTTTTTTCCTTTTGGTTTTGGAAGTTCAAGTTTCTGGAGCATTTCATTGGGGAAAATCAATAATCCCAAAGGAACATCTTTTTGTTCACTTAAGATCTAGTGAGTTACAAAGGGCGGGCATAAAGGACCACAAGCACTCTCCATTTAAGCAAGGTATTTTGTGTTTGTTTGAAGTCCTTAGATCAAAGGGAAGGATTTAGCTTTGGAGATCCGTCGACTTTGAGGCTGTCCCAAAATGGACCCTACGCTGCATCACAACCTAATACAGTATAAAAAAGTTAACATATTTTAAAAGAGAGATATTAGTGCAGTACATTCAAATTTTGTTGAATGATTTTTTTTTTTTGAAAATTTACTCAAACAAGAACATGCATTAAGTAAAACAACTAAAGAACAAAGCAAAACTGTCACAGGGGCCATTACATTTCTGCCTACCAAATGAATCCCCTCTGTATTGACGAAAATTTGTTGAATGATTATTTAACTAATGGTTTTTCAAAATGGAACAATTAACTAAATTGTTTACAGAGAAATTTGTCTGGATTTCGGATACTAACCTTTTCTGAAAAGAAATGGATACCCTTTTCAGGGTAGTCAGCTTCATAAGTTTCCCCTAACAAAGGATTGAATGGCTTGCAATTCCGACCTTCAGATGACGCATATCCAGAGACTGCAAAGGCTGCTACATTCAGAATTCTCATAAGGTTGTTCCCCTACGCAAGTATATTCCATGATTAGCAAAATAGATGCCACACATCCAACACAACATTGCTAGGATTCATCATATAGCAATGACAGCATATTGCATCACAATTGAAAAATTGTAAAACAAATAAATTTGCATAATAAACATCAATTACATAGAGACAAACCATATACGATTAAAAACCAAATTATCTAGAGACAAACAAATTGCGTCCATAAAAATTCTACAATCTTCTCTTTTGCATGTAAAGCACATTTTCAAATTTGCACAAATTCGTGAATTGTCAAAAAAAAAACCCCTCATAAGTACCAGAACAAATAACTTGACAAGAAAAAAAAAGGGAAACCCATTTATCTACCCTAACTTCTAATAACAGCAAAATGGACAAAATGGTTACATCAAAAGAAGCGGTGATGATAATAACGACAATTACCAAATATGCACAACTAAATTTTATCTCAAATAATTGCAACTCAGCCAGCCACTGCCATGGTTTGACAAACAGCACTATTTCTGTTACTCAGAAAATGGTATATGGCCTACTGCAAAGTCATCCAGGCAACATTTTTAACAAAAAACCTAGTTCTAAGAGCACAAAAACTGACATTTTCTGAATTTGACAGATTTTTTTAATGATGACTGAAATATTACACCAAAAAGTATGACTTACAAAGATAGATCAGAAGCAGGTAAGATCAAAGAAAATTGAATGTAGAACTGTAGAATTGCATGGGCACAGGTACATGAGTCAGAACTTGACATGGGAATTAGGTCTCCAATTTGGCAAATACCGCAATATGGATTAAAATAAAATATGAATAAATTAAACTAAATATTTGTTAAAAATAAAAAACCTGTAAAAATAACATAACTATAATATAATGTTGAAATGTTTATTATTTGATTTTGATTGAAGATTATACAGATAAATATATCTGTATAATCTTCAATCAAAATCAAATAATAAACATTTCAACATTATAATTTTTAGATTGTAGAAAAAGTTATGATACTTTGTCACCATGCAAAACAGTGTCACACTAGTATTAAAATAATCCATCATGTGACCAACATGTGCTAGAAGAATACACAAAAAACATCGCAAGAACAGGTTGCCCATTTCAAAGAACCCATATAAAACTGGTATGAAATATCACAAAAACCAAAAATTTTGAGAAACATCACCACCCATATGAGGTCAAATATTCACAAAAACTGCTCATCGATCAGTTATAGACCGTTTTGAGCATAATGAATTATTTTACTCCTTAACAACAAAGAATGGTGTGGATTAATGAAAATTTTGTTGCAATAAAGTTGGATGTGGTATATAAGTGCCATGGATCCCCTTTTTGAGATGGGAACATGACACGAACTCTCAAGTCTCGACCTTTATGATTGCAACAATGAGCATTTAGCAACAATTCTACAGGTTCTAGTCCGATGTCATCATCACTCACACCACAAGTCGAGACTAATTAAGATCTGCATAATAAGCATCATAAAACCAAATTGCCACCTTGACAAGAAGCTATAGCACAACTGGCAAGGGATCGTAGTTATAGCCTAAAGTTAGAGTTCAGGATCAATGGGGTATTTGGCCGAAATAATTTGCCAAATTCAAATATAAAGGCCAACCCCAAATCGGTGAAATAAATGACTTAGACGATGATGACACCAAATTGTCACATCAAGTGTTGGCACTCTCTTTAAAATATTTCAGAGAACAAAAAGACAAAAGAAACAGATAATAAATCAGAAGTTGGACAAAGAAACAAACATAAATCAAAAGTTGCAGCACAGGAAATCACAAGAGATAAGTCAAAAGAAAAGAATAGAACATACAAACTAGATGCCCTTGAACTTTTTCAGATCAATGAAACTAGAGGGTGTGATATTTACAATCTTACCGTTTTCCCATACTCATATGCTCGATCTAGAAGATACGAATACTCTAAGTCCTCAAAACACTTTTGGAGAGATGATATTGGCTCATTAAAGTAGACAGGAAGACACACGCGTGTGAGATCCTTCCCAACATTATCTTTAATCATTGACCAAAGGCTTACACCTTTCTCCTTCTCAATAGGATCTGGCAATTTTGTTCGCCTCTCAATGTGTTGGCACTTATTATCAGTATGCTCTGTTCTATGATTCACCCTCTCCAAATTATCAACGAAATCATCAGTTCTCAAACTATTTGTAACACAGCAGGCAGCCTCTATCGTAGATCCCAAAGTATCCATAGAATCAGTGAATGACTCAGTTGCATTGAAGTAATATATTTCATCTTCATCTGAAGCATCCTCAGGTTCTTGCTTTTCTATATCATCAGATGATTCCGTAAAGCTGCACTCTAAACAAAAAAATGAACCTTTTAGAAAATATTGTATATTGCCATATTATTAAGTGGTAGGCAATTATCTCATATAAGAAAGAAATAGTTAGAAATTGGATGAAAAAAAATAAAGGGCATCCAATAAGGGACACATCAGAGAAAAAAATATAAATGGCTAAAAGAAAAACAAGTGATAAAGAATATGATTTTGATATTATGGGACATTTTTTAGTTATTTATGGCATAAATCAAGAAAAAGGAAAGAGATTTATAACAAGTTATTTTCTTCTCGTTTTCATGCAAGTGCAAGAGGCAGACGTTGATCACAAAAATGGGCTAGATACCACAGTGAGGAGGAAAAAACTCTAGAAGCAGTAGCTGGTGATGTAGAGCTAAAAGTAAATGGTGTGAGAGAACGAGACGGGAGTAAATGTAAGAGTTGCACCACCAAGATGGTGGGACCCACAGGTGAGTTTTGATGACTCCAAACTTTATTTAAACATATTTGGAAAATGGACCTGAGTCAACTCGAATGACTTTGATTGAGTGGACTGAGTTTGTACATTTTATTGAGTTTTTTAAAGAAAAAATATTAAAAATTAATGAATTACTTATTTTGACACTATTTTAAATCAACTCTCAATTTTAAAGTTTAAAATTATATAATTTAGTGTGTAATGGATTTATAAATATTGAGAATATACACAGAGTGAAGAGTGAGGTTTAAAGAATGGAAATAGATGAATCTAAGATGTACTTTTAAGAATGCTATTTTCATAGAAAAATCAGGTCCATTGGATTTAAAAAGGTATCAGTTTTAACTTTTAAGAGCTCATATATCAACAGTCAAAACATGGATGGATTTCTGATCCAACATATCAACTCGAAATGAATTCAAGTTCGATATAGATATAATTCAATGAGAATAGATTTATGTGAGAATACGAATGAGTGAGTTCGGATTTCAGTGGGCCCATATGAGACAATATAATAATATCAATGTTTCTCGAGTTTTTAGTGCAGTTCTCGATTGCATTGACATTATACTTTAATGATACAACAATCGATTAGCAAAGAGCTTAAATTTTATAGAGAAGCATCAGGGGACTTTGGACCTAAATTGACTATTAAAGATTGCGACAAATTAACTAACATTGAGTTGTTTTGGATATTGGACGGTGGATTGGATTGTTAGATGAGATTATAGATTATCAAACGTTTTTGTTGGAATGATATTGGGACATGGATGTTAGAATTTTTTTTTTTTTTTTTTTGGAAATGGTTCATATATTAATAGATAAAGAGGCACCAGAGGTGCAAATACATAAATAAAATGCTGATAAATCAACAAGCAGAAAGTACAGGAAAATAAAGAAAACACAAAGGCCTTAGGCTAGATCGACACATTCTTTCCAGGTGCGCAAAATGTCAAACATAGAAATATTCTTGATTTCGTATAAAGAATAAGCCCAAGAAGCACACTTAGCCAGATCACGTCTACCAACCGCCTCACTTGTCTCACTAGTATCTTTGAACACCCTATTTGTTTATTCCCCACCACAGGCTCCAAACAGTGGCAAATAAAGATAACCCCACAATGAAGAGCGCTTAGGCCAGACGGAAGCGATGTCCCAAGCAAAGGACAACTCAACAAGCGACGCAAGCATAATCCAATCCACACCAAACTGACCTAACACCGAGTATCAACTTTAGAATAGAAATGGCAGTGCAAAATAAGATGATTCGACTCTTCAGAAGATGTTGGATTATTAGTTTTTGGTATTTATAATTTTGTTAGCAGGAACAAGAATATTTTTTATGAAAATATAATATTTGCCTTTTATTGTGTGCTTTGTATTTTATATTTTATTTTCATAGTTATTTATATTTTATTATCTATTAATTTATTTTATACGTATTTAATAATTAATACTTTAATATTATTTACAATATTATATTGATAGCACGAGTTTGACCAAGGTTGAACCCTTTTTTTGCTGACAGAAAGTGCCCAAGAGACACACCCATAGGGTACTTTACCAAACTAATCCTTCGGGACACATACACACCTCCCTACACACACATATCAGGTTCAAACGATGAGGAGTAACATTACAAAGTTGAACCTTATTGAACCCAACCTTTTAATAAGACGGTTTGACTCACGGGTCGGTTTTTAAAACATATGTTTACAAAGGACTTTCAGACTTCGAGCCAAATTCTTCGAATGAAGACGAATCCAGCAACCACACTATCCAAAATTTGCGTCCCAGGCACCTTAGCAAGGATTTTGTAACTCCTAAATATAATAGCTGCCAATGTACTATGATTTGTAAATGTAATCAAGACATTGCTCCTACTTGCAATGTTAGATGAAGACATACTCCAAGCATATTAAAAATATTTTAAAAAGCAATATTTTATAACCAGTTAATTCAAGATTTTCCATGCACCTCTCAATTGATAAATGGCTTACACAAACATTTATTTTATTCACAAATTCAAATTATGATTCAAAATTACATAAATATTTCCTTAACAATTTAATCAAATAAGAGTATATCAAATCACTAGACCAAATAAAAATTAAAAGCAAGAAGATATCCAAGAGGGGGGAAAAGCCAGAATAAGTGAATTACATTCGATGTTGTGATGAATTGACCACAAAGTATTTATAAAAATATTAAAAAATGAGTTTTTATAAAAAAAAAAAAAAAAAACCTTTCAAAAAAAATATTAAAGAATGAGCATTCTGGGTAAAAAGAAAACAGACATAATAGGAGATTTAAAATCTTATACCACTATATTTTCCATGTCCAGGGCTACAGATCCCATGCTTCATCAAGTGGACTGAGGCCCCATTAACTCCAATGGTTTCAACTTCCACATTAGTTGCCTGAAAGTCAAAAAAAAAAAGAACATGAAACATAATTAAACTGGGCATGCACCATACACCACATATATGTTAAACTGGGCATACCACACGAACTTTATCTAAAATTCTAAATTATATTATAGTACATCTCTAAATTATGTTGTTAGTATACCTAAGTCACAGATACACCAACACATGAACCAACACCGAGGCTGAATTTGGATTAGGCGAAAGCTTTTCAAGGGATCCTCTTGCTAAGGGATTCTCTTGTATCTTGTTTGGTAATCACAGGTAAAAAGGAATGACGAGGGGGAACCATGGTTTCTCCTATGTTTCCAAGAGAAACAAATTTTGGGTTAGGACATAAATGAGAGGTAAATTGGGCCGACCTTTCTCCTACCAGCAATATCCAAACAAACACCAATGTATCCAAAGCTGGAACTTTATCCAACTTTTTCAAGAATTTGGCTCTCAATCAATGCCTCTCTCAAACCTTTAACAAGTCCATCCATTATTATGTGGGTAAACGGAACTTTCCTCTTCTTGCAAGGTTGGGCTTCACTTTTTAAGAACTTGAGTAATGAAAAAGGGTTGGATTGATCAATAAGCACCTTCTTTATTTTTTATAAAGTTCATTTGCAAATGGATGCCAATAATTCAAGGATTTGAAAGCATAACAGTTTTGGTCTCGTTTCTCTTAAATCATTTTTTTCCTAATAAGAGCTTCAATGGGTTAACTTCCTGCTCTTTTTCGAGGATCAAGAATACTCCTGCAACTCCAAGAGTCCAAGCCTTCATTTGGACACCTAGATTGGACAAAATTAACTATTGATCGCTTACACAATCAGTATCACGTTTAGGGAAGAAAGAGAGAAAGAGTTGAGGGTGGAAAAAATAAAAAGCCCGTGTTTCTTAAAAGACTGCTCTCGTGTAAATATCAAATCCCAAGTATAACTCTAATATAAAAGAAAATGCAAGAGGGGAACCTTTTTCACTTTGCAAATTGGAGGACAAAAACATTAATAATCTTGCTTCTTACTTTGAGGTGTTTACGTGGGATCTACTTCATTTATTAGTTGCATATTTTACTTGCCTTTCAATTATGAAGACGAGATTCAAATTCTGATTGTGATATCATATTAGCTACAAAAAAGAGGGGAAACCATAAGACTAAAAACAAAGCAAGTGTCCCACAAATTGATGTGCATATATTTACATAGCTGTTGCAAAACTCAAAATAAATGATAAAGAAAGTGAAACTACCAAAAAAAAAAAAATTCACTCAATACAAAGTAACAAAACACAGCATAGCATCAAAATAGAACTAAACTATGGTAAGAAATAATTTCAGCTTACATTAACTATGTTATTCATGTGCACAGTAACATCAATACATTAATAACTAAAGGCAACATCCAAAAGAGCTTGTTCCATTTTTCAACCAAAAAAGGCATACTATACTTAACTGTATTAATACCATCAAACAAGGTTATTCATTCATAATGGTCAACAACAACCAACACGTGTCATAGTACACCAAAAACCTCAATATTGTGCACATCGGGGATTTTGTAAACATCATTTTCAGTGTTGTTAACATCATTCGGTTCTCGATTCAAATTGTACATTGATTTAGGGGTACGGCGATCCGAATCAATTATAGGGTAGAATCGTAAATTCCAAGATTCAAACCCTAAAATCGTAGAATTGGACGATTCAGTCAAGAAAGGGAAAATAGATGTTTAGCACCTCTTTTGCTGTTTTGCATGGGTGTAGAAGGCAAAATACACGTGTAACTGGTTAATAGGCCTGCAAGACCCACGAAATCTCTCCTTTAAGACATTTCTAGGAGACTCCAACAGCCCAACAATAGCATTCCCTCTCTTGTGCAACCATCTTATGTCTTTTGAAGGTTGAAACTAGAACTTGATGCTCTCAAGAACTCTTAGAAAGCAACGCAAGCAATCATAAGTGCGTGCTTGCTTCTTCGACGTATGTTTTTTTTCCTTCCTCTCTGCTTTCATTTCTTTTGGCTTCTTTATTCTTCTTTGTTTCTTCCTCCTCTTTCATGCCTTCTTCTGTAATACTCCGCCCCAGAAGGGTCTATAGAGTGGAGGAGAAAAAGTCTTACATTGCTATTTGCATTAAAAATTCCCTGGTATATAAGTGGTAGCCTTCCTCCTTCTAGCATAAGGTCTTTTACAAGCAACAGTGAGTTGGCTAGCCAAAGCAAACCTGTGCAGGTCCGTGTGTAGGCCCAAAGCGGACAATATTGTGCTAGAGGGACGGGTCATTACAAATAGTATCAGAAATGGTTTAACTCTCTAACTGAGGGCGTGGGCTTGGTTATTGTGTGTTTAACTCTCTGCCTAAGGGTGCGAGCTTGGTTATTGTATGTGCAGAGCCGGAGACGGCTCTAGCTCTAAGAGGGGTAAGATTGTAATACCCCGCCCTAGAAGAGTCTATTGTGTGGAAGAGAAAAGGCCTCACATTACTAGTTGCATTGAAAATTCCCTAGTATATAAGCAGTAGCCTTCCTCCTTCCAACACAAGGCCTTTTGGGAGCAACAATGGGTGAGCTCGCCAAAGCAAAGCCGTGCGGGTCCATGTGTAGGGCCAAAGCAGACAATATTATGCTAGCGGGACTGATCGTTACATCTTCTCTATTTCTTCCTCCTCTTTCTTCTTCTTTTTCTTCCTTTCTGTTGCTCTACTTTTGCCTCCTACTTCATTTTTCCTTGAGTGTCTTCGTTTTTCCTCTTTCTTTCCTCGTACAAGGACTCTCTCTTCTTTTTTAATTTTCATCAGGGCAGTGTTTTTATATTTTTAAGTTTTTACAATTTTTTGTTATTATTAAAAATCCTCCCTTTTAATTTTTCTTTTCAATCTTTTGTATCTATTTAAAATAAAAATAAAAGCTCTAAAAAAATTATTTTAAAAAATTATTTGAAGAATGCTATTAACGTTTATTAAAATTCCTTTGATTTATTTGTTGATTTTAAAAATTTATCAATACAATATTTACATTTTTGTTTATAAATTATGAGGAATTGAAAAATTGTCTTATTCACATTCAATGTCGTGTTACATGTCTTAATAATTTATAGAATAATTTTAAAAAAAAAAAAAAATTATGAATCTTACGATTCTACGATTTTTATACACAACTCACATCCTAGAACGATTTTCCAACACGATTCGATCTTCACAACCTTGATCATAACCCCATAACATCAATCAAGGTAATTATGGTTTGTTACTAAAATTATTTTGATTTATTTGTTGATTTTAAAATTTTATCAATACAATATTTATATTTTTGTTTATAAATTATGAGGAATTGAAAAATCGTCTTATTCACATTCAATGTCGTGTTACATGTCTTAATAATTTATAGAATATTTAAAAAAAAAAATTATGAATCTTACGATTCTACGATTCTGATACACAACTCACATCCTAGAACGATTTTCCGACATGATTCGATCTTCACAACCTTGATCATAACCCCATAACATCAATCAAGGTAATTATGGTCTGTTAATTTTTATTTTTTGAAAATTGTGGTCTATTAAATTTTAACCCCCCACAAAGGCATCCAATAAAATGGACATCAAATATTCCCTCCAAAATTGTAGCAATTTAGCCATAAATCTAATTACTATTATAAAATAAGCAATACTTATGGGTGCACACTGTTAACAACGAAGTATAGCAAGTGTTTCTAAATCACAATGACAAGCAGTTAAAAATTATTAAGTTTGTCCACAAAAGCATAATTGTCATGCAATAAAATACCTCGAACTGCCTTAATGTGTCAATCAAGTTAGATCGTTCATCGCAAAGAAGACTCAATCGGCCATGCATCTCTGAAAATTCTGACAGCATGATCTGCTCACAATCCTTGATAAGTACCTCACTAACTCCATCTTCAACCAACCGATCTCTAAGCTTCTTGGTAGAAATTGATATATCATTTTGGACAATGGAGAGTTTATCATTCAATGGTGTGAATGAAAATAAGTTTCTTGCAGATACCAAAGCTTCTATCCAAGCCACACGATCTTTCCTAGAGTTAGTTCTCAGATGAAGAGTCTTTGTTGCAGTGAATATATAGAATCGCCGATCATCAGACTTACTCTCACGAAATGAAGAAATCTTGACCAAAAGAAAAGTATAACCATTAGCTTCCACAAAACATGCAATTTAAAATAAATCATTGAATGAAGAGTTGGACATTTTATCCATGGGATGCTAACAAGCCCATGAGAAATTCATGGCCATCATCACCATATGCATAATAAATAATCAAATAGATGAGATTCCACAAGTTCAACAAAGACATAAACCAGATCATATACTTCTAAATATTTATTCACTCCATAAACTCTTGCTTAAATTTTTATTAGAGCCATAAAAAGAGTTGTCTATTTACCATGTCAAACCTAAGATCATTTATGCACTTATTTCCAATTCTCTTGAAACAATAAAAAAAGGATAAAATATTAAGGTACTATTACATGATTCAAAACACACCAATTCTTACAACTCAATTGCAATCCTGTTGAATGGGAGAATCAAAAGATAAAAGAGTGGAACTAACAATTACTTAAACGTAGGCGAGGAAGTGACGAACCCCATTTTTGAGTAATTCAAGTTATCCAAGGGAAAGGTATAATCAAAGAAAATTTTACTCATTAGTTTTTTGCATGTACATTAACTGGTTGCTTGGTAAAAATGTAACTGGAATATTTTTTCTGTCAAAATTATTTTTCAGTTTGGCCTTCTAATTTCCCTCATCTTTTATTATTTCTATTAACTTCAAAACAAGATACACCACCTTCCAATTTCTGGTTCAGAGCAAAATAACCTGTTCTTATATTAAAATACAATATGTTTTTTGCAACGTCAATTAGAAAATAACTAACATGTTTAGTTGCTCCAACAATACCAAGCATAAAAGTATTCTGTCCCTTAACAATATCTAGCTCGCCTCTGGTCAAATAGCTAGCCATATCCCACACAAAATGCAGCTTGGGCTTTTTGTACTAGGCTCTTGTCTTCAGCTCCAGTAAAACCACAAAATGGAACAGATTGGGCACTAAACGGTAGTTCTTGGGTGTGCATCAAACCTAAAAGAACCATAGAAGCATAACAAGAAGTATGCATCAATTACCAAATTGGGAATTCCCTTTCATCTCAGAACACATCCCATAGAACAATCCAATTAACTTTCATCAATTATCGATTCCATATGCAGCAATCACTGATACAACATTTTGGAAGGATATTAGACACAAGGAGCAAATTAATATACGATTTAAAAGAGCTTCCATTCTGCATTCAAAACTCTTGCATTGAGGAGAAACTGGCATGGCAAGATGGAGAAAGGCACCAAAACAAGGGAATATTTACATCACCATCACAGTGAAACACAGAACGGCCAAAAAAATACTCCCAACATGTTTCCAAAAAAAATTAAATCGTTCAAAAAAAAAAATTACTTCCAAAAATAAGTTAAAGTAATAAGCTCTTATACATAAAAAAGAAAAAGTCATATATGTTCCAACAAACCAAAAGCCCCATCAAACAAAATCCTCCAAAGCTCATTCTTGCCAGTATCTACAAAGTCTGAACAGCCTCATGTCCTTGTGTCTATGCAACCCAACTGACAACAGCGTCGTCCCGATATCTACCGTCCTGGATATTTAACAGCCCGGAACGGACTAGAATCCTTCAAGGTTCATTCTCCCCGAAACCAAATCTCGCCAAAACCCCTCATTCTCCTTTTTTTTTCTTTTCAACAGCGCAGATCAACCATCATATCAAATACAGACAATAGAGGGAAATCCCAGATTACGTCCCATACCCTGCTTTAATTTGAAATGAAAACGCTATCAATGTAACGCAGCACTTGCAAACGAAAGTGGACACCCATTTCATAGAGAAGAGATCTGCCAAAGTTGATTCTCCCAGGCATCTCCTGACCTAACAAGAGCCTCCTATTTCCAACCCCACTGGCCAAAACCCTTCAAAGTTCATACTCCCAAGTTTTCTTTTTCTCGCAGATGCCGATCCAACATCTCAGATCAAATATGGAAAGCAGGCGGAAATGGGGGAAAGTCCCAATCCATTTAGAGATGGAAAACCCTAAAAATGTAAGGTATCACTCAAAAAAAAAAACACATTCCCTAGAGGAGATCTTCACCTCACACGGGAAAAAAAAAAAAAGATGAATAAGGAGGAAAGATACGGAAGATACTCACCGGGAATGATAGAAAAAACACCCAAACACTATCCGCACCATGCCGGCACCCGTTTTTCTTTCATTTTCTCCCCCGTTATAACACAGCTAAGGTTCACGGGAAGGACCGATGGAGTGAGCAAGGAAAAAGAAAGTGATGCCTTGCAAAATGCGAACAGAGAGAGCCGCTATTAAGCCCAAAAGTGACGTGCTACTAGCCGTGATGTGACGCACAGCCTATATGACTTGTAACGTATTATCTAGAAAATAGCCTATATATGCCGTGGCCTAGAGCACCTGCTGATGTGACCCACTTCAGACTAACGCCAGTAAAACTGTAAAATAATAGGACAAAAAAGTAAATAACTCGAACTCAGACCGAGCCATTAGAGAGAGAAAAAACGTCCGGAAAGAAAACAGAGGACGACTGCCTGGTCGTACCCGCATCCTGCATTCAATCCCTGAGTCGCGCAGACTGAGGAAAAAATATGCAGAGGAAAACTATTAAATATTAATAAAAAAATCATGATTTATTAAATACTAACACATCAGACGTCTAAGCATTTACTCTGCCGAGACCTGGTTAAATGAGACTGCAGAGAGGGAAGTGAGGGAGAGGAAAATCGACCCATTCGTCGCATTTTCTTTTTCACTTTTGAAATTTTAATATAATCAAATTCATTTAATCACAAATTAAAATTCATAATTAAGCCGAATTTCGTAAATTATTTCATCCGTCCACTGCACTGTTTCTGGATCATATGAAGCTGCAACATCTATAATTGCATTTATAAAAAAACCACATTTTTAATACTCCAAGTCCTTTATCCATCAATGTATCCCTCTGAAATCTCCCTCATCTGCCACTAATTTGTAATCATTCAAGGAGGCCGTTTGTGAGCATCCCAAACCATGTTTTTTTCACAATTATTCGGTTAAAAGGTACTCAAATACAATTATTTTTAATTCTACTAAAGATCACTTTTTTCCGAATGGACAGAGCTTTCGTCTGCATTTTCGTACCTTGAGATGGATGACTCCGACCGTTTTATGCTGCTTTCTCCTGCTGCTGCTGCTGACGCACCTGGAAAGACGAACGGATGGATTTCCAATGAAGCGAACTTCGTCGCTAGCGAGATCGCTCTCCGTCCGTCCGATCTTCGAGTAGGACAGGACCCCATTCCGCAGCGAGAACCACCGAGATCTCCAACCCTTGCCGTAATTAGTCCATTTGTAAAGTACGCCAGCGACATTGGCCCCCGATCCGAAATCCTTTTCAGCCGTGGCGTCAGATTCCGGCACCGGATCCGACCTCGCCCGGTCTCCAATCCCCGGACTCTCGATCGAGATGCAGCACAAGGGATGCATTTCTCTCACTCTCATTCTAAATTCCAGAAGCGGGAAAAAAAAATGTGAAGGAAAGGAGAGATCTAGGGTTTCTGACGCAACAGCTTCCAGAGGAAGGAAAGCTGAGGCTTCTGAATCTGGAGTAGTTTTTACATGCCGTCAGTGATTGGAAAAGAGAGAGGTGAGGATGAGTGGAGGGAGATCATTTATATGCTAGGTGGTCGGCAGAGAAGGAGGCACCGAAGCAGGGTGGTTGAGCGGAGTGGCTTAAACGTAAATACATGCCGAAAGAGGGGAAGATTCGAAAGGAGGAGCTTCAGTTCCCTCCTTTGGTGGTGATGGAGACGCATGATATTTCTGGGATTTTGTTAATATATTGGGGGCAGGACTGGCATATGTTCGCGCTCAAATATACCGTCGTGGGTCATAAATTAAAATCTTAAAAGATAGATAAAATATTAATATTTTTATAAAATGATAAAAATCTAATAGATGGATAAATTATCATCGATGATAAAAATGAAACTTATTAATTGTTTTTATGTTAAATTTAAAAATATTAAAAATTATTTTTATTTATCATAATTAGTAAATATATCAAACATACTTCTAAAATTTAAAAGATGAAATAACAATTTTAATAGTTTGTATTTATCATAGATCTTTATGTTCAAGCGTTAAAAAATATTCAAATATTTTATAATTTTAAGGTCTATCAAAAAATAGTGCTTAATTTACAAAAAGTTAAATTAAATGAGAATTAATTTATATACTAACTAATAACTATGAGAGATTATAATTTTAAATATATTAAAATATAATTTAAGAAAACAATGTAAAAAAAGTGTTTTCGATTATTTTTAGATATGTTCTGAGAATACATTTATATTGATATGAGTAACTTGAGACTCAAGTTAAATTATTTGTCTTTTTTTTTAATGATGTGGTTAGTGAATTCATGCCAAAGAACAATAGAAAACAAATGGAGAAGGAGGGAAGAGATATAAGTCCACAACCCGGGCCTAGTAAGAAAGAGCAAAACAACAGATGGCCCAAAACAGAGGAGTTATATGAATTATGAACTTTGTAAAATTATTGGAATGTCAAAATTTATAAGAATTTAATTTTTTTTTTTTAATTTAGGTGTGAGAAACTAGTGAGATTCTTAGATACACTAAGATTAGATTATGGGACTTGAACCCGCAATCTCCTACCTCTTGAGATGGGAGGCAACCATGTGGATAAAATTTACTTTTATAAAATATCTAGAGTCATTAAATTTAAACTGAGGGAAAATAAATAATATAAATGGAGCTTTTTAACTATTAAAATTATTTACTTAAATCAAACTATTAAATCTTTAAATAAAACTTTATTTTGAAAACACAGAACTAACAATCTTGAATGTATTTTGATAACGTTATATTTCTAATAAATTAATATCTTATCAAAATAGAGTTATATCAGATTTGAGATTTCGTGCGACGCTTCGTCGTCTCGTCCCGTAGATAGTCGTCGTCTCATATTAAGTTTCTGGGTTTCTTTTTGAGGAAAATTCCGTACAAATGTCGCCAAAATAACATGAGGCTTAAGAGAAATTTGGGAAGTGCGTTGTAGGCTCGTGGCCCTGGAACGGTCCGGGAAATTTAGCTTCTTCTTCTGCTGTGGTTTCCACATGATAGAGCCGGCCCCAATCTTTTTGTCCTCTATGCTATGATAAACCGGTGGTGGCGAAGATATTCGATGGTCAAATAGGAATAATAAGGGATAATAATTTCGGCCGATATAATTTTATTAGCCGATATTCAATATCTATATTGTCAATATCGGTTGATAAAAGTGATTTTTAAAAAAAAATAAGAGAGAAATTTTTCAGCCGAGATCAGGGGCCGGTCCTGGGTATAAGCTGTGTAGGCCGCCGCGTAGAGCGTCGAGACATAAAGGGCTCCCCACACTTAAACTTCTTAATATACTAGTAGTAAAGGGACCCTAAAATCTCACTCCGCCTGTAACTCCTAAGTTTTTTATGAATCTCAAGACTGGCCCTGGTCGAGATATTCAGATTTATAGCCTGAGAATGGCAAATTAGAGAAAGGATTTACTTATATTATTTGGCGCATTTTTATTAGATTTATATAAATATAAGAATATATATTTTATTTTAAATATAAGATCACAAAATAAATAACCGAATCTCAAAATAGAATTTTTAATATAATTATGTCCAAACTCACTAATCAATTTTTTTTTTTGAAGATGAATATATTTAATAAATATGATTCAAGTTCTATGATACGTGAGACTCGTTTTAAAAAAAAAAAAAAACAGTCCTAAAACAAATTAAAAAAAAAATACCTCCATTTATAGTTTTATACCAAAGTACATGTAAGTAAACGAGGGCAACAGTGAATTACTGTATCTTTTCTCGACCGAGTATGTCTCGAGTGACCCGTCATCCCATAATTGAAAAAGAACGTGCAAATACCACAGTGTGACGAAGCAAGTGGGAAATTAGAATTGACCATTCAAATATCAAAAATAAATTAAAATTAAAATTAAAATTGTGAATTGGGCACTCGTGTTACAATAAAGCATTAATTCATAATATATGAGGATTTTTTAAAATTTTCTCTTAACATATATTTTAATCAAAAGCACAGATCAATGTGTTACCAAAACCCCTTAAAAAAATTATATATTTTTTCATTGCAATTTTTTAGAAAGTTAATTGGAAGTTTATTATAAGTATATCCAAGGTAGTCATGTAATTTGAAGAAAGTTAAAAAAAAAAAAAAATTGTAAAATGACACAAGCAACTGCAATCTTAACTACGTGGCACATTATGGATCCCACCATTTCTATGGTGCATCTGCAAAGGCAGTTTTTACTCCAACCAGATAAAAATGAAGGAAAGCACAAACATGACGAGTGACATATGTCTCGTATACTTACATTTCTAACTCTAGTCTTGTCTTTTTCTTATAAAACAGTGAGAATGAAATTTTCTAACACAGGTACATGCACATATTGATATTAATATTAAGTGATAAATAAAAAAATCGTTTAAAAAATGACTATAAGACGGAAATTAGATTTTAAGTTTTGATTTACGGAATTTGAAAATTTTCAACTCTCCTAATTATATTAATATTATAAATTGAGAGAATTTATACACAATTTAAAAATTTTATTATTAAATTTGGTAGCTGTAATCTGTTAAAAACATGTCTTAATCTAATTCACGGTGAATAAAATGGGAATTAATTTCAATGTGTTTTATTCAATCTTGAAACTCAAGATTATGAGCAATTCCACTGACACTTTTTTATTAGTGTACTCTAAAGATGATGAAAGAATTTGTACCACTGCAACTCAATGAATAGATGTGAAGAGCATATACAAACTGGCTAAAGGTATGCATCAGATGAGTGACTGTGAGATAAACTAAGGAGGCGACAATTTGCCTCTAACGAGTGAGATCCAGTAATGGTTCATCATCAATTGGACGAAGTTTGAGATCAGTCTAAAAGAGAGTATCAACAAGGTAGTAATCTGTTAACCTACCACGAATAATGATAATTGATGCATATTTTGATTGATTCAAAATATAACATTTAGAAGAGTAGGCAATCTCAATCCCAAAAAATAACAGAGAAGTCTAACTTCTTTTATTTCAAATGTATCATAAAGGAGTTGATTTAATTTTGAGATACCAATAACGTCATCCACAGTGATGATTGTGTCATCAAGGTAAAGAAGTAACAAATTGCAGTTGCAATTGGATGCGGAGACAAATAGAGTGAGTCGTTGAGGCCCTATGTAAAGCTGAAGTAAAGTAGTGTGAAATTTACCAAAGTAGGTTTCGGGAACGTGTTTAAGACAATATAGAGCACGTCGGTAAATGACAAGCTTTATGAGGACGATGAAGAAGATCATGAGGTGGTTATGTAGACTTCTACTCAAATATCTCATTGAGAAAAACATTTTTGACATCTATTTTATAAAACAATCATTGATAAATGACGGCAACAATATGAGAGTTTGAACTAACGTTATTTTAACAATTAGGGTAAATGTAATGCAGGATCGATGCTCACTAGTAGAGATATCAGCAAAATTGGGATTCCGAGTTTACATTGAGACTGGAAGAAGGAAGTAACGCTTGCAGCTATGGTAAGAAGAAGAAAAAAAAAACATAGAAAAATAAAATATAAATTTTCTTTGATTATTCTATCTAGAGTTGTATGTCTCTCGTCCATTACATTCACATATATTGATAATCTTTTGTCCAGTACCATAGCCTAGGAAGACATAAAATAGAATGAGGAGAAAGTTTCGTGCATTCGTTAGGTGGAAGAAACACAAAAAAGAACAACGAAACACAGAAATATGATCATAGGTTGGTTTAACTCCATAAAAACAAAAACATTCATAGCGGTAAATGCCATCAATAACATAGGAGGAAATGCGATTAATGAGATAAACAATAGTTAGAAGGACTTCACACAAAATGCAGTAGCAACAAGAGATGATAACAGTAGAGTTCGAGAGGTTTTGGCACTGTATCAATGTTTCCTTTTAGTAATCCGTGTGTATAGATGAGATAATTGATGCAAGAAACCTTTTAAAGTTAAAAAGATTTATGAGGTCACTACTTTTGTATTATCCTCCATAATCAAATTGATTTGATTTTGGAGGACGATTGAGTTTTGAATATTGCATTGAAAGAAGTGAGACCAGTGATAACCTCAATAGTAACACGAGAAAATATCAATAAAGGAGATATTAGTAAAATGAACCCCCTCTGGTTAAGACTTGAGAGTGGTGCAGGAATCTATACATCAAAGTGAACAAGTACAAATGGTTCAACGGTGGTAGATATACTTTTATTGAAAGGAAGTGTAGATAATTTTTTAAATTTACATTCAATATAGTAATAAGAAATGTTTGAAATAGAAATCAGTGTTATCAAAATCGGACCGAACTACGACTGAACCGCTGGTTCAGCTGCGACCGCATGGTCTGTGGTTCGGTCGGGATAAAAAATCGGCTGGTGGTCAAAATCTCATAAAACTAGTCAAAACCGCTGTTTTATGTAGTTTTGACACCAAAAACTGTAAACCGTGAACTATGGTTCATATATTTTATTTTATTTTTTTTATTTTCCCCTTAAAAAATGTATATATTTCAAATATAAAAATTTATTATTATTACTATCCCATATATTTCACCGTTTTGGTATATTACTCAAAGTTTGAATGTTATTTTTAATATTTATATTAATATTATTGATAAAATATATCTTACTTAATATTATATATAATATTTATATTATTTTAATACTTAACTGGCTTTTACCGACTTTGACCGCGGTCGAACTCGGTTGAACCCTGACATGCTCGAAGACGGTTCGTTATACGGTCCGGTTCTGATAATATTGATAGAAATACTTCCAACTGAAATAGTAGATAACAAATATTTCAACTGAGAAAAAGATTTAAGTCCTAATCAATAATGCCGTTAATGAAACATATAGAAATATTTATTCAAATAAAGACTAGACAACACCTGAGATGGCAAGATATGCAAATGTTGAATCAAATATAGTCCTCCCTCTCTCTGTGATAGTTCCCAACCTACTTTTTGAACCATCCTCTGAACCACACAAACAGAGGAAGAGAAAACAACATCACAATCACGATTAATGATTCGGCCAATAGACAAAACTCGATTTTCATTTCTAATTGATTTTTATACCAGATAGTAAATTTTCATATCTATTTTAATTTTTTTAATATTTATTTTTATTAGTTTCATCGTTATTGTCTCATTATACACCAAAAATATTAGAGTTACCGATTTTTTTTTTTTTATTTACATGTGAAAAATCATAGGATGCCCAGCTTAAAATCCCCACGGATGAGCCCACTACCCCTAGGGCACACCAAGGTTAGGCCATGAAGGCTTGAACCCGCAATCTACCGATTTTTGTTATTTTAATAGAGAAATTATTTGTATATAATATATTTTATAGTTAAGTTGACTTTATTATGTTGATTATAGGATTGCATCATATTTTAAAATCAAATGTTAGGGTCAAAATCTGTTTTATTTGTAGCCATCAAAATCAACGGTATGAAATTGTTAATTGGAATTTATTTTGAATGAAAAACTAACAATTACTTATTCTCACAAGAGGGATCAAGAACTTGGACCGGGTCAGATATGCAAATGTGTTTTTTCTCACATTGGATCATATAAAGTGATATAATATAACTCGAGGTTCCACGATAAAAATTACTCAGCTGAATGTAATCATATTTCACGGTTCATGACCAAATATCTGTTTATTTAATGTGTGAAATTTATCTTAATGAGAGAAGAAAAATAATACTAAATTTGATTACTGGACTTTGGACCTGATTCAGTAATCTTCTAAACTTTTTAAAGATGAAGAAACTCAATACCCTCACATCTCTCAGAGTAAAAGAATATTGAGTAAAACTTTAGATACACAGGTTCATTCTAAGCCATGCACCATAATATTAATTTTGACTAATCAAAATTGAAATAAATAATGTATATGAAAACATTTCAATCTTTCTCCAAATATCAGAAACATTTCAGCCTCTTTTCATTCTTTTCTAAAACTATCTTATTTATGCTATTTGTGATTTTATGTTTATTTCCAATATATAAAAAAAAAATTTGAGGTAAAAGTGTTCATATTTTATTTGTCTTTCTATAGATAAGTTTAAATTGAAAATATATAACCATTGTATTATTTACTTTGCAACGTATGAACAATTAATGATAATTTTATTATTAGAATTTAATACTTTATTGAGTTATACTAACATGTTGGACTCATTAATGGTGCCACATGCAGAGCACATACATCGAATTTATTATGTATAAAATTATAAAACTTTAAATAAATTAAAGTGACTACATGGGAGGGATAAGTTACATTTGAGTTGGAGACAATAAATTACATTTCCCGTTGAGTTGGTTGTACGTTACTGAGTAATAAAAGGTACTAATTTTCTAATCTAACTTAATTTTTCATAAAAAAATAAAATTATAATAATGAGATTATACTATTTTAATTGAAAGTAAAAATAATAAGATTTTTCTTTCATTTATAGTCATTGGGCTATGAGAAATAGATATAACGGACTGGTTTCTTTTAACATAAATAGAGTTAATAGGCTAAAATTATTTGATAAAATATTAAAAGGAGAATAAAGAGTGAATTCGATCGAGTCACGTTTGATTTCTAGACTCTTCAAGTCAATTCGATCAAAAATTATTTCAAGGCAATTACGTTGAAAAAAATTATGCAAAAATATTTTCATTGGAACTCATATTTTTAAAATCAAATTTAAAGACCCGTTTGATAGCATGTCCTTTTCAAATAATGATGCTGTTAGAGTGATAACATACATTAAAAAATTCATCATACGCTTTTCATTCAAAATATTGTTTGATAAGGTCTACCAAGAATTAGTATATACAACTTATAAATTAAATAAATGTCCACTTTAAATATGTCAACAATCGTTTTAATGAAAGAATTAAATATAAGTATTGAATAGATGTTATACTGTCACATTAGTTATATTCTTTTATTAAATAAAAAATATTCTTAAAAGGGAGCCACATTAGTCTCTATCTCGCCCAACAAATAATCTATATAATTTCAATTAAGAATAAGAATGCAAAATTAAACATGGTTATAATATCATTCCACCTTTTCAATTGTATTTTTTATCAAAATAATTTGTTTTTAAAATAGAGTCACAAGCACAATTATTCACTATCATTCTCTCCTTTCTTACTATTAAATAAAAAATTAACACCTCTAGATCAATCAAGGGAGAAAATTATCAACGTTAGTTTTAATTAAGAATTCATTGGAACATCGATGCTAATAACGTGCACTGTTTGAGATAAATTAAGATTTTTTAAAATTTTCTATTTTATTGTTAAACTAAATTTTAATCTATAATGATAAAATGAAACGTAAATAAGATTTTAAATTCATAAATCAATGTTAATAAAAATAGGGTGGTGCAATCAATTTTACATGGCTCACATGGTCCAGTCAACTGCGGTCTTGGTCCCATTAAATACGATAATTACTGATAGTGATGCAACATGTGTACGATCGGAATCGAGTTGTCTACACTCTACAGGCACGTTTCTCTCTCCTAAGACTGAGTAATTGGGGAAAAATTCATATTATTTTAATTAATAATATGATAACATTAGGTCAACTCTTTCTAACTCATCGATTTTTATCTTATTTTTTTATATTTTGACTATTTTTGAGATAAAAAAAACTTTTTTTAACCAACGTGAGAGTAAATTAAGACTTTTGTTCAAAATTAATTTTATTTATACATGAGATGTTTCTTTATATAAAAAGAGTAGAAAGATCATTTTAAAGAAATTTTATAATTTGATAGATAGGTTCTGAAAGACTATCAAAGTATAACTGAAAAAGTAAAATTTATTGAATCAGTCTGACTATTGATATTTTAAAATAAAAAATAAAATATTGAATAAATATTTTTATCTATTATAATTAATTTAATATTAAAGAACCTCAAATAGACAAAAACAAAAACCGATTCTAAATCTAATGAAGAAAATAATATTTTAAACAAATGCGTTTGTTTTCCACCTTTTAATAAAGTCGTCCTATTAATATACATAAAACTAGAATTAAACAGGATAAAATTGATTTAATTCGTGAATTAAATTGAATTGACATTAAACTATTTTATGATTATGAATTATTTGAGCAAATTAGTTTGTAGTATGAGATCAGTTAGAACTAATCAAGTAATTATATGCAAAACAGTCAAATGTAAAAAAAAATATTAAAAATATGCGAATGAAACTTCATCTACAGTTTAATTTATGATGTCTTCCTGGTGAAGTTCGATAATCTAAAGGTTCACATTTAAAAAGTATTCTCGTTAAAAAAATAATAATGGCGGAAGAAATATAATAATCCCCACAATCAATGGACTATTGGTTTCTAAGTAGGAGTACGAATTGGAAACAGTTGAACGACTAAAAATAATAGATGGTCCGTGCACTCTTAGGCGGGGGGAGACAAATGGTGTGAGAATCAATCCATTTCACATTGGGGCATTTCAATCTTACATCTGAAAACCTACTGATTTCTCCAATTGAGTTTATAATTAATGGAGTACTCTAAAATATCTGAATAGATTAGGAGACTAAAGTTTAATCATTGTTGTAAGCCTACGCTTGACGGTGTTACATGAATACATTTTTTTTTCATGTATTCAATATATTCTAACATGAAAGTGGTGTCATACAAGTTTCCGACTAATGGTAGCTCATGGGTCTAGCATAGTCCAATTTAATTAGATTTAGATTCAAATTTTATAAATGGTTTAGACTAATCAGTTAACTAAACATACGATGATCCCTGCAATTTTTCTGGAGATCTATTGTATATTTGTATATTGGTAATTTTGTCGTATATTTATAAATATAAATTTATTTTTAATACATTTGATAAACTAGATAAGTGTTGATTATTAAAATAATTGTTCGTTAAATACTCATATCCTCTAAATCTTGATCCTTGAACTCTATATTTTCAATCCATATAATAAACATTTCACAATGGTTGATTTGAGAGAATTACAAGTTTGCATGTCCTTTGGATATCATATTGCAACCCTAATTTGTGTTTAACATTTTACCTTATTAAACAAACTTAGTTGAATTGATTTCAACTTCTCAATAAATACGGGAGTTTAAATTAAAGATTCAAAATAAGCAATTTGAGTGTCGGGATCAAAACCTAACCTAATTTGAGTTTATAATTTATAAACTAACAAAACAATCTATTAGTATTGTTTACTAATCTTGTGATAAATCTGAGTTAATATAATAATGTGACTTAATTAATCATCTAAACCAAAGCGTAGCTGAAACCCACTCAATCATTGACATTCTTGCATGGAAATGAATAATAGGATGATGGAAGATTGGACATAGTGGGCGTGGGCGGGAAGAGGCGACGGCGAGAGGAGCATGATTTTGTGAGGGGAAACCATGTGTCCGCGTTCGGACTGGAGTTGCGTCCTTTTATTTTTGGTCAAGGACACGTGTCAGAATGACAGGACTGAAAATTTAAAACTCAAGTTTTTGAAAGAGGGCACGCTAAGCATCCACGCTTTCGCATAATCCAAAATTCCCCTCATGCAGGGCCGGCTGATTTTACCATAATGTCCTCATGAAAAGCCTCAAATGCCCAAAATGCCGTCAGACAAAATTTCATTCGCTGAAGAGGGTCGTCACGTCGTCTTCAAGAACAGATGCCAACTCTCTTAACTCTATTTATGTGGGCCTGCTGCCTCACATGATTATGATTACATGGGCCAACCCAATTCAAATCAACCCAGTCCAATCCAATCCGATCCGACCCGACCACTGTTAGTTTCTTTTGTATTGCTTGCATTATCTGGCCACCCCCCAAACCCACTCAGTGATTAGGACAGTAGGACTAGGACCGCCCACTGAATTATTTCTCGACCCGACGAAATACATGGAGCTCAATCATACGCCTGTGTTGGTGGCCCACTGGGTACCCAGCATAAATGTCCCAACATCCAATCTATCCAGGCCCTGTCTCTCCGCCCATGGCCATGGACATCTGTCTCACACCAACGACAACTCGTCCAACCTTTTGCTCTTTTCTTCTTCGATTCCATTCCAAGGTTCCGATAAGGAATGACCATTGATATTGCCATTGCTTACACAGGAGCTGGCTGTTAAAGTCAAACAGAGTTATAAATGTACATTAAAAGAGTGTGATGCTTGGCTCATCATCTTAAGACGGCAATTTTTTTTACCGTACATGTATTTTTTAAAATTTATGTGAAAAGTCAATTTTACTCTTCACTTCTAATAATTCTTTAAAAAAAAAGTTCAAGTGGTTCACAGCTGATTTCAATGTTCAAGCGGTGCAATGCACTCCAAAAATCTCCTTTAAAATAAAGTGTTTTACAAATAAATATATCTTTCGACTGTGCCGAAAATACATTTAAAAGTATCAAGAGACCTTGAAGTGTTAAAGTATTTTTATGAAGTTATCGTAATTAGTCCAGATATTAAATTTGAAATTTTTGAAAATATATAGTACTTAAAAATTAATGGTCTATAATAACTGTCTATGTTTCGGATGCTACAACCATAGTGCATTAGTTAAATAATAAAATTTCTTTTAAAATTTTAAATTTTTTTTTTAAGCACTGTATATTTTCAAAATTTCTCAAATTGAATATCCAGACTAATTACGATAACCTGATAAAAATACTTTAAGACTTTAAGATCCTTTAACACTCCTAAATGTTTAAAACACAGTATTTTACAAATAAAGGTATCTCTCGACTGTGCCGAAAATACATTTGAGAGTGTCAAAAGACCTTAAAGTCTTGAAGTATTTTTATTATGTTATCATAATTAGTTCGGATATTCAATTTGAAGAATTTTGGAAATACACAGTACTTAAAAAACTAACTTTAAAGTTTTAAAGAAGATTTTCAGAGTGTGGTGCATCACTTGGAATCTTTCTTTTTTAAGGACTTATGAAAGGTAAAAGTAAAATTGACTTTTCACGTAAATTTTTGAAAACTTGTGTCCAGTAATAAAAAAAAATCTCGTGTCAAGATGGGCGGCCACGATATTTAAGGGCGATAAGGTTTTCTCGGTTTCATCCGACTTAAGCATATTTTTTTTTATAAGTTATTTAAGTTGAGAAAGCGGTAAAATACATATTGTCTAATTACATGATCTAGTGTTATCAAATACATGTATCTATTGATTTCTTTTCAACCATATGATTAGAGATGACTAATAAATTCCATAGTTCTAATAATAGAATCATGTACAACGTCACCATCACACTCTTTTTCACCACTTCCAAACAGTATTTTTTGTTCTATATTTTCAATCTATTATGTACATCTTCCTTTTCCACTAAATATCTCAGACTTATAGTCTTTTTTTTTTTCTTCTATTTTATGATTTCATACTTGGATCGACTTAAGGAGTCTTTTTATTTACAAAAACTACATTTAAAATTCATTTAACAGAATTTGATTTTGCCTATATTAGTATAATATATTTATTCTCATCTCTATATTTTGAACGTGAGACTCGTTAGCAGCCTCAAGATACATATCTTAGATCAATAGCTTTTTGGAATCACCAATTAGAAGAATATTCACCACTTGTGAAAAAAAAGACATTTCTCTACCTCTTTCTTTGTGGAATAAGAACTCTTCGTCAATAATTAAAAAATGAGTTTTTTTAATAAATTTGTTTTTATAAAGAAAAATAATAGTATTTTTTTTTAAAAAATAAAGAAAGATTATTCTCCAATTTTTTATTCATTTTAAACAAAAATCACAAATTTTATTGTAAATAATATAAACATTGGATTTCTACAGTTCACATCAGATCTCACACTGCTCGTCGATTGACGTACGCCACACCCAAGTGTAATTGTTTATGTAAAATTGATTTCTTACCCCTTAAAAAAATAACAAAGAACAAGTAAACACGAGCTCTCTACGTGAGGTAATTAATAAGAGTTAGTGCAAGTTATGGGAGTCTGTGTCATTTGCTTAGAAAAATGGCCGAAAAGTGGCCTACTTTATCAGTTTACGGAAAAGAACGCTATCTTAATCAAATCAATCCCAAAGATCACTTGTAAAGATAGCGATGTCGCCCTCTGTGAGACAGAAACCATCTCAGTTCTCAACAGGACCCGTCTGTATTGTGAGATAAAATCCTTATCATAATCTCCGAAACAAGCTAAGACAGTCTCAATCACATGTCACTTCTGAGAAGCATGAAAGCCCAAATCTCTTTTAATGTCGCCTAAGCCCCTTGTTTGCATTTGATCTCTCGTTCCGTCCTTTTTCTTTATTAGCCCACTTGCCATTGCAAGTATGTTTCCAAAAGACCTTGTTTGAGCTTTGCTGTGTTGGAGTTGGAAGCCATGGCCCATGTGTTAAAGAAGGGGAGGACGCCATCGCAGTTCCCACAAGGAATGACATCACCTGGACTCGATGACAGTGTTCTTAAAACTTACCCGATGGATGTTAGATGAAAGTTTACCATTAAAGTTTCATATAGAAATGAATGATTTTGGCCAGCCCACGTCTCAAAAGTACACAAGAATTATTGTTTATGAGTTATGGGTATCTGCTACAGAGATTCACTCTGCTAGTTTTCTAGCATAGAAAGAAGAAAGCAGCAGCATTCCCTAGGGTTATGGCATGCATTACTATATATACATAGTATATATATAAATATATACTTTTTTCTTTGTGGGCACCAAAATGATGCCATTTGTGTATTCTGCCGCACGTGGGTTGCAATCGAGTATTCACATGTCAAGCTGATGGCCCATGTTGAATTGTTTCTCAGTTTGCTGTTTATGCGTTTGAAGAAGTTTTAGAGTGTTTTTTCTTTCTAAATTATTCCGTTGGTGATTAAAAAATTGACTCAATTAAAAGAAAATGGTGCAATTTTTTCTAAATAATTGAATTACAAGATGGGTATTATTTTCTAATGATAAACTCAAGCTTAGAATATTAGAAGAAAAATTACTATATTAAAATTTTGTTGTTTATCCACATGGATAAGACAGTGGATCTTGAGTTCCACTCCTTTAATTTCAAGTAGTTTCGTGTACCGGTGAAATTAGTCACAACTTTGGTTAAAGCGAGCTGAGGGGACCATGGCACTAAGTTACGCTGCATTCTATTCCCAACGTACAGAAGGGCACATGATCGATTACCGGTGAGTGTTAAATGTTCATCAGCTACAGTAGACATTTCAATGTAATGAAAGACCACGGTTTGATGGTGTCTTTGAGTAGAGAGAAACACATAACTTCTTCAAGTGAAAGAGTCTAAGCAACTCTCAAGTGTAGAGAGAAAGAGATCGCAAAAATCCAGGCAGCTGATAGATCCATCTACCCTAATTGCACCGTCAGAAAGAATCAAACAAAGGAAGCATGTTTATTACACGAAAAACACAATTAGGAAACTGATCAGATCATCTAATCATTTCTGACTTTTGGGCGATGGTTCCTTGGCCTAAAATCTTGAGTTCATATTGTGGTCTTATATCACATGTAGGCCCTATCATATTGCGGGGCACACCACTCTGTCCTTGCTTGAGTTGCACCAATTCTGTCCTCTTTATTTAGATCAAACTCACTGGTAGTTGGATGAGTCAGATTCCTTGTTCGGTTTCTTTCCACAAATCTCACTTGAGCTGTCAATTCTAACCTCAAAGGAGGGGAATAATAAATGGTATACTTTCTTTGAAAGAAGAAGTTGATAGATTTCATTAGAATGGGTAAAGTGTGGTTTGTGAGTGAGATGAGAAAAAGAAGAAGAAAGGAACCCAAATGCGTGAAGATAATGTGGTGGAGACAAGGTGGGGTTGGGGACTTGGGGGCTTGGGGAGATTTTTCTCCATGGTGATGGGAAAGATAGAAAGACGGGCACTTTGTCTATCCATGTCCTTATTTCAGAGATAGGGTCCTTAAGCAAGAAAAAATGGAGAAGAAAGGCAAATTGCCACAGGTCAGTGGGTTTATGGACCTCAACCACTGCATTGTCATCGAATGCAGCCACTGTCTCTATCTGCCAACCTAGTCGAGGGGCTCTCGTGTGACATCCCACGGCTGTGAGTTAACCCACCAAGTTGATGGGGTATTATTGCATATGCAATGATGATAACAGGGTTTATAAATTCAACACTCAACAGTCATTACAACTGTAAAAGTCCAAGTGGATCGTGTCAATCACAACCATTTTACTTTTAAAAAAAAATAGTACCGGGAAATAATCAATGACTTCAATAGTAAATAACTATTATTTAATAAAATTTAAAATACATCTTTTATCCATTTGGCACTGATTACTTATCAATTTTGACCCAACTCAATCTTATTACTAGGTTATAATATCATCCAAATGAATTTTATAATATTTCATTTACACGTACTGTCAATTATTAAGTTCTTTTAAAATCAGCCCACCTACTCTCATGATTATGATCATGCATGGACGTTACACACCTGATTCTCACTGTAAGAGCAGGTTCTCATTTTTACCACATGAAAACTTTTGGGAGAGATGCCGATGCAGTCTGCAGTAGTGTGGAAATGTAGTTTGCAGTGGCTTTTTCTAGCCTATCATTTTTATCAGTGAAATCCGATATTCTGAACAGTGATGTGAGACACGGAGGTAAGAAGAAAGAAGTTTCTTCTGGGTCTGTTTACACGTGCGGTCCAGAGTCCTCATGGCCAACTTCAATCTGTATCTCTTTCGGTTCAGAGGGCCCCACATGAACAGTTCTGATCTCAACCCGAGCAGAGAAGTGTGGGTCCCAATAAAATGTGACCCGAGGGGCCCAAATTAATGAAAAATCGTGCAATGGCTGACACACAGCACCACGGAGTCGGGGCCACCAACCAACAAGAGAGACTCATTTCAGACACTCCACAACGTAAGGCATCAGACTCTCACTCTCCCTTCCTTTCATTGCACGATCTGAAAGAAAGAATCACCGACACAACATGTGCCTGCACCAAAAAAGGATAAAACCCTCAGGGGAACAACTACTGTATCCTTTCTTTCAAACATGCAGAGATAGAGAAATCTGTGCCTCACCCCACAATTTTCTCTTCTTCTTCTTTCTTTGGGAGGACGGCTTTTGTAGGTATTTAAAAATACAGAAAAAGAAAAACCAGTATCGGTGAGCCTCGATGCCATAATTGCTTCATGTAGGGTTTTTTTTACATCACCTGCAGAGCAATATGCATTGAAAAATTAAAATATATCACATTTTCATTTACTTTTTAATCTATATATTTACATTCGTTACATTACAAGATCTTCTTCACATGTTGTGTCAGAAAGATTGTATTATTCTCAAAAAGAAAATTAGTAGACGTAAATCACACACATATAAAAATCTTTAAAAAAAAAGGGGGATTATAAATGAAACTTGAACATAGAGCCATCTTTGACCAGTCGTTGTACGCAGATAGAATTTACTAATAAAGATCTTCTCTATCCGTTCTCACAAAAATAGAGCAATAAAATGATATAAAAAAAAAGATGCAAAGGTTTAAACGAGGGAAGAGATTGTGAATGGAAAAATGGATCTTTTGACTTCTAAAGATTAGGGACAGGACCTTTCTACAGTAGGAAACCTTCTGCTAATAGAGTAATCATACTGGCAATAGATTCTTTAGGATATGGGTTTCTTTTAAATATAATAATTTGAGTTATTTTTTTAAGAAAGCATAATTAATATTACATATTATTCACCATAAAATGACTTATTTTAATTTGCGATGAGGATACAGGCATAAAGTGTAGATGCGTGTAGAAATTGCCATCGGTGGGTAAGACTGAAAAAAGGGCTTGAAGCCGTGGAAAGTGAGCTTGGGATGCCAATGGTGGGAGGTGGGGGGGGGTCTAGTACTTGGAAGAAAAATGCACGCCGTGTGGGGAAGGCCAGCAGGTCTGGTTTTGAAATGGGGGGACAGCTTCTGCCACAGAGTGGAATTTGAATGAGAGCAACAGGAGAATTCTTTTCAATGTATGATACAGATCAGAGGAGATTCTTTTCTTTTCTTTCAAGTTGAAAGAGAGGAACTACAGAGTTTTCAATAATGGACAGAGGTAAGTTAGTGGAATGAAACAAATGTTTTGGGCAGAGAATGGGCAGGCAGTGGCAACATCCAATTCAGGAGAATGATGGGAGCTTACAATTACAATCAGGCAGCAGAAGGAAAAAAGCCGATCATCGTTTCTCATGTCAAACACTGCCTCTTCCGACCCAACTCCAACCACATTTGCCAGAATACTATTCAATTTCTTTTTCCAATTTCAATATAATTAAGAAAAAGTTGTATGATATTTATGCGGCTCAATGCTTCTTGTGTTGCTGAGTTAGCTCCGATTCAATAAAGTTGTATGATATTATATATGAATATTAAGAAGACTTGAATGATTGTAAGGAAGGCCTAAAAATACCCATATGATGCAAATGCAACCAAAACAAAGGGACGAGTCAGAGGTAAGCTTAGTTTTTTGAAGAACTAAAATGAATCAAGTTATGGCATCATAATCAAGATTTATTGGAAATTGGAATTTGTACCCTTTGAGTTTATTTAATATAATTTTTTAAGATTATATGTAACTGATGAGCACAGAAAAATGACTATTTTACCCTTCTATTTGGACTAGTTAGCCTCTTGTTTTGTGTGTTTTAGAATATGTTTAATGAGATTTTGGATGTTTTGCAGGATTTACAGGGAAATGCAAGATATGAGAATTAAAAAAGGAAATTTTACAATTTATGGGCATAAGTTTATATTTTGAAAAGTTAGAATTTTTAATAATTATTTTACCACAATTTTAGGGGTTTTATTTGTAAACTAATTAATTCAAATCCATTTATGAGAGTTTGGATTAATTTAGTACATTTTTAGAATTGATTGTAAGTGGTAAAAGTAATTATTAGATTTTCCTATATTTGCAAAGCCCAATTATTAAGCCCATTAAGAAAAGCCCATGAAGAAATCCACATGTGTAAGACTATTTTTATTATCTCAAGAGGAAATTCGAAATTTAGAAGTCAATATAAGAGGATTTTCGAATTTGGCAAGTGGATTAAGGAAAGAGAAAGAAAATAAGAAAGGGAGAAAAATAAGGAAGGTTTGACACATGTTCGGTATTTTGGTCATAAATTTTCACTCCTATGTCCGATTGTTTTGATTCTTTTTACGTTGGAAAGAATACTTCAAGGGCTACAACTTTGTAGTTTACAATTTTTTCTGATTCAGAAGTTAACAAGGTCAAAACTGAGCTGTAAGATGGTGTATGTGTAAAGAACGGGATTCTGCACCCACTTTCCTTGTACTGAATTTAGCTCATTGCCTCCTTTAAGTGATTCCATATTTAGCACAAATCAAATCCGCCCTCCATGTGTCCCTTGCTTTATTTAAATCTTTGAATCCAATCCATTCATTCCACCTCTTTTCATCTATAAATACTGGCCCTCTCCCATTGAGAAAACTGAACTTGGGCATTGAATAAAAGGAGAGGAGAGGAAGAAGAGAAGGAGAAAGACTGGGATTTTCAATCCACATTGGGTTCTAAGTTGGTGGATTTTGATTTTCATTGTATTTCTTTTTCTTTAAAATTTCATTGATTTGTAAGTCTAAATTCATGTTTTATTAATAAAATTGAGGTGTGATGAAATATTTAGTCTATGGTTTTCCAATTATTCAATTTATGTATGATGATTATTTGATTTTATTTCTATTCTTTAATTAAGTTTATGTGTGGATTTATTTTAATTATTTCAAATTAAATGTGATGAAAATTTAGATTGAATAGACTTCCTTCTTCGATCTAAGGCTCTTATTTTAAGAGTGCGATGAAATATTTTAGATTTGAAGATAAAGTTTAAATTCTATTCATTCTAAGGTTTAATTTGAGATATTTAATTTAATGAAATCCATAGGATTTAATTGTTAGAATATTTATCGATGAAAATTTTGAATGCATGATTGGTAATTTACGTGAGCTCCGTATTTTAGGCCTTTGTTTTATTTTTAAAATATGAAAAATAATGCCTCCTTGATTCTTTGAGCCAGTTTCACTGTAAATATGTATAGAGGTAATTTAGGTGCCTTTAATTTTATTTTTGTTTATAAATCCAAAAACTCTTGAAATTGATGAATTAGGTTGGAAATAATTTAATTGCATCTTAATTTTGTATTTTAAATTAGATTGAGATTGTTTATATTTTTATATTAATGCCACCATCTTAATTGGAATTAGTTAAATTGTTAGATTCTATGTTTATATCTAGAATATTTCTAAATTAAGATTAAAACTTATAGATTAGATAAATAACTCCATATTTATGATTTTTCTCCATATTTCTCAAAGTTCTTAAAATACGTGATTCAATGGTTTATTTTTATGAATATATTTTCTTAAGTTTCGATGGGTTCGACCTCGCACTTAATCGCTATACTATCTAATGGTTCGTACGCTTACGAGTTATAAATTTAAAATTTGCACAACAGTGACTTTTAATGATATTCGTGAAACCTCAGCAGTTTTCTATCAAGTTCACTTCTCACACCTGGCATCTACCAAATACCAAGTAATATTACTTGAGTGGTGAAATAAATACTCAATTGGGCCTTAAAAGTTGTACTTCTTTCGCCTGAGCTTACTTCAATTTACAGTTGTAGGACGGAGTGTTGAACACTCCTTTTGTACCCACTTGGACCCATGCCCATATAAACAATGCATCCAGACCATTATTTAGTGTATATTTTGAAAATTGTATACGCTATTGTCTTAGTGTGTTCTTATTTCAAGTTCGTTATTGTTAATTTCTAAAAATTAAGGAAATAGTTCATTAGATAGCTTTCAATTGAGCCACCCTCATATTTATCCATTCTTTAGAACTATAACAATTAGGTGATAAAGTTTTCCTAACAGTAATTCTTTAAACATTTCAGCCACAGTCGAAACCTAATATAGAAGGCTAATGTAGCCTTTTTAAAGTTACACCTGTTATATAGGAGTTCTTCTGTACTTCAGATAGAAAGGATCATATTTTATAATTTAGAGAGTCCACGTGAAAGAGTGAGGTCCGCCGCCTTCAGCATATGAAATAAAATGAATTTACTTAATATCTTAAAATTTGGGTATTAATTAAGTTCTGAGTCATTAGGATAATTCTCACTTTTGATTTTTTTTTCTTTCTAAAATTTACAAATGAATTCTCAACTTCGATTTCAGACATTTTGAATTCACTTTGCTAATTTTTTTACCCTTTATTCAAAAAAAATAATTAATATACAAGTTTTGATTTCTATAGAGTATGTGAATGTTGAGTTACAAAATACAAATATTAGTTGCATTAAATATTTATTGATGCCTGTCTTCAGTTTTTAGAATACTAAACTTTATATAAGACTTAGCTTGTTTATCTTTGAACTATTTTGACGATTACAAAGTGATTGAATTTTAACGAAAATAGTATTCTTTATTACTTCTCATTGTAATTTGCCCAGTTTTTTCCAGTTCATTGTAATCTCATGAGAGTCTAACAACCATTACATTTTTGTTCTGGGTCAGATGGAAGCATCTACTTGATTGCTCTTTTAGTGAAAAGAATTCGAACACAGAGATTTTCGATTGAGTCGCAATTCATCCTTAGTAAATGAATTAATGGATCAAATCAACATAAAGAATAGAATAGAAAGAAGGAAGGAATGGAAGGGAAAGGACAATAAACTTATGGTCTTACTGAGACATCTACGTCCAAAACTGCCCTGCGGATGTAGAATTGGGGGAGTGTGGTTTGGGTTTTGTAGGCCAAAACTTGCAAGCTTCCTATATTAGGCCCAGGTTGGATCTTGTTTTATTTGATTGACAGAAGCATGGTGTTATTTTTAATTTATTATCAAGTTCCTGAATGTTGAATCCTTGATGCAAGCTAAGTAAATAGGGATTCGGATCGGGTTCATTGGGTAAACAGGTATGGTCCAGTTGAGTTTAGTGGAAAATCTGGCTCATAACAATTATCTTGGCTGGGCCACTTGAGTAATTAGATAAATGGGGTTCCCCAGATGTTAAGAATCACTTAGGATTATCTCTTTCTTAAGGCAAGATCGGAGATCTGCTAAATCTTGAGAACACATAAATTTTATACTTCATGCCTTTTTGGTTTTAGCAGTAAATGATAATGAAATGGGCTGGATGAAGTTGGACCTGCTGCAAGCCCAAGTTCATTCCATTCTATCCCAAGTCCCACTGTTTTTTAAACCAAATATGGGCTTAGAAACAAAAAATAAAAATAAAAAATTGGAAGATTGATCAGACTAAAAAATAACATGTTCCATTATCAAATTTCAAGGTCGATTTACACGTAAAAGTTTCAAAGTTGCTAATGTAGAATGCATACTGTATCAGCTGATGCTTCTTTGTTTTTCAGAAAACCGTGGAGCAATATGTGGTAAACTAATTCAGCCTCGTGTGGGAAATTTTCTGGGCCTCCTAAATCGAGTGGATCAAAGTAACAAACATACGTATTTTAAGATGAAATAGGAGAACGACATTAAATGAAAGAACTAGGATAGAATCATCAAGAAGGATTTGAAAATAGCATCAAGGAGAAGAATGAGAGATTCAACAATTGATGTAACTCGGAATGTCAATTAAAATGGGTTGATGTATTGGTTAGAAATTCGTCTCAGGAAGTAGGAGTTTTAAATTTGAATTCTATCCCACCTTAAAACGTCACTGTTTGTAATTTTACTGAATGTATATAGGTAGAGAGACTTGACTGGTGAAATAAATACTCAATTGGGCCTTAAAAGTTGTACTTCTTTCGCCTGGGGATTTTAAAGTTGTACCTTTTGTACCCACTTGGACCTATGCCCATATAAACAATGCATCCTGACCATTACATTATTAGTGTATATTTTGAAAATTGTACTCCCTCCGACTTATTTTAGTTGTCTCATTTGAAATATTTGTATTTTTTAAAGAACTCTCTATATAAGGCTAACACTCATTGGATCTCATCAATTTTCAACACATTTTATACTACTCAAATACAAATGAGACAACTATTTTGGGGCAATTCTAAAATCCATATAGGACAACTAATTTGGGACAGAGGGAGTATATGCTATCGTCTAAGTGTGTTGTCATGTCAAGTTCGTTATAGTTAATTTCCAAAAATTAAGGAAAATAGTTCATTGGATAGCTTTCAATTGAGCCACCCTCATTATAAGTTATTGATTTTCATAATTCATTCTTTATAACAATTAGGTGATAAAGTTTTCCTAACAGTAATTCTTTAAACATTTCATCCATAGTCGAAACCATTATAGAAGGCTAATGTAGCCTTTTTAAAGTTACACTTGTTATATAGGAAGTTCTTCTGTACTTTAGATAGAATCATAGAAAGGATCATATTTTATAATTTAGAGAGTCCACGTGAAAGAGTGAGGTCCGCCTTTAGCATATGAAATAAAATGAATTTACTTAATATCTTAAAATTTGGGTATCTATTAAGTTTTGAGTCATTAGGATGATTCTCATTTTTGAAATTTTTTTTTCTAAAATTTAGAAATGAAATCTCAACTTCGATTTCAGACATTTTGAATTCACTTTGCTAATTATTTTTACCCTTTATTCAAAAAAAGTTAATATATCAAATTGTGAGACAAAATTTTGTGACACAAAGTACAATAGAAATCGTCTTATTAGTTTGGTAAAAAAAACTCTTACCTCTTTTATATTCTCTTCCTCTTTGACTTCTTTTCACTTTGAGAACCAACTGGACAACCTTTCCATGCAGAAAAGAAAGGCATCTAGGTTAATATACGAGTTTTGATTTCTATAGAGTATGTGAATGTTGATTTACAAACTACAAATATTAGTTGCATTAAATATTTATAGATGCCTGTCTTCAGATTTTAGATTACTAACTTTATATAAGATTTATCTTGTTTATCTTTGAACTATTTTGATGATTACAAAGTAATTGAATTTTAACGAAAATAATATTCTTTATTACTTCACATTGTAATATGCCCAGTTTTTTCCACTTCATTGTAATCTCATGAGAGTCCAACAACCATTACATTTTTGTTCTGGGCCAGATGGAAGCATCAACTTGATTGCACTTTTAGTAAAAAGATATCCGAACACAAAAAATTTCGATTGAGTCGCAATTAATCCTTAATGATGAATTAATGCGGTGCTTTTATTTAGCAGTAAACTAACACCACAACAAAATTCTCATAAGGTTAACCCTGAGTGGATCAAATCAAAATAAAAAATAGAATAATAGAAAGAAAGAATGGAAGGGAAAGGGCTATAAACTTATGCTCTAATGGATCAGGTATGGTCCAGTTGAGTTTGGTGGAAAATCTGGCTCATAACAAGTATCTTGGCTGGGCCACTTGAGTAATTGGATAAGTGGGGTTCCCCAGATGTTAAGTATCCCCTAGGATTATCTCTTTCTTAAGGCGAGATTGAAGAGCTGCTAAATCTCGAGAATACATAAATTTTATACTTCAGGCCTTTTTGGTTTTAGCAATTAATGATAATAAAATGTGCTGGGTGAAGTTGGACCTGGTGGAATCCCAAGTTCATTAATTTCATTCCATTCTATCCCAAGTCCTCCCACTGTTTTTTAAACCAAATATGGGCTTAGAACAAAAACATGGAAGATTGCTCAGACTAAAAAATAACATGTCAAATCATCAAATTTCAAGGTCAATCTACATGTAAAAGTTTCAAAGTTGCTAATGTAGAATACATACTGTATCGGCTGATGCTTCTTTGTTTTTCAGAAAACCGTGGAGCAATTTGGCGTAAACTAAATAAACCTCATGTCGGATATTTTCTGGGCCTCCTGACTCGAGTGGATCAAAGTTAAAAAAAATATACGTATTTTAAGACAAAATAGGAGAACGACGTTAAAAGAAAGAACTAGGATAGAAATCATCAAGAAGGATTTGAAAATAGCATCTCGACAAGTTTGTGCAACTCGAAACGTCAATTAAAATGTGTTTGTCTATTGACTAGAATCTCATCTTAGGAAGCAGGAGTGTTGAATTCGAATCCTATCCCACCCTAAAAAATCACTGTTTGTAATTTTACCCAATTTATATAGATATAAAGACTTGAACACAACGTGAAGACTAATCGAACACTCTAAAAAATCATGAACACCTCAGCCATAGAAAAACGTCAATTAGGATATAACTTTTGCCTTAAAAAAATTATGGCAAGAAAGCCAAGAAGTCTAAGTCTTCTACGCGATAAATTGGCCAGACGTGGTCCCACTGAGGCACCCTAGCCAATAAACATGCAAAGGAAAGGGAAGGGCCTTTACATACTTTCTTTTCTTTTGTTTTCTTCATGTAATTTCGCAGAGAAGTGGCAATGAGTAATGACAATGAGATCTCGATTTTCTGTCTAATTTTTCTGAATTTTTGAATTTTCTGTTTCTTTCCTAGTTTCTCTCTCCACTTCTTTGCCGAAGGGGTTGTAAAAGAATGAAAAGGATGCCCAAACTCATTCGGCTTGTGGGCCTTTAACCAGTCACTACATGGACTGGGTCCAATGGATCGATCCCAAGCAAGTCACTCGGAGGCCCAAAAATGAATGGGAGCTACAATACTGGCTTGTGCAATCTTCATCTGAGGTAACTTTTCTCTGCTAAGATTCCAGAAGATAGACACCAAAAATACTACCTTATACAAAAAGTTTTAGCCACCAAATTAAAATCCTGGCATGCTCAAAATTGTGAACTAGAAACCGAGTTACAAAATATTGGATGACGTACCCATTGGCTCGATCTATTTTGGTTTTTCAAAGGTGATATATAGTTTCATATTAGTTGATTTTCCAGGGCAACATTATGTTTGATCTTCGGTAATAAAATTGGCTGATATTATCGAATTTTAGGCTGCCGATACATATTCATTGCATTGATCCTTCAACTATAGTACAGCGATACAGGCCCATAAAAGCATGGATATGTATCACCAGTATTGGCCCAAGCATAATTTTTAATTAAAAAAATCATTTGGACCATTTTTCAAGTTTAATCTCACATGAGTTATGGTTTTAAGAAGGTGCAGAAGCAAGTTCTTCAAGTTTGAAAGGCATTAGTCAAATTCCAAATATTTTTCCTTAAAAATTTACTCTGTCTACATTATGGACCATCCATTGTTGGGCCAATCCTGTTTCCTTTTTCATTATGTCACATACAGATGCAGCCAAAATCGATCAAACTGAAGATCATCAAATCCAAAACATTAACTCACTAGCGTAATATATTGCACTTAATTGGCCTGGGTTAAAATTATAACAATAGCACAATTTAATTAGAGCCCTGTTCATCATAATCAAATTTTGTTTTTTTTTAATAAATTATTAGCATCCTTTCTAACTGAAGCACATAATTCGGGTAAAAGGGCTTAATAGAGTCCGATGAATGGCCCTGAACTAGCACATCTCAAGTGATCTCGATGAGGCAAACATGGAAGTGGTGATTCAAAGTTCTCCCATTTTATAATCTAAGAAACAAAAAATGTCTGAACTAAAATATATATATTTTTAAAACATTAAAAAAATATCAACTGAAAATTTTAGATTGAGAGTATAGGGTGAAAACCCAGAGGATTCGAAGTGGGTTATTTGTATGAGACAAAGGACAATTTCTGAACAATAAGGGTTCAAATGATGGAGGTATTGGAAGTTATGGCAGGGGTTATTGAATGTGTGTAGTAGTGTAGCGGTGTAGCTGTAGTTGCAAGGGTGCAGATGATGATGGCAGGACCGTGGACAGACTACAGAGTACCAATCTCGTGCCACCACATGAAATAATCAAATGCATTCCTGCACCTTACTGTCAAATTATAGATGACTTCAATCAGATCTCAACCTTCTATTCTTGTGTGTGTGAATTATTCTTCCATACACTATTACAGAAAATTATATCTAATTAAATTAGATCAGATTAGAATTAAATAGAAAATTTATTATTATCTCACCACTGCTTACGTCAATTTTCATAAAAATATGGAGGAGAAAGTGGATGGCTGAATTCGTCAGATGAAAATACATGAAAGTAGAAATTTAATTTTACAGATCATGCTGTTGTTTGTTTCTGTCTTTACCATCTGATCAGGGCACTGAAAAATAAATAGAATACAACAAAACCTTTGCAGAAAAAGCCAAATTTTGTCCACTGGGACGGAAATGAAACTCCAACAATCTTTAAATTTTAAAAGACAAAAAACAAAAGAGAAAAATCACATAAATATAAATATAGGTTCCATACTTCCATAGAGTATTCAATGCACACGTCAGTACACTAGCTTCAGTTTGGATTCTTCAGAGATTCGAAAGCGCCCCCTCACTGTTTTTGAAAATCTCACTCAAGTCACTGGATTTTGATTAGTTTTAGTTGAGTTTACTTCAAAAAATTGGAAAAAAAGGGGGGCTAAGTCGAGGACTTGACTCAAATTAATTACCACTCAATTATTGATATTCTTGCTATATTGGTTACTGTATTATAGCTTAAAATTGTTGGGGATAAAATAAAAATGCAAACACATTCAAATCACACACAACACGAAATTTATATGGTTCGACAAAATTGTCTACATCTAAAGAGTGAGGTTTAATTCACTAATGAGAACAATGGATTACAACACTATGTCTCTCCTCTCTCTCTCTCTCTTCTTCCTCTTCTCTTCTTCTTTCACACACACAGCCTCTCTGCCTTACATCAGTTTACACCATGGGTGAAAAAGTCGGCCGATATGTAAATATCGACTCATAAATTTCTCTCTACTCTTGTTTTTTTTTCTTTTATGTAAATATAAGTATTTTTTATTATTTTTTTTCTGAATTAAAAAATATAAAATAATAGAAAAGGAAACTGTTAAAAAAAAATTGAAAATATAAATATCGGCCGATATTGGTCTGATATCGTCTGATATTTCAACTCAGGCCCACCACCATTTTTTTTTTTAAATACTAATATTAATCATCTTGGCCGAGAAGACGTTGGTACGGGTATCGGCCAATATCAAACGGCAATTAAAAGCCGATATCTGTACCCCTGGTTTACACAGGCTTACAATAAAAAAGAGAAAGAGAAATTAAACTAGGACTTAAGTTATTGGACTGGGCTGGGCCTGAGCCCAAGACAATCTAGGCCCAATGTGGGGCTGGCCCACAATAAAAGATCGTCGTGTTGAAACACGACTATTACAAAATTACAAATCAATAAGAAATATTCTTTTAGATATTTAAAAAATATCATATATCAATTGAAATGCATTTAATATTTGACGAGTCGAGCGCGATTGGATGTCCCAAATCCCAATATAATAATAATGATGATAATATAAAATGTGCGGGTGTTTCAAATTTCCAAACTGTGGTGCGGACAATGAGAAATTAATGAGAAGGCCTTAGTCTGACGTCGACAACGACGACTAAATGGAGGAGAGGCGCAGAGAGGTGATGGCAGCCAGCACAGGACCTCAGCTCACCAGTGTTTGCATCGAAACTCGAAACTCAGTTTTTGACTACATGCAGAAAAAGACGAGAAAAAGAATACAACTCATGTCTTTTTCTTTTCGACTTTCAACCCTCTGAGTCAGTCTCCAACAAAGAACAAAGCCTCTGACTCAGTCCTTGTTGCTGCCTCCTTTCCCTCGCTACTCGCTGGCTACCTTTGACCGCTGTCAACTGCTGGCAAAACCATGCTCCATTTTCTTACAAGAGGAAATTATTCTGTGCCAGAATAGTTTTAAAAAACCTTTTTTTTTATTGGGCGATTTTCAAAGGTTTTGTTTGGATTAGGATTTAGGAGAAGACATGAGATTTTTTTTATTAAATAAGAGAAAATTGAATACGAGCCCATTAGCATCAATTTGGGGCCGGGTCCTTTTGGCCCTTTTTCTGGTCCAAACCCGATAAATGAAACCGCTTGCTGCCTAAGGGGGTCCCACTTCAAATCCCACATCAGCATCCACGTGGCCCCACCGGAAAGGGAACAAAATCCACTCAAAATTGGGAAAATTATCCAAACGGACCTGCTACCCCGGTTTTGGAGAGGAAAATTAGGAAGAATTTCGTTGAAGGAAACTGTTGGTTTTGGCCAGGCATGAGACCGACCCTATCAGCTAACAAAAACAGAAAGAAATCGTTTTTGGGACCAAGAGAAAGAAGGATAGGATGTTGTGCTAAGATTCAAATTTGAAGAGTTTAAATTTGAATTAGATGGTGTGCTGCCGTTAATATAAACCAAAGAAACAGAGAAGAGTCAAACAGAGAGAGCAGAGACAGATCCAAGATACAGAGATAATTTGGCTAAAATTTTGGCCAGTGATGTTTCTACAGATATTTTGTGTAAACACTGTTCTTTCACTGTACCAAAGAAAAAAGAATGCTAGAAATTAAATCTGCCATCTTGGTTAGCCGAATCTGTCATTTCAGCTAGCTGATTTATACCGCAAGTAGAAGAAGTCAGTGATTCAATCAGTGATCTGATGGAAGCGGTTAGTGAGCCGATTTATACCGCAGTGAAAAGATAAAATGGACAATATCCTAAATTCGTATCTAGTTACACAAAACGCCCGTAAGAGGATCGCTATCCAAAAGTTAATAGAAATTTGAAAATAAATAAGATTTTTCTTTCACGTGGAGTCATTCAGTCTACAATGAGTTAAAATTTTAAATGGAATGAAATACATGGCTAGTATTAATGAATAAAATAAAAAATAAGTGTTTAAGATAGAATTTTAAATTTATATTGAATAAGATTTTTTTTAAAGTATACATAACTCAGTTGAATTTAGAAACTGCGCACCCAGTTGAACTCGTTGCTATCAAATCCAGTAATGACCAAGAACAAAGACTTGATGGTGAGGTGAAAAGTTTAAGAGCATAGATGAATCTTATCATGTTATACTGTGGTTTAAATGGCAAGGACATGGCATTTTCACCATTGCCACTGACCACAAGGCATCGACTATTCAACTTATAATTGTGTTATCCTCTTCCTCCATCAACTCCACTCCAATTAATTACTAATATAATTTCAATTTAAAATGCTGAGGCCTTTGTGACTTTTAAGTGCGAATTTAAATTCTTCCAGTCAAGTAAGAAAAATAATCCACTGAGAATGAGAAGTGAAAAATATATGTATCATTTTTTACTCGCATTAGTTGTCCATCATATTCCACTTCTAGAAATCAGAAACCAGATTCACTCGGTGGAACATTTTTTAATTTTTTTTTTTCAAATTTTTTAATCTTTCATAAATCAAAATATCATTAGACTTAGAGGATGAGCCAAAACTAAGTTGATGGGTACACCTTCTAATGATTTCTCTCTACTAATAAATGCTTACACACCTTTCTATCGAATCGGGTCTACATGGATCTCATGTAATAAATTTGTTAAAATGTTCTTGATTGAATTATTCAAACAAGTCTTTAAGTAATATAAAAGTTTAAAGTTAAAAATTATTTAAATTTAGTAAAATCTCAAAATTTAAAAAACATGACTTACGATGAACTAAATCAATTCAATTTTTAATTTACCTAGTATTAAAAAGATAGCTTTCCATAAAGGGGCACTTTGGGTGGTCATATGTCATACTACTTCTCTCTTTATTGTCTCTACTCTATAGGGCAAAGTCATATTTATGAAAATGACAATATTACAACTTTTTGACCAACATTATTACAATATTTCAATGTCAATATCTTTCCTGCTAAATCTTCTCATTCCATTTAATGAAAGGAGAGAGTGAGCTTCAAACAGATGTTGAAATTCAAGCTTTCAAAGTATCAAAACTCGAAGAAGAGTCTTTTGAAGAAATTTCAAAAATTATCTTTTAGTAAGAAAGTTTAAAGTTGCTTAAATTTTCGTATCATATCATTACTTCACCTCATTAAAAGACCCTCCAATCCTGCTTGTCCAATTCTCAAAATTCACAGGTCCAAAGTGATTAAGAGCCTGATTAGAGATATAATAAGACCTATTAGGGTTAAACTAAGTATGGTGTTGAGCACGCTTTGATTGAACACACTTCCCGGGGCTCAAGAGATGCCCCAGGCGTGAGGACCAAAAGCTGTTAATAGACAAGGCCACCCACCCTTCTCCTTCTTGGGGAAAGGTGATGTTCAATTTTCTCCATACAATTCAAATTCTCCTGCCATTATTCACACCTTTTCTTACTTTTTTTAGCATTTCTATAAAATTCCAAGCTTCCCTTTTGCTGAATATTCTACTTTATTTCCATCAAACTCCATTCTCTACCCCATTCTTCTTGTTTCTATTCTCTTCTTCTTCTCCTTCTTATGTAAAGAGAGGTAGAGACAAAAGAGATTCCAGTTTAAATTTCAGTGCACGTATGTGTCTTGTTGGATAGCACTCAGCAGTTCCCATTCCCTTCTTCTCTTCTAAAATTCCTCATGTTTTTTATTTCTTGTGTGCAATCGCTATTATCAAAGTTTGTGACATTTACATACTCAATGGTCTGATATGACCCTGTCATATTATATTATATCTCAGGCATTAACAGAATGGCATGTCTACCCTTTACAAGACCTGTTCAGTTCATTTCAATTCCAAGTGTGCATGGCAACACTTCAAAATAAGCCATATGAGGGAAAGAAATAATAAAAATATCTGTTCTACTGTGAATTTTCAGTCAAAGTTTCTACTAAAAATAGAAATATTAAATCTTACTTTTAAATTTAACAGATTATTTAATCCAAAACCTATATTTGAAATGAATTTATTTAAACGGGTTCACGAAAGAAATTTCTCAAGAGATATTATCTACAAACCAATAGAAATTTATTGATTTTTTTTCTGAAACTCACTTTGAACAGATGAAAATGGTAGCACAAGAATTTGCAACACCATTGATAAGGACTAATTATCAATAGTTCATTGTTGCAGTTTACAAGTTGTAGGTTCAAAAATAAATAGTCAATTCTGAAAACAAATAAATGACTAGAAGATGGTGATGTTGGCAACCTTAAATGAAGAGGGCAAGTGAATTTGGAAGATATACATTTGTATAGTGTATAGACACATTTTATAAACTATAGTTTGCATGCATTACACACACGGGCCCTGTTTTACAAGGTTCAGGTTTTACTTCTTGGAAAGATATAATTCATTTGAATTATTAATGTAAATAATTACAAACATTTTTTAGTATAAATTGATATATAATTTTTTTTTTCAAATTTGTATGTTTCTAAAAATTCTTATATTTTCTCTAATTGAAATTATATCAATGATTCACTTATGGTGTGGAGAACGCATTTTGAGTGGATATCATGCTAGATAACATGTTCTTAATGAGAGAATGGGGAGGAGAAAATGGTTTTCGAGAGGAGAATGCAATTTGATTGTCACTTTATATTTACGTGTATAGATGTAGGATAATTATACTTTTAAATGTTACAAAGTTTTAATTGATCACATGGCTTAAATTTAAATAAATAGGAATTAATCTCAAATTAATTCAAATTTAGAGTTAATCAACTCATGATGTAATGATAGGAGCCAAAGAGAAAAGAGTATAAATATTCTTGAGATTTAGACCCACTTGCATGATCTAACTCCTAAATACCTCAACGGGCAGGCAAAAGTCCAATGGAACTCTTATTTAAGACCCTCTGATGGGTCTCTTTTAAATTTCTTTTCACAAATGGTAGTTGATCGGAGAGTCAATTCATTCACAATCATGGAGAATTATTAGTGTATAGACGAATGAGACAAAGATATTTAAAAATCAAACCATTAATGAATCTTAATATATAGAAATCACCATCCTAATAGCATCTTGCCTCTCAAATCATCCTCTTTATTTTTCTTATCAAATATTGTGTATTTCAACTAATAATCTCCTGACTCGTGAAGTAGGAGATGTCAAATTCGAATTCTCATAACTTTATCTAATGTGTCTTTAGGGCAGTGTGTATTACCCATAAAAGTTTCTTATTTTTAACTAAAGTTTATACATGAGACCCACCTTTAATTGTATGTGAAAAAATCTTAAAAAGAGGGTGACAATAAGAATTATGATCTTTCCCACTTCTTCAAGTCATGATGTTAGAAATAAATTGATAATAGGTCTTAAACCAGCCGTAGATCACGCCAGCTTCGTTTGAGTTCGTACTTGCAGTGAAATGGAAGAAGAAGAGGAAGAATAAAAAAAGAAGATTAAGAAAGGACTTTATTTTAAGAACTTTAATGTTCACCAAAGCAGGCAGAAAGTGTTGCTTGTTTGAGACGACTGCCATTAAAGGGGTTTTGGTTGAAGATGTCCTCCCACGAACAAACTACATAACCACCGTTGTTTACATCCCTTTCCGTCTTTCGCTAAATGACAGGTTTACCCCTAAATTACATGCTGACACGTGGTAAATAATTTCACGATAATCAAGCAACTTCACCTATGGCCCCCACCACACTACCATGACCCTGTTGGATGGACTGTCACAAGCAACGTTGCTACGTTAGTAATAGACCCCATTAATAGTTTTATATATTAATAGAACTATAGAAGATTTAGACAACACAGTGATCAATTAAATGCGAGTTGTGACTGGGACACTGGATTTTTTCACAACATTAAACATTGAAATTATGAAATATTGAAAGAAAATTATAAAATATTTAATATATTACAAGACAGCGTGCAAATATGGGTGCTCAAATTAAAGCACTAATATGGACTTGTATGAAAAAAATTAGTAAAGGTGCAGTTGGTTTGATGTTGAATCTAAAGGGTCAATGGTGGCAATGAACCAGTCATGTTCAGATTATATCTAAGTATAAAGCGACTCACATCTAATAGAATTGGAATTAGTCAACACAAAATCAAAGGAAGAAAGAAAAAGAAGAGTCAATTACTCAAGTTTGATCTAATAATTATTTTTTTAATTTATAAAAGCTTTCTGCTTTTAAATTTTAATAATACTCTGTGTATTAGAAATATATAGAGAGTGAAAACAGAAATTATATAAAGTGGCACTGAGAAAAGCAGTTTCTTTAAAGAGAGCGTAATGTGCTAACTGCTAAGTATATAAAATGTCTTTAATATTAAAGGAGCTTTTTTGAAAATTTATAGGGTCCATGCTTTATAATTTATATGCTCCTCATCATGACAGGATTAATGAAAAAAAGAAAATACTTTTTCTTTAAATATTTTTTATCTAAAACTAAATTTAACGACTTCTATTTTTGAAAATTACATTTAACTTCTTCCTTTAAAAATGATAATTCTCACTGATTCCATATATTTAAGGGGAACTGGGTATGTTCTTAACCAGGAGACCACTCAGAGCTAGTTTTTTTGGAAATTCAAATTCTTCAACTTTCTCATAATTTTAGAAAACACCTTGTATTTGGACGGCCATTTTAACACGGACAAAATTTATTATGAGACACGGGATGGAGTGAAATTCTTATTTTATCTCTATCAGTGCACCGCTCATCAAGCACCGATGTACCGATATGCAGAACATATACATGCAGAGCAGAATGTTGTCGGTACACCGATACTAGATGAACGGTACACGAATAAAGGTAAAATGAGAATTTCACTCTATCCAGTATCTTTTAATAGATTTTGCCCGTGTTAAGATGACTGGCCCTTATATTTTTGAAAACATATAAGTTCATGAAAATCACAAAAACTCTCTTTTACGGTTAGTCAATGCATTCTATTTTTAAAATAAAAAACCCTTCCTCAAAAATAATAAAAAAGGAAAATAAAATTATAAACAATCATTTCTACTTTTCTATAAAGAATAAAAAAAATCTCATGAAAATTAATGAAAAAAACAAAGGAAGGATCAGCATAAGCATAAGCATAAGCACAAAGAAAAGTGAGGTATAACTTCCCCTTTTCAAATAAAAAGGCCACTCTTGAAAGTAAGGACTATTTATCTTTCCGTAACATGCTTCACTTGTGACAGATTATAATATAAAAAAGTTGACACCCATCAAATTAAAAACCATTATTGACGAAATTAAAAGCTAGATTAACAGTAAAATTATTACATAATTCTCTATATCTTACAATTTCATTTTATAATGAAAGAAAAATGTGAGACAACGTTAAACTACACATCTTATAAAAAAGAATTCTCATTTTGAGAGCTTCACGTGAAGTTCCCTTATCAATTATCTGATACATATCATTGATATCGACCAAATATGATTTTAAAAAAAATAATAGAAGTGAAAAAAATTCTCTACCGAAATATCGATGGTACCAAGATTTAAATCCTTGTATGTAACTAGATTTTTGGCAACCTCTCTCTCTACATGGTAAAGACTTGCTAAAAGATTACAATTAGAGCACTTGGTACCTAGTAACCACTCAACTAGTGCCACAGTCCTAAGCACTCACATCTGCCTGCCATATGCCACTACATACATGATAAACAATAATCTCAGAATCCTCTAATGCCACCACATGGCCTACAAATAAATTTCACCAAATTTCCTAAATATTTGGTGCCAAGTCTCCTAAAGAAAGAAAGCCAACGTCTGAAGAATCAACCTAAAAAGTACTATTCTCTTTACCATTTTTTTTAACATCTATTATTATGTATAATTATGTATCCTCCAACTGAAGGGCCATGATTGCCCTTAAAATCTGGCCTTTGGGCCACGACACATCAATATTGGGACCCACCCATGTGCTTGTTACTTTGATAGCCATGAGGGTATTTTGATAATTTTAACAAGAACACTGAAAATAAAAATAGTAACTCCTGCTTACCGAGCTCCTTCTTACTATTTTATTTTCTCTGTTTCTTTCTCTGCTTCTATAAAAGAAGGGAAAAAGGGGGGCGACCGAAAGGAAGCTGGGTGCAGTCGTCAATGGCGACTGGATGGGTGAAATCGCTACAATGCAAATCGAGAGCATTAGAAGACGTGCTCCTCCCAACCCCAAAATCTCTCAATCTCATTCCTTCTTCTGGTTGCAGAAAGAGCGTGCAGAGCCTCAAGGATGTGGTCGATAGCACCCAAAGAATGCCAAAAAGAAAGCACCGCCACCGTCCGCCCCGGCCTCTGTCACCTTCTCCCCGCCCAAAGGGAACGTTTCAAGAGCTCGACACCCCGACTGCGCGGGCCCCTGACCCCTTCTTCCCGACCCTGACCGAGCTGCCCAAAGGTTACTCCTCCCGCAACGTGGTGGAGATCATCTTCCGTAGACGCTGGTCATCGCACAAGGAGTTTCCAGGCACAATCGAGATGATTTTCAAGGTTCACAACCTGCCCAAGACCATTGACCGGTTCAAGGAGTACAGAGAGGTGGTTAAAGCCCGGGCAGGGGCGGGCAACCCTGGAAGCAGGAGGGAGGAGGGCGGTCGGTGCATGGCGGACGGGAATGAAGTGATGAGTTTTCACTGCCTGGGCCCCACCGACGAGCAGTTCCACGATGCCGGCGGCCTGTGCACGTTTTCCGGCAAGAGTGGGGCCATCCGTACCTTCCCCGACAGCGGTGGGGCTCACGATAGCGCGGGCGGGGGGAAGGGTAGGCGGGCGATGCTCGTCTGCCGAGTCATCGCGGGCCGGGTCTGCGAGCGGGTCGACTCACTTCTGGACTCGGGTGTGGGAGTTGGTGCGTTCGAGTCGGTTACCGGGGAGAATGGCGCGCTAGTTGTGTTCGACTCGAGAGCCGTTCTGCCCTGTTTTCTCATCATCTACGAGGTCTAAAAAAACGAAAAATCTCTCCCTTCTGTTTTTATTTTTGGAAAGGAGAAATGTTTTTGCATTTTCCTTACTCTTTGAATGTAGAGATGGATGAGTTGGTAAATGCATGAACATTTATTTTTATGTATTTTTTTTTTTTCTCTTTTTCTTCCCTTTTTACTCAACAATGGAGATAATAGTGGATTTGGGTTGAACACTTTGCACACTTCCTTCTTTTCTCCTCTTCGTGTCTTCTCTCTCTTCTTCTTCTTTCCATCTTTTTAACCCAACAATGGCTACAGTGGATTTTTTATAATTATTTGTTGGTTTCAATGTTTTAATATTTGTTGTTGGGTTTGTTTTTGTATGAAAATTGACAATATTAACGAGAGAATACTTCCTTTCTGTTCATGAGTTAACAATGTCTCGCCAATATTAATTGAATTATCCATCTTCTGACATGAATATGATATTACTAATCAATATCAAGCATCTATCAGTCTACATGTTTGAAATATTAGTATGATAGCTGATATACTTTAAAATCAAACATTTCAATATTGTCTAGACAAGAAAGTTCTCAGTTTAAGGGCAATAGCCAAAGTCAATCTTTACACACACTAAGTCTATGGGTTGAAGTGACCTTTTAGAGTTAAACGAATCGAATTCAATATCCGTGAAGGTCTTCATCATAAAGAAAGAAGACTCAGTCACTTTAAGAATTTCATTTTTAAAATATCTTCGTCTAAGAAAGGGGGTTCAAGCTACTTTAGATAAACATTTAGGCTTAGTAATTCATAAACCTTTATTTTCATATAATTTGACACATAATATGCTTTACTGAATATAAATGTTGTTTACAAAGTGCAGGAGTCTCCGTTACTTGTCGAAAACCTCCGGCACTGTTTTATTAAAACTCAATGGGTAAGCCCACTACTCTGTTTTATTAAAACTCAATGGATAAGCCCACTACTCCTCGGCACACCAAATAAGTCTATAAGGATTCAAACATGCAACCTCCAGTTTCTTGAAATGGGAGATAATTAGTTAAATTATACTCATATGAATATTTTAAATACGAATAGTCTCTTTAAGAAGGAGATAATAAAATAAACCCTCTCAAAACATATAATCATGATTATAATGATTAAGTGGGACAAATTAGTGGGTTGGTTCGGGTACTGTAGACCTGTGAGATTTGTAATGACAAACAAGAAAAAAATAATGACATTGGGTATCAAATTATCAACTCTCATCCATGTATTGTCTCCTCTTCTCAATTATTTATTTTTTTCATTTTGAAGAGAGATTTACTGGTGTTGCTTTCTTGCAACATGGACAATTACACCCTAAGCAATGTGGTTTTAATTAATTTAATTAAAAGAATATAGCAGTTGAAAGGGTCCCTTGAAGCAAAAAATAACAATTAGGGAGGGACTGTGTGGCTTTTAATCCAAGAAAGGGGTAGTTGGGTCCGTGAGTAAGATGTTCCATCTGTTGGCTAAGCTTTTGATGAAATGACATCTTTTGGGTGCATTGATTTGATGGGCAGTATATAACTAATTTGGTGTATGCTTCCAGCTCCAGCAGTTCACCAAACACTGACTGCATTAGCAGATGATGACATGATTCTCAGCCATTAATGGTGTACATGCACCCAGCATTGCTGTACATGCATGAATAAAAATCAAAATGTCCGTCTTATAAAGTTTAACGTATTTGGGTTAATATTAATTAGATTACTCTTCATCAATTAAATAAGTGTACGTAGATTAAGAGGTTTTCACGTGTTTGTGTTATTAGTCTCACTTCTATTGTGAGATGGAGATACCCATATTTAAAAAAAAAAACCCATTTTCATTAATTAAGAGTCAAGCTAATGAAGTTTTTTATGGCTGACTCACTAATGAAGTTGCTCATCAATTTGATGTAGGTTTAATATAGTCAAATGTGTAGAGTAATTGATGACATAGATATGAGGTTTGTAAGTTTCACCAACAAATTATCCTAAACATATAATCTTAATATTTTATTTTTAAATAACTATAAGGTGTTGATGGATAAAGGATTAAAATTATAAAATGAGATGATCATATGAAAGTAAAATTATTCATAAGATTCTCTTTATATTCTACCACATTATATAGAACTCAAAATCTATTTAAAAGACAATCTTGATATTGAATCTAGATCACTATGCAATCAAATAGAATTTGTGCCATGCATGTGATCTTTAATCTTTATTTTTGCGTGTGAAGAACTAAAATAATAAAATGGTCAAAATCTTTCAAAGCATGGTTAAACTAAACAAATAAAATCGCAACTGCCAAACAGCAACAGGGATTTAATTGAAATCGTGTCAATGAGGCCCAATGACAAGGTTATAAATAGCTTGCATCTTGGCCTAAATATAGCTTTCACCTGGGTGAGTCCCCACTTGGATCCCAGGGCCACTCAAAGTCTCAAAATTCACTTAATTCACTTCCTTCTTCTCTAGGGTTACAAATCTCGGCCGATAAATATATCTTGATTTTTTAAATTCAATTCATGTCATTTTATATGAAAAATATCATTAAGAAAATACATTCCTCACACCTATGTTCTTATATTTGAATATGGTTTCTCAGAGTGTGCCTCGTCTAATTCCCTTTTTTCACCTCAGGTACTGGCCATAGTTTAGAAACTCCATGGTACTTAATTTTTGTAGTTACTCGAGTCGAATGAGTCTAACCGAGTCCCCTAAACATGGCTGAACGAGTCAAGTACTGTTAGCTTGTTGACTTTTATTGAGTATTTAAACTTTGGCATAATCATGTGTCCATTAAATCCCATCCACTGTGAGTACACGCTATTGTGTAAATGTAGTTTTACTGCGATAATGAATGTAGACTGGCAAGAGTCCTTCTATGTAATACACACTGAGAAAAAGCCGACTAGCCTAATGGGTCCTTTTTCTTAATAGTTTGAGCTCAATTATTATCAACCAGAAATGATTTCAGAACCGATGCAGATTAGATAAGAGGCAGTATATGGTATCACCATCCATGGGGAAGGAAGGTAGGGTACCTCACATATCTCCTATTTAACACAAATCATTCTTACAATCAAATATAAGCCCCATCAGACGAAAAATTTCTCTCCTCTCTCAATGGATCATCAATTTACTAAAAATGGGTCTCACAACTGATGATGTTGGGGACAAAACTCCACAGTTTAAGGCTTAGAACGACTATCCAATCCCAGCTCTCTGAGAGAACCATGCACTACCTATTTTTATTGCACTGTCAGCGATCTGAACTCTGAACCATTCCACACAACAATCCCAATGGGAACGAGGATCCCTTGATGGCTGTCCAGATTGAAAATTATAATTTTGATCCATAGTTTGCAGACAGACGATTAAGAAGAAGAAAAGCATTATTATTCATGAACGGAGTCACAATAATAAAAGCAAAAAATGGTTGTGGAATTCAAATGGAGATTGGTCAAAGAAAGACTCAAGTCTAAGAAGAACGATGTGACAAGGCAAGCTTTGCGTTAAAATTCATCAGAAGACCCATTTCAAGAAATAGAATCTTGAGTTCCATTCACACTAAGTAATATAAGATGGGCATATCGATGTTATCTTAAATTAGAGTATGTGAATCGAGAGGCTTACACAGATTAATCTCATCTTTAATATAAGGTGGGCATATCCATATTATCCAAAAGAAATCTATTATTCTATAGCACAAGGCACTCACTCTTGTAGTAGAAGTTCTGTAATTTTATTGTCCTTTCACAAAAGTAATAATGATGGATATGGATATTAAAGCAACTACGAGAAGTGTTCCAGATGAGTATTGAGCATAAACCAAACTCAAGACCTCCTTTCATAAAAAGAGCTTCTTGACCATCACGTCAACTTCAAGTATATTGCTAAAACTAAGGACTTCTATTTTTTGAGTCTTAAACATTGAATTAACAACTTAAGCTCTTCCATTCTGGCTAAATTTGGTACAGGAACTTTCAGTGATTTTAAGTTTTGTTTTGGGATTTTCTCTTTTTTTTTCGCTCCCTATGGGACTCCTTTGCCTGGCCCCGATTGTGAGATTTTTATTCTATTTCTTTTGCTCATGCTTGAGCTGTTTTTGTATGATTTTCCCCCTTTGATTGAATCTTACCCAACATTCAAAAAAAAAAAGTCATTACCAAAATATAAATTGACGAGATACTTTCATTTTCATTTTTATAAGGTGACATTTCTTTGAAGCACATTACGTTAATTACAATAATTATTTATTGTAAATTCAATTGACGTGTTTTTTTCAAAATAATCAAATTAAATAAACTAGTGAACTTGTTAAAAAAGGGGGTAAAAACTGAACTTCGCTGATTGAGGAAAAAAATATTTTATCACAAGAGAAGATATAATAGAGGGTATGGGTGATTGTAAGGTGCTAATTCAAAGTAGCCGCTACCCATAATCAATAAATGCAACAATTAATTAAAGCCCCAACCGCTCTGAACTCTAGAAAGCGATGTGTTCCGCCGTTGGCTGTTGAAAGGTTTTCAATCAGAAAAAATAATGACATAAGAGGTTTTCAATGAGAAAAGAGAGCCCATTATGACATGCTTATTTGGATGATCAGTCTGTTTGGGTGGAAGTACCTTTCCCTGGAAATAGAAAATTATCCACGAAATCAGAGTCTCTTCATATAAAAAAAAAGTTTTTTTTTTTGTCTTAATTACTATAAAAGTATAAATATCCTACTTTTAGGCCAATGCAATATTGTGTTGGTAAATGATCATTCAAGCATAACGAACCATAAAATGAGAATAACTCTGTTTAAATATAGAGTTTTTCAATAAATTTATTTATCTTTAAGAAAAACCAGACGGGTGTTGCATGCAGGATATTTTTTTGTTTCTGGAAACTCACGGCAAATTAATTAGACACTAGTTTCTTCTCCAAGAGTCAAAGATTCATAAATACAAGAAACACACAAATCGAGAGTAGGAGAAAATCAAGTAATGTGAGCAATTTAATTCATTCAGGACTCGCCAACCTGACTCATTTACAGAAAGCGTCAAGTAATTCAATATTCAATACCCACAAATATTTTAAAGGCCCAAAATTTGGGCAATTGCGAAAGGTAACAAAATACCATCTGGAGTCACGGTTATAAAAGACAACTACCAGACTAAACAAATACTGAAATAGGATCTATTAAACAATTAAAGAGAGTGGAATAAGCACAGGCTCGAACTGGTTTCACACATTCAAAGAGTTGAACGGTGGATTGTCTTATTTGGGCCACATCAATCGGGTCCAAAACTACGCTTTCTACAGAACAAACATATTGGAATATTCAAATAACGAGAAAGGATTAATAGAATGAGTAGATTAGGGTCATGATGTTTTAAAGAGAAATTGAACACAGGTGTCATCCGCATGTAGAAATTTTTTAGCTTCAAACCCGACATGCTAGGATACTTAAGAGCCGAATAGAGAACAGTGGACTTTTCTCCCTTGCACCCTTGTCTTTGCAAGAAAGGGATTGAAATTGACTGATGGTATGCCTGCATTAGCCTTCTCCCACCACAAAATAAAGTATTATTGGTATGAATTCAACTCAACAACCATCACAATTATTATAAAAAAGAGAACCATTAAAACTGACGAAAGCTAGACTGCTATCATAATAATGTTGATCATGATCAAAGTAGACCCATCCACATCAACAATGTCTGTCATATAAGATTAGCAAGAGAGTTACGATTACTTGAAAATGGTTAGTCGGTTTGAAGAATGCCAATTCAAATATCGCTTCATCAGTGAATCAGAAATTAAGAGGGAGAGAAAATGAATGGCAGGCAGAAGAGGACGAAGTTTGGGTGCTGTCCCTATCCAAGTGAGCAACAGAGAAAATGAGGACCATTTAAACCACCACAATCAACGGCAGAACTAGAGCTCCATCGCTTTCAGTAGGTAAACTCACTGCTCTGGCACGGGCCAAAACCATTCTCGTACCACTCATAGCACTGTATGGTAGACTCCCACAGTCCCACTAAATCAAAGTACCTCTTCGAGTCTGTTACATTGTTGCATTATCATGATGGTACCCTTCCATCGAATGACCATGCATAGAGTTTAATGAAATTTTATTTCTCAAAATAAAGAACTATATTGCAAAAGCCACAAGTTTGTGGAGGCAAATGCAGAAGTCAAAAAAGAAAAGAAAAAGGAATGCCCAAACATGTTAGAACTGGAGAGAAGGTGCTACGAACATTATTCAAAAACAAAACACTTGGCTGAAAAGAACAACCATGCATCCATGAGGTGCCATTCAAATGATTGAGCACACAGTAAATGACGAGAACTTGTAATCAACTAAAATTATTTTTTGATTAAAAAAAGCTACCAAACCTAGGAACAGGGCCGTAAAGAAACAGAAACCTACACAACATCTCCACTGTGTTCTCAACGACCAGAACAATTTTGTCCGAATAACTTCAGAAAAAAGCTAATAGAAGAAACTTCAATTGATCACTAAGGGAAAAGTAAATTTTATTACCAAATGAAAAAAGGAAAAATCTCTTTCCGTTCCATGAGACCCATCCAGAGAGGTAATGCCTACATTACCCCTAAATGTATAGATCACAAGTCTGGCTGTAGCGAGGGATAGAAATATAGCTGCTCACCCAGATTCCACCAGTATGTATAATGGTTTACCATTTAACCTTTCACGACCCTGCAATATCGTGCACCCAACCATAAATCAATCATGCCGATTGAACAAATACAACAATAAATAAAGAATAGGACAGCCAGCTTATAAGCTTCATGCATTTGACAATAGTTTCAATCACCTAATGCAAAACACAGAAACAACTGTCAGGTATTGCAACATCCAGATCAAAACAGCTTATTCTTTTTCCAGGACTGAAACCCACAACAAATTGTGCTATATTGTGCTACAGCCTCACATTAACAAACCCATTTGAAGATTGTGACAAATGAGACAAATCTGTCTGTCCCAATTTGACAATTACAGTGATAGTAGAGGATGCAAATAGTTTTATTACAATTCCATATTGCCTTGAAAAGCAGAGCTTAAAATTCAGCCATAGATAAAACATCCATAAAAATTCAGCAATGGATACCAAACATTGCGATCCATCCTATTTGAAACATTTAAGACCAAAACTTGGGCGCTATTACCATATGAATTCAAAATATGACGTGTTTTATCAACTTTCTAAGATGGGGGAGATCTGGCAGAGGGTGGTCCCACCCAATGATTAAAATATAAGTTAGATTGATGGATAGACTATCACATGATCAAACAATCATAATGAATCCAACAGTAAGAATACATCAAATAGACAAAAAGAAAAAACTTGGACTGAGTCTGAAAGAAAACATAGCAATTCTAGTGGATTGGATTTACAATTAAATGAGAGCCGCACATGTGGCCTTAGTAAGCTGGCGCACAAAATAGTTGGGCATTTGCTAGTTTCTCCCCTTTAATTATAATGAAAGGCTCAGCACTATAACTTAATTTTGCTATTGTAAAAACTTTTTAGGAAATGGAATTTTGAAAACTTATTATATATAAAGAAAAGCCCTTATTCCTACTATTTGAGAGGAAAGATGCAAACTACAAATGTCTTCAATCATTCTAATTTTTTTCCAAAGTCTTCAATGTTGAGAAACTCCCATCAATTACCATGAGAAAAAGAGAATTCTTAAATTATACACATATATATACTATACTAAGACTACAAAAAGGATTTACGAGTATCATAACAAATTTTCAATTACAAATTAGTATAATAGTTGCATTTTATGTTCTTAAAAAATACGTGTACAAGTTTTAAGTGTTTCTGAAAAGAACAATAACTAAACATTCATTCCAAGGTCCCATCTCAAGCTTCCATCCTTGGATGGATTAATGGCTCCTTATGGATGGAAAAAAAATCTTTGGAAATTAGGTGAAGTGGGGTGAAGAACATGTGGAACATGAAAGTACTTCAAGGTAAATCCTCATTCCACTCTTCTTTGATTAGATTAATAGAATAACCATCTAATAGCACTTACAGACAGTGATACCAATTTGGTTTTTATTAAAAAATCCATTGTTATCTCCCTTTTAAAGAAGAAGAAACAGACAAAATAAGAGTATATATTAACACACCTTGAGTACTGGTAGTTCAATCACACAAGCACACTCGACCACTTCAGCTCCAACACGCTCTATCAAAATAAATTCAGTCCAAAAAAAACATGGATATAGTAAAAGAGGTAGATGAATCCAAAATAATAGCAAAACCTAGAAAACAATACTCATAGCAAGAAATGTGGGTTGAATGCCTGAAGTAACAGGTCAATTTACCGACATATAGAAATTCCAAGCTACATGTACCATCACCGTAATCATCATCAAACCACTGACAAGGCACGTGTGAGTTAATCACACCTCAATAAGATTAGACCACCACAGATTCAACACATGCGTACAAAATTACATAATTATTATTTTCAGATCATGCCATCAGGCACACACAACAAATATCTTGGATCCTATGTAACACACTTCAAAAATGTGCGACATCCCTGTATCCATGGACACTTGTAGACACTTGTACACCTATTCTTCATGGAGTATTTGAGTGCTTTTTAACATTGTTTCTAAGATAACTAAAATATTACAACATATTTCTCCACCAAATACATTTGGAAATTAACATGTTGTATTTGAACAATTCACATGGTATATGAGTGATCAAAGTTTGCAATATCAAAAAGATATTGTCCGATCATAAGAAACACATCATTAAAAGAAGATCAATCAAACTCAAAGAATTACATTACATGAAAACTAGACTGAATTGAATTAAATTAATATATCCCATTGAAGGCATTCAAAATGACAAGACAAGAAGGTAGGCACTGTAATAATATGAAGCAATTAACACAGAACAAGACAATGCCAAAACCACAGATAGTGTATAAAATGATAGGCCAACCTGATATGTCACTGAAGATTTAACCAGAGCAACTGTAAAGGAATGGCAGGGCAATAATATAAAAGCGGTAAAAGGACCCACCATAAGGAAGAAACAAGCACCCATCCCTCATGAAGATTTCCCGGAAAGAAACATCATTAATTAAATCATCGCTTACTCAACTGATAATACGAAGTTCAATATTTTTTTGTAAACAACTGGAGCCCAATGATCTTTTCTTAAATAGGACACGAGCAGATATAGCCTAAAGAATACCTGTTACCGGTCAAACCTTTGTTGCCACTCACTCTACAAATCTCTTCAAGTAAAGATCATGTTGTCGTAAACAAGCCAACTGTCAGAGAAATCTGTCTTAAAACTTGATAATTCCGTCAAAACAAGAGCCCATGGCGTGATTGTCAGTGTTAACTAGTGCGAGTGCAGAAGTTGTGAGATTGAAGTACGCCACATAGCTTCCAACAAAGAACAAGTTCTAATGGCATAGTAACTTACAGATACACATTGACATCCAACAGCCACATGGCACATTCTACCAAATTTCTATTATTGGCATGTTAGCGAAGTCCTTTCTCATACTTACAAATTGTAGAAACTATGAATAAACTCTGATCACTAGTGAATAAAAACAAACAAAATCAGAGGTTGACAAACATAAATCTGAAGCCGCTATACTTCCCAAATGCCATTTTCCCAACGAAATTTTCTAATTAAATAATGGACCTAATGAATCCATTTTTCTTTTGCTTTAGTATGGAAGGAGGGACAAGATCCACATCAGTGATTATTTAATTAATAACTATATGCATCCAAGATTCCAAGCATATTAGGAGTTCAAAATCCACTAATATAGCAAATTCTCTAATGTAGACATTCTGTAGATAGTGCAGTCGTGTTCTAATCCATCAATGTGTAACAGGCGAAATAAACAAATGATAAACAGCTTCCTATCGAAAAGCAAACTTAAAATAAATGACGAATTCCCTTACCAAGTAGCCTAATTGCCGCACAAAGGGTACCACCTGTCGCTATTAAATCATCAACAACCAAAGCACGGTCACCACATTCAACTGCTCCAATGTGCATTTCAAGGCAATCCGTTCCATACTCCAAGACATACTTCTCCGAAATCACCTGGCCTGATCATTTAAATGCAAGATAGTGGGATAAAACAATTAGAACTGTAATATGAAAACATGTGTGGAAAAATACAGTGGCACTATGAAATTTGACAAATTATAATGGCACTTCATGATGTGCAGACAAGGATTCTCCATATCAAAAGAAGTTTCTGACCAAAATGACACAGAAATATTGCCTACTTCGAAGTTTCTAGGTATCTTAGATGGCATCAGACAAAAATAAAAAGGTTCTGTGAGACAGAGAAGGTAAATCCATGATATATAATGAACCTGAATTGGTAAGTTACTAAAACATTTTGAACAATAAACATAATGATAACAATTAACAGAGCAACGTGCAGCAAAAAGGGAACAGACCGAAAGGCTAGGATTTTCCAATTTAACTGGGATTCCACCAAAACATAAATCACAATCAATCAACTTGATGACAACAATGAAAAAGTAACCACCATGGTTTGACTTGCACCATCTACAACACTAACCAAAGCTTCCCTTTTTACAAAATTAATCAATCATCCCTTGATATAAAATTATTTTCCTTAGCATGCTTTTCAAGAGAATCACAACCAATCTACTTGATGTTGACAGTTAATAGGTCAAAGACAGACAGATGCCTCGACAGAGAACTACAATACAAACACCATGAACATACAATGTTCTTTTCCCCAGCATGCTTTTCTACAGAATAAACCATATTTTATATTTTGTTTGCCTTTTGAAAAGTAGGGTAGGTAAATATTGCCAAACAATATAGGTACTTAAAAGATTAGGGGAACTACAAACATAGAGGAGAGATGGTATTTTTTAGACACATAAAAATACCATGCAGTCAATAAGAAAGTCAGTTTAGGTGCTCAGAGAATTTGACATTTAAAAACAAAATAATTGCTTAGAATAACTCTTCAGAGATAACAGATTCTAATTGATAGAAATCAGCAGCCATCAATTCCAACACGAAAGTATGATTAGTGCACTTGGTATGGTCCATTGGTAGTTAGGTGGAGCTTCCAAAGTCAACTACAGCTAAAACACAAGAAGATATGGACAGTAAATCAGAGAGCACAGGATGCTAAGTTCATGAACAGGACAGCCTCACATTTACATACAGACCAGATATGATTAATTGATTATCAATATTTAATGTTAAATGAATGTCTCTACAGCAGAGAGGTACTCGTACTAACATCACCTACTGATTAGAACACATAATACAACTTAACACCCACAATACAAAACACATTTTTTAAAACAGTAATAAGGAGTGCCACTGAGAAAGATGAAAAAAAAATTAATTCACAAGTCAGGTGTCCACTTATTGACATGCATATACCTGGCAACTTCCTTGGTTTCCTCAATGGAACAAACTTTGCACCAATTGCTAATGCTATAGGAGGGCCAAAAATAAATCCCCTTGCCTCAATTCCTATTAAAAAAAAAAAAATCAGTATTCCCTCAATGAGAAGCCACCTTTGTTTATGAGCATAACAATTAGAGAATTATGAAACAACCACAAGGCTAAGATGTCAAAATCTAAAACCGAGAAGCAATACCATGGCGCAATTAGCTCTAGCACAACCAAAAAAATCACGACAGAGAAAGGAACAGATATAACAAAGAAATTTAGGAAACAAAAATAAATATTGAAAAGTAAATAACATTATCAGCAGCTCACAAATCAAAAACAAATAATAAATGAATGAATTAATGAATGCAGCGTCCTTATCAGTTCCACCTGCACTCAAGAAATGCCAGTTTCACTGATAAGATTGGAATGCTTTACTTCTCTTTTCTAAATAGTTGGCCAATAGAGGTCGCCTTCAAGTGTCCATGGAAATAATCAACAAAGGCATCAGACAACATGCAAGCACTAATCTTCACAACATGCCCAAGACATAACCAAGGGATACATGTCAAACAGGTCAACCTGTCACCCCAAGAACAGCATATACAAACCAACAAAGCCAATAGGATAAAGCTGAGCTGGGCATCCAATTTAGACCCAACTACTGGTCATGCTAGCTGTCAAGCTTGTCAGCGACAATGGTTTTGGCCAACCCAGCCAATTGAAAGATGCCCACATACATTGAACATTGCTACAGGAATGGTCCAGTACAAATGAATCCAATTTCAATTTTGGAACAAAAGCACCGTTTTCAAGTTGTGTTCGATCAATTACATATTAATCAAAATTCTTTTGATTGGTCTTTGTTGCCCAATTTACCTCATTCAACCTTCATGCATGAAAAGTTGGATAGAAAGGTCTCAACATAGTTTTCATAAGGACCAAAGTTCAGGGTATTTCTAAGGATCAAATCCATCTCGAATTGATGGCCTATATCCAAATGAATATGATTCCAGTTTCCAGGTGGACCCTTGAATTTTGACTTTACTTGAACATTCCTCTAACAAAAATTCCAGATAAACCAACTACATAGAAAATTGATACCAGCAGAAATGCATTTGTTCACGGAACATAGACAGATAGGATAATACTTCTGTGATGGGTGACGATATGATAGCAACAAACGACAGTAAGTGGATCCCCTCAGTTCACAAGTTTTGGACCTAAATTGCTTTCCTCAATTTCTCCATCAAACCCTAAACAGAATCATTTGCCTTTTCCTACACACACCAACGGCTCACCCTTTGGAAACAATTGTCACAGCAAACACCTAGTCTGTTGATAAGCGTTGGTTTCTTTCTACATACAAACAATCGCCAGCACATGCACATGCATGTCCATTCATATAATCGCAAGCATGTTTACACATTTACACAGATGCCCGCTTGAGTACTGAATCACCAGGGTTGGATTATGCTCAAGTGACCAGTTGTTTGGACTAGCTGGAATGAGTATGTCAGGCCCAACCTCGTGTACAGACAATCCCCTTAAAAAATGCAATAAAACTAAAATCCATGATATGACAACCACCTGACAGATCCTGGAATTTAAAAGGTCAGATGGTTAAAAAAAATACAGCCAAGTCAACGGAGTGACATCCAATGCGTCCTTCACATTTTCATACAAAGGGACAAATAGACAGGGTTCTTATATTTGGTCTTCCAACGTTCTACATAGTCATCGATTATTTAATTTATGCAAACTAAAGCACTTAATACCAACGAAACACATCACAAACGAAAACTAAAATGGTTGTCTTCACTGCAGAAGACCAGATTAGATGATACATTGAATTTTGACCACAAACCATTATTGTTTTAAAATATATTGATAAGTTCACATAATTTCAAGTGGAAGTGATGAGTTTGAATCATACATGTTATTGTGCCAATGGGAAACACTATATACATAACCTCACAGGAAAATGAGTTTGGAAATTTCCTAGTGAAAAATGACCCCTAAAGGGAAGTTCAGTTGGAAACACATGAACATGGGCGAATGATCACTCCCATTAAATCAACAAAACCATGCGATCTTGGTCCTCAAAACAATCATTTACGGGATTACAAGACACCAACAGTTACATTATATAGAATTTCAATCTCCCTTCTCAGGAAACTCATGACATATAAGGATGAAATGGAGACACACATAGGTTACTGTAGCACGGTCAGTTAAGTGCTCATTGTTCCGACCACCATAGAAGATTCAAGCAGCTCTAAGAACGCAGAGGAACTTTAGATGAACACCACATAAACATTCAGAACTCAGATCTCATACTAAAACAATCAAATGCGTTAATTAAATATCCATACCAGCACAGACCCATATAAATAAGAAACTTTCTGCTATCAACCAGAACGATGCCAGAAATTTCAACAAAATGATAAGCAGAAAAAATCATGGAGGAAGAAAACTGAGCGGAAAAAAATCATTATTAAGGTTTTCCTCCAATGGCCATGAATCAAACAGTTCAGATTGTAGACAAGGCATGAACTCTAGGAAAATTGTCATTTACCAATGAGCTAAGCATGCATTTGGATGAATGGTAAAAAACAAAAAGAGAAGCTGGAATTGTGATGAAAAAGGGTAGAAGATTGCAGTCGAGTACAAATGCAAGGGTGTTTTATTTTGCCAAAAAACGATAGCGTGATCGATTCGCTTCCACAACAATAAAAAATAAAAGACTTCCGGGCATCAGAGAAACCATTACCAGCAACGACCGAAATATTTTTGCCTTTATATCTTTCGACGAACAAGTCTACAGTGTTCTTGAAGGCTTTAGGATTGAGAAGCAGAGTTGTGATATCCTGAAACATAATCCCTGCAAATACCAACAAAATAACGAGTTCAAAGAAAAGCATGCAGAGACGTTCGAAAAATTAATAAAAATAAAAACAGAGGAAAAAAACAGGTGTTTAACACCGCCAAAATAATGTCTCTCTTTTTCCTTTTTTCCGGACTGAAGGGGAGAGCGAAAGACCTGGTTTGGGGAAATTGGGAACGACTCGAATGGAAGAAGCGATGCCATGGATACGAGGATCTTCGTCCTTGGTTGCCGACATTGTAATCTTCTTTGAGGAATTGAAAAGAAGAGAAATCCCTCACTATCTCTGTTTCTCGCTCGCTCTGTTGGAAATCTGTAAATGGAGAGAACTAGAAAAGGGAGGCCCGCCTTCAATAAGAAGAGAGGGAGGGAGAGAAAGGGTGTTTGGAATCTGGAAAACAGAGGAAAGGGAGGCGCTCTGCACGAGAAAAGGGAGAAAGGAGAGAGAGAACAGAGGGAGGTAATCGCCGAGGATCGTCCTTCTCTGCAACTTCAACGCCAACTTAATATATTTGAGAGAGAAAGAGAGGGAGACTTGTATGAGGCTTTGAGCAGCAGCAGAAAAATTATTTTTCGTTTTGATTGTACTGCTCTGGACAATAGTCGGGTGCTCGGGTCGACAGCCGTGGGTGGAGAGCATAATCGATTAATTTTAAAACTAAACTTCTAAGTTTTAAATTTAGTAATACATTATTTTGATTTATTGAAATTTTTATTTAAGTTGTATTGATAAAATTAAAAGTTGACATGATGATTAAGATATTACGAAGCGAGATCTTTAATTTGATTTATGCTCAACTATTTTACATCCATTTTTATGAAATTATTCTCTATCCACTAAACCATTGTACGTAGATTGAAAAATTTACATATACTTCGTGGAATTAATTTCATCTCCAATATAGGATGAAAATATTCATATTACAAAAATCAAAATTTCTCATTATAAACCGTACGTGTCCACGTGTCATTTGTGAATCAAATTACAACTTCATGCATTTGAACTATGTATAAATAATACTTTAATCAATTTCGAGTTTAGTTCAAAGGATTATGTTTCATAGCAAATGAGTCTCTCTTTTGTATAAAAAATACATGTCGTACTTATACAGGTGTAACTCAACTAGTTGCCTCTCATCTTAGAAAGCGGGAAATTGTAAATTCATTTATAAGAGTTTTAGTAGAACTGTGTTTGAATTTCTCACATATTAATCTAAAAAAATACACTTTATTCACAAATACTAAAGTAAAATTTCATTAAAAATATGATGTTCAACAGACACAAAGGAAATAAAGATGTGAAATGTAATGGGGCTGTTTTGTCCAGCATAATGTGAATATAGTATTGAGAAGCCAAAAGCATGAAACATGCCATCTCCATGTCTGGAATGGATGGATGGCCTATGCTGCATGTCATACAAGTAATCATCCCTTTACTAACATGGGATACTGTCTTAAATTTTTTTGTTTTCTCATTTTGCCCTCTTATTTTAAATTAATCTTTTAATTTATCACTGTTAAATGAAAGAGGAAAACGATAAAAAAATAATTTATCATAAGCTGACGCCCAGTATTAATTAGACATCCCTACAGCATTCAAAGGCTACCAACCATGAAATCATTTGATATCTAGATAGATATCAAGTATCGACCTATAATTAGAAGACAATAATGACTACCCTGGTCATGGCTATTCCACATCAAAGAAAGTGTATCCTAAGAAATCTCAATCCTAAGGAGTAAGATCTGGCTGGCTATCTGAATATCCATCTAATAATTTGAATTCCAAGGAAATCTTCATTGTGGGGCTCATGTTATCAAGGCCAATACTGGATTAATCCCACCCAGTCTGGGATTTACCCCACCACAGTTGGTGGAGTAATTGAAAATAATGTTAGCATGTCATTCTCTTCGGTCATCACAATGGAATTCACCATTCCTTTGGTAAAAAAAAAAAAATTAGTCCAAGTGATGAGATTAACTCAACTGGACTTAATCTAGAATATCATGCTTCAGCCAAATATAATGACGTGAATAATGTAAATTTCTTTATCATTCACTCCACTTTAAATGGGTTTTATGTCAATATATCCTACTTAGTCAGTTGTATGAAAATGACGTTTTGGATACTTCACATTTATGAGAGGTAAATTTTACAGGGGTTACTCTTAATCAGGAATTACCCTCATATCATGCATACTCCTTGTCAAGAAAGGATTTTCAAAAGTAGGAAAAAAGAGATAAACAATTAATTTTTTACCTTTATCCCTCTATTATTAAACAAGGGTAACCTTTACCCCATCCAAATGCGATGCTTTCTAAGATTAGAGCTTTCTGCTGAGTTCACCAATGGTCACAGTATCCATGAGTTAAAAAAATGTATGCATGTTTCCCGTGTATAAAAAATCAATCTTAATTAAAGAACTATAATTATGATCTTGGACGAATTTATTTCCATTGCTAAAGTTATTTAATCAAGTTAATTAAACACTGTATATACATATACTTCTTTCAAATTCTAGTGACTGTATAATCATGAATATGTTCTATGTAGAACTCTCATTGCAAGAATGCTTTATTTTACATAACAACTAAAAAAAATAATGTAGATAAAAATGAGGCCCACCATCAATTCATTTACATCATTTTGATTGAAATTAATTGGATAATTTATTTTTTTCAAATTTTAATTATTTAAAACTACTATTTTTTTACTTTTATAGCTTTAAAAAATATGATTGTTTGATAATCATACTGTAGATAATGGTGAGATATTTAAGATATGCAGCAACACCCACTGTATATAATTATTTTAAATTATTTAGGACATGTTTTGGTCAAAATGAACAATGGTCAAATATGATATTTGCTAGTATGCTCTACCTTACATTTAGAGTTTTTTATTTTAAAGGAATAGTATTTAAGAAATTCAGATAACCCATTCAATCATGTAATCTGGCTTTACATGTCTGAGCTAAAGTAGACAAAATGTGTTGTCGTGGCCTGAATGGATAGACGATTTTGTTAACGAATATCGTAATTATATTTTTCTAAATAGTAAGTAACTCAAATAAACTTATAGAATAAGGAGATAGGATCTGAAAAAAAAATATTTTAAGGTATAAAAATCAATATATAAAGCGAGGAGCTATACATTTAAGGCCAATTTTATAAGAACATGTGTTCTTGGCTTTGATATAAAGATCTCATATAAGTTTAAGGCCGAGTTTATTGTTTATGCGAAAATTCGGTGAGTCAATTTTACTATTTATGTAAAAGGTAAAATTTTGACAAGTCGATTTTATTATTAATACAAAAATTTTGATGAACTAATTTTATTAATTTAATGAGCTAATTGTACAACTCATACCCATAGTAAAATTGAGAATCGTTGCCCAATAAAAAATATACTCATCTAATGCATTAAACCTGAATTCCTCTGGGTTTTGGCCAGTAAAGCCTGGGGCAAAGTGTTGCTTGAGGGCAACGTCGTTCAGGAGAACGCAGGTCCCCAAGATCAAGGGTTATTTAATGTCAGGAACTCAGGATGGATCATCAGTATCTATTTCGAAACTATATAAAAACAAAAACAAGTCCTTCCTCCTCTTTTAACTTTTAAATCTGTGTTGATGAATGATGACCACTTGGTTCGCTAGTGGCCTTCCCATTTTTTTGGATTAAGAAAAAATATAAGAGAAAGTAAGATTTTTTTTACTGTTAATCTGTTTGATAATGTTTTTTCAGGAGAGACAGTGCGATGATGAAATCATGCTACACTATTAGTTTTATATTTAAGATAAATATAGTTTCTACCATTAAATTATTTTTTATATATTTTCTACCATTAAATTATTTTTTCATTTTTCTATTATTATAAAATAATAAAATGATCTACACTTTCTTTTAAAAGCTTTCTTTCTGAGATCTAATTTAATTCTCAACTTATTATTATGAAAAGGTGCCCATCCTAACACGACAACTATCTTTTAAGAGATACATGTTTTCCAAACTTCCAATTTTGATCACATCCATTTATACAAAAAATTTTAAAAATAAGATATGCATAAATTGGTACACTAATCAGATAATTTTTCAGTGAATCGATATACCCATTTGAACTCTTTCACGTCTCAAAAATTCAGTGCATCGATTGGATCATTTTTTTCAAATTCTGAATTTTCAGTGATTCAATCAGGTGCACAGATTTACAGAAAAGTGAATTGATTTATGAATTTTGTGATTTTTTTTTTATTTTTTAGTGCGAAAGTAAAATGAGAAGTTTTCCCTTTTATTTTTTTGCTGTAATCAATCAACAATGCTCTTGCGTATACTCTGGGATACTCAGTTGTCTGTCAGGTCTGTCAGATTAGTGTTTTGGGTAAGAAATATCATCGTCTCCGGTAACAGTGAAAATGCAGTATCTGTTGTCGGCAGTGGCGAGTGTTGGAACATGATCGGACGTGGGGCGGTCGTCTGTCGAGGAGGAGGGAATGGAAGAGGGAGAGTAGCCGTACTGCGTGTCTTACTACAGAGAAGGGTAGGTGGGTCTTTTGGGGAAACGACACCCGCCAGGCCTACCCCTTCTTCTTTTCCCATGGAAGAGATGTTTTTGGGCGATTGCCCCCACCTTCTCCTTTCCTTTCACCGTTCAATTCTCAACTCCATTAACCTATGACCTATCTCACTGCTCCCTCAGCACCACAAAATAAATGTTACAGCATCTCACTTCTCCCTCAAAACCACAAAATAAATGTTACAGCATCTTAAATGCTCAGCCTTTTCTGCTTGCATCTCCTGTATAAGTAACGATGAAATTCATGAAAATAAAATCAAAGATACGACAACTTAAAGATCTTTAAAGATGATTGCTTGACAAGTGTCATACACTCACGCGTGACATAAGAAGACTGAGGCTTATGTCGTGCATGTATAACATGACAGCAGCGTTCATGACAATGCAGGCCATCAAATCTCAGTGGGCCCATGATCATTTATTAACCATATTTGCCAATTCAAATAGTCGACCATGCAATCTAGTCTACTGAAACTTGGACCACCATTTGTCAGGCCATCCCTTTGTCTTCTCAAATTGTTTTCTTCCAAACACCAGAGGTTAGAGGTTAGAGAGGAGGAGAAGTTCGGAAATAGGGTGGCGATGGGCATTGAAAGAGATTTCATGTGGGGCCCACAATTTGGAGGGCCTGGATCGATCGAGAGGGACTTAGGCGTGCCTGTTGCATGGGGATGAGTTGCCACAGCTAACGATCTAGGTTGGGATCAGTAGCAGTGAGCAGCAGCAGCAGTATTAAGAGATTCGGCAAAGATTTTCACTGCTTTTAAAGAAGAACCTGAAACCCTAAATAAGCTCAGACTAGTCAAAAGGGGCACCACTCTCAAAACTCAAAAGGTTCGATTCCATAAGCGCAGCCCCTCCATGAACTTATCCACTGTCAACCGTTTCCTTCTCCTCAGTAAAATTTATTTCAAAATACTCTTAACTTTAAATTAAAATTAAATCTTATAGATGGCTCATATTCTTCTACCTTAAACATATTCTAAAACGACTTTTTAACTTAAATTTATTACAATTTTTTCTATAAACACGTTTTTTTAAAACCATATCACAAAGAATGTTTCGTTGAAATTGAGTGTGTGAATTAAATTTAAAACCTCATTTTATAAAACGAATTTATCAAATTAAGCGTCTTCTTACTCTATTGCATAAACTATAGTAAATATAAGGCATTCTCATCAGCCAACTTGCCACATTTTCATAGAGAACATATTTTTAATAAAAGGCTGTCAATTTGCCTTATACTTATTCACTTTAGTCTAAATGTGGACAGCACACATAGACACCTGAAAATTCTGTTTCAATACACCCAATTTCAAAATTTTGAGTAAAATAACTATTTTGCCCTTCCACTTCCTCTTCCGCCGCACCGAATGAATTAGCCGAAGGGTTTCTCATTCGTTCGAAGGATATGCCAACGAACCGATTGGGAAGAGAAAAAAAAAATTGTGGGCCCTACCGTTGACCGAAACCCAAGGTCATCCTTAGCCGTAGATAGGTGGGTCAGGGGCGATCATGATGGTGTCGATCTTAGGTAGAGAAGTGAAGGATCGATTCGGATCTAAGAAAAAAGCCCACAAAATTGGGTTCAGACGCCCAAAACAGTAACAGAATAAACTAGCCAGAGGAGGGTCCCACAATACTCCGACCAGAGATCTGATGGTACAAATGGATAGACCATAAAAAAATGGAACGGATATGGTGGGACCCGCAAGCAGAAACCTTCTCCATCACGTAATCTAAGGCCGAGAAGAAGATCTGGCGGCACCAATCTGATCGAAGTATGGTGGGACTCTCCTCTGGCCAGTTTCTTCGGCTGCTATTTTGGACGTCCGAAATCCAATTTTGTGGGTTTTTTCTTAGATCGAAATCGATCATTCACTTCTCCACCTATGATCGATACCACCATGATCGCCCCTGACCCACCTATCTACGGCTAAGAAAGACCATGGGTTTCGATCAAAGGTGGGGCCCATCGGTTTCTTTTCCTTATTCGGTCGATCGTTCGTCCGTCAGAAGGAACACTTCTTTCGACGGAAGAGAAAGTAGAAGGGCAAAACGGTCATTTCATCCAAAATTTTGAAATCAAGTGTATTGAGACAGAATTTTCGAGTGTCTATATAGATTGCCTAAATGTGGACATTATTTTCACATAATGCAAAGCAATGTGTAAGATAAAATCCAAAGGAATGTAATATGTTGAAAAGTGTTTAAAATACAAATTAATGTGTAGAGGGAATGCAAAATGCCACGTGTAGAAGAAGATGCAAAATATAAATTAATAAACAAATAAAAATGTAAAATATAAAATAATATATTTTGATTTGCCTACACGTCACTCTACATAAAAAAAACTTTGCATGCATGCACTCATAAAATTCATACTCGACAGGGCAATTCCGAGGTTTTAAAAGTTCTTATCTAATCCATCAAGGTCAACTATATTACAAGTCTTATAATGGCTGCAACAAATATTATCCACCTTTGGAACAATGATAGCAACAGGTTCAAAACAACTAAACAAGGTTGATTTTTCTTTTCTTTAATTCCCAAGAAGTGATAATAAGGTTTTGAAATTAAAAATTATAGCTTTATATATATTGTTGATGATGAATCATTATCAAAGTCAAAACATTACCTTTTAAATTGATTTTTTTTTATTTCTCCATTTTAGCTTATTATAAATACTACAACTAACCACTCTACTATTTATTATGTATTTACAAATCATTTCCCTCTATACCTTTAGTGGTCTACCGTCTTTACATTTGCAACTTACAAAGGGCTTAATGCATCAGGGTCATCTATACTTTTCTACTTGTATGTCGGAACCACAGTAAATGAGTTTCACTTAAATTATCATTTATTGATACTATTTTTAAATTGTTGTCGGTGACGCATTGTACATAGGACTGCAACTCAGGTCGGGCGGGTCGGGTTTCTTAAAACCCAACCCGACCAAGTTGATATATATAGAACCCGACCTAAATTTTCAACCCGAACTTCACAATCTGACCCGACCCGAATTTTAACCCGAATCAACCCAAATTATGACCCAACCCGCATTCTAAACACGTTTTAGCCTAATTTTAGCCTGGTAGGGTCGGGTCGGGATAACTTGTAAAATCCTCAACCCGACCCGACCCGACCCGATCAGAATTTCATGCCGGTTTTTATCTTCTCAACCCGACCCGACCCGACCCACATGATTTCTCAGGTTGGGTCATGTGGGTCAGGCCAAAGCCCGACCCGAGTTTCAGCCCTAGTTGCACATGAGGAGATATATATCTGTTTTTCTGTTTGTTGACATGTATATGCCAATATGTAGCGTATCATTTGAATGATGACAGTCACTGTAGATAAAACATAGTATCAGTTGTATTTACTCTTTTTTTTTTTATAACTTGTTTAAAACAAGAAAATCGTTTTGATCTTTTTTGAGTTGAATATTGTTTTAGTTATGATTTCAAGAAGGTTTAAAAACAAGTTCTTCAAGTGTGAAATGTATTTATTAATTAAAAAAAATCTTTAATTAATATTTGACCATTTTCAGTTAATTTCATCAATTTTTTTTTAATTTATGTTCTAAGATAATCTCAACTGTAGGGTTCTATGAAAATGGTTACAATGCCATCTTTCGTGCCAAGATTTAGATGCTAAGACATATTTTTTTAAAATTGAGAGTAAGTTGGAATTCATTCAAATCGAAGAAATAAAAAAACACAAGAAAACAACAGAAGAACTACGACAGTACAAACGGCCCACATCCGGGCAAACAAAAACTAAGTACGGGAGTAACGGGACCAAAGAAAGCCCAAAAAGAGCCCACAGGTTGGGCCAAAAAACCTAAGAGGCTGGAAACAATAAAAAATAAAAACAAAGCTCGGCCAAGATGCCCACATCCCGGGCCATGATAAGATATACTTCCCAGGAGATCAAAATACCAGGCCACATACAGCCGGCGATGGAGAGGCTTAAACTTGGTGATCCAGAACCCAAAAGATTCCGAGCATTGTAGGTTCAGGACGCGAGGCATCAAGGGCAGATTGCAGGGCATGAAGAAAAGGCTTCAAAGTTCCTACATGAAAGCTAGAAAGATGGATTGCAGCCCAGGGTTGAAAGGAGCATGGATGTGGATTTGCAGTGGATGTGATGCTGCCAAAATTGGTAGAAGAGAAATCGCAATCAGCAAGAAGCAGAGTGACGTAAGTATTCAGTGTTGTTTGAGGGCAAAATTATGAAATGTTGAAATGATGGTCAATGTGACAAATGAGTGTAGCCATTTAGTCAATAGTGGTTTGAGAGAGATAATTCAAAAGACCCATATCTAAGATTCAAAGAGTAGGATGATTTAAGAGCCTTTTTTCCCTTGAAAATTTGGGTGGTCATCTTGTAAAGTAAGCATACGCAAAAATAGTCTCACAAAGATTTGACCCAACATCATGATTTCCCCACACTATCCCACTAGTTTTTGCAAATGGGACACTGTCTTTGGATCCAAACATGTCAAGAAGATAAAAAGTTCATATCATGGATTTCTTGACATTTGAGTATGCAATCTTTCATTAGTGATGATAGAATTTTTATCATTTTAGGGCATTTCAGTTATTGTATGATTAGGGGAGAGAACACTTCATCCAGTCTTGAATTTAGACTTATCTTTTCACATCTTTGATCTTCTCTGCGTTGGGTTCAAAAGATGCCTTTTATCGATTGATATTATCTTTGTTTCGCGTAAGTGCTCTTCCTTATGGCATTTATCTCTACTTGTCACTATTTGGAGTCTTTGGTGGGACCATAACAACAAATTGTTCAAGGATATTGTCGGCTCCAGTGCGGTGATTGCAAGACCTAACCTTACCAAGTGTGCATCGTGCGTTGTTTTTCTTTTGGATTTCAGAAATATCTCTATATCTGATATTTTGCGTACTTGGAAATATGTGGCTGAGCTCCCTTAAGTTTTCCGCTTTCTTAGTTGTTGCCAGTCTTCTGGCTTTTACTGTGTTTTTTTCCTTTTCTGTTATTTTTTTTTCTTGTTTCTGTACCTCTCATACTTTTATCTATTAATATATGAACTATTTTTTTAATTATTTAGTTTTAACACAGAATTGAACAAATAGGTCTCAATTTAATATTGGCCAATATATATCAAATTTTTTAAATTTAAAACTGACTAGTTGATGCAATAGAAGTATATATTTAAAGTTGTATATGAATAGGAGCTGGCACCAGATTGAGGGGCTTAGATTTCTTTAATATGGAACCTAATTTAAGTTCTGATCACAAGTCTCAACTCTCCGATAGAGGTTAAGTCTTATGTCGTGAAGAAATTTGCAGATTTGGTCTAGACATGAATCAAAACATGTCAAATGGCACAATCTAAAGAGAATATTTACATGCATTCGACATAAAATTTAAATGCAATATTGATCTAATAGACTAGTATGGAAGATCGAAGTTCATAGCTTTCATGTCGGGCTAGATTCTTGGTCCACTGTGAACCAGTCCCGAACTTGACTCATAAATTAACCTGGGCCCAACAATTCTTATTAGTTTGTTCCTTGGGCCCCCTTATGACCCCAAAGAAACAATTACAGCAATAATATCCAACCCATTGCGAGAAGTCCCAGTCCTGTGATTCCTCTGGTCCTCTCCCTCTTCAGAAGTTCAGAGTGATCTTTCGATGTGGATATGATGAGTCCATGCTTGTTTATGTAAGCCAGACCCTTCATTAGATGGACCCAACCTAGAAAATGAAGGCTCCGTCACTTATATCATTTGCCAAAGGTAAATTATTGAACTTGGGGCACTGGAAAATAAAAATAAATAATTTGAACAAGAAATAGGATGCCAGAATTCAGGATCCACAATGAAGACGGGAGAGAGATGCCGAAGGCTGATGATCTTTTGTTAGTAGCCTTTTAACCAAATGTTGAGGCAAAATCGACTTTTGCTGCACCATTCCTGTAGATCAAAGCTCTGATTGCCATTTGGCCCCTTTTCACAAATGGGCCCAATAGGGCCCATGTATAACTGGGCTTGGACTTAATTGTATGTGTCAACCTATTCTTAGGTTGAGTCAGTACGCGTCAAAGTTGGTAAAATATTTAATAAATGAGTTCTTTGACTAAACATTAGACCGACTTGTTTTAAGTTTATCAAATTAGGTCACTTATTTACAAATAAGGCGGATGTGATCTAGTTAATTAACCCATTAAAGTGGGTAGAGTCTATGTACAAAGTATAAACATGTTTCTTAAATATTTTGAGAAAATAGATTTCTCTAATTCCCCATAAAAACTATTTTAGGTGAAAAAATTAACAATGAAAAATTATGCAAACTAATAATGGACAATCTTAATATTATAAAAAGTCTTTCTGGATAAAGTAAAATTAAAACAAACAATTTTTAGTTAGATTAACGGGACTCATGATAAGTATGAAGTTAATAAGGCGGTAACGGGACTCATTAGAAGTATGAAGTTAATAAATAAGGCGGTAACGGGACTCATTAGAAGTATGAAGTTAATAAATAAGGCGGTATAAAACAAGTGACGACTGCCTGGCTGAACTAAATTTTGCAATAAAAAACAATGGAACTTTTTTTTGGCAAAAAAAAAAAGGGAAAAAACTAATGCACCAGCCGGGAATCGAACCCGGGTCTGTACCGTGGCAGGGTACTATTCTACCACTAGACCACTGGTGCTTTGATGCCCAAAAGCTCATATATTAATGTTAGTTCCTTTTGATATTAGCCACTTCTTTTAAATTTTCAGTCATTTTAAAATTTAAATCAACCTTAAGTTAACAAAAACAAATTCACCTGGGCAATATGGCCTGTAGGCGATCTTCCCACTTGGGCCCAACACGAGGTCCACAAAGATCTAAAATCAAACTCTTCTCACTCATCTACTTGTACTAAATTTGGATCCATTTTGAGTTAATCTCATAATTATTTGAGCAAAAACTATCCAAAACTAATTCTATTTTGATAATTAATTTTTGAACCTTGACTTTTGAAATTCATTGAATCTGATTTTTAAGAGAATAATCATCTTAAAATTATCTTTCAAACTCACGATCTCAATACGTTGCACCCCATCCTTGTGGGTCCCATAGGGCCAAAGGCAACTATGGGCTCCTAGATGGTGTCTCTCAGCTAAAAAGTATTATTATTTTACACTTAACTTGTGATTTTAAATTTAAGTGGCCAAATTTGGCATATTATTCAATCGTGATAGCTATAGATATAAGTATTTTGTGAATACACCTCAATGGCCAATGGTTAATGATGGTGGTAATGGGCGATTTCTCTAGAATAGACATTAATAAGATTACCATTTTAGTAAATGATGTAGAGAAGAGTAGTGACATTGATCCACAAGAAGTTCTGTGAACTCTTGAAATAGCTAAAGTTAACTTGAGTAAAGCTGAAGGTAAGATGCAAGTCACTGGGGAGAATGTAGCTCTTAGATAAGGTAGAACACAAGTAGAGACTATCAATGTTATTTAGTGTCCGTCGATATATCAAAATCAACAAAATTAATATATGTAGGGGAAGGTCTTCATCCACTTTCTGATTGTAATTTTTTCGTTTGTTTCTTTGTTTTTGCACCTCTGGTGCCCTTATCTATTAATATATGAACCATTTAAAAAAAAAACAAAAATAAGTTTTGTTTATATACCCTATATTCCTCCGATTGGATATAATCAATTCAATCATTGCAACTTTAACATATTTTACTTTCAATCGTTATTGTTAGGGGGGACATTCGGAACAATGGCTTTACAGTTGGTACGAGGCATTGAAAAATGCGGCACTTTGACCCTTTTAAGATACTGATTACCAGTCAGGCTTGTTATTGAGTTCAAGCTCCTAAAATTATAGAGAGAGATAGAAAGATTTATTTGTACACCAATGTTTCAAATTTCAATATTAGTTTTAAAAAAAAAAAAAAAAAACCTCTGAGGCGCAATGATGAACAAATGAAGGAAAAAAAATAATACGAAAGACATTTCCTTTGGGGGAAAAGTTTTCGATTCCTGAGTTATTTCGGTTAAGGCTTGGGCCCAAATGAAGGTTAAAAAAATATGACCTGATTTCAATTTAAGTTGGGCCTGAATTTTGCATTTTTAGGGCCCAACTTGATTCAAAAGGTGAGTCAAAATAAAGACATGTGAGATCTCATATATATATTTATATTTTATAATTATATATAATATATTATAATTAACTAAAATCTCTAATACTTACATATTATTAACTCTTATTCATTCATCTTAAACTTATTTAAGAACATTTAAAAAAATCCTCGTCACTCTCTACTTTCCAACAGCAATTACATATTTATCTCCTTTCCTCTTAGCAAACTTATCACCTATTTTGAGTGGTAGAATTTGAAACTTATATATTGATTTTATTTTGGAGCTTATTTGTTTGGATTTTTCTATGATAAGTTGATTAGAAGTGATATAGTAACTAAAGAACTTAATTGATATAATAGATGTAATAGAAATAGTGGTTGGGATGATAATTTTATTGTTTATAGCCCCTAACTTCGGTTATATTTTTGGAGGTATTATATATATTTCTCTTGTTCAATACCCTAATATAAAATGTAATCTGTGACTCTTCATCAAGAGAATTACAATTATTGCCCTTAGGCACTCTTGTAGAACCATGTACATCATTGTCACATGTGTGATTTGATCTTCTTTTTTTTCCTCTCTTTTGCATTATTGATTTTGTGTTCATCGTTTGGAACGTAGATAATTTAGGTGTTTCTGCAGAACAAATTTGTGTGATGGGAAAAGAATTATGATTCAACTAATAGTAGTAATTGTCGGAGAGACTTGTCCTTCTAGTCATTTATTGCCACCTAAATTGTGAAACTATAAATCACTATCCCTTAATATAGAAAATACCAATATCCTCATCATTTTCTTTTGTCAAATTACCAAACCACCACTATAATATTTTCATAAAAACAGGCACCTTTTGAATTAAGATATTAATTTTAGCCACTGGCATTGTATAAAAATAAAGAATGACTTTTAAAATATAAAATTTTAAAGAGTAAAATTAAAATTCCATAATAATCGAAAGAAAGTGAAACTATGGGTCTTAAATCTTAATTAGTGAATTGAATCTTGAAACACTAATCTCACATTCAAGTATGTAGATGGAGGCATTCATCTCACCCTCATCGGCATACACACAAATTCCAGATTGAACGGTAAAGAAAGAAGATGCATCCAATGCTGCATTTGTAATGCTATGGACCAAAATGATGCTACCATGTCTGGCTCGATTAAGAAGGTGACAGGAACTTGTCTGGCTTAAAGTAGGAATTTATTGTCATCAACAATGCAAGCAGCTCTGATGAATTGCGAGTCTACGATTGCATTCAAAGCCTTAATGTTGCCATTGAATGAGTGGGATAGCCCAATATCCAACTATTAATTGCTTAAATGTTATGTACTGATAGAAGCCCAAAAATGTCTCAAGAAGAAATTAATCGTTTGTAATAGAACAGTTATCAATAGAAACCTTTCTGGGTTAACTTCATGAAACTTAATTAAATTTAAGAATAAATAGGCATTATGTGTTTATGATCGTCTTTATTATCTAATAAAACATATTGAATATATGAAAAAATATGAGGAAAAAAAAAACAATGGGCAACTAATCATTTAGAGTGGTGAATTCTTAGCTTAGTTAGAACTTAGAAGAGTTGATTCAGTCCATTGATCACCACCGATTCGGTTAGATTCACACTAACATCTCGTCTGACACCCATTTACTGCCTCCATTTGTTATCGTGAGGTCTATTGACTGTAGTCAGATTATGTATCCACCAAAAGAACAAACTCTGAAAGATATAGAGTATCTCATGATATCATCTATTTCATTAATAAACTACACGTCCAAGCCTCATGTGGAAGCTATAGTTTAAAATCTGATCAGATCTACTGGCTCAGCTGAGTTTGATGGCATGACTCATTGACTCATTTGAGTAGACATGAGTTGACATCTTACTGTACTTGTAATACTCTGTTCTAAAAAATCACATATTAATAGTGGCATTGGAAACTCCCTAATATATAAGTAGTAGCCTTCCTTCTAGCACCAAGCTTTTTGGGAGCAACAGTGGGTTGGCTCACCAAAGAAAACCGTGTGGGCCCGTGTGTAAGCTGAAAGTGGACAATAATGTGCTAGTGAGATGGGTCGTTACAATACTTTTTATAATTTCTTTGTTGGCTTGGTATGAGCATGTCTCACTCCTTTTTTTGAACTTTGAGATTTATATTTTGCAGTTTTTACAAACACATTAAAAGAGAGCAGTGAAAGAGTAGGGCTTCAGCCTTTAAGAATAAATAGAATAGATGAGTAGAATTATTGCGATTGAACGCAGCATTGATAACCAGACAAGCTTCAAGCCCCACCATTTCAATGAAGAGAAATCCAAATAGTTTAGCCAACTTATAATATAAATGTTATTACTTGAAGATTCGGTGTTCCCTTTGATTTATAGATTATCTGTATTCTGTTCAAGGAACGTATGACACTAAAATGATTGCAAGGGATATAAAACAGTAAAACACTAATGCTTCTACCAAAGACAGAGCTTCTCTTTTATAGCTTGGTCTGGCAAGTTGATCACAGGTGCAAAATGTTTAGCCCTCTAGGATAATAGTTTAAAACATTTGACTGTTCGTCCATTACATGGTCTCCTAAAATTTATTTGAACTACTTTCATCCACCTCTCTTTCCAATATCTGTGGCCAACTGCGGGTTCATAGATCAACTTATTTTCAATTTTGAGTCAGTGCCACAATATCAATATGGAAAAAAAAAAAAAAAATATTAGTACCTCTTATTAAGTTATAAGCAGATCAAACATGTCATCAGCCCTTATTAAGTGGACAATTTGAAAACTTAAAATTGTCATGAGTCATTCTTCATCAACTTAAATCAAATTTTAGTAATTCGGCTGAATTTTTTAAGTTTTTAAACACTTGTTACCTCTTTTTGGTTAAAAGTCGTTGCAATTAAACAATAAACATATGTAATTGCAAGTGAGTGATCAAATAGCTGGCCACTTGCATTTGTGGGGCTGTCCTATTGATTGCTCTCAGTGGATAGCAAACCATGAGTATGATGCATGTTCTTGCAAGCTTAATTCTTCTGCTCCGTCACTTTATCTGAGAATGGCTGAGTTGATGCAATAAAGGAGAAATAGGACACAGAGAAGGGTAAGTTAAAGAACATTTTGTTGCTCAATTAATAAGATATCAAAGTAAAGACGCTAGATCTTATATTTTAATTGATTATAATGGGACTGACTGAGAAAGTGAAGGGTTCTCATATGCCCACAAAGACTATTTATTTAGCTTGAAGTCTCTGAACATGGCTTTCTATATGGAGGAGAGATGGCTAACCACTACTCGTAGTTGGTCTATGTATTCATCAACTCTTGTGATGAAGAGGCTTGCCAAATTCCCTACTCTTGTGCATCAAAGTGCATGACCAAAGTAGCGGAAAATCAGAGAAAACAGGTGAATCACTTGTTTTTTCTAGCCTCAATAGAAACCAAGAATAAATAGATGGGGCTACAAGAATCAACCTAAGATCTTCGTGACTGTCAGATATGTTTTGGAATTTATTTTGATTTTGTCTTTATAAGTAAACGTCTTGTCATTCTAATTATTTGAGTATTCTGTTCTAGGATAAATGGTATAAAAACTTTAAAAAGTAAAAAAATTAAATATGAAGATAATAATACAAATTTAAGAAATACAATTAAATTAATAAATTTTTTAATTGTATTATTAGATTTTAATATATAATTTAAATAAAATAAAACGTAGAAAGAGTCATTCTACACCATTTTACTCAGAAATTATCGAAACAGATGTCGATATTTGAATTGTTTTGTCTTTAGGTAGACGCAAGACACCTCAGTCATTCTTAAAAAATATAAAAATGAAATGAAATTGTCAATTAAGGCCTAGATCCGTACCAGAATTCCAGAATTCTCATTTCCTACCACTTGGCTGGCATCATGTGATGGGCCACACCCTCTTCAAGTGGTACTGACAAGGTAGTCCTTCCTTTTAAGCTATGAGAAGTTTTCTACCGTCCATTGCCTGCCACATTCTCTTTTGACACGTGGCTTTTTGATAGACTGATCCACATGTGATTTGATTCCAACAAAACGCTTCACCCTAGCGGCCAGACATGTCGGATATATCTAACGCACCAACCTGGCAGAGATGGCCCCCACCCCCGCTCTCTTTATCAACAACTAACGATATTTCCTTCATACGTACCGGCCGTCCAAAATGGGATCCCCCGTCACCGTTCACCGGAATTCAACTTTTTCTGCTGCAAGGATAAGATATTTTTCCTTTCTCCTCCTCTCATGTTCCTTTACCCAATTTTGGATAATTTCAAACGCACATAATTAATTACTCATAATTTTAGAAGATTTTGAAAGCTTTCAATGAAGTCTCTTATCTTCATCTATGATATCCAGAATGCAGTCAGTTTTTTTTTTTTTTTTTTAAATTCCAAGAAAATTCCTCTTTTGTTAAACGAGTTAGCCACCATTTGTCGTTATAGGAAAATGGTAGGGTTAAAAGGAAAGATTTTATGTGGTCTAATGGGGACTAAAAAGTTAAATCTTGAGAGATTTTTGAAAGGGTTCTTATTTTCCCAATCTCTTTAACAATTAATTAGAGTTTACAGTTGTTCCTCAACGAAAAACACATCTCGCATAATCTCCTTAGAAAACAGATGGGTATTACACTCCTGAAGAAAGCTAAACCATAGAAAATATGAAACTGGTACTTTTGCCTTTCTCACTGTCTTAATATAAATGAAGTTATTTGCTTTTTAAAAAGAATAGAGACAAATCAATTATAATCTTTTAATTTAGTAACATTTCTAAATACAGATGTATAGTGAGAGAAAGTCAAGATTTTTCGTTAATACAAATTAATTTTTCAGAATTTCCATTTGATTTGATGGTGGAATAGAAGACTCATTTATTTTTAAAATCAAAAGTGTATGTGTCCAATTACTAAAGATTTTTAGAAAAGAAAAAGAGAGGTCTTGATCAATAAAGAAATAGAATAGTCGGATGGCAGCCAAGAATCCATTCTTTTCGCGTTTGATTCTCATTTTATTTTAACTGAGTTAATCAGTGTGCGCAAATCTAAAAATTTAAACATGTGTCAAAGGATTAATCAAGTAAAATATCTAAACACTTGGGAAAAAAAAAAGTTCATATACGAATTAATTACAAAATACAAACTGGGAAGGATTGCTAGAGAATCAAGATTCGTTTACAGAATTGGGAAGATGCAAGTTTCCTCTCTTTATCTCGGTTTAAATTTTCATTTCCCTCCTTTACGGGCAGAATTTTTTTGAAAAATAGAATTGCCTAATTCACTTCCGTTACGTGTCAAAAAAGCGGTGATCGATGTGGAACACTCTTCCTCCGCTTCAAGTACACTGTCATTTCAGTTGCAGGTGAACACCTAGCCCGAAACGCTGTTCGTAGGCCTGAAGCGCTTCTCTTCTTCCTGGCAAACTCGGTTGTAGCCGTACATGCCAGCATTTTCCGCCACGAGACACTGCTCGCGCTCCAGTCAGAATCCAATGTGGTTCGGAACAGAGCAGGTGAATGAAGGATCGAATCGGGCGTCATTTGTCCGTCGTCGAGTTCGTAACAGCAGCTGTCTCCTTTCAAGCCTTCATGCAATGGGAGAAAGTGGCACTGGAAGAGGTATTTCGTCTGCCGATTTTCACTCCTCACAAGTCGCTTCACCTGAAAATCGTGCGAAGTGAGAGACCAGATGATGAAAATGGTAGAAATGTTGGTAAATCGAAGTAGAATTGGTGACAGAACTATTAATTGACAGAAGGGAACTTGTTAAAGTCTTAGTTTGACAAAAGTAGGCCAATTAAGGTCTTAGTTTTACCTATTTAACTTTAACGGCCTACTTTTTGTTGATTCAGATTATTCAAATAGTAGTAAATGATCTATTCTAAAATGTAATCAACGATTTTGATTTGGTGTTACCTTGCAGGAGACAGAACAGAACAGATATGGGTCTTGCAAGTTTCTGTGGCACGAGCTGCAGGTGTTGCTGGAGCCTCTGAAGGGTTTCGATTGAGGGCGTTGATGTAAGAATACCACCTTTGCGCTGTTTGTCGTATAAGACTGCAGAAAATGGAAAAAGAATATCAGACGAGAGAAATTTATTTACCAGAAAATTTCAAATATAGGTAGGGGTTTACTTGAACGAAAGAGCAGTCGATCAGTTTCTCCAAATCATCAATCCGGATTACATCATGATAAACATATCTCCTCACCTGTAGAGATTTAAAAAAGCAGTGGAAAAATTCATCTTCAGAAAACAGAGAGGAGAAAATACAGAGCTTTTAATGAAGAGCAGTTAAACCATAGTAAGTGGGACAACTAGATTTTTTATAAAATGGCGAACAACAACTCTGATGCATCATTCTAGTAATGGCAGCTGTAAAATGAGAGAGCCCTTATCTTTTTTACCAAAAATACTGAGGTTTCATTCGCTAGCCTTTCAGATTCTGCAGTTTTTTTTTTAATTATTTGGGGGGGATGGAGGAATTTACTTGGAGGAGACGGTGGGATTGATGGTAGGAAATGCATTGTGGGCAGATGCTGAAACAGCAATCCAAGCAGAATGTGTTCTTCTCGTTCTTTCTTCCCGTCTCGTGAAGCAGACACGGATCGAAGAACTTCTCTGTGAGCAGAGCATCGAGCCAGTGGGGAAAAGAAGTCAAACCCATCTGAGGAAAACCAAGAAACCGCCCAAATTCAATTCATTGAGCCGAAAATTTTGGAAAAAAGAAGAAGAAGAAGAAGAAGGAAACAAAAGAGAGAAAGTAAGAAAAAGAACTATAAAAGGAGTAACCACCATGTCTTTCTTCTGCCAAAGGGAGAAAGTGATGCGAAGATAGAAGCAAGAACAGAGGGTCAAGGGCTGTGGTGCGATGGAACAACTCTTGCTATCATCATCGTGATCTGCAGCAGCCGCAAAGAAGAGAAAGAGGGCCAAAGATGGTTAAAAATGGGAAATTGAGAAAGAAGAAATGGGAGTCTGAGTCCGACACTGGAATTTGCGAACGGAGAAGGGGGCAGAAGGAGTGAGGGCAATTTAAGAAGGAAAGGAGAAATTAAAAAAAATACGAATAAAAAGAGGGGATTTTTTATAAAAAATATTTTGAAAATTGTAATTTTGCATCATAGTACCTTAAAAAAATTATTTGGTAGTCACATACCATGGGCGTATGGATGATGACATGACAAAAATCTCATCGGAATGGCAATTGCTTGGGCATATAGAACCAATTGATCATAAATGGATTTGGAAACTTTGGAGCTGGAGTATAAAATTTGGTATGGGCCGACATTTATCTCTCTCTTTTCTTTTTTTTACAAAAATGACCGATATAATACAGTTGAGATATTAGCTAAATATTGACTGATACGATTCGTAGCAACCGATACTTAGACCCCTGCTTAAGAGTTTAGTAAGCCGCGTACCCATGGGCATTAGCACCTATGTTTAGCTGATTTTTGGTGTCCATATCAATCAACAAAATTCAAATATAGGGGTATGACTCGTTGATGAAAATTATGATGTAAGAAATTATTTTTTCAATTTCCACATGGAATTTTTCCATTGGATAGAGTTAGGATTAGCATGGGATGAGTTTAGCAACTCCCTTGGGCGTGAGTCTATGCACGAGGCAAGTTCTTTTTTTTTTTTTTTTAATTTTTATTGTCTTAAGATTCAGTTGTACCTAAAGGCTGTAACTACAAGCCTTGGGCGAATTTTGCAAACAACATTTTAACTTCAATTTCAAATAACGCTTAAAGCTTTGGTTTCTTTGCTTTGTGATGAATTCTTATTTATCTCTTTTAAATTTAATTTTTGACTTTATGTTTAATTTAATTTCAATTTATACAAGTGTTCAACTGCATTTTGAAAAGTGTTCAATTGATTGCATTGATTTGAGATGCATTACATAATTCAATTTTGGTTTAATGGGAATTGGAATAATTTCGTTTAGTGTCAATTTCTTATTGAGCGTATGAACTTATTTAATTCTTCGGATGAAAAGTTGGGATTTTGACTCATCTTCTTTAAGTTCCGTTTGTCATCCATCTGCGTGAGCGATGAAGGAGTGTATTACGTGGAAGTTAGTCTGAAGATTTTTTAAGATGCCGTGGTTTTTTTAGTTCGGACTCTCTCATAATTCTGCTGGATTAGTGATTCGGATATTGAAGAATCCTACTTCTTTAAATGTGTGTGTTCATAAGTAGCCATTAAAACTTATTCTGTGCATTTGTTCCTTTTTCTGTCGTTTTAAATCAGGAGGCAAGCCACTGAAATTCACAACTCAATTATCCCAAAGAGTGACTTTTATTGATCATTGACATCATATTCATTTCTCGGGATTTACGAGTTGCTTTTGCAATTGAGGCAAAAGATAGGATATTTTTGTAAATTACCTTTTAATATATTTTATGTTATATTATTTCAATAATATTATGATAAAAGTTTCAAATTTTAAAAATATTCTGATATTATCATTATCGATAGTATATTCAAAACGATAATTCTTACATTCCAAAGGTGTTTCGATATGAAATTAATTGGGAAGTGAAGGGCCTCGTGGCAGAATTTAAAAGAACAATGCCGACAATCCAATTCTTGTTGGGCCATGAATATGGAATTTGGGGCTTAACTAGAGCAATCCAATTCGAGTTGGATTGGGTCCAAACTCTTAGAAAAGAGAAAATTGTATATTGAATATCTAAACCATTACATGTATATATAGCCTCTAGCAGACCCTAAGGCTATCATAATCAGACTCAAACACTTAACTAATTATAAATAAAGTACACCTCTTAATTAGAGGTAAACCCAAACTAAAATCCTAATTACATTATAATTAGGATAATCTAAATATATTTCAACACTCCCCCGCAAGCTAAAGCGTGGATGAACGCGAAGTTTGGAACGTGAAGAAACGGCAGGTGAACTGCAAAAGTGGCACACTGACTGTCCACGAAGATTTGTTGAAGCAGCACACTGATTGGCTGCAAAACTTGTTGAAGAGGCAACGTTGACTGGCTGCAAATATGTGTTTATGTGGCAGCGTTGATTGGCTGCAAAATGACAGGCGGCGAACACAGATGGAGGCCTGAAATAGAGAAAGTGGCTCGGACAACGGCAGTGGCCGAAAGACAGTTATCCAGCAAAAATAGTGATCGCAACATGCGATAAATGCAGGCGACGAATGACCTGAAAAACAAGGGGTTGAAGCCATTACATCGATCAATCAGATCGGAAAGGCCATCAAATGTGGGCTGAAGCCATGAAAGGCCAGCAAATGAGGGCTGAAGCCTTAAAAGGCCAGCAAATGGGGCTAAGCCCACACTAATCCAGAAAGTAGATCTGCTGCGAACATAGCAGCGAGTATAGTCGGACGAGAGAACTACAGCAGCGGAAAAACTGGGCCCTGGTCACCTGCACCAATCTCCTCAGGGCGCTTCGTCAGGTGGCCATGGACATCTTGAGCAATGTCAGGGCTCAGCTGCTCGGTGTTGGCAAGGACTTTGCAGTTATCAGCATCAAGGCTGAGATCATCAGAAACAAAGCCAATTGAAAGACATGTGTCACGGACAATCTTCTCATAGTCAACATTAGCCTTGGTGGTGATCTCACCAAAGACCATCACCATGTTAGTCTTTGTGCAGGGCTCACAAGCTCAAGAACATGTTCTGACAAGTGCGGATCAGAGAAATCTCGCAACAGCAATGGGCGATCTGGGAGGCGGCAGTGGTAACAAGGGCGAAAGCAGCAGAGCATCCTGCCGTTGTGGGGGTTCAGAGAAACCCCAAAGTGCAGATCGGGTCAGAACCAGGGGCGGAAGGTAGCAGCGAGTACGAGCCAGAGCGAGCGTCAGCTGCAGGTGGAACTAGCGACTGCACAGACAGTAGGCGGAACCGATCTGAGATTTCAGATCTGGGTCGATGTGCGCCGAGCACCGGCGCTGGTCCTGCCGTGTCCTCTGCAGATCTGAGAAATCAGATCTGGGTTCGGCCTCTGTCCGCCGGCTCTGCTGCTATGGGCGCTGCTGGACCGGCGCTGATCTGGTTCCGTTGGCTGATGCCCGATCTGGTTTGCAACCGATGGAATCCCCTTTCGCTTCGGGTTCGGCTGCGGCTGCTCCACGTCCGGCTGAGATCTGGGCTTGCTCGAGCGGAAGACAGAGGTGGCGACAAAGGGCACCGGAGATCCGGGCTGTGCAGTGGGCAGCAGGCTGTCGCTGCAAAGTAGGAGAAGAAGACCAGAGGAGGAGCAGATCTGGACTCAGTTTGTGATCGGCAACTACAGCAGGAACAGCTGGGTGAAGATGGCCGCCTCGGTCGACTCCGGCGGGGTTGTTGCGACAGCGCCGCTGGTGAAGAAATCCCAAAAAACTGGGTTTCTGCGGCGCTTCTGTTCAATCCAATCTGGACGTCACCGCTGGCCGGATCTGTAGTTAAGATCCAGATCTGAGGGGTATTGATGTCGGAGCTGGATTTCAGAGTTGCCAAAGCAAGCTCCAGATCTGGCGTTGGGAAGATTCAACAAAGACTGAAAAAACGCGATCGGAAGAAACCCAGGCAAGATCCAGATGTATGTCGATGCGGGGGATGAGCGAAACCCGGATCTGGGTTGTCTTTCCTCTCACGGTACGTTTATGGAAGAGACCCGGATCCGAGTTGTCTCTCCTCTCACGGTACGTTTATGGAAGAGGGTTTCTGTTCTGGCGATTTCCGGTGCCGCTGGATGGAAGGGCTGACGTCCGATCGGAGAAGAAGAAGGGTGTAAGTATGTTCGAAGAACACCCAGATCTGTTATGGCTCAGATCTCCTGTAGGTCTCCTTTCGTATGACTATGCCGTGCAGAGTCCAAGAGATGTTTCTCCGTCCCTCCCTCTGCCCCTCTGCCGATGTATCTCTGGCAGAGGGAGAGAGAAGAGGCGTGATTACTGAGCCTCACTCAATAGGAATGAATTCTGGCTCCGATGCCATCTTAGAAAAGAGAAAATTGTATATTGAATATCTAAACTATTACATGTATATATAGCCTCTAGCAGACCCTAAGGCTATCATAATCAGACTCAAACACTTAACTAATTATAAATAAAGTACACCTCTTAATTAGAGGTAAACCCAAACTAAAATCCTAATTACATTATAATTAGGATAATCTAAATATATTTCAACACAAACTTGATTACTTGGACCCAATTTTGTATAAACATGAACTTGAAGCATACCACACTCATCCTATGTAATTAATTGATTTTGCTTAATTAGTGTGAGAAAATCTCTAACTAATGTAAAATTACCTGTGCACTTCAAGGAAATTCTGGTTTACTTCAAAGTTGAATCAGGTAGGCCTGTGTTGGAGATTTAAGATTTGGATACACTGGAATTCATTTTCGGCCCTTTTAATTGTTGAATTGATCTTAATAAGGTTCATCCCAAATTTCTTGGGCTGGGCCCTTAAGTTGTATCTACTAAATAGTTGCTCAAGATCCATTTGCACCCTTCTTAAGGACAAGCCCATATCAAAATTTCAACCAACATTTGTTGGAATAACGAAGCCTCAGTATCGGTATTTCGGAATCATCGAGCAAAGTGTTGACGAAAAAATGGGCTGATCCAAAATTTTGGCCAAAACTCGTCCCAGATTTTGGCCCATTTTGACCAAAAATTCGACCAATATATATATTTTAATTATTTTATTTTGATCTTACATATTAAAAGCTATACTGATTCAAAAAGTCTCATTTTGGGCAATTTGGTAATCTATATGATAAAAAAAAAAATCTAATAATCTATTTTTCTTTTTAATGATAAGATGAATAAGACTAAACATTTAATGAAAACAACTGTATCTCATTATAATTGAGTCATACGATTTTTATAATTTAATTTAAATTACATGATATTTAACAATAAGACACGGCTCATTGACTTTAAAGAATTAAAGAAGTAGTTGTCACAAGCATGTACAGCAAAAAAAATTAAAATGAAAGTAAAATAAATAAGTCAAATGAAACTTTCTATAAGAATTTTTAAATGAAATTTATTTTTTATAATTTAATAAATTATTAAAATTAAGCTAAGGCATAAGAATATATTGACTCAACTATACATAATTAATTAGATGTGCCGAACATGTACTTAAATTTCTTTTAATGTGTACAGTTGAGGATTGAGGCACTTTCAGTTACGGTCCATCCGTTTTGGTACGAACGAACATTTGGTTTGTGGACAGGTCCAGTCCATTTCTATTTTTGAGCATGAATTCCGAGTGATCTCCGCCCAGATTTTGGTTCCGTCGAGATTTTCTCTTTCCTCATTTTTTTTTTTTGAAAATCTCGGTGGTTTTTTTAATTCATTTAAAAAAATGAAAAGTCTTTTTTTAATAAAAAATATATAAATATCGGCCGAGATATCCACCAGACCCATGCTTATATTTATTTATTTTTTAAATAAAAAATAAAAATAGGCTGAACTTTTTTATCTATGTCTGATACCATGCGTATCAGCCGAGATATCTCGACCATGGAAATCCCGAGATTTCGACACCTAATTCAGACAAGACGAAATGGGTCCTGTTTGTTGGACCTGATCCAACTCTAACTCACCCACGGCTCCTAACTTCTAAATTCTAAATAATAACAAGATTTTTTTTTATTTACTTATAATGCAAATCTTCAATTGATGAGATAAAAAATAACTTAAATGATAAAATGAATTTTTTTATAAGACATGTAATAATATGTACAAAATTTATTAATAAAATTATGAAATATATTAGATAAAATGATAGGAACACTGGTGTTTCTTATAATAAAAATCTAGAGAGTTTAGACATCAAGATAAGATATAACAAACATTGGGACCATAAATAAATTGTAGGCTAATACAGTTTCACATTTATCCATTTTGATTCAAAGATGTCAACACAATTTTTTTATAATTTTATTTTTGTTTAAAAATATGTTTTTATTAAATTATTAATAAATACAAGTACAATTTAAAAGTAAACTTTAAAGAAAAGACATTCATCAAAGTCATCGATATAAGTTGCTGTGAAAAGCCACAAGGGGTAAACCAACAATAAGGAGAACTGACTGAGAGAGGAAAGATAACAGAGACCCTCTAAATTGCTTCCTAATTATGCTAATATGGACACTGCAGTTGAGAGATATGAAGAGAGATATGAAGAAGATATGTAAGTATATTTCGAGAGACACATTAAATATACTGAATGGAAATTAAAATCTTCTTTAAATGATTAGTTTCACATTAAAATTATCTCATTTGAAATTTCTGTCTACCTAATTAAATCAAATAAAAAATTAGTAAATACTATTTTATTAGTTCATCGGCTATTTTATATTCTTACTAAAATAAGTAGGGAGAAATGAATCTCAATGTAGAACGACTCTGTCGTTAAAATTTATTTATTTAAGATCAAGGTAGTCAGGAGTCTTACATAATTAATCTTTGGAATATGTTAAATCTCTCAATTCGCACAAGCTGGATATAAAACAATAGAGAATGACTCTTTTTATGTTGTGAGGGATTTGATTCCAAAACGTCCAGCAAATAAGGGCGGATTTTGAGCATCAAGCCAATTCTTCAAGATTCTTTTAAAAGAAAATTTTATTTGTGATTAATGTTAATGTTAAAGAAATTCTATTTTTATAATATGGGCCTTTATTAAATATGAATCATTTTATTCTAGCACAATTTAATTTAGATATTTTTTTACGACAAAAGTATCGAGAGTCTCTTCAAATATTTGATAGTTTGATTAGTCATCAAAATATATGCAAATCTCTCTGCCCACTCAGTTATAAAACTATGAAGAGTGACTTTTTTAAATGTGATGGAGCTGTTTGAATATATGGAATAAACAAATATATTTTTTTAATTAATCTTTTATTTGTTTGAGTGAGAGAGATAACATGGGAGTTGCAATGATTTCTCTAAAAAAGAAAAGAAAAAGAAAGTTTTAGACTCTGAATGGAGAATTGGATGATAATAATTAATAATCTCTTCTTTGGGCTCTCTCCATCCTGGTTTGGCAATCATCGCCCTCATTTTTTTCTCCTTCGGACCCTCCAAAGCTTCCAAAAGTCAAAATCCCCTCTTTCCCTTTCTGTTTTCTCTTCTCCTCTTCTTCTTTTCCTCCTTCTTCTCCTTCTCTCTCTCTCTCTCGCTCTCTTTCTTCAGTTCATGGGTCCACTTCGCTTATTTTTTCTCCTTTCCATGCTCTGAATTTCTTCTCCAGCTCTCTCTCTCATCTTCTGGTGCATTATATTTCCTTTGCCATTTCTTCCTTCCCCGTCTCATTTTTCAAATGGCAAATGCACCTGGATTCATTTCTCCCCCTTCTCCTTGCGTTAGAGAGACAAGAAACCTATCATTTTCTGGCATTTCACGACTTGGGTTTTCGAAAGGGGTGTTCCGATGCAGCACCGTGGAAGGTGTAGAGGGCCGTGCTGTAGGAGCTTCCTCTTCCAAATCGCCAACACCCAGGTTTGTTTTGACTTCCATTTCTTTCTCTCGCTTTTGCTTGTTTTCTTTTGCAGATGATTCAAATACCTTGATGAGTATCTTGGGATTTTGGAAATAGCTGTTTGGTGGGTGGTTTCATTGAAGTGTTCCCATTTGATGCATGGAAAGGAAAATGCTTTCTTAAAAATTTGACAGAAAATAGAGATGGTTTGGCCATATTTGGTTGAGAAATAGTTTTTTTTTTTTCACGAAAGTACCTCCCTTTACATGTGTCCAAACGAAGGCTTAGAATGGACATGTTTTCAGATCGATCTGCACGTGGGAGTTGAGTAATGGGTATTGATTTATATAGGAAGCTGACTGAAGTCATTTACATTGGATGTGAATATGTGTGTAGTTTTATTTATGTTGAGATTATAATAGAAAATGTTGTACGATCTGAGCCACTTGATTTGATGAATGAAGTGGAATTTCCCATTTCATGTCTGCAGATTGCTTAATTTGAGTATGGTTGGCTTTCTCATATTCGTGGGAGCTTATACTGATCTGCATATCTAGTTTTTCTCTCTTTTCAGTTTTAAGTAGTATTATGAAGAAGGACAAGATAGTGTTAAGAACCTTTCTAAGCCCTCAAGGAATAATGAAGAACCAAATCGACCTCAGTCGAAAGTGGTTCCAAAACCAAAGACATGCTACACGCAATTCTTCAGTAAAAACTAGTTCCCGGTGAACTAGTTCTTGTTTGATTGAATTAAATTAAACAAATGCAATCCCAACTTAGTTCAATTAACCAAGTGCTGACTTATAAATGCATGCATTAATTTAATTCAAAACAAAATGAAGAAACTATACTCAAAGAAAAACTTACTTGATACTTAACTCCACACTTGGAATTCCTCAAACTTAGAAAATTCTTCAATCCCAAAAATTTCGATATCAAATTCGTGTGACCCTAAGGCAACACCTCTATTTATACACAAAAAATCGAAGAAGGAAAAACCAAAAACAAGCTACAATGGGCGTGGAAGCTCTGATCCTAACCCTAGTTACGATGACATAACACTAGTCAATTAAAATGAAGAACAAAAATTACATCCAATCGAAAATTGCCACGTAGGACCTATAACCAATCAAAAACTTCTCCTTCCATGCATTCAAGCTTCAATTGGATGAGTTGCAAACCAACTTGGAACTGCAATACACATTGGAGATGCTTGCCAAGAGTTCCACACGCCCATGAAACAACAATGTAGGAGTTTGAGTTGAATTGGAAGAGAAAACTAGAGTTTTTCGTCACTCTCTTGACACCTACTTAGAAAAACGGCCATAACCCTTTCTATGTAAATCATATTTGTGGAAACTTGGGCTTGTTGGAAAGGTTATTAAATAAGGTTTCCAACAAACCCGATTTTGTGAAAATCTGATATTGTTTGATGCCTCAATTAAGCATGCAAAGTTACTCTTTAAGTTATTTGAAGTTTGGGTGAATCATTTAGTGGGCATGCATTTTTCACGAATCCATCTTTAGCCCCCTCTCGCATCTTTAGCACTGAAAGGCATTTCAGCAGCAACTTTTTCCACTGGGGAGTAGGTTGGAAAATCTACTGAAATCATATGCAGTTTTCCCTCTAATTTGTGGGTGGGTGGATGGGGTTTAGAATGCCCCTTCTCTCTTGAGATATGGGAAAGAATTCAGTTGGTGCAGAATTTTCCAAACATCATGCTCACAGTAGTAGCAATGGCAATACAACCACTTCTCCACTGAAAATGAATAAGAGAAGGAATAAAAAGGAAGGAAAGAAAAAAGAAACAAATGAAAGCCTAAGTTCTAAGTTTGATGGCTTAGCATCAATCCACCATATGGAACTCCTGAATGAATCCTTATTGCAAGGTCAGGTCTACCCAAATTAGGGTATGCCAAGGAGCATTCAATTCACACACTCTGTGCGTGAGTGAGATGTGCATGCATGTAGAAGCATGCACGTTTTTCTGTACTACTTTGTCATTACCGCTGGACCTTAGATCAGACCAGGAAGCATCCACCTGCATCACTCATCTGAGCATAGGTATTGTAAGTCTTGAACATTTGATGAAGGTTTCCCCACTTGAACTTGTATACAAACCAAGATATGGTGAATGTGCAAGAAAGCCTTATGCATGCAAATTGTATGTGGTGCTGAAGATTATTTGCGTTTCTGTTTAGTTTGTATATGCATAATCAAACTGTTGCTTTGTATTTTAAATGTTAATTGTGTCTCCAACACTTTTATCTGTCATTACTGGTCTTGAGTTCCTTTTGTAGTTTTATGCAACCTGTAATGAGTGTTTTCTTAATGATTGTTATTTGATAAGATATTTTTTTATTAGAACTTTATGCTTAGTTCCTGCATTTGATGAGAAATTGTACAGACTTGTTGGCAAGGGGTGCAAGCTTGTTGGTTGTGGCTCTGCTGTGCCAAAGCTTATGATTTCCAATGATGACCTTGCACAAATTGTTGAGACTTCAGATGAATGGATTTCTAGTCGCACAGGGATTCGTAATCGACGAATTCTTTCAGGTGCCCCTTTTTACTTTTTAAACTTGTTTGGACACATGCTTGTTTGTCTTCTTAAGTTACCTTGTGGTTATACACTTGGTATATATTGTGGCTATGTTTTGGGTAATAGTTTACTTAAATACCTAGTCAAAAGAATATATCAATTGGCAAGGAAACAAAGTTATCCTGTTCGATAATTGTCAACAAATGTATTTGTGGATTGTATCTGAGTGGAATATACGTACACAGGTGATGAAACATTGACAGGGATGGCCATAGAAGCATCAAAGAAAGCTCTTCACATGGCTAACGTTGAACCCAATGATGTGGACCTAATCCTGATGTGCACATCTACACCAGATGATCTTTTTGGCAGTGGCCCTCAGGTATAGTTTGTTGTAGAACTTCATTCTGAATTCATCCTTCCGAACATATGGTGAAGGCATTCATGAAATTTAGGAGAGTTGGTTTCAGTGATTTTGAGTTGCCCATATATAAACCAACTGTATCAGTAATATATGTATGTGCTAATTTGTTTCTTTTAAACAAGGTTTGCTGAGTAGACCTATTATTATAAAGAAAGAACCATACAAAAGAAGAAAGGTAACCAGAACCAAAGAGGGATGATCCTTGAAGCGAAAACAAAATTAAAACAAGATCGGTCTATGAAGGTTTTCCACTGTCTAAATCTGCTGGTTACCACAAGGCCTTCAATCTCTTCTAAACTGATTATCAAAAAGTAGCAGCTAATTGTATTAGCTCCACTATCTTTCACCATGACTTGTGGTACTTTAAAAATTCTTTTTCCCCAAATCACTCAGAGAATGGCTGTGTAAAAGCTACCAGAAAGTGTTCTGCCAAAGGGATCTCAGCTATTCAACAATCAATAATTTTGTCCATAATGCACCACCCAAAAGGGTCATTCCTTGCTGCATACAGGATTGGGAACTCCCTTAAATTCTTTAATTGGAGCCACCCAAGAAATTACTTTGCTCCAAATTCTAAGAGCAACCATTAAAGCTGACCTTGCAGAATACACTAATGTTCCAGCCTCACTGTATACACTACACAGTGACAACCATAACCATCCTCCACATAAGGGTGAATTTTGGTTTCAACTAAAGGAAAATCATAAATGGAGAAGCCAATCAAGCAACTGTGTCATGATACTACTTGAACTATACACAATGAAGATGATCTCAACTCAAGCATTTAATTTGCAGCCACCATCCAACAAAATGCTTCTAACGTGAAGGCTCCCTATGACCCCAAACTTTTGCCATGGAGGTTCATTCCATCTTTCTTGAAGAAGGCTTTCAAAGAAGGAGGTTTCACTGAAAATGTACATACTATAACCCCTGCTTTCAGGAGTCAGGGTGTATGAAGGATGTATTGTAACTTCACATTTGTATATGTGATGTTTTAAATTGCTCCACTGTCTACACACCTGTTGATATTTCATATCCTCCTTTTATTGGGTATGTTAGCTTTTTATAATTAAATGTCTCATTGTGAGGTTGCACCTTGAACTGTATTATTTAGTCACAAATGGTTCTTCTTGGATGCTAAATTATTGCACGCTATCTTCTGCTTGTCTTGGTGTTGTAAATGTTTCAAATTCCTTTTTCTTTTAAATGTTTACATCATCAGGTTCAGAGAGAGCTTGGTTGTAAAAATAATCCCTTGGCCTTTGATATTAGAGCTGCATGTAGTGGTTTTTTATTGGGTCTGACAACTGCTGGTTTTTATATAAGAGGTACCCTATTCATTTAATTTCCTTTGTTTGGATTCGTTTAGTGATTCTTCTTGCCTTACAAACTAACTGTGCTGCTTCAAATTACAGCTGGTGGATTTCAGAATGTTCTGGTGATAGGCGCTGATGCTCTCTCTCGGTATGTGGATTGGACAGATAGAGGTACATGCATTCTCTTTGGTGATGCTGCTGGTGCCATGTTAGTGCAGGTACCTGGCTCCTATTTGTCCCTATTTCCACATTTTCCCTATCAGAAAAAGTATCTTTCCTTTTTTCTCTTAGTCATCCACAATGGTTTTCATGTTTAAGGAGGAAATAATTCTTCTGCTCACGTTTGTCATGGTATTGGTGAACAAATGGAGATTAATAATTAAATAGGCTGTTCCAGTGTTTTTTCATGGAAGTTTTGTTATTTATTGAAGATATATGCTGGCTTTTGTCCTTGTATTTTATTTAAGTTTATTATGGTACTCATTGCTACCGTTTCTTAGTTTGTTGTTCTCTTTGGATTCAAGAATCTTGTCAATCATTGTGATATGAAAGGGAAAGATAATTTTTAACCCTAGCTTTTGTGGTCTGCTTGCCTTTAAAAAAATTGGGAGGAGCACATGTTACATGCATTCGAGCCACCAGTGCAGTCACTTGAGCCTTGAGTCATGAAAGAATAGGTCTTCATTGTCTTGATAATTTTGTTTGCTTGCACATCAAAGATGGGTCGTGCTATCTAGAATAACTTCAAATATCCTCAATGTTGGTATCATGAAATTTTCTGTTAATTGTTGCGTCGTTGTCATTTCAATTAGGAGAACATTATTTTTAATACCTTACAAAAATTAATACATGTTATCTGTTTGTTTTGTTTCTGCATTTTATTGTGAGGACTAGTTCATGTTGCCTGATGAAACATCATGGTCATTCTTTGTAAGTTTTATTTCTTGATGGCTATTCCTATCCATTATTCAGGGAAAAAAGAGAGAATCTCAGTAGGTTTTATTTACTCAATTGTAGATTCTGGTTTACCTTATGAGCAATGAACGCAAAATGCAACCACTGTGTAGGAAACATGCTTTTAATAGGATCTGTTTATTCAACATAAAAGTTGCTAGTACTTTCAGTGCTATCACTTTAAGTTCGAGCCAACAGTGGTATCCTGTGAAACCTATAGCTGTCATGTTGGGATGAAGGAAGATACTAAAAATGGCATGACAAAATGTCATCTTTTTTACATTTAAGTGCAACAACCAGGTACTTCTGTCAGTACAAGTGCTTATTGATGGTATTGGAGGAGCATGCAGACCTTAACCATTAATCAATGATCACTCAAACTGCTCAAAGTACAGCCCCTACTTCAATAACTCATTCTTCCAACTTTAGGGTCTACCATTGGATGGATGAAATGATGGGCCATCCTTAATATATTGTAGCTAGTCAGATCCCCCATCTACTCAACCATCCAACTGTTGGCCCCTAGTGGGAATGAGATAGGGGTGTGTGTACTTATCCTAGGAGAGAGGAGGATTCCTCGAGGAGTTTGAAGTATGGTGTGACTTGTCTAGAAATTTGGTTCACATGATATGAGCTAACTCTTGGTCAAGCTCAGTTACACTCTGTTGACCTCAAATGGATCAAGTCTAACTTGAGTGGGCTTGAACTTGGGTGACAAAATTCAATTCCAGTTATGCCTCCATTTCTAAGTCATTTTCTGAAGGCTGTTAATGAACATATCTTATAAGGATTGATATATAATACAAGTACAAATAGGCATGCATCTTGATATTTGTTTTAATATGTAAGTATGTTTATCAATATATTATAGTGTTCCAAGCTGAGCCAGGCTCATCAATGAGTCGAGCTTGCCATCCAAGCTGAGCAGGCTTTATCTTGGGCTTACTTGCAAGCCAGGATGCTCATTGACAGCCCTAGGTGTGAGATATACAAAATATAAATACATTAAATGAATCTCAAAAAATCAGATCGAACAGTAGTGAGAGTTGGACCACCCTATTCTTTTGACTACAAATAGGAATTGGATGGCCATCCCACATACCATCACTGAAAAACAGTGATCAAATTCACTCGTGACTTAACTCCTGTTTCGCATCACAATATTGCATTATTTGACAATCAGTGACCATAATGCCTTGCAAAATGGTAGTTCCATAATTGGTGCAATGTGATTTAAAATGACTTAAAACTCGTACTTTACTCAACTCAAATCTCATCCATTAAATTGGTTTTTTTTTTTTTTTTGGAGGGTGGGTGGGTTTTGAGTGTTGAAGCTATGGTTTCAAGTTTGATAATGCAGTGTGGAACAAATACACATTAAAGAAATGGTGGTTCCATTGTTTTGCTTGTTAACTGGTGAACTTAGTTTCTGCTTTTATACAATTTGCAGGCGTGTGATGGTGATGAGAATGCCTTACTTGGGTTTGACGTTCACAGCGATGGAGATGGCCAAAAGTATGTTGGTATTATGAGTACAGGGAGTTATTTTTGTTTCTATTGCATTAACCTGTCTATTGCATCTCACATTAACATTCACAGGCACTTGAATGCCTTCATCAAGGATGACCAAATGGAGAATGTATTGAAATCAAACAATGGTGCAGCACTATTTCCCCCGAGACTATCCTCCTACTCCTGTATTCAAATGAATGGCCAGGAGGTTTTCCGCTTTGCTGTTCGATGTGTGCCACAGTCAATTGAGGCTTCACTGGATCGAGCGGGCCTTACGAGTTCTAACATTGATTGGCTACTGCTGCATCAGGTGAATGTCTATTAGCCAAATGAATCTAATGTATCTGGCACCCATGTCAGAGTAGAAAGAAACTCATGCTATAATTAATAAAACAATGCAGGCAAATCAGAGGATCCTCGATGCAGTTGCAACACGCCTGCAGATCCCACCAGCAATTGTTATATCTAATTTGGCTAATTATGGTAACACAAGTGCTGCATCCATTCCACTAGCATTGGATGAGGCTGTTCGGAGTGGGAAGGTTCAGGCAGGTAATATTGTTGCAACAGCAGGCTTTGGTGCTGGAGTTACATGGGGCTCGGCAATTATCAAATGGGGGTGAGACTTTGAATGCCCTGCCCTCTCATTTTATGCACACTCTTGGGGTAGCCCTATGTTGATGCCATTCTTGTCTCGCCTCCCCTCCACTCCACTCCACTCCACTCCACTCGACTCCGTGGATTATATCAGGGAGCTATGAAGGAGAAGAGCTCTCTCTCTCTCGTATGTTTTGCATGGTTGTACCCAAATAACTTAATTCTTTTTGTTTTAATAAGTCTTAAAGGGAGCCATAGAAAGTGTCTTGTTTTTTTTTTATCAAATACACGTTACTGTTATGTGCTTTGATAAATTAGACAGGGAGTGATGGCTTGCCGGTAGGCCCTTGTATATGCATCGATGTGGATTGTCCAATAATGTTGCACATGCCTAGGGCATAATTGCTCTTTTATCTGTGAAAATTCAACAACTTAGATAATTTTAGTGATTTGGGCCCCCATTTTTTTTTATAAAGAACTAGACATCCAATCTACCTGAAGTATATCGATTATGGAAAAATGCATTGGTCTGGCGCAGAGGCATCCAATCTTTCTTGGAAGGGGTCTGGTTCTCTCAAGGGGTCCAGATTGAGCTCACACTTCGGTACCTGTGCTTGTCAAGTTGCCAGCTAGGCGTTGGATGATGAAAGAGTTTTTAGGTGATTTAAGCAGGGAAATGATTTGTGCACCCTTCATTTTTACCCAAAGTGCATTATCTATGAGTGAAATGTCAGTTTTGCCCTCAACCTTTCTTTCCTTTTTCAGTAAAGCAACCCCATTTTTACCCAAAACTGATATTTCACTCATAGAGAGTGCACCTTGGATAAAAATGGGAGGTGCACAGATCATTTTCCTTTAGATAAAGATTCTTAGAAAGAGGAATCTTCCTCGCATATTTAAAAATCACAAGTAAAAAGATAAAGAAAAATAGGAGGCGGCAAAATCATGATTTGTCCTCCCTCTACGTAATAACTAAACGTGAAAAGGGTAAGGGAATCCTTTTATTTCTTCTATTTATCTCCAACCAAGGGCTATTACTACATAAAATCGCATAGCATCAATAATGACTTAACCATGAAATCAATAAACATACTACATTTTTATAAGCTTATCAAACCTTTGACTGTCCATGAATTTAAAAAGAAAAAAAACGATTACAGAGCAAGCAACAGAACCGTGCCCAATGGTATAACATAGCAATGCATAATATAATTGATTAATTTATGAAATAGATTATCAGAAAATAATTGCAAAGAAAGCACCCACTCGTTGTGGTTGCCATTTCTTTGAGAAAATAAAATAAAGAATGGATTAAAAATAAAGTGGGAGAAAGTTCTTTTTAAAAAATTAAGTTTCCAACCGATCCTTGATTTTGCGAAGAGTACCGTCGACGGCCACATCAAAAGCATCTTTGGTGGCCCGGAGGCCGACTGAGCTGCCGTGCCTCCAGTAACTGATACGTGGCACAAGCTCAAGCAGCCTCTCCCTCATCTTCCTGATGTCAGCCCTAGAAATCCCGAGCAGCACGTCGACGATCCTCAGCCCGTTGAAGACCACTTCTTCCTTGGGTATATACACGGAAAAGTCGGTGTATTCGTCCGGAGGAATGTGCCACCCGAACTGGGTCCGAGCCGAGAGCTCCTCGAAGAAGACTGGTATGCACCCGGCTAAGATCCCATGAAAGGTGGCGCGCCGAGTAGGGGTGTCGCCGGGCGGCTGGAGGCAGAAGGTGGAGCGGAGCATGGGTTGCATGTAGCGGATTGGGTCGTGCTCGCACAACCCATGGGAGCAGTCCACCACCTCACAGAGGCCCGTCGCGTTATTGCACTCTTCGCGGATGCTGCGCCGTATGTTGGGAGTCGCCGATGTCCCTCCCCCGCCCGCGAAGAGAATCAATGTAGTCCGCCTCGCTCGCCGAACCCGCCCCAGCCAAGCCTCGAACCTAGCAAGGCTCGAGGGGTGGAACGACGTCGGGTGAGGGATCGCCTGCTCCTGCCACGGCCATGCACGAGACTCCAGTGTCAACGCCGTAACGTTGTAGAATTCCGGCAACTCCAAAAAGGAAGTGCCCCAGATAGGTAAATTGTTGGACAGAGGCTGGCAAAAGTCCCAAGCAGGTCGGGCCATCACCAAGAAGTGGTCATGCCCATTGTTCCTGTCCCAGATATGGGGCGAATCCTCTCGGAGGAAGGTATACAGATCGAGGCCGTGCTCGGTGCTGGAATTGACGTCTGTACCGTAGAGATATCGAAGAGCGTCTATGCCCGCGTAATAGGGGAGGAAAATGGCGTTGGCGCGTGTCGGGTCTTGAGTTAGACATGGGTATTCGAGAATCCGACGGTGGAAGATGAGTTCGAGCATGTATGGATCGGTGCGGTACCAGCTCTGGGACCGGTTGTGGGTCTTATGGCCAAGGCCATGGTTGGCGATGTGGGGGCAGAAATCGGTGTAAAGTGGGTAGTCGGAGCAGTGGGTAAGAAGGTCGAGATTGAAGCGGGAGGGAAGTTTTCGGATATGGATCCAATGCCCTGTACAATCCGGATTCTCCAATGACTGATCCGATCTGCTCTGTCGTGCAAAGGAGAGAAGGTTAAAAAATACAAAGAGGAAGAAGAAGAAGAGCCGTTTGGCGAAGGCCATGGAGAAGAAGGGAAGAAAGAAATATAGAGAAGAGATTACAGTGGTGGTGGGGATTTTGGAAGGAGACTCCTCTCAGTCTGAATCCGGATCCTGAGATCTCACCGGCAGTTTGCTCGAGGGCCCAATTGCGACAGACACGAGGGAATAGTTAACGCGCTAAAGCACATGATCGGTTAAAGTGGAAACGCTAAATACGACGTGGGTCTTGTAAATACAAATTATTAGATAGGTAATTATACTAATAATTAATAATTCAAGTCACAAGTTTTGATGAGTATATATTTTTAAAATTTTGAAATTAAGAAATACAATTATCAAATTGTAAATAAAGTTTCATATAAAAAACATTTTATAATTCTTTAATTTTAAAATCTATTTATTAGTATATCTGGTTAAGAAAGTGAATTTTTTATTTTTTTATTTATACAAAGTCAATATGCAAGAGTTAACTTGAGGATCAAAATGCAGACCCTTTGATCTTAAAAAAACAAAATTGAATTAATGTTCAGAATGCCCTCATTTTCATTTTTCCTCCCTCCCATTTCATTTATTTGGACTGAGTGAGAATGTTTTAACAAAGATTAAAAAAAAGTATTGGAGTACTTCCACATTCCTTTGTCCATGTCACACAGTTTGGCACTTGGTTAGAGCCAGGGTTCTCTCACTTGTCTCTTAGTCCCATGTGGAGAATTTAAAATAATAATAATAATAAAGAGATACTTTATAATCCTCCTTAAAAAGGAAGTTCTGAAAAGAAAAAGAAAGTGTAGAGTTCTAATCGTGTATTTGTAAATTTAGAGTCGAGTTAAAAAAACATTCATATAGAATTTTGATCTGGACTCAGAAATTTAAAATCAATCTGATCTAATTTGAATTGACCCACTTTGATCTAAGTTTCAAAAAATATAAAATTTCAGTCGTTGATTTTTTTTCCAAATTTGAGATAAAGTGAGTTGAGTTTTTAGGTCAGCAACTCGGGTTTGGTCGGGCCAATAATTCAAATCAGGTCCTGTCAAACTTAATACTTTTTTATATAGGTTGAGTTGCATTTATTAAAATCCAAATAAATCCATCCGAATTTCAACTCTATTAAAGCGCAATGTGGTGATTGGCTTTTTTTTTTTTTAAGTTGAAATTCTCTTCTTTTTTTTTTTATAATCTAATGTCAATGGTTGTTGGATTTATGGATTTAGGTTTTGGGAAGAATGTAGAAAATTTAAACGTGTGAAGCTTACTTTATTTTAAAGATATCATGTTAAAACTATTTTTATATAATTAATTATTTATAAATTTTTAATTATGTATTTAAAACATAACTAAAATATTTACTCGATGATTCATCTTTATTTTTTAAAATTAAAGACTTATTTAATTTAATAAATTCTATTTTTAATAATATTATAGATCTCGTAATAATTTATAAAACATAATTTTTGAACTTACTTTATAATATAACCCATTGTATGATCAAACACATATTTGCCATAATATATTTTAGCAAATTCCATCCAACTGATTTCATTTATTTTAGTTTACCCCACTCTCTCTTTGACGAATACGGAATCTTTTTCTTCTCACTTTTTGCATTGGTCCGTTTTAGAATTTCCGCAAATTTAGTGAGCCCTCGTTCTCCAAAGTATTGCAAACCACTCAAAGTGAGATAATATCAGCCGGACAATTATTACATTGAATAGTGAGATTGAATTGGAATCTGAATGTGTGCATAAGGATAAAAGAGAGGGTTAATCGTGTGTGGGTGGGTTTTCTTTTATATGACATTGAATTTCTTGAATAGATTTTAAAAGATTAAATTATATTGCATTAAATTAGTTATATTTAAGGAATAGTTTGTCATTTTCTAATAATGAAAAATAAAAGGATTTATAACATTTAACTTAATGATGAAAAATTAAATTACTCTTTTTGTAATTCAATAAGTAAAAACACTTCTTTTATGACTAATCTTTGCAAGTCTTCCTTTTCACACACACTTAAGTAACTCTAAGTGGAGTGGCCCTAGATTTTTGGTCATTACTCCAATTCTTTTAAATTAATAAAAATATACATTTATATAATAATTTTGATTAGACAAATCAATATAAAAAAAAAGGTAAAAAAAAAAAAATGAGATCTTCCTATTCTATTCTTCTATAGAATAAGATTGTTGTCATGAAAAAAAAATTGAACCTTCTAAATCTCTTTTAAGAAATTCAGTAACTGTGGAAGCAATAAAATGTCAATGAGGAAAGAGATAAATTTCCTTTGTACTGTGATAACATTTTGTTTATTAAAAATAGGAAAAAAATATTTTGATGCTAAGAATCAAAATGTTTTTAGTAAATCCACAAAATGTAGAATTTCATTGCTAGTTGAATAAACAGGAATTAAGAGATTTCTTCATTATGGGCATGTCTAAAATGTTTTTGGCAAATGAAATTCGATGTTTATGTATATGCCAACATTCGCACACAATAATCATATAGTAATCAAAGTATATTTTTAATTTATATTAATCAAAATAATAATCGCGACCTAAAAATTCAACTTTCTTTTTCTAATTGCTTCCCCTTCCATCTATAAATAATCCTGGCTCTATTACAAATTTTTTTTCCTACATATTCTTGCACCGTCGGCACTAATGAGAAGTAGAGACCTAGAAATGAATGCATTTCATAAATGAATAAATACAATTGAAAACAAAAATGCATCATTTGATTATTTAATTAAAATGCATTTCAAAATAAAAATTAAAAAGCTCTTGACTCTAGTTACATATCTCGGCGGATAGGTAGCATAAACTTTTGGCTGACATTTTGAACATGTGCCAAAATTTTCTAATATTGGTAAAAACTTCTTTAATTGATATATTTGGACCCATATCCTAAACGAAGATTTTCCACTGATTTTTTGGATTTTCGACTGAGAAGATAATACTTGAATTTTATTTTTATTTTTTTAAAAAAATGTATCCACTCCACGGCGTTTGCCGATTCTACCTTTTGTGAGCATGTGAAGTCACGCAAGGAGACGCCCACGTGTCTGATTCTTATTGGGTGTTCCAGCAATTCCCTGGTGAAAGGTCACCTTATCCCCGAGGAGTCTTTCTGGGAATTTTGGGTGGACCTGAGGACTACCTAAATTGCCCTGGGCCACGCATGTCGGTGGCAAGTGGCGGTTGTCTCCACCCATCGCGGCGGCGATCTCGCTTTTGGCTCACTCACTTTTACTTATTGAGTGAAAGCAGACAAAAGTAGTCATTGAAGAGAATCACATGTGATGTTAGTCTTCCATCGTGGTAATAAATATGGCCCCACATTTCAAAGAAGAAATTCGCTATTACCAACAAGGCAACAACCAAATTAGCATCTGTAATATACCAATATTGAGATTTTCGGCTCCCATGCCATCATTTCACGTTGAATTTAAATGCTTAATATTGTTATTATTTTTTAAAACATTTATTAAATAATTTAAATTCAATTTAAAAAAATCAAAAATTAAAATGATTATATAAATCTCATTCTCATAAATTTAGCTAAATTTAAATTTATTCTGAGATATATTCACCCTTAAATTAAACTCGAAGTCTAATAGATTATTAAAATATTTTGAAGGAGAGCGATCCTCCCAGAGGCATTTCGTGTTTACGAATACGGGTTTTTACCGTTCTCGATTTTACCCTTCACATAAACAGAAAAATTTCAATGGGCTGATTTTTACTGTTCTTGGCGAGCCGATTTGAAATTTTGGAAAGCCGAATTGCACTGTTCATGAATTTCGATGAGTCGACTTGCAATTTCAGAGAGCCGATTTCAGGAAATATTGCACTGTTCATGAATTTCGGTGAGCCGATTTGCAATTTCGGAAAGTCGATTTCAGAAAACATTACATTGTTCATGAATTTTGGCGAGCCAACTTGCAATTTCATAGAGCCGATTTTAGGAAACATTGCACTGTTCATGAATTTCAGTATTCGGTAGATTTGGCTTGCCGAAGGAGATTAAGAGATCCGGTTGGGTGATCTGATTTCGACATTTTCTCTTCTTTACGGTAAGGACGGTGAAGGGTAAAATCGAGAAAGGTAAAAACCCGTGTTCGTAAATACGAAATGCCCATGGGAGGATCGCTCTCCTATTCTGTACGATAATTTGTCTTAGCGGCAGAACTTGGCCAAGATGTAAACTAAATATGTTGTCAGTATCATTTGAACTTAATTTAATAATTAATACTTCCTTCGTCCAAAAATACTTGTCATGTTTTGAAATTTTTTATTTTTAAGGATCGTTTTCACGTGGAGTGTATAAAAAAAACCTATTAATAGATTCTCTGAGTCAATATGAATATGATATGAGTGATTTTGTGGTAGTAAGATTACAAATAACCCTCAATAAACTTAATTCAATACTTATTGAGTCTTTCCTAACTATGCAATAATGTTTGATTCCAGACGATAAGAGTCGACGGTGAAAATAATTATAGAATGTCGCATATAGACAAGTCAAACTTATAAAAGACTGTCGTATTCCCATTACGTTAGAAGGTGATTTGGACCTCTTTGAAAAAATTAAAGCTTTGATTTAATGTGAAAATAAAAGAATAAAATAAATAATTTAAGACAATTCTAATACATATAAGACAAGTATTTTGAGACTGAAGGATTATATTTAAAAAAATCAAATTGAATCTACAATTTAATTTATAAAGTAGTAATGAATATGGAAGAAAAAGCAGTCTAATATAGACCAGCTAAAAGTTAATCTCTCATTTTTAATAAATTTTATTCACAGTATACAACTCCGACTTTAATTGTAGTGATTGCCACATGTGGCGCACGAGTCATACACTAAAATTGTAAAGAGTTTTTTATGTATAGTGATGGCGATGGAATTGTCGTTCGTTCGTTTCCTCTTGTTTGAATCCCCACCGTCGAATTATTGGGTCCACTTGTCTCTCTTCACTTTTAGAAAACAGCACTCCCACAACGGAAGTGGAAATTAGTTGCTGGGTCTATAGTTGCCAGATATTTTTTATTACAAAAGACACAACGCAATCTTTTTATTCAATATTCAAATTTTAGTAAAATTTGATTTATTATTAAAATAAATTTATGCTGTGTCAATCCTTTCGTTGAACGTATAATACTCACTGCTTAAATTCTACTTAATTAGTTGATCTGATAGTTTGTTTTTTTTTAATCTAATACACATTTTGTATTTGGCAAATAACCTTATACCTATTTTTTAAAATTTTATAACACTATTACATCCATCATAGATAAATTAATTAAAATATGTGTGATAAATTTGTTAGACTCTTTAATCAAATATTTATCAATTTATTTAACAGCAGAAGTTAAAATTTAGGTCCGTGGGTGGACAAGGGTTTAGGTCCGTGGAGGCTCGGATGCAATTTGTCATTAGATTTAAAATTTAGTCTGAATAACTAGTGACTTAAATATACTACGTTAGAGGTTTCATTTGAGCCACTGTAAGGTGAGATTAATTAGTCATGAGTTGACTCAAGTTAATTAAGTCACGTGTTGATAAAATGAGATTTAACAATTACAAAAGATCAAATAAAAGTTATTGACATTTCTTCTCGACCTTAGATCAGGTGATGGAGAAGGTTTCTGCCGGTGGATCCAACCATACTCATTTCGTTTTTTTATGGCCTATCCATCTGTACCATCAGATCTCTGATCTAGGTATGGTGGGACCCTCCTATGGCCAGTTTCTTCGACTGCTGTTTTGGGCATCAAAAAATCCATGATTTGTGTTTTTTTGTGAGATCCAAGTGGATTATGCACTTCTAACCCTAGGATTCACACCACTATGGTCGCACCTGGCCTACCTATTTACGGCTAAGGAAGACCTTGGGTTTTGATCAACGGTGGGGCCCACCGGTGTTTTTCCTCTCTTGTATATTTCGTTCGTCCAAAAGGAAGTATTTCCACAATAGTTTCGATGGAATCGGAAGTAGGACGGCAAAACGGTCATTTCATCTAAAATTTTAGAATGGGGTGTATGGGAGTGTCTATAAGAGCTCCCATTTTATTTACTCGAATCAAATAATTAAAGAAGTATAATAAATTTTTATAATTAAAAATAATATTATTTTAAATTAGAAATTTAGAATCATAAAATGAGCCACGAGGGCGGACGCAGAGTTTTGCTTTTGAAATCAAGAAAGAAATACATTTCTCTTCCCTCCAAAAAAGCCTCTCTCTGTGTGCAGAGAAAGAAGAAGAACTGAAGAAGAAAAGAAGAAGAAGAAGAGATGTTCCTTCCAAATGTGGTGAAATCAGGCAAGCGCCTTATTTTATCTCTTCAATACTCCTTTGTTTCTTTCTTTCTTCTGTTCTTGGCAAAGGAAACCAATCTCCTCTTCTTTCTCTTCTCTTTCAAACAGGCAACAGGAAAAACCGTCGCCTCTTCAAGGACTTCCACTCTCAATGGTTTGATAGTCTCAATACCACCTTTCTTCCCCTCCTCCGAAGTTCTATCTCCGCTTTCTCCAACGCCTCCCTCCTCCACTCCCACCACTCCATCCTCCTCTCCGACATCTGCTCCTCCGTACAAATGCTCCACAACCACTTCCAGGCCTACTTCCAAGCCCTAGACGCCGCCGCCCGCCATGACGTCTCCCAACTCCTCTTCCCCGAGTGGCGCAATTCACTCGAAAAACCCTTTCTCTGGCTCGGTGACCTCCACCCTGCTCTCTTCATATACCTCCTCCGATCTTTCCTCTCTGACGACAATGCCAATGCCAATTCCAATTCCAATCGCAGGCCCCTCCCCTTCTCCACCGCCTGGAATAACCCCCCTCGGTCTCTAACTGAAAAGATCGAGCAGATCGAGCGTGGCCTCCGCCTCATGGTTCCCGCTCTTGCAGCACACGTCAGGGAGGCACAGGCCAAGTTCCTCGACCGAGTTTCCAAGAGTTGGGCCCTCTGCAGGGGAGCAGAACAGAACAGAGATGCCGTGAATCTGGCACTCACGACCGAGATGGAAGAACTAATGAGCGTGTTTGTTGATGCAAACAGACTTAGGGGAAGTGTTCTCTCAGAGATAATTGGTGCAATTAATGTTTATCAGGCTGCTCTTTATCTTGAAGGGCTCGCACAGATTCTTGTTGGATTTAGAGATGCTGAATTGCTTCACAGTTTCAAACATTGCAAGATGCCCTTATCTTCCATTGATTAATTGGGTAAGGATATCCTTGATTCATTCTAACATTCTTTCATTGTTCTTGTTTCTATGAGCTTGATGGATGACTGTGTATCAATTTGTAGCTTTTTAAGTATGTTTGAATCTTTATCCATTAAAAATTCCAGCATCTTTTTGTTGAGATTCAGTGTTCATACTACAAACCATTTAGAACGTAGTTAGATATGAAGTTCAATTAGAAAATAGATTGCCGAAATGCCTTTGTCTATTAATGAATTTGGTTCAAAGATGAATATGGAAACATGAGTATTGTACAAGCATTTCATCAGTGTATCCAATAAATTGATTACATGTTCAACATTTTGGAGACCATTGGTACTGTATTCTTTCAATCTTTCCATTGAAGTAGATGAAGATTGTACACCATAACACTTTCCACAGGGCCTGCAGCCATTGAACAATCTTCCAAGCAATGACAAATAACATACCAGGCAAGGATTTGAAGAATCACTAATAAAGGGTCAACTCACAATTCATCTCCTCCCATGGAAGGTTACTGAGATAACCTTTAACTGACCCATGTCATCCTTCGATCCAACACAAGCTCTTTGCATCTTGGTGATTGGGATGTACATCCCTAGGACACATGGGAAGAAGGGACATCAACCAAATGAGTGAAGGGATTTGGCAGTAGAGTTTATGATTTTATTTTCCACTTTGAATTTGGCTTTCTTGGTATGATACTCTATGTAATTGGGTGGATTATGTTTTGCAACTTTTTCATTAGAATTGGCGGGGTGGTGAGTACATTGATTGAAGATGCTAAGAACACTTTGTGATCAAGAGTCCTCTTGTATGAAAAAGTTCATGAAAATTTAGGCCTCACCATTGTATTTTCCACTGATCATAAATGGTGGTGCACATATATCATCATCATTAACTGATCAGAAACTGCCTATATATAATCATCATTCTGAAGTCCTTGTTCTGTCATCTGTTTATCACTTAGTGCATGCCAATTTTTTCCTTACAAGTATATATTCAAGTGCTTATCTTTGATGCACAACACATTTGAATGATGAAAACATGGTTCAATAACAGTCTGTTGAGAAATGATTATACGTGGGCATGAGTAACTTTGAAACATAAGTGGGCAAGTCAAGAAAACTGTTAAATCAAAGCACCACATATTGTGCGGTGTTCATTATCGTCATTAAGTCATTTACCCCATCTATCTGGGATCCACTTTTTTAGTCTATTTTTCCACACATTTGTACCCAAAATTCACTTTTATCATCACTACATTATATCTCATGCCTTTTCTTACCTTGTAATTGTGTCTTTTAGTGGTCTTCCGCTTCTCCTAGTACATTCCATCAGTGATCCTCTGATGCTTTATACAAGGTCTTTTTTCTTGGAAGTGATTCTTCATACTAGGTCTCATCCTGGACTTCTGTATACATGTCCAAGCCGTCTAAAACAACACTCCCTTATCTTTTCGTCCATCACAATTATTTAGTCTGTTGTCATCATCGCCCAATGGATGCTTCATATAGCAATGCAAATATGATTGTTGTCTAATGACTCATATTGCGTAATGGCTGATCTGAATATCACTGATTATTAATGTATTCATCGTTGTACTGGAGTCATCTTGTTCATATTGTCATCTCCATTTTATCTTTGGGTTAAGATGATCAATTATTCCAACGGGAGATGTTAATTCATTTTGAATATTTGGGGTAGTCAATATCCACCAAAAAAAGTAGAGATCCTATTTTGCTTACTTGCATTGTTATTTACCATATCTAATCATCTCTGAACAGCCATAACCAAATTTCTCAGCATTAACCAGTTAATTCACATTGGCTTAAAAACATTTGTTTTAAGATTGCGACTTGACTCAGACCTGCTACGTTTGCCGTTGAAACAATGAGAACAGATATTAAAGACTTGTCCACCTGTTCCATAAGTCAATGATACTGTAAGGATGATATTTGGAAACAATGGTTGTTTCCTCTAAGGTTTAAGTCACCCAGTCGGACATACTCTTGTACCTATGATGCCAAGTTATACACGATTATTGACAAGCTCACTAAAATCATTTTGGAACCTGGGAAAATATGATTTTTGATAAGTTAAAGCATATTCAATTATCTTAAAAAAAGAAAAAAGAAAAAAGAAAAAGAGAGCACATTCTACTAAAATCCGTAGAAGTTTAAGAAAACAAAGAAAAATTCACTTAGTCTAGCCTTCAATATAATGAGATCTCACATGATAGAATTATCATATGAAGGAGAAAATGATTGAAATCTGAGAAGATAAGGTTTCACTGGCAACTATTTAAGATCTGACAATCCTTATCCAAAAAAGGGATATGATGGTGATTCTCATGCTTTTATTTTGTATCCAAGGAGGAAAAGATGGTCTCTGAGGAGAAGTGATTGGTAGGATAGTAAATTCATGATATGTGCTAATACATCTTTTGATAATGTCAATCACGAAGTTTAAAGGAAATATACCAAAATTGTACAAGCGGTATGCCTACCTTGTTTCTGTGTCCGATCCTCTGAGTAACAATGTGCAATCATACTAGAGAGAAAAAAAAGGTCTCTCTACCTTGTTTCTGTGTCCAATCCTCTGAGTAACAATGTGCAATCATGTTTACAAGGGCAGTTGTATTAGGAAGGTAAGTTCATGTGAGTTTCTTCATTTGCCTAAGTTACAGATGTCTTATTAATTTGTTATGTGATCTACATGTCTACAAAAATGGCAAATATGGGAATTTATACAATCATGAGAACTTATTCATCTCAGATCATTTGGATGGTGCTGGAAATAATTGGGCCAGCAGGTATCACCAGGTTTGTTATAAATACCAGCCATTAATGCATGAGCTGCTGGCTGGTCTTGGCTCTAGAATGTTAAGCGTATCTGTTGACTCATGAATGTAAAGGTGTATGGTTGGTTGCCCTTCATTATTGCAGAAGGCCAAAACTGCAACCTTAAAAAGGTTGAATTTTGGGTATGTAAGCCTTAGGTGGGGAGCTTCTTCATGGAAATCAATTTGTTAAATTCAATTTTGATGCTAATCCTCACTCTAATGTGATAATATCATATTCTATATGAAATGAAGAGTTTAGTATAGTCAGTCTAAAAGACTAGCGTATTAGGTAGAGTGACCTAAGTCCATAAGTCTTTTATAAATTTATTCGCATCCCCAATAATGTCTCTATCGAACAAGGCCAGTCATCTCGAGTCCACATGAGATAGCCTAAGACTTGACTCTGATACCACTTGTTAGGACGTGGGTATCCAACCCAAAAGATTAGCCAGTTAGATGAAGTGACTTAAATCCTTTATAAATCTCTAGATCTCCCTCTAAACTTTCAATACGGGACTCGTTTGTAGCCCCAACAAATTTCACTCCAAGTTGGTGGATTTGGCTTGACCCAAATTCATGGCAAACCTAAGCAGGGTTACACTCGTCATGGTCTCTGAATGCCCAAATCACACCTCATATAATGAGAGGCACAGCACAAGAGTTGCTATTAGTAATTACTGGCACTGCCCAATAGGAGAATTTTTACTCTGGACGCAAAATGTCCACATTCAGGAAGAGCTTACCCGAAGTAAAATGTCCCTTGCACCAAAATGTGTTTAGGGTCTTTGTTTTGAAAACTAGTATGTACTCATTATGCAGTAATGATTTCTGGATAGCTTTTGGCCCGCGGACTCAGACCAAGCCCTATTTAGTATTTATTGGGCCAATAGCTAAATAAATCGGCAGGCCCTCTGTCTATTTCTTAATCAAAGGCCAGAGTTAGATCGATAATCCAATGCCTTGCACAAGCAAAAAAAAAAAAAAAAATGGGGTTGATGTTTTGCACTTTGCGAAAGGGTCCCGTTCAAATAAGAGTTCGGTCCCTAATGACTAAATGGGCTGGTCTTAGTCATTGGTTCAGTCGCAACCTTAGATGTCACTCCAAACCTTTTTAAATTAAAAGATGGTGATGAACTGATGACGTAATACATAAACATTTGCACGTCCTTATTAGCTCTAACATCGCCATCAAGAGGATTAGGGTTGTTAAATCAAAATCAGGGGTTGCCTGCCTCATCTGTGACATACCATTTCCTGGTTTGAAATTTCAAACCTTTGGACTTGGCTGCTCCCACATGCATGGAACTTAAAAAGAATTTTATTTTTCTTTCTTTGAAATAAAAGATGGTGATGATTTGATGAACAGTATATGTGTCTTTCACCATAGTAGTCAATACTTGTTACATATTTTGACAAATTTAAAATTTAGAAGATGATGAAAAATTAAAATATTAGTTGATATATATATATATAAAAAGTATCACTTTAGAATAATATTTAAATATGGTGAAGCAGAGTAGTTTTTAATTGAAGTCATGTTTAATTAGTGCAAGTAAAATGATTTGGCACCCTCATGTTGGACAAAACGTTTCGTGTGTTTGAAACTTCAAACCCTTGGACTGGGTTGCTCCTCCTCCCCACAAGCGTGGAAGTAACAAGTAACCTTTTTATATTTTTTCCAAGACGACATATGCCAGACTTCTGGTTTATATGTACAAGGTCTTTGACAGGAGACTTTCTAGATAAAAAATTGAATGAGACTTTTATAATAAAAAAATTAAATGAATTTATGATTAAAATAAAATTATTAATTAAATAGTCTTATATATAATTCTCAATTCAATAATGATTATACATAGAAGAAGTACTAATAAAAAAATTAAATGTGATTAGTACATATGGTTAGACAAACAAGCTGCTTAAAATTTAAATGATGATGCTGCTGCTGCTGCAATAGAATTAGAAAGAAAGAATTTACTGACTAAAAAGGAATAGGATCCCTAATACCAAATGAAAATATAAAGACAGGGAAAGTAACATAGTTAATAGTTGATGAAATATATGAATAGAACTTATCTCTAAAAATTGACTTATAAGGAGAGTGTACCTATGTATTTATAAACCTTAAAATCTTAAAGTCTACAGATGATGTGAGACATGCTAACACTCTCTTTCAATGTTAAAATTGAAGACACTCGGCTCTCTCCTACATATAAGGTCGGAGACGAACCCAATCTATTTCTATAGTACTTTGCTCTGATATTATGTTAAAATACATTGATATAATCTAACTTTAAAAGTCAACTTAAAATGAGAAGGTGTCCATGTATTTATAAACTCTAATATTTTCAAGCCCAAAGGTACCGTGGGACATGTTAATTAACGGTCTGCTAGTTTGCCTTGATTTATTTGGGTGAGTTGAAAATTGAAATTTGAAGCCCACTTGCATACTGGATAGATTGGAAAGAAATAATCTGGGAATGGTATGGAAGTTTCATTTTGGTAATTGATTGGGACTGGACTCTCTAAAAGTCTCTAGTCTTTGGCAAGTTGAGGCAAGGAACCCATGACCCACATTGATGACTGATGGAGACAGGTGGCCTATATCTGCCACTGTCACCACCAACTCCACCGTTTTCTGTTAATTTTACCTTTCAATATGAAATCGCCACCATTCTTCTGCTTATTACCGACACAGCCTACATTCAATTTCAACCTATAAATACATTAAAATTGAGATAATTATACTGAATTTCTTTTCTTTTTAGTTATTTACTTTTATTATTTAAATGAGAAAAAAGTACATTCATTATACGTTATTATAATTCTAAAAGAGAATATATTTGAAGGACAGATATATAAAAATGTCAAAGCATTTTAAATGTTTTGTACACTCAGGGACCAGGGCATCAGGGCAGTTAGAGACAAGTTGAGGTCTAAATCAAAAAATTTAAATAGGACCTTCTTGATATTTAACATATTATAAGTAATATTTAATTAAAATTTTAATTATATATAATTAAAAAAATTATCTAAAATCTACTTTTCTTGCTTTTTGATGTACAAAATTACTAATTAATTTTTTGCATTCAAATTTTGCTAAAATATCATTTTTAATTCTTTATCCATTTGAATACATTGTGTGTAAGATATTTCAAACAATATCTTTAACTATTATTCTAACAATTCTAGCATATCCAAACATTTTTAATATTTCAATACCATTTTAAACCCATAAAGCAATTATTATTCTACCAATATTCAAATATCCAAACATCAATGTTTCAATATTTCTATTACGGCATTACTAATCTAGTATCAATCACCATTTACCAAATAAAAGAATAAATAACTGAATTAAAAAAGTAATCAAAAGACAAATGAATTAAAAGGATAAATAAAGTAATTAAAAGACAAAGGAATTAAAAAATCTGCACCCTTAGTTCGACTAATACAAGTAACAATTAGAGGAGGGTTTATCAAATTTATCATACAAATAAATCTGAGATCAAAATGGTGATGTCCAAAACTGAAACCCATCCACAATATGAAATCAATTTGCAGAATAGCTTAAGGGTTAACCTATTAACACCTTTTTAAAAAAAATTAACTTCATGAATAAAAAAGTGGACATAAACAAGAAAAAAAATTAAGTGGGCCTTTTTAAAAATGAGGCCTAAGGCACCGATCTAACTTGTTTTATGGTTAGGCTGTCCTGCAGGACATAAAGATCCCATTTATATTCTACTTTGTGAAAATGTTAGGTCTTAGACAAAAGAAATAGTTGATTTCTCTTTTTAGTCTTACATATTATTTATTTTCTTCTTTTTAGATTCAGTTAAATATCATAAAAAAATATTTAATTTCTTATAATATAGTATTCTACCGTCAATTTTGATATGTAATGTTTCAATCTTGCATACTGAATGTTGTATATTGAGATAAATGTTGAATACTTGAATAAATGTTACATATTAAAATTGGTTCTTGAAAAATACAATTAATTATTGAATAATATTAGATTCAAATACTAAATACAAGGGTTGAATAATATGTAAAAAATCAATGTGATAATATATATATATATATATATATATATATATATATATTTTAATTAATATAGTAATAACATTTTTATGCTAGTAGAGCTGAGAATTCTTGCTTTATCCGGCACATAGACTCTAGATTCGAGTGGAGAATGACAGAATCCACTGAAATTTGCCGTTGACGCAGTTTTGGCGTGTAGAAGTTGGAAAACGTGTGCGCGCGTGTGGAGTGACCTCTGGATACGATAGCTTGTCAATTCTGTGCTGTCATCCGCGTAGGATCCCAGTAAGGCCCCCCACCAATCCATTTCGGTGTGTACAAGGCAGTGATTCTTCAACCATGCCTTAAAAAGTACAGAAAGAGTTCTAATAAACGTTTAAATATATCAGAAATTAACTTTATCACATATTATTAATTGTCTATTCCATTATAATAATCGACGTTTTGAAGGATACATAAGTTTCATAATTGGATCTAATTAAACAGTTTTAAAATCCAATCATAAGAATTTTAAAAGTGATAGAAGTTCCATTTTTTTAATGAAAAGCATTCTTTTTAAAATTCAGATAAATTTACTCTTTTAATTCAAAAACACCCTTAAGTTGATGTGACATAGTTGAATCACAATTTGTCCTAACTCTCTTCTAAATTTGGTGATAATAACATTTGATGAGGTCCATTAGCTTTATCAAATCTGTAATGTTGATGAGGCAATTAGAAGAAATAAATGTCAATAAATATCTTTAATTATTCAATCACAAAAATAAAATATATTATTTATAAAAAGCTCTAATTCAACTGTAACAATTCGTTTCTCTGATACAATATTACTCAGATTGAAATCTTGTCAGAGTTCAATGGCTTCTCTTATTTAAAAAAATCAATTAATATAATTAAAATATTAGTCAAAATTCTCAATTCTCCAAATGGGCATATTTTCCAGCCTCGTGTCGTCTCCCCTTTCTCAGTCAATGCATTCGACGCTGGCAGGTTCCTGAAGCTTGTCTTTAAATAATAATTAAAACCATAAGAAAGCAAAATTGTCAAATGTCAATGCAATAGAAACGAAGTTTGGCAGATTTAATTTTATAATATAGTTTCCCACGTAATATAATAATGGGCAACCCATGTAAAACAAATGATTTGGCCTACTTTATGTTTATTTTTTCAATTTGGGAATAAAAGCTAAAATGCTTAGGGAAAGAGAAGAAGAAATTGGAACACAAGCTAACCTAACCGGAAAGGTTTGTGAAAAAGTTTCCATTCTTAATTATTATTAACTATTTAAGCACAGGACATTAGACATGTCTGACGCCATTGGAGTAACTTCTGCCAATTTTTAAAAGGTACTTTTCATGGTCGGCTACTGTAAAATAGCAGTCTAGTCTAGTCTAGTCTAGCCCAGTAGTAGTGTAAGGCCAGCTAATCATAAATGATAGTCAAATCAAAATTAAAAGCTGTCTATTTGAAACTTCTAAGAACGAGGGTAAGGATTTTTTTTTTTTAATAATGGTATTGAAAATATAGATTTTAATTTTTTTTTAATTTGTCACGTGTTTTACTAAATTGATCATTTTGACGTTTGAATTAATTTATCGAATCTTTTGTTGCAAGTATTCAAAAGATTTAACTAGCTAATTCAAAAAATAAAATGAATAATTTAATAAAATCCACATATCAAATTACACAAAATATTCATAAAAAAATTGCCTATGTTGCAAGTTGTATAAAATTATGTAGAGTAATGATAAAATTCTAATAAACATTTTGATAAATACATAACATTTTAATCAATGATACATGTTTCAAAAGTTGAGTTAACGAAAGAAAAAATATGAGTCAAATAGACATTTTGAATTTTAAATAGAAGATAAATACATAACATTCATATAGATACTCTTGTAAATCAATTCAGATTTACAAATACAACAGGGTTGGAAATTGTGACATTTTTAATAAAACAATAATAAAATATTGTTATTGTTTTTTATAAGATAAAAAATAAAATCTTTTAGATGGATATTTAATTTAACAATAATATTATTTTAAATAAATTTAAATTGAGAATAAAAATATAATTTATCAAAAGTAAATAAATGTGAAAGAGACACTAATTTAGAAGTTTTTTTTTTAATTTATAGGTAAAAAATGGATAAAATTCAAACGAATAAGTTAGGCCGAGATTCGAACCCGCAAACTCCCCGCTACACACGTGGAATGCCGAAAGTTAGGCTTTCACTTTTGTGAAGTGCCACTCCCAAAAAGTATAATATAATATTAAATCAAATGTAATGAGTAGACGAGAATGGTCTAACCTCAAAATGGAAACGCCAACTTAGGCCGATACACGTGAAATCGGCACTTTTCAGCTTCATGTCACATGACTTGAGACCGGAGCTCATGACACGTGGATCCATCTATGCAGCCATTATTTTAAGACGGTGTAATTAATACACAATTCCAGTTTCCAACTAATGTCTAATGGCAGCGGTGGATATAGTAATAGAATTTCTTAAATATTTGAAGGCTTGAGTTCTTCACAAATATTAAATTTAAAAAATAATCATCTAATGTACATTTATACGCAATTTAGGCCTAGAAGACAGTGAAATTTCATGATTAATTTTTAATTAAAGGTTCTACCATTCAATCATGCGTTGACAATTAAAATTACAATAATAATAGAAAAAACTAGCCAACGGTCCAACTACTCACAGATAAAATTTGTGGAAGAAAAAAAAAATTGAATGCTTTTTCTTTCTCTGTGGTTTTCTAGTGGTCGTGGCATTCATCGAGAATTATATATATATATATATATATATATATATATATATATATATATATATATATATATATATATATATATATATTAATCATATAATATCTATATAATACTTATATTTGAAAATTTTTATATCAATATTTAAAAAAAGAGAAATCATTAGATGAAGAAGAGTTTATTAGAATAAAGTTAGTTCTTTATTAACAGAAGCATTAAAATCATGAAATTAGTGTAAATTTCAGTTTCTGATATTTACACCAACCACAGTGGTGAGTAATATATTAATTTGGCTCATATTGAAATACTGAATTTTCAAAATTTAATATACATTTTATAAAATTTGGATTCAAAATATCAGTGGTTTTCATTGCATTCCTGTGCATACAAGCTAAAAATTTCAATATGTTTATATTTGATTGGTATTGATGTGTATTGATTCATGCCCAGAGATTACGTATCGGCCAATTTTTAAATTTAATGATGAATTCTATAATTTGATAAGACTATAGTTAAATATCATATATTAATTTATACGGGAGGTGGTTGATAAAGAACTCTATAATGAATTATAGATAAATTTAACTTTATAGATTTGGTTGATATGGTTGTAGACACATTGATTCAATCGTCTCTTATTTTTAAAAAGCTTTATAATAATGTTTTAAGTAAATAATCAGATTGTTTTTTTTTTGTTCTTCTACTTTTAAACTTTCTATAAAAGAAATACAACCAAAAAGCAAATGAAAAGGAATTACAGTACATGACAAGTTTAGAAAAATTCCATTGTACTATTTTATTTTATTATTTTTAAAATCAAATTAGACTGTCGCTAACACTTTATTAGTGATTTTAGTTGAATTGAATATCAATAATGTGAATATATTTATTTAATAATTTTGTTCTATTTTAAAAAGTAAATATTAATATAATTAAATGTTTCAAATCTAAGTTATTCCGTAAGCATCTATCATTTCAATCATCCAGTGATCAGAGGTTCTTTAAGTGATCTTACCTTTTTACATAAATGTTAAAAAACTTAAATTAAGTTCGGCATTTTCTAGGCCATCTCATTATAATATGATAACAATACTATCAATAGAAGGGTTTAGGTGTTAAACAGTATTTATTTATTTAATAATAAAATGATTAAAATAGCATAATATAATATTTAGTATAGAATTTGTAATTTGAAGCTGTGTTTCCGGATTCAACTGCCGAGGTACCTTGTTGGGCACGTTTCTTGGACGACGAATGGCTATAAATACCCATTCCCATTCTACCACATCCTTCTTCCTCTCTTCTCTCCTTATTTTTCGCCTTCGATTTCTAGGTTTTCCAACAACCCTTCGGATTTTCTTTCTTATATAGGCGATTCGCCTCCCTTTTTTCTCCTTCTTTGCCTCATCTCCGCTGTCCTCCCTCCAATACGTTATCGCATTCTGTCGCGTGGATTTCAGCTTTCAATTCGCCACCTGCATTACCAAGACTCGTTGGTTTTTCGCCTCATTTCGCCATAGAAGGATTCTCGTTTCTGGTCTACTTGATCGGGTATCTGTTTCGATCATTCTCTCTTTCTTTTACTAGGCAATGCTGTTGGGTGTGATCAATAAAATTAGGATTTTTATGCAGCCTCTGTGCTCTCTGTTGAATTTATGATATTGCTGTGTATTGATTTTGCCTTTGCTTATCGTTAAGTCATCGTTGTAAGTAAATGTCCTATTTTGTTAATTTTCTGGAGTTTTTTTACCCATAGGCAAGTGATATTTCGTATATGTTTTTATTCTCCCATTAGAATGCCATTCCTTGTCTCTTTCTTTATACAGTTATTACCATTTAGGCATTTCTACTGTAAAAGGAAAAAGAGTGAAATTGAAATCAGAATCCTTTTTAGATGAAAAGATGGAATCTCTTCCAAATTGATATGGTTGTAAAAAAAGGTAAATATTATATTTGTGATATTGAGCTATATGAGAAGGAAACGTTTGTTTTCTACTGTAATTTACGTCTAATTGGATCACCACATCTTGGTTCGGGTGTTTTCTATGCTTTTCTTTTTAGTAGCTCTAGGAATGATGTCGATTTAAATCATATGGTAATCGAGTTGTCATTTTCAATTATTGCGCATTGGCGAGAGTTTCTGCCGACAAATACCTCCTATTTGCGCACAATAAGACAATATGCCCAATGTATTTTGATTTGATTTGACGGCTAATGGGGTTATTTTCACTGTTCATAATGTGTTGAATAAGAGAAAATCAAGTAAATTAACGTCAATAGTTCCTTACCCGTCCTATTCTGTGATTTAACAGGAAATCATCCTCATTTTTTAAGGGTGAAAAATAGCTATTGATTCCTGTAATTCAAGGCGAATGCTGATGCCATTACCCGGGCTTTAAAAATATATTTTAGTATTCAAGAAGGGTATAAGAACTTGTCTGTCATCGTCATCACCCATCATTTATTTTTCATAGATTTGCTTCACGATATTCATTATTTTTATTATATTCTTGGAATTACTTATATTTTTTTATCAGTGCATTATTTATTTTGTTTGGTGAGTGTTTGGTTCATTGTATTGATCATCGAGCAATGATATGGACAGGTAAGAATTTATTGTCCCCACATTGAAAAAAATATACTTCTAAGACACTGACGTTGTGCCTTAAAGAAAAAAGAAACTCATTTTGTTAGAATTTCCTGGAAGCCTCTGAACCTTTTTTTAATTCTAATTTATTAAAATATAGGAGAATGCTCATTTAAGATTTTCGAGTCACTGAGGCAAATAAATTCAACAGCAAATAGAACCAACTTTCCTTGTCCTTCCACCAGATAACCTTTATTCAAGGTTTGAGAAAGTTTAGGATATCAATGTATGTTGTTCAACTGTTCAAGTAGCTAATTGTGCCAAAGTCCAAATCCATGTTTTGTGCAATGGCAAATTTCACTAACACCTGATTACATGGGTACTAAGTTTGCTGTCTGGCTTATTATGGACTCTCAACAATCGATTGCTTTATATGCCCTTCTCACCTAAATTCAATTGCACGCTTATCTCGGTTCATATCTGAAACAAAACTCTTTCTTTTGGAATGAGAAGAGAAAACAAAATACAACGCAATCATTCATAATTACCAAACAATAATATATTCCAAAAACTTTTGTTCTTCATCAATTTTGGAGGCTACGTGTCGGACCTGAAACACTGGAAATCAATTATGTGGGAAAATTCCATCTTTTATCCACCAAATCAATTGTTCAATTTTGTCATGCATCTCTTCCGCTGAATCATTATTTTATAATAAATATGACATTGTTATTGATTTTACTCCCATTGTTTGGCATAGTTCAATTTGATAAAATTGAACTAATGATACACTACTTTGCCATTAGCCCCCTTTTTGTTTATAGGAATTTATAAAAAAATCATGTTTAATGGAGTAATTGCAAGACAGATTCTGTTATGCTTTGTTTCATGAAATTTACTTGGCATAATCTGGTTCTATGTACTAAAGACCTCTCATACTATGGTCATCGTTCTGACAGTATTTGTTTCAGGAACCAGACTAGACTAAATGTTTGAATCAGTCTGGCTGCAAACTTGTTATTTATCTAGTTACGTTGTTACATCATAAATACTCTGCTATAATAAATTTGGGTATAATTGTTCTAATGGATCTTTTTTCCCCCAGAAGACAGCTTTCTTGCCATTTACAAGCTACCCGTTTCTTATTATTGGTTTTTCCATTCAAATGGTTGGTGCCTGAGTTACATGCATTTTGGAGATGAAAAGGTATGTAGTAGAGTGGATAATAGTCTACTGCCCATATTTTTCTTGGTAGACCATAAGCATTATTCAAAATTTTAATTTTCTTTCCAGTGACACATATTTTAAAACAGTTTTCAGGAAGCTTGCTTTTGATGGACTGCAAACATAATAGCAGTGACAAGAAAACTTTGAAGAGGTGGTTTTTCATTGATAAAAGAGTTGGGTAAACATTTGGGTACAGAGGAAAACGCAGATTATATCCCTGTAAAGCTATTAAAGGTTTAAGTGTTCCACGTGTTTGTTTACCTTTAACTTAACATTTAATTTGAATCAATGGACATGAAGACAACCCATGCTGCTCCTGTTCTCACTGATCCTGTGCCCATAAACAAGTCAAGATTGGGCATACATTCTAGTTTAATGACTTACTCACCTCCAGCAACAGCATTCTCTTCTGTTCCGTATTTAGTGGTTCCTAGGAAAAAAACCATACCTGGCAAAATTGATGATGTTCGTGCTAGTGGTTGGCTTGACTCCATGAAAGCTTCATCACCTCCTCGGAAAAAGCTAGGCAAAGATTCAAGTACTGACTTGTCATCTGATGAAAATGACATTGTCTATCATTCCTGGTTGGTAAGTTCACTTGTCTAATGCTTAATATGGTTTTATTTTAATTTATTTTTGGTCTTACTCTGAGCATAGGTAAGATGTTTATTTCATTTGTTTTTCTGCAACAGTGGAAGTATCCATCTGCTCTAACATCATTTGAGCAAATCACAAACTACGCAAAAGGGAAGCAAATAGCATTATTTATGGATTACGATGGGACACTTTCACCAATTGTAGATGATCCTGACCATGCTTTCATGTCTAATGCTGTAAGTTTGGCTTTTCAATTCTTTTAATCTCCAATTGTCTTCAGTACACTCAAGGTAGATGGTTTTTCATAGTCGTCGTCGTTAAAATCAACTTTAACTTGTTGCCAGATGCGTTATGTTGTGAAGGAAGTTGCAAACTATTTTCCTACAGCAATAATTAGTGGAAGAAGCCGAGATAAGGTACTTGTATAGTGACTATTTATGTGTTTTCCACCATCATACAGATCTTTTTGAATTTATGTTATGTGGATAGCTAAATATATGGTGTTTGATTTTGTGTCCTCGTATCAATATTTGGAAAATTTCAGGTATATGAATTTGTAGGATTAACAGAGCTCTATTATGCTGGAAGTCATGGAATGGACATAATGGGTCCAGTCATACACTCTGTGCCCGTTTATGACCATCCAAACTGTATTAAATCTACTGACAGTCAGGTAAGGATGCTCGGCTTTCATTACAATTGATATGACCTATTGTAGAAGTTCTTCTAGATGTTAATAAAACAATGGCCAGTTGTCCTTCTGATTGACTTGGCTTAAGAAAAAGAATGGTGTTTTCATAGATGGTCTCTTACTTTGAATTTTGTGAGCTAGGTTATGCTCCTTTACCCTCATTTCTGTTCTACACTTCAGAATTCCTCGAGGGTTTTACTAAACGCAATTTAAATCCTGTTTGGTCAAACTCCATCTTTATATCCAAGAATCAAGCAATACCCCCACACTTATTGCCTATCTAATACTATTTAGACTTTTTTCCTATAAGGATGGTAGTTAGCCTATTTTGAACCTTACCCTGATTGTGTGATTACCTCTTCCTCTTCAAAGATGGAATTTTTTAAGACATTGATAGTTATTCTAAATTTTGTTCTTTTTCATGTTAGGGCAAGGAAGTAAGTCTATTCCAGCCTGCAAGTGAATTTATACCCATGATCGACGAGGTACCCTTGCAATGTTATGCTTGACAAGCTTAAGCATTAAGCATTATGTTTTCTTTCTTGTTACCCCCAATGTCTCTGATTTTCAACTTGATTGGCAGGTTTTTAGATCCCTTGTCGAAACTACTAAAGGAATTAAGGGTGCAAAAGTTGAGAATAACAAGTTTTGTGTCTCTGTACATTACAGACTTGTGGATGAAAATGTAAGTGGCTGATTTAGGAACTCTACACGAAGCTTTTATTATCAACTTTCATTACACTTAGACATCGTAGTTGGTAATGTTATTTTTGTAACACCACCTATTTTCTTCACCTCAGAATTGGTCTACTATAGCACAGTGTGTTCATGATGTCCTACATGACTACCCACGTTTGCGATTGACACATGGACGGAAGGTAAGATGTGATTAGAGATTGGTGTTTTTTTCTATTATCTAATATGGAGATGGTGATCTTTGTCTATCTGATTTTTTTTTTTTTGTAAAAAATAATGTTGGTGAATGCTAGCTGATTAATTCTTACTGAAATAAATCTGGTTATCTTTATAGGTTTTAGAGGTCCGTCCAGTAATTGACTGGGATAAGGGGAAAGCTGTTGAATTTTTGCTTGAGTCTCTTGGTAAGTTTGTTTTTATATGAATATTAAGAACGTTACTAATATGAAATTATATTAACGTTCTTTGATAACTTGGCTTAAAATGACACAGGATTAAGTCATTGTGATGACGTTCTTCCTATTTACATTGGTGATGACCGTACAGATGAAGATGCTTTTAAGGTAAAAAGACTAGTTCTCAACTTTTTGTGCATACTTCTCTTGTAGAGGTTGGATTCTATGTATTTGGAAAACTTTAAGTTGTTTTTGTGGCTTTACCAGGTCTTAAGGGAGCAGAACAGGGGTTATGGCATTTTGGTATCCTCGATACCAAAAGAGTCCAATGCATTCTACTCACTGAGAGATCCATCTGAGGTATACATGTGATCAAGATAAGGAACTCAACATTTTCTGCAAGTGTGTTGGATCTGAACACTGATGATAGTGCAAATGTTTCCTTGATAATTTTCTCTTTAGCAAGTCGGGAAAAAGAAAATTAATAATCCATTGTTTCTGAACCTCTTTCTTCTGAAACAGAAGTTCAATTAATGCACTTGCAGGGGTGTTTGGCGGTTATTTTTTTCATGTTGATCTGTAAATTGCGAGAGATCTAATGTTTCATCTATCTGTAAATTATGTTGTGTTGTAGGTCATGGAATTTCTGAAGTCGTTGGTGAGCTGGGCTGTTGAGGTGTAATAAGATAAATAATTATTACAATATATTTATTTATCTATGGTACATACCACATAGTTCCTCCTAACAAATAAATTGAGTTGGAAGCTCTGCTCTGGCAACCAAATTTTGATGCTTTCATTCTCTTCTGCCTTGAAAATCTTCTTTTGTAATAATTTTTTTTTCTGGTCCCGTTATTCGTTTAAGAAAAATTTCATCATATTGTTGATGATGTCCTCTTGTATCTAATCTAATGAATCAAATGAATTCTTCATCAAGTTAAAAAAGAATCCTAATGCTCATATTATCATGTCAAATTTCTTAATCATGTATAGATAATGACCGGTATGTATGCTCCAATGTTCATATAGATTGATGATGATTGATGGTTTTGATCCTTCTAGCTTGTGGGTATTTAAAACAGATCTCTCGTCTATTGATTATTTTGTGAACCAGATATTGGATGCCATGTTCCCAGGAATAATGTGCCCGTTTTCTGCTTTTGAGTTTCGACTGGAAATAGTCTGCTATTTACGAAAATGCCATGATCATCATCTCGCCGCTATCAATGAATTTTTTGCCTCAGAATTGTAAGATTTCTTTTTTGAAAAAGGATATCTAAGTATGGAGCCCCACGAAATTGAGTCAGCGATCTTTTGTTGAATGTTGCTGTAATGATTAGACTTGAATACAGGGCTTAGGGCATGATTCACTGTGATATTGTCTGCTTTGGACTTCGCACATAGCTTGAATTCGCACGGTTTTGTTCTTGGGCCCTGGCGCACATGGCCAAGGCTCAAAAGGCCTCGTCTGGTATCAGAGTACGCAGCTCATAACACACAGCATAATATTGTCCTCTCTGGAGTTCACCCCCTCAAGATTTTGTTTCCACTACTCCATTGGGCTGGAAGGCCTTACACAAGAGTTCCATGGGGTGGCTTCTAATAAACCCACCCCTTCTTTTCTTTCCCACCGATGTGGGACTCTAAGAAAGGGAGGGGCAGTGTATCACAGTTGCCTATAAAAATTTATCTTTTAATTTAAATATGAAAAAATTAAAAAAAATTAAAAATTGTGATTTGATTGATTCAATCTAATTTTTATTTTTTTTTGGCACCTACTCAATAGAAAAACTTTTTAATTGACCTATTGTCATATTATTTGTTGGGGTTCCATGCGGATATGTACAAAGTAATATACACACCAGCATGTTGGCTAGTATGTGCATGTTTTATGTTGAATTTGTTGTGAGTGGGTCATGAGACTGGGTTGTTGGAGGTATAAGTTGATGCCCAATCCATACACAGCACGGGTATAATACCGGGCATTGGATTTTTTTGTTATTTAGTACCTCGGTCTACTTTTTCAACTATTATTTGACAGGCTTAAGAAAGTTTAGTCTAATGTTATCACCGAAAAATGAAATATATATTCGCACAGGACTTGTATCCCTTGGTTATATATAAAGTATGTGGTCATTATTAAAATCTACATCAATAAATATTAAATATGGTTTATTCAAATCTGAAGCCAATATTAAAAATCTCAAATTGTTGCTGAGTCCAAGGACATAAAAATTATGTGCATGTTGTGAGTAATCAAAAATCATATAAATTAAATTAATAAATTTGTTTTTAACTCCACAAAATTTTAAAAACTTCTAATATAAAGTTATCAAAATTTGTAGAGCGTAAAGAAATTACTTGATCAATCAAAATTAGACAATGTTTATTAAATTTATATTAAAATTTAGACTTTTGCAAAAGACCTACATGGTGGGACATACGGCTGATGAGTGATGACTATGGAGTCAAGTGATGAGGAGATCTTATGAAAACATGTCTCATAATCGTTCCAAAAATATCAAGCTAAAGTTTTAAACTGGGCCATGTTGGGCCCAGGGAAACAAATCTCGGCCGATTATCGTATAGGCCGAGACATCTCGGTGATATATATCACCGATATAGGCCGATAAAGGTGATTTTAAAATAAAATAAAAAAATAGGAGAGAAATTTCTCGGCCGAGATTTAAATCCCTGACTTGGGCCCATTGGAAAACAATACTATACTATTTAAAATACTATCCATATTTGAGCATGAATTGTTTGTGCATTGTCAAAAGCTTTCTATATTTATGAGTTCATATAACCCCAATTTTTCCCAAGAAAGGCCAAAGTTTACATAGGCTCGAAAATGAAATCTCAATTCTAAATCAGGCCCAAGCCATAAAAATGCAATTTGGGCCTTGTTTGACTTCACTAAAATTAGGATAAAGTGGGCCTCTTGATCACAAATCGGATTAGCCAAGCCATTAATTTAGCATTTTAGGCAGCCCGCTCAAATTGCAACCCTAGATTTTGCATAATTTTGTAGATCCATCAGATCCATCAACCACTTTTGGGCCATTAGAGGTATTGTTGTAATTCGGCTGGGCTAAGCCAGATTTTGGTCCTACCTAGGTGCTTGCTGTATAAGACTGGAGTCCAAAAATGGGGCGAAATTTACCTTGTTCGGCGATGCTTGATATTGGCTGACTTTGTAACTTTTTTTTACTTTAGGCCCATTTTCAATATTTAGAGGCCTGAATTAATTTGTAGCCTAATTGCGCTGTACTTGGATAAAATGATCGAAACATACAGACATATGAATTATATGAATCTTATAACCCCATTTTTATTTGGTATTAAAAAAAAACCACGGTTTAGGGTCTTCTATTTTTTTTTTAAAAAAAAATTAGGCTCAAGGTTGGTCTTTCAATGAACTAGGTTCGGTCCAAGCCATGTTTCAAATTTGAGACTACTATTTTAGGCTTGGAAATCAACTTAGCCGAAGCCCAATTTTTCTCAGGCTGTTTCATGTAGACTTCGGTTTGGTGTACCAAAAGTGGGACTCGTATTTGATGGGTTCATTCGAGTTTGAATTGACAATCTTAAGTAGCAGTTTAGGTTTCGGGACCACTTGGCAGTAGACCTAACAATGGGGTATGAGGGGTGGATTCGGGTTATTGTTGTATTTGGGTTAGGTCTCAACACTCACTATTTATCTATCTATTTATTAAGCGGGTCATCCCCTAAGCCCATACACTTTTAAAAAGAAAGAATTCGAGTCTATCTAAACCCATTTCATCGTCATCATGTAAGTCATTTTCTCATCTACCTAGAATGGTCTTTATATTTAGATTTGACCAACTGCTTCCATGAGCCAATTATGTGTATGACGCTCATGGGTCTTGAACCCACAAGCAACAAGCTCTAAACCCATTTAGAGATTTAATTAAATAGGTTGATCCATTTACCTAACCCCAACCCAAATTCGTTTTTGACCCATTTACCCAGTTTGGCATTTAGCTTATTTTAAAAAGTCACAAAATATATAAAATACAAAATACAAAAAATTATAAGCATACATTCTTAAAAATATCAACATTCCAATGTGAAGATTTGTAACACTAAGCACGATAAAAGCACAATGTGCAATGTGCAATCAATCTACATATGTCATGTTGCTGTTTGAAAAGTAATATAGAAATAAGAAGTATAAATCTCCTCAAACATGTAAATACTCTAAAAGCTAAAGCATCTAAATACTAAGTCAGCTACTTAGTAATGTTGGTATATACTTATTTGGATTTGCGATTACGATATTAGGGCATTTTGGAATAAGATATAAGTAGATTGATTTAACAGAAGATTTTTTTAGTGAACTCAATCTCTAAACTACTATTTAAATGAGTGTAGATCTCGTATAATTTGATGTATTGCATAAAGATGTTGCGTCATCTCACCAACCCTCCTGCCTATTACTTATCCATTGATAAACGGGTCTAAGATAATGTTGATCATTTAATAAATCGGTCAAAATTTTAGACCCATACCCTTTAATGGTTAGATTCATGTTAGTTAGGTATATTTTGATTTTAATGGGCAATTTAGAGGGTCCATAGTCCATTTTTTGTTAAGAAAGACTATTTAGGGTGTGTATTTGAATTTGAGTAAATCATTCAGTGGGTCCACTATGGACATGGGTGTACCTTTGGGTTGATCTAGTTAAAATTTTGAAAGTTGCTGAATGGATTCTTCTAAATCTCGATGGAATATTTAGTGGGTCTATTTGGATTTTATTGAATCCATATTAGATTTGGCTGAGAGTATTTGGTAGGTCAATTTGCATACTGGCACGTCGTTTAGAACGTGAATAAATTGAAATGACCATTTTTGGTGTCCAGGGATTTTGGCTTATTCATTTGGTTACTTTGGGTTTGGGTGGATGCAACGAGTTTATTTAAATTGAGCGAAATTGTTCAGTGGCTCTCTTTGATGAGAAGAGTTAGTGATTCATATAGTCCACCATTTAATTAATGGTCTTCATTAACTTAGAACGACCCTCTATTTGATCTAGTGGTTTGGTTGAATCAACACTTTCCTCTATTTAAATTTGAGCGGAACGATTTGGTTATTCACCTAGGTGTAGGGGTGAAACTCGAGTCGGGTTAAATCAACTAGGTTGGGTCATGAAATTTGGGTCAGCGGATTGGGTCAAGTTATGAAGATAAAAACTCACATTAAATTCGGGTCGGGTCAGTTTGGATTGAGAGATTTTCAAATTAAAGATCCGACCCGATTAAATTTAGACTAAAATAGATTCAAAATGCAGATCAGGTTAGAATTCGAGTTGAAGTCGGATTATAATTCGAGTCAGATCCGAAGTTTGGATCAAATTAAAATCCAACCTGACCCGGCCTGATTTCAGCCCTACTTAGATAGTTGTAACTAACATTGATTTTATTCTAAGTATTCGGTGGATGCAATTTAATTAGGGTGCTCCAATTGTTGGGCTCATTCTAATTATGTGAACAATTTGGGTCATTTAATGCTAAATACTGCATTTGTCTTGTTATGTATTCAAATACATGAGTTGGCCTTTGCACGATGACTGTGATGCTTCATTATTACCCTGCGCGACATAGTTCATCATTGGTCATAACCATTGTATATTAATCATTGTTGGAGGGGTACCATGGTTCTGTGTTAGAGTTCATATTTTTTTTTTTTTTAATGATGAAGGGTTTGATTTTATCTATAAACTCAGGGATTTAAAATTCAGTATTAGTCAATATATTGGTCTGATATTTTTCTCTCTTCTCTTTTTTTTTTATACAAAAATAACTAATATCAGGTCGATATGATACGGTCAAGATATCGGCCGAATACAAATTGTATCAGCCGATATGATACGGTTTCAACATATTAGCCGATATTTAGACCCATGCTTGCACTATTAGTACTTAAGTTTGTAACGTATTAGTTAGCTTTTAAATAATTAGTGTTAGAGCAGTTTGTATGTCCTATATTGGAATCTTAGTAAAGTCAATGAAAGTGAAAATGACTACGGGAATGCTGTATGATAGTTTGTTAGGTAAAGAGTCATTGATGAAAGAGTATTAAAATTAATCGATGAGTTAAGATTAATAGTCTGATTTCATATGTTCTATCAATTTTGAAACTTTAGGCGTTTTGGTTTACTAGTAAAATCTAGACTAAATTGTCCTAAGGTACTCTAAACTTAAAAGAAGTTTGAATAAAATTCCAACAAATTAAAAAAAAAATATTTGCCAAATGATGGATTTCCACACCCTTACTACGTCAAGATCCCAATATAAGGGATTTGCAATATTAGTACAATAAAAATACAATATTTAGAATAATATGTAAGACTCTGTAAATATGTCATATCATCATTTTATGTAATCAAGAAGAACAAATCTCTTAAAGTTTCTATACATATTATCAAAAATGAAAAAAAAAATATACTTTCTCCATTCCATTTTAGTTGTCTTATTTGAAATATTTGTATTTTTTAAAGAACTCTCTATATAAAGCTGACAATCTATGTGATGTCATATATTTTTAACATACTTTATGTTATTTCAATATAAATGAGACAACTATTTTGGAACAATTCTAAAATCTATATAAGACAACTATTTTGAAACAATTCTAAAATTTATATAAGACAACTAAATTGAGACAGAGAGAGTATATAAATACTAAGTTTCTTAGCAAGTTGAGTTGGTATATAGTTTGGATTTGCAGTTGTTCCTTATTTTGAGATTTAATGTGGAACATTTATTTGATGGGTGTGTTGATAGCATAGTATAGTATAGATTAAAATTAACTCATGAGTCATGACGGAAATTACAAAACATACCTTATTGATGTTATTGTGGGATATATCCCCTTATCAGTGGTCTACTATGCTTTTTTTTTTTTAAAAAAAAAAAATTGTATATTTTTTCTTAATGAATAAATATTATATCTTGTGTATATTTAGCATAATGAATAAAGGGTATATCTTATTTAACTAAGGAAAAAAATATAATGGCTTAGAGACACTTTCATTGTCACATTGATGAGATAACGACATCTGAAGCTGTGTCAATGGGCACTGGTGCTGTTCGAGAGAGGAAAAAAAAAAGGTCAAATAATAAACAACACCATCTACCGACCAAATAATCACATATATATGCTTTGATTGGAACCTTTTCATGTGGAAAGATGGAGTACCAAGAGTGGTAGGGTCAGTTGCACAGACTACAGAGTACAGACCATGATTTATTTGCTTGCTAGATAATGGGCCCAAGCCCAACTGAGCTTTGAACAAACAAATTTAAATTATTCACATCTGACTAGTCCACAATCCACATGCATCTTTACATATCTTTAATGGTAATTTGGTATGGTTGGTTGTATGCACATTATTATTTTTAGGTATGAAAATGATATGGAGTTGTCAAGGGATCCATCCACGTTCATCTTGGGTGATTCACTGATTCTACACTTGTAGTGAAAAGACAATTGGATGGAGATTTTGGCCGGTTTGTCTCCGATTCACCACTTTGATTTTCTCCACTTTGGCATCCAGGGAAACTGATAGGTATTTGGACTGTTCTTAGGCTAGCAGAAACATCCTGCCCCAGATAAGAAAAAATTGGTCATGTGAAAGAAGTCTTGGCCTTTTCTAAACAGCACCTAGGTGGTGCGATCATTTTTACTAATATTTACCACCATTTTATGATAAATTAATTTATTTTAATTTTTGGTAGTGACTCAATAGGGATTTTATTTTATTCACCTGACCCAAACTTATATAAAAGTTCTAAAAAATTAGAAAAATTATTTTTAATAGATAAATGAAAGATGAAAATGAAAGATAAATGGGTTTCCTTTTAATGTGAGCATATTGGGATATGGAAAATTGATGTAATATGATAATTTTTTTTAGCTTGGTGGGTATATGGGCTAAATTAGTAGGTAAAAATAAAGAAATTATTTAAATAATTAATTTTATAATTCAATTTAAGTTATGTTGGGTCAGATCAATTTTTCATATTGGGTCTAGTGGATTTAAGAGTCTGGTAAAAAATTATCACTCCTACCCATATTTGAAGATAAATCTTTCCTATAAATACATTATTATAGGCTTAAGTTGGCTCCATACAGGAATAAACTCATAAATGGAATGCATGGGTGATCATTTATCACTTTCATATGACTATTTAAAAAAATTACAGGTAACATAAATTAATCAAAAAAGAGAGCTCATCTAATGTTTTAAGCTACTTAATTTTATGAAATTAAATTAATTATAATAATACTTATTAGTCGATATTTACTTTATTCATTTAAATTGAGCAGTTAAAAGTTTTTATTAGATTAAAATTTAACTTTTATTAATTTTAAAACTTAAATTTTTACTACTACAGCTATATGCCCTAAACACACAATGTATTAAATTTTTAGAAAATTACAATAATATTTTTTTTTACAGGACAATCGAGAAAATAGGATAAACATCGAGATCAGATAAAGCGTCTAGAGAGAAAGAGAATAGAAAATAGTTAATGTAAGAAATGAAAAATAATTAAAAAAAGTAGAAAGTAATAAAGAAAAACAAAAAAGAGAAAATTCGACTCCCCGTATTGGAAAAACTACCGGTCCCACATTAATTCCCATCATCAATCCAGGAATCCTTGACCGAACCGGTTTACATCCGTGCGCCACAACGATACTGTTTCTGTATCCACATTCCACAGAGGGGCAGAAATGGTGGAAAACTGACCAAAAACGACCATTGGCCCTTTGCCAGCGGAGCAGGGAACCCACTGATGCCAGCGTATCTGACGCAAAGCCCACCTCCTAATACTGACATCCCTTCCTCCCTCTCCGCTCTCTTCACGTCTTTGCCATTTCTTCCGAATTCCGATGCCATCTTTACATCGATAAGCCCAAACAACCAACCTCGTGCTGCCGCAAACTTCTTCCCTTCCGTTCCCTTCCCCCCATTAAATCTCAACGACATCTTCCCGAGGAGCGGATATGAGAGGCAATATCACCGCCGGCGACGTCGAGGATGTCGCCATCCCTTGCTCCTACGCTCCTCTGCCCGATGAGGAGGAATACGCTTCCTCCCCTTCCAATTCCAATCAAGGCCTTGCCCATCGCAAGTCTCTCAGAGTCTTCCTGCCCATCTCCTTCTGCTCCCTCTTGCTCTTGGCCTTGGCTGTGCTCCTCAGCCAATCAAATCCCCCCGATGCCGTTGTCGAGGACGGCATTCCGACGCCGTCCGATCACACCATGCCTCTCCTGCGCGGCGTCGCCGAAGGCGTGTCGGAGAAATCCGTTCGGTCGCTTTTGAGAGGGAGTTCGCCGTATCCTTGGACCAATCAAATGCTCTCCTGGCAGAGAACGGCGTACCACTTCCAACCGGAGAAGAACTGGATGAACGGTGCGTTGTACATTAGTTTTCATTTTCCATTCAAGTTTTTCCTCCATTTTCTTTCTTACTATTATTGTCTTTCTGTACTCATCTCTTGCATCCATCTCCTTTTTTTGCTCTCATCAATTGGGCGGCGATGGACGGAATCGGATGGTGATTTCCTGCTTCAGATCCCAACGGTATGGAAAAAGCCATCTCTCTTTCTCATATCTTTTGTTTGCATTTCATAATCCAATAGGATCTCTAAATCTCTTCTTACTTAATTAAAATTTAGAGTATGAATGGGACACGTATTTGTTTATTGGCGCATTTTCCAGAGCTATATGAGGTTCTAAACCCGCAAGAGATCCATGAATTAGTCAAACCGAAGCTGGTCCCAAATATTTATTTCAATGATACAAATTTGTCTGAGTAGAATGATCATAAATTTATTGCAATGATACAAGAGAAAATATATTAAAACTACTAATAAAATTACTTAAATAAATATTTCAAATATTTTTTTGATAACTCACAAAAGAACTTTTGGAAATGATTGAGATTGGTAAAAGCAAAAATAGAGGTTGTTATCTCAAATATAAAAGTATTGCATATTTCCAATTGTGTGTAAAAGAAAAACTCTGTTATAGATGTCTCATTTTAAAACAATTTCATAATTTTAAATTTATTACATTAAAACTTTATAGAATAAAATATTTTGAGTATCCTATTATTTGTTTTCATTCTTCCATTTCCCTTTCCTTGGTGACGTATCTCGATTGAGTTTGCTTGCGTCTCTTCATAAGTAACTGTTTTTTTAAGAAATATTTTCAAAAAAGACCACAAAGTTGATAGTGGTGACGGCCAAACGGAGTAACGACGAGGAAATATGGATAATTTGTGGCCCCACACACAGAGTGGGGTCCATCAAGAAGCCCTGCACAAGTTGAGAGCACTCCATCCAACTTTTACAAGAAGGATTAGGTTTCTGTCAAATAATGTTTGTTGCTTAATTAATCAGAATGGATCAGATTAGATTGTGGCTTTAGATCTCCACAAGAATTTAATTTTGCAAACGTGTGTGATCTATCATGTCAAATTAAATAGAGTTTTTGATTTTTTTTTATACTTTAAATTTTAGTAATTTGATATAAAGTTGAAAAAATGTTTAATTTTTATTGAGTATATTACTTATCATTGGTACTAGAATGCCCCAAAAGCTACTTTTGCAATTTGTAAAGTGAAGCTCCTTTCGGTCTACTTTTCTTCTGATTTAATTTATAGATAAATTGATTATTTCAACAAATTGTAAAAATTATCAATTTACTCATACATAATTAATATGGAGGAAAGTGATTAATAGGAGCATTGACTGTTAACTGCCTCACTCCCTTTGGTTTTGATTTTTAACGAACCTTTTATGTGGGTGAACAGATGAATAAATCCTCTCTTCCTTAGGATGCTCTTCAGTCCCATCTAAACTGACAGGGACTTCAGGTTTATCCACGCGAGTCCCACACAAACTCTTTTAATGGCAAAGAGCTCCTTGTAGGGCCTTAAATGGAATAGATAAAAAGCTAGGAAGGTGCTAAAAACAATAATAATAAAATAAAATAACTGAATGATTAATTAAAAAGACTTACCTTCATTATTGCAATCAAAGCTTATCACTTAATGTTAAGTATTTATTTTTGAGATTAAAATAGAATTATTGTCGATAAGAATTAATCTAATGATTAATTAAATGACAATGATTGTTGTGGATTTGCAGGGCCGTTGTTCTACAAGGGTTGGTACCACTTCTTCTATCAATATAACCCGTACTCGGCTGTATGGGGCAACATAACATGGGGCCATTCCGTCTCCCTCGATCTCATCAATTGGCTCCACCTCCCTCTGGCCATGGTTCCCGACAAATGGTACGACATCAACGGCGTATGGACCGGCTCCGCCACCATCCTCCCCAACGGCACCATCGTCATGCTCTACACAGGCGCCACCGATAAGTACGTTCAGGTCCAAAACCTTGCCTTCCCCGCCGACCCATCCGACCCACTCCTCATCAACTGGGTCAAATCCGATCGCAACCCCGTCCTCGCCCCGCCGCCCGGCATCGGAAGTAAGGACTTCCGCGACCCGACCACCGCCTGGACGGTCTCGGACGGCACTTGGCGGATCACCATTGGCTCCAAGGTGAACAAAACCGGCATCTCTCTCGTCTACAAGACGTCGGACTTCTTCTCATACGAGCTCCTGGACGGCGTCATGCATGCCGTGCCGGGCACGGGGATGTGGGAGTGCGTCGATTTCTACCCCGTCTCGATGACCGGAACGTCCGGTCTCGACACTTCGGCGAACGGTCCGGGCCTGAAATACGTGCTGAAGGCCAGCCTCGACGACGACCGGAATGACTACTACGCTACCGGAGAGTACGACGAGGAGAAGGGCGCGTGGACTCCGGACAATGCCGTGGAGGACGTTGGAATTGGAAAGCGGTACGACTATGGCAATTTCTACGCTTCCAAGACTTTCTACGACCAGAACAAGAAGAGGAGGGTGCTCTGGGGTTGGATTGTTGAGACGGACGGCGAGCATGCTGACATTAAAAAGGGATGGGCATCACTTCAGGTAAAGAGAGATCTCCGTTCCCCATTGTCTTTCTCGGTGCCTTTTGTGTGTCTTATTCTAAAGAAAAACGTTCTTTTTGTTGGTTTACAGTCAATTCCCAGGACAGTTTTGTTTGATTATAAGACAGGAAGCAATCTGCTGCAATGGCCAGTGGAGGAGATCGAGAAGTTGAGAACCACCGAAAAAAGATTCAGCAACATCAAGCTCGAGTCTGGATCAGTCGTGTCGCTCGATGTGGACACAGCCGCACAGGTCAGTTCTCTTTTCCCTGTAGTTTCCCCTAGTCACGTCTCTCTCAAAGCAAAAAAAAAGAGCTCATCGCTGTGCAAGTGTGCATTAAGGATGTAGTCAAACTGGACAAAATGAGTTGAAAGTGGAACATCTACCATTTTACTCATCTCATTCTTCTAGAAATTTGTTTCCGTAGAAAAGTGAACCTCATTCAAATCCATTTTCTACTCTTTAATTAGAATCTTTAGTCAATTGAAACAAACTAAAAACTGGTCATTTCTCTCATGTCTCTTCCTCCTTGTACCCTTTACACAGTGATTACTAATCAGATGCTAGAAGAATCTCTCGTGTGGAAAATATCTTTATTGAGTAATATTTTGTTTAGCTGGGGCATTTGACATCTTCTTTAGAAATTAGGAACGAACTTATTATTTTCAACTCATTTTAAGATGTGGGGGATTTCCATGATGACAGTTGGATATAAACGCCGAGTTTGAGATTGCTGAGGGCGCTCTGAAGGAGGTGGCTGAAGCTGATGTGGACTACGACTGTAGAACAAGCGACGGCGCCACCGGAAGGGGCCTTCTGGGGCCTTTTGGGTTCTCTCTTTTAGCAGATCACAACCGCACTGAGCAATTGGCCGTCTACTTCTATGTCGGAAAGAGCAGTGATGGCTTTCTCCGCACATTCTTCTGCCATGATGAGTCAAGGCATGTATTTTCTTAATTCTCTTACCTTTCCCACTGTTCATGTTAGGTCATTTGTTAGCCGAAATTTAAACCCAAATGATTCGTATTGGCAGATCATCTAAGGCGAACGACATTTTGAAGAGAGGAGTATACGGGAGCTCTGTCCCTGTATTGGCTGGGGAAAAGTTGTCTGTCAGGATATTGGTATGTCTATATAATTTGATTAATTCCAAACAAACCATTTATTTTCATGATTTCATCACATTATGACTAAAATTTGCCCTCTAATGATATTATTCCATTGGGTTAGATACACTTAAAACTTTGGTGTCTATAAGTGATTAGAATGGACAATCCCTCATTAAGCAAAAAAGTGAACTTCTAGTGTAGCCTACTCTGATATTGATTGAAGTCCTCTGTTTTTCTTTGAGGAGATGGGAATGAGATATGTTTAAAAAAGACAATAAAAGGCGAAAGATAATATTTTTTACTTTAATTTTTTTATTCGCTCACTAATTTGATTGAGCAAAGGGGAATAACAAGTGATTACATGAGAATGATTGATGGATGAAACAGGTTGATCATTCGATCGTGGAAAGTTTTGCTCAGGGAGGGAGAACATGCATCACATCTCGCGTGTACCCAACTGAGGCAATCTATGGGGCTGCAAGGTTGTTCCTTTTCAACAATGCAACAGCAGCAGAGGTGACTGCAACCTCAGTCAAAGTATGGCAGATGAAATCTGCATATATCCATCCCTACACACCTGAAGATGATACAAGGTGAATTGTTGGCTTTTGTTGTGCATTTCGAGTTTAGTTCTTGTCTGAGATCTATAATCCAGAATCGTGTAGGCAAAATTTGTTGTTGTATCTGGGTTGTTTGTAACCCTTGATGTATTGGGATTTAGAAATGATCCCTCTAAGAAGTAAAATTAAAAGGGGTGGAAGCAAGAAGACGGGGGAAATGTAAGCCCTTTGGAGGGCTGTTCTTGCCTTTTCCACCCAAGATTTTTGTTCATTCTACCCTTTATCAAATCAAATTCAATTAAACATTGCCTCTTTTTCGTCTTAAAAAAAAAAAAAAAACATACGTCTTCAATTTATATTTTGCATTTTGAACAGTCCATATTATTTTAAACCACTAAGAAGAATGCCCATACTCCTCCGATGATTAGTCGGGTACTCTAAGAGGTTTGAAAACCTTAGTTATTACAAAAAAACTAAGAAGAACGTACTTCATGTTAATAATATTGATTAAAATTGTATAAAGAATATTTTTTTAATTTACAAATTTTTATATAGTTTTTTTTTCTATTTTTAGATATCACTATAAAAGAATCTTGGTCATATCTTTCAAATCATTAAATTTAATCATGAAATGCCCTTTTCTATTTTAATCAATTTTTGCACAAATTTTCTCTATTTTTACATAGACTCACTTCTTCTGTTTTTAATTTTTGAATAAATTTTATATTTTTTATTTGTCAACATAAAAGTAAATTACAATTATTCAATAAGCGAACACTTGATATTCATCTCATGAACAGATAAACTATCTGAGCACATATACATGGAGTAGAATGATGTTTATATTTGAATTATCTATTTTTACTTGTTAAAAGCCTTGAATACTACATTTTAAAACTTGGATGAAATTAAATCATATATTGCCTTCCAAATACTAGCTCTGGCCTGGGCTTCTTTTCCCATTTCTATGTAATCTAAACGCCCGTGGCCCTAAACTCTACCACTAAATTTAAAGAATATTACATTTTAAGAAAAAAGGAAAAATAAATTGAAGCAATGTCACATACTGTTCTCGAGACTACTGATAATAGCAGGATATTTTCAAATTTTTTATTTTATATCGAGATATTATTGGAAAAATGCAGCATATATAAATAAAAATGAAATTTAAATTTGAAATAACATTTAATAAATTTATGATTAAAGTACAAATATACTAGAAGAAGTAAGTTACTTTAGTAATTATGTAATTAAATACAATGTAATTCATCATCTCGCATTTCTTAAACCATATAATTCCAACCAATGCGATATGAGTTTATTATTAAATACCACCATAGAATTTATAATAAATAAATAAATTGAATCGCCAGTGTTTGAAGTTTGAACCAGAGGCCCGCCGCTTCTTGGTGATTCTGATTTCTCTTATACTAATTGGCAGCATCGCATCCACTGCAAGATCTCACTCAAGCTCCTCTCTAGCTTTGGCTGCAATCCTTCTTTCAAGCTTTCTTCTTCAAGGAATTTACAGCCTTTTCCCCAGGCCCTGATTTCTGCCTTCAATTCTTCGCGTTCTGAACCTGCTATGTTGGGTCTTCTTGGTTCTGGATCTCCAGGATTAAGCTTCTTCACCGTTGGCTGTCTGTGACCTGGTATTTTGAATTCTTTGGAAAATTATCTTCTCCTGGCCCGGGATGTGGGCATCGGGTTCCTTGGCCCAGCTCTGTTTTTCGTTCCGGCCTTTTTGGTTTGATGGCCCGGCCTGTGGGCGATTTTGGGGCTATATTTGGCCCTGTTTTTTGGCTTTTTGCTTGCCCGGCTGTGAGCTGTCTGTTTTTTTATTTATTTCTGTAGTCTTCTCATGTTTGTATTTTCCCTTTTTTTTTTTTCATTTGAATGAAATTCTAATCTATAATCATTAAAAAAAAGTTAAAAAATAATCTGGGCTATTATTGCCATATTTTCAGATTTTTCTGATATTATCACGATAACGCTAGATTTTACCGATAATAACAAGACACACAAAAATCGTATTTTTCTGGACCTATTCGGATAATGGAAATTAATAGTCCACACTCCTTGATGGGTGGACCAAGTTCAAGCTTATAAGGCCTGACCGGCATGTGTTTGGAGCCTGGGCCATGACAACAACCGACACATTTACCTACATATTCAAAGAATCCATCCTCAAAACGTTTTGAGGATGGATTCTTTGAATAATTAGCTAATCTGTAGTGTAAATGGACTGGGGTCTGAGCCTTGTGTACTAGGGTGGTCTGTATTCAATTTCTTGGTTTACCGGGCAAACATCGACCTATTTACATTCTTAACTTGGCCTCATTCTCTAATACAAAGAACATCACTTGAACTTACCATCATTGTGGGTGTAATAGTCAACGGTTGGGCGGTGAGCTGAACCGGGCTCTAAACTCGGCCTTCTTTCTGGCATGTAAGGTGAAAAGAGGAGAGACCTTGTAATGATAAGAGGCTCCCTACCCGATCATCATGCATGTTGGCACCTTTAGGAGTGAGCTCGACAAGCTTGGGTCCAGCATTCAGTCAATAAGGAACAAAAGGAGAAATTGGTGGAAGTTTGAGAATTGAGTAGCCCAATCCTTTTATCACATGGCACTTTCTGCCTTACTGATGATCATAAGAAAAGGAGGGTAGACTTGGACCTTTACCATGTATCACGCCTACTTTCTATTGAGATCAGTGGAGACCTACCAATGGGTGTAGGGTTTGGAATGCAATGTGCCAATGTCTGCAAAAGCCATTCTCTTTTCCACAAAAGAGGACTTGGATGATGATTATCCTGCGAAAATGGAGAAGTGTTTCTCATCTTTTATTGTTTTATCCTTATTTACAATCAAATTTATAACCGAAGGATAGGATAAGCCCAGTCATGTACAAGTACAATAGATCACAAGATAGGGGCTAAAGAGTCCCAGTGGTTACAAATATGATATATTATGCAAAGTCCTGTACCTGCTACATTCCCCTCTCAAACTGTTTAGGTATCAAGAGAGCGTCTGGAGTATAGATGTAAAAAATCTGTAATTATAGAGGAGTGAGCTTTGTTGAGAAGATCTGCAAGTTGATGTTTGGAGAGAACAAATGGAAGACAATCAACTTCAATATGTTTAGTGTGCTCTTGAAACATATTGTTATAAGGAATCTAGAGGACAACACTCCTATTGTCATGAAATATAGGGTCAAATCAGAATGCAAGACACCAAAATCTTAAAGAAGCTTGCGTAACCAAATCACTTCACCTTCAGTACTAGCAAGAGCACACTATTTTGCTTCGGTATTAGAGTGTGACATAGTAGTATATATTTTTACTTTTTCAGGATGTAAGTGAGTCTTTAAGGCCCTTGTTATGGAAAATTAAAGACACTGCATAATTTTTTAAAGTGTTGAATTGTGATGCTCTACTAAGTTGGTCGTATTCTATCTATTAGAAAAACCAATTGAAATTAGAGATCTAAGTCATCTACTAGAGATTGGTTCATTTTGATTTTACTACTCTACATTCAGACATAAGGATGGGTTTCCCAATACATGAGATATTAGGATAACAAACTAAACCCTATTAGAAATACTATTCTTCTAAACCTTTTCTAACACACTAAGAGGGTTTTCTTCACTTAATTCCAAACTTTAGAGTTCTCATACTTCTCTCTAAACCCACCAATTACCATCTTTAGGAGGGAAGTATATAGTGAGTGTACCACATGGCACATGTGAGAGTCACAAAATCCTACAATGACATTCCTATAAGGTAGCCATTTTTAATTGAATTTCAAATTTTATTTCTCATAATTTTTTGTCAGATTATTGTCATGTCAATGTCATGCATTATGCAGTGAAACATGTCTATTATTTTTTCTCAAAGATACTTTAATACTTTTGTACCTATGGTCATTTATATGTTGCATCTATGCTGAGAAAAATGTGAGGAAGAAAGCATTGAAATCAATGCATACATGGAGTCAATAAATCAGTGGATGATGAATGGGTGTTTAAATCTCTCTGCCATACATTTTGCTCTATCAATGGCCTTCAATAGTCTTAAACACCAAACCATGGACCCTACTGTGTAAGGTCATGACTGCAGGATATGAAGAACCATGGCCCATCATATAGTAACTCCTTTTCTTAGTGAAAGAAAACTATTATCTTTACACCCTCTCTCCTTTTCCTCTTTTATAGTAACTTCCGATGAGTGGACCATCCCTTGTTTGTAAGGGAATGGAACCCTTCTTCTATCTGTTTCAAAAGTGGGCTACTGCATGTCTGGAGGTATCATTGTTGTGGACTGTGGAGGTAATACTACTATAGTAAGTGTCATTCAATGCTGGAAATGCATTAAGGCCTTTTATTTTTCTCTCATTTGAGGCAATGCATATTGTAGCAATGGGGCCAAAATTTCATTACAAAGCAACCATTATAAAGCTAGTGATTGCTCCAGATGTTTTTTTATTTATTTGTTTTAGCATTCATAATGTCCAAGTGTTATTGGAAGAGTGGCCCATTAGAGGAATAGTCAACAATAAAAAGGTGTCATGGATGATGGATCTACTCAAACAGGTCTACTTGAGAGAGAGAGAAACAGTGGCTAAGAATCCAATTCCTCCTCTTGTCAGCCCAAACCCACCCATGTTTGCCTATTTCAGACTCTTTGGATGTAATTAATCGGGCTCAAAAATTGGAGCCCAACATAAAATCGGGCTGGACTCGGTGCAAGTGCACAGCTTGTACTTGAATGCATCACTTTTTAATCTAAGGCTCAAGAATCAAATAATAAATTTCCAATTATAGTTGAAATTACTTTTTTAATATAAGTCTCCTTAGAATAAATTTATAGGAAATAGACTCTTAAGGTGAAGTGAGAATCTAATTCAAAACGTTCATTTCACTAATTCCATATACATGTGTAAACTACACAATCAATATACACCAACGGTAAAGAGTGACCTTTTTTTTTTTTTTTGAAGATCCAGAAGAACCTCAGACCTATCCCAACTTACTCCTCGGTTGTAACTCTCCTAAAACTTCTGCCAGAAGGGCCATTGCACCCACTCTTTCGGGCCACTAGGACTCGAACCTATTACCTCTCTCTTCCGGGCGGTGGTGGGGAGATCACCAGTTAAACTACCCTAATGATAGATTATGAAGAGTGACCTGTTGAAATTGTATATAAATTGAATTCAAAATCTCATTTCATAAAGAAGACATTTTGACCAAGAGGCCAACCCGTTCTACACTTCTACTCCCTTGCTTCTTTAATTTCAAATTTCAACGAAGCAAAAGTTGTTTATAACTTTCCAATTACTAAAATAAATCAATGGACGCGTCTTTTCTCTTCATATAATAATAAATAATAACAGAAAAGAAATGGACAAAGTGGTGTTGCCTTTGACTGTTGCAGGGTATGGAAGACTGTTGGGAACAAAGCATTGCATGATTTGCGCCATTGATTGATGATCATGTGCACCCACTTCTATTGGCTCAAATTCTTATACAAAAAATAATTAAATATTTCTTTAACCATGTGGATGGTGGTCTGGTCGTAGTGTGGGAAATCAAATTTCAAATTTTAATGGTCCAACCCAACCCATCCGCGCTCATGCTTGCAAGGGCTTTGAAACCACGCAAAACGATGTGAATCTACTGTCATTATCATCACTTCCTTTGTTTCCTAGAAAAGCATCATGCCCTCTACACTTGGAATGGTTTTAAATAACAAGTGACTCTGTCAGTGAAATCACCCTTCTTAACTTTACCAGCATTGAGTTTGTCTTTAAAATGAATATTTTGATACTTTTATTTTTTTTAAAAATATTTGTGATCAATTTAAAAAATTTAAACTATTTATAAAAAATAAAATAAAATATTTATGTGTCTTATGTGGAGTGAAAGATCAATCGGTTGACCATCTGATATGTGGGTGTCAATTTTTGTTATACCTCTAGGTTTTGTTCCTAGAATTGATGAGTTGTGATTGGATATTTAATAAGGGTGTAAGAAAACTTAGTTTTGAGAGATGGAGAGCGCAGTTCAAAGGAAGGAAGAGGGTTGCTTCGAGGCTAATCCCGGCTGCTATTTTTGGTCAATATGGAAAGAGTGGAATAATAGGATATTTGAAGGTAAATTACAAAATAGTAGAGGGTATTGGAGAAGTTTAAGTGGCGTCGTATTGGGAAGCTAGCATTAAGTAATTCTCAGGTTAATCTGTGGAGGACTTTTATCATTCTTGAGATGGGTGCTTCAAGGATGATAGAAAGGGGGATAGTGTGAACTTTAAATGGTAAAACTGGTATCAGGATTCTATATCTTTAGCATAGATGGTGCTGCTAGGGAAAATTAAGGTCGAAAGGAATATGGGGTTGTTTATTATGATAGAAGAAGGTTGTTATTACCATTTCTTGAATCTATGAGTGTAATAGAATCTAATGAAGTAAAATTACTATTTGAGAGCAGGGGTCGAAATATCGGCAGATGCATATCGTATCGGCCGATATGCATAAAAATCGGTATTTAAAATTTATTTGTTTTGAAAAAAAAAAAAAAAACAAAAAGCGATATTACCCTTTTGACGGTTTTTTATGGTTTTAACGGTTTTTTGATGGTTTTCCATGTTTTTTATGGTTTTGAATATCGAAGGATAGAGAAATGCAATTAAATGCAAATATCGGAGGAGAGAGAAACTTATTGGCCGATATTTTGATCCCTGCCTGAGTTCAATATTTTTTTATGTAGGTGTAAGAATGACAATCTTATTATTTAAGGGTACTCAGTTAACATTATCTCTCGGACTAACAGTAAAAAAAAATTCACTTTGTGAGAGAGATCAAATAATTCACTTTTGTTATATAAAAAATTCAGCTAATAATGTTGTGGGTGATGATATGTTGTTCAAAGTGGCTTCTTGAGATGGATAACTTCTCCTTCAGCATCATGCAGATTTTAATAAAAGTCTAAGAGGTGGAGTTGGCAACTCATTTTCGTAATATAATGACATGGTGGCCTACTATTGTACATCCACATGGATATCTTTTAGGCTGATTTGTCACAAGCTGTCTAAATACAAGTGGTAGCCAATGGGAGTTTGCTTTGATAAAATTGGGCAAATTGTCTAAGGGACAATTTGCAAACTATTCACATTAGGTTCAACTCTAGTCTTCTTCGACCAATCAAGTTCAAGGGTGTTCTATTATTACATGGGCAATTGTATGAACCAATGCTATGCAAGCAAAAAAAAAAAATCTTATTTCGCCAACCAAGAGTCTTGTAAAAAAAAACTGTAATATTCTTGATTTGAAAATCTATAAGTTGGAGATTATTAATGCATTTTGGAAATTCCAAACCTTTCATGAGTTGATTGTGAGAGGGAGATACCTCTCAGGAAGTCCTTTTTAAAATTTGAGTCTTCTATAATCTTTTTTTTTATTTCAGTATTCGATAAAAACATCATTTCAATTCATATATCAAGCAATATTTTTCTTTCAAATATTGATTGTTATTTGAGTTGTACTTTGATATTTTTATTTTATTAAAATTAATTTAAGTATCAGTACATTTTAATAAATGCAGTACTGAATTCTTATTTTTTTTATTTTATTTATAATGAATTAAAATAATAAAATATTATAAAATCAATTGAAGTCGATATCAATTATCTTCTTTTCTTAAAAATGAAAGTATATTATTGTAAGAGAAGGTGGTGAAGTGAACCCATCGGGAAATGGAAGAATACCCTACCCCACTTCTTCTCATTCAAATTTCAAACTCTTATCGTGCAATCAACCCTATTTGGTGGTATTTACTATTACATCCAATCCCACATCTGATCTAAGTTGATAAGTTTGGGTGGGCATCGTATCTGTCGTCTGCACTCCTACTGTCGTCCAGTACGTGTTTCCGTCTGCTGATCCAGCTCATCACATCCACATGTGGCTGACTCATGTCCAACCGTTACCATAATTTAATTCTCCTTCTAAAAGGAAAAACAAATCCACCGCGTCAAGTCTTCCTCTTCTACCTAAAATTATAATAAATTAGAATAAATCGGCATTGTTATTTACAATATCGGCTAATATTGAATATATATATATCATCGATATCAATCGATATTAATATATTTTTTTTAATTAAGTGAGAGAAAAATATCGACCAATAATGAGATATCGGTCAATATATCATATCGACTTATACTAAATTTTAAACCCCTAGAACAAACTATAATAATTAAAAGCCTCAGCTCCACTGAAATGGTCAAATTCGTCAAATTCTTACCAGTCCTCTTACTTATACATTTAATTAGAGTGGCCATCCTAACTCAGGAAAACTCTTTTAGGATATATTAATTTTCTTGATTTTTCACTTTGACTCTATTCATGCGTACGGATTTTAATGAATTTTAAGAAATCAATTTATTTTTTAGTGAATCCTATTTGCTATCTAAAATAAAAGAGAGATGTTAATTGTAGGAGCTTAAGCGACCGTGCCAGTAAACTCACCTTTCCTATTGGTCGAAACGTCATTAGATCAATGTGTTCACTTAATTTATTTTTTTGTAAGTGTATAAAAAGATCATTTTAAGAGATCGTCTAAAGCCCCTTAAATCTCAAGACCAGCTTCACAGCAGATTGAGAATCAGGCCACAAGATATATATAAAAAGACACTGGAAGAGGTTAGGCTGGATGCAAGTAACCGACTAAGGTTGACAGATTGTATTCCAACTCCATCCATTCCTTTCGAGTTTTTCTTTTCTTATTCTTCAAAGGGAACACGGATAAGATCCAAGCACATTCCCTTCCAATGAATTAATTTATAATTCTTATATTTATACTTTTTTCTTATTATAGAGAAGCCCCTTTGAATATAAAAATGTGAAATGAGGAGAAGATGCCGGACGAAACCCAGGTGGCAGTGGCATTTGGGGGGGGGGCCTACGCAATAAATTAGAGTTTGGAGCCTACTACACTATTTTGATGATTTGATGCGTTTCATTTTCAAACCTTCAAATCAAAACAAATCTTTTTCACCTTCGCCTTTTTATCTCCCATCCGCCGACGACTGTTCTGAAAATGAATGGCAATGGCAATGGCTTTGGATCTTTTCTCTCTTTCACAACACCAGACAAAAGGCACACCGCTCAGGGAACTTAAAAAGCTTATTTAGTTAATTAAATAATTAGATTGAATTAACTCATTTGAATAAAATGTGAGTCATGTATTAGTTAGATCAATTCATTTATGATTGTTTTAGTTGAATTAACTCATACAATCAATTCATCTGACAATAAGCTTAACCCAGTTTATTAATAAAAATAACATCAATGATATATTACGATGTCAACAATGCTAATAAACTCACTCAATCATTTTAGATTAGATAGAAATCACGATAGTCATAACTGAGTATAAGAGTCAATTTAAGAAGATTACGATCATTTCTCTCTAAAAAATTGAAATAAAAAATTATTTGGTATTTTCTATATTAAAAATATCAGTAGCTTTAATTTATTATATCTATTTAAAAAGGAATTATATTTTGAAAGGGGAGGGTCGAAGGCTCAGATTCAGAAGTAAATACCAAGTCCTTTCTTGTATTATTTATGTCTTTGGTTGACAGTGATATCAACTGAAAATGAAAATTTGATTATATTAAATAAACAAGTAAACAACAATAAAAAGAAAAAGAAAATCCAACAATTATAAAATTGGGGAAAGAGATAGGAAGGGCCGGCAGGGTTTGGCTCATATATTATATTCAAATGGAGTCATCTGACATGTCACGTGTCAGGGATTCGTCTTTTAAGAATTTAAATTTAAATTATTTATGGATTTTAAAATGCAGTGATATATATCTTTTTAAAATTTTGGTTTGGATCCTATATAGATACGGCAGAAACCTGCCAGTAGAAACCGATTTTTAGATTTTAAGTGGAAATTACCACTTTGCCCTTCCACGAGAAATCGATCGATCAATTGTGCAGTGCATTTTTCGCATCAATCGATCGATTCCACGAGCGGAAGAAATCGATGGCAAAATGTGCCATTTCATTCCGTCTATCAATTGATTAAGTCGATCGATCGATTGATAGTATCAATGGCTATCAATCGATCAATTCATACAGTAATTAAATAAAAAAAAAATTAAAGTTATTTTTTAGATACTGTATATTTTCAAAATTTCTCAAATTGAATATCCGGACTAATTACGATAACCTGATAAAAATACTTTAAGACTTCAAGGTCTCTTGACACTCCCAAATGCTTAAAACAGAGTGTTTTACAAATAAAGATATCCTTAGGGTGTGCCAAAAACACATTTGGGAGTGTCAAAAGACCTTAAAGTCTTAAAGTGTTTTTATCAGGTTATAGTAATTAGTCCAGATATTCAATTTGAGAAATTTTGAAAATACACAGTGCTTAAAAAATAACGTTAAAGTTTTATTTTTTTTTTTAAATTTAATTACTGTATGAATCGATCGATTGATAGCATCAATCTGCTATCAATTGATCGATGGACAGAATCAATCGATCAACGGAATCAAATGGCACATTTTGCGATTGTAATTGATTTCTTCTACTCGTGGAATCGATGATGCGAAAAATGCACTGTACGATCGATCGATCGATTGCACGCGGAAGGGCAAAGTGGTAATTTTCACTTAAAATCTAAAAATCGGTGTCTGTTGGTAGGTTTCTGCGGTGTCTATATGGGCACCCTTTTGGTTTATCCAACCGTGCTTTAATAATTTTATAAAATCTAAATAGACACACATATGTGTGTGACCCACGTGTGTGAACTGACACTATTTGGTGTCATCCTTATCATTTAAATGACAACATAAACTAAATTCTCTTAATTTTATATAATAATAATATTTTATCTGCTATACCACTGAACTATACCGAAATTTCAAAATTAAATACAAGTGATGGTAAAGTGAATTTAAAGAAAAGAGGATTCTCGTCGGTTAGATTTTCTTTCTGTAAAATCAAAATCAAGACTTTGGTTTTCAATTTTCAATGTCTTAAAATAATAGCCTTAAAACTTAAGCTCGATTTTGGATTTTTTTTTAAGGCTTTCTTATCTTTTGTCTTAATTGAAAAAGTCAATTTGTAATTTCAACTATAGTAAGAGTTACTTTTTATCTTTTGTCTTAAATCTTAATTACAAATATTCTTTCCAAAAGTATAGATTCGTCAATGACTTTCGGCAGCCTCAGTAGGATCTAGATATTGGGTTAGATTAGCCTATCATTTGATAAGTTTAAAATATTTGATACCTTATTGGCGAATATTTATCTAAGTCAATATTCGATATATATCATCGATATTGTCTGATATTAATAATTTTAATTAAAAAAAATAAGAGAGAGATATTCCAAAAATTGAGATTTTAACCCCTATTTGAAAGTATGACTTTTTAAATATAGAAGTGCATTTTAGACATTTAAGATATTAGAGTGGGAGTTTATAAGGGTTCAACTTGTGTGGGTAGGTTGGGTTGAGAGTTGAATGTTAATTTTGTTTATATTAAATTTGAATTACTACTTTTGATCCAACTCTATATTTTGACACTCTTCTTACCCGCTCACAATTAAACCCATTTCTAAAATCCTGACCCAATTTTAATTTGGATGGTCCAAATCTCAAGTTTGGCTAAATTGAGTCATAGATTTTTGCAATTAATTAGATAATTAAAGTATATATAAATTGTATCATATATTTGAAGAAAAACATTTATAAAAATATTTTTGATGTAAAGAATTAAGTGTTAAAAATGTCAAATAAAAGTATAAAATAAGTGTATTTCTATATATATATATATATATATATATATATATATATATATATATTAAATTAGAGCAATTTAGGTGGATTAGATTATATAAAGTATAAACTATGACCCAACGGGAATTAAATATTTTTCTCTAGGAAGTTGATCATCTTAGATTAATGCTAACTAGGGCTGAAATTGGGCAAAATCTGATCCGATCCGATTCGACCTGAACTTTTGACTCGGACATCTTGACCCTATCCGAAGTATAACCCAACTCAACCCAAAACACGACCCGATCTACATTTTGAACCTACTTTAGCTTACTTTTTTTGGCCTACAATCGGGTTTGATCAGATCGGATCAAGTTAATTTAAAAATCTCATAACCCAATCCGACCCGAATTCAATGTGGGTTTCTGACTTCTCAATCATATCCGACTTGTTGACCTAACTTTCATAACCTGACCTACATGATTTTCAGATTGGGTTATATGGGTTTGGGCCAAAACCCGACCCGAGTTTCACCTCTAATGCTAACCTAAATTTATTCCCTCAAGCAAGCAACTTTTGATCTTCAAAGAGGTAGGTCAAAAACTAGAAATGTGAAATACCAGATGGTGATATGTAATGAAATAATGGAGAAGAAATCAAATCAGTAAAAAGATTTGGTGGAAAATAATGTAACGCGTTACTTAGAAATCTTTCTTTTACATTAATAAATAACATCTAACTATCTAAAATAAAAAATAATGTAAAAGAAAAGATTTTTGATAATTATGTTTTAGATAAGAACATTTAAAACAATGGACTTCATGGTTATCATTGATCTCGCATGGTCATGTGCATTGATAATAGATTCTATTTGTAAGGACAAAGCCACATGGAAAGTAATACCTCTGCTCTCTCCTCTGTTACAACGACTGTAACACAGTGAGAGAGAGAGAGGTGCTCCTCTCTGGCAATCAGCTGGCCTGCCTGCCTGCCTTCACGCTTTCTTTTCCTGGTTTTTATCTTTCTTTTCTTACTTGACTTAATACATCCATACAAAGTATTCAATACCCCCCCTCTCCTCCCCATTTCTATTTTGCTTCGTAATTCCTCTCTTCTGTCCTCTCTCTCTCTCTCTCTCTCTCTTCTGTCTTTGTTTTTTTTTAGGTAATTTTTTTCTCAACGGCTCTAAGCACCCTCAGATCTAAACAACGCGAGTCTCTGCTCTCTACGTAGTCCTAGTCACTCTTTCTCTCTCCGTTCTCTACTCTTCTGCAGCACCAATAGCAGAGCAACTTAGCAACAGAACGCTTACATTGATCATGTAAAAGGAAAGGGAGAAGGCGTGTGAGAGAGCTCCGGACCCTTCAGATTTCTTACCACAAAGAGCAGTAGATGGCGTGGCTTGCTTCATCTTCGCCCGTTTTGTTCTTGTGCATATCACTTGGACTGCTGCTTGGTCTCTGTTCCGCTGGAGATCCCTTCATTTTCTACGATTGGGACGTTTCCTACATCACTGCCGCTCCTTTGGGCGTCCAACAACAGGTGAATCCTCTATCTCTCTGTCTAATAATGTGTTTCAAGCGGATCTGTTTGGATGCATGGAAAGGAAAGAGATTTCCTGGAAAATCAGTATTATTTAACAAAAAATGATTAGACCCACTTCTATTTTTAGCTAAAGATGGTTTTTTCCCATCTGAAAAGCGCTTCCCTTTCATGCATCTAAAGGGAGCCTTAGCATTTCAGCTCCATTTCTTTTTTATTCTTCTTTTCTTTTACGGCGTTCTGTTGTTTGTGTGGTAGATCTACTACTCGCTAAGCTTATTTACTAAAGAAATAGTAGCCGCAACTACATTGTCTTTCTGAAATCTACATTTAGAGGCTCTCTTTTGTCTCTTCTTTCTTTCCTTACTTTCTTTTCAGTCATGTTTAAGTTGGAAAGAGCATCCTTTTCAAGAGCCACTGGTAAATCTGACATTTCTCGTTCTTACTCAATTAGTTGTAAAGGATGTGTTTGAATGTGCCCCAAATCATCATTTGTGCTTTGATTTAGTGTGCTTTGCACATGCATTTTGGATGATATGTGGAAATCAAAAGCCACATTGTATCTTTTTCCTGCCAAAATACGCGAGCTCGCCCATAAGCATGTCATTTTCATATCACTGTTTCAAAAATGAAAAAGGAAAAAGGGTAATAAAATAAAATAATGAACGGATATAGAAAAAATCATCTCAGTAATTTTGCTTGAGAAAGGCCTTTAGTTTAGATGATTGGCACAGCTTGAACTGATGGATTGGTATTTTAATGTCCAGGGATTTCATTTCTTTTTTTAAATGCTGGAAATAATTTTTTTCTTTGGGATGGCAGGTGATTGGGATTAATGGGAAGTTCCCTGGTCCAATTGTTAATGTCACCACGAACAACAATGTTGTCGCTAATTTTGTGAACAATTTGGACGAGCCTATGCTTATGACTTGGTGAGTGCAATTTGAGGAAAATAATGAATAAAGACATCCTCAATCTACAAAGACTGCAAGAATGTGCAAAAATCATATGGTTTGACAATTTTGCCCGTGCCCTTGTTGCTATTATTTTGAGACAGGAATGGGATTCAACACCGACGGAATTCTTGGCAAGATGGAGTTCTGGGTACCAACTGCCCAATTCCTGTGGGTTGGAACTGGACTTACCAGTTTCAAGTAAAGGATCAAATTGGGAGTTTCTTTTACTTCCCTTCGCTTAATTTCCAGAGAGCAGCAGGTGGCTATGGAGGAATTATTGTAAATAATCGTGCTGTTATTCCTGTGCCATTTGGCACGCCGGACGGGGACATCACCCTTCTCATTGGTGATTGGTACAACAGAAACCATACGGTTAGTTGTTATTGGCTCATTGAATATTTAGAACCAAGTAGAACTGTAGTCTGAATGGTTGTGAATTCCCACTCCCAAGTCCATCTTAAATCAGATCTCACCTGGTCTGGGGAGTAGTGAGCTGTTCTTATTCTTCTTCTTCCTTTTTTTCTTCTTAAATAAATTTCAACGTTTAAGATGGAACAGCCTAAGGCCTTTTTCTATTTTTAAGTCCACTGTCGAGTGTCCAGATCTTCATTCTGTTTTATTCTACGGTGGAAAGAAGTCTAGCCACTTAAATTTATTTTGTAGTCTCATTCCAATATGTCTCCAATGTAGGATCTGAGGAAGGCCCTCAATGATGGAAAAGACCTTGGTATGCCAGATGGAGTTCTTATGAATGGAAAGGGTCCATACCGGTACAATAACACTCTTGTTCCAGCTGGTATTGATTATGAGACTATTCATGTCCACCCAGGTACTTTCTTACTCATAGTCAAATGAATTGTGCTTGTGATGTTAAAAGCAGTTTTAATCCTTCCAGTGCCATTGTTGAACAAAACTGCGAATCTACATTGGATTTTTGGATGCCAATGTGACTATCACAGAGAGGCAAGTCAGCATGTGCATATAATCTTATGGGTGTGCTCTTGCACCTGGGTATTTGTTTCGCGAGTGATGTTATGGTCATTAGCTTTGTTATTCCAACAGTGGTTGTTGACAATAACATGCATACTGCAAGCACCTACAATCTCTATTTTTCATATCCTGAATGTTGGTCTATGTCGAAGGTTGGTTTGATGTTATCTTTTAAATTACTGACATAGTAATATCCATACCCAGTTCAAGCTGGCCACTGAAGAGTTCTTCTGACAAGGATTTTGGACATTATGTGCATTGCCAGTAAACCTACTTGCTGTATTCTTAGGACCCAATGTTGGTGTGCATAATCTCGAGCAAACTTATTGATACACATGTCCAATTGAAGTTGGCTACAGATCGCACATGCTGGATAATCCTATCATGAATGCATTTGTGTGATATGCTTAGCAGTTAGCACTACATATTTGTTTACTATGGTTTGCTATATAATCAATGGTTTCTTTTTGTTTATATGAAACGTGTACCTAGCTGACAATTACTTTGATTGTGGAACAGGTAGAACATATCGGTTTCGTGTACATAATGTTGGCGTCTCGACTAGTTTGAATTTCAGGATTCAAAACCACAATATGCTTCTTGTGGAGACAGAAGGATCATACACAGTGCAACAGAATTATACTAACCTAGATATTCATGTTGGACAATCCTATTCTTTCTTGGTTACCATGGACCAAAATGCAAGCAGCGACTACTATATTGTAGCAAGTGCTAGGTTTGTGAATGAATCTCTTTGGACCAGAGTCACAGGTGTCGCCATCTTGCAATATTCCAATTCAAAGGGCAGTGCTTCTGGTCCTTTACCAGATCCACCTAATGATTTTTATGACAAGACATTTTCAATGAATCAAGCACGATCAATCAGGTTTGTTTACATTGCTTAACCGTCTCACATGTATGTTAAAAACTTTTCATCTTATTTGCTTCATCAGTGGGTATATTTCCTTGTAAATTGCCTTATACTCTGATTTGGATACTGTCAAGGTTCTTGTTTTGATATTAGAACTTGTCAAGTACTCTTGATAAACCCTGATAGATTATCTTATTCAGTTGCTTGGCTGCTGAACCTAAGTAGTTTTGTAATAGCATCGAGCTCTCTCTATCTCTATCTCGATCTCATGAAATAATTCAGATTTTATTGTTTAGCCTAAGTAGTTTTGTAATAGCACCAAGCTCTCTCTCTCTCTCATGAAAGAAATCAGAGTTTATTGTTTAAGTGGTGAATTGCTGACCTTTCTGAAAAAATGGTGAATTGTTGATGCTGAGAAGTTGTTATTTGTTCTTCTTTCTTGGTTATAAAATAATAAACACAGAACCTCCATGGACTTATCTGTTTATCTGTCTGACTTGGCCATCTTGTTGTAAATCTATCAGGTGGAATGTCTCTGCTGGCGCAGCTCGCCCCAACCCACAGGGTTCCTTCAAGTATGGACAGATCAATGTTACTCAAGTGTATGTTTTGAAAAACAAGCCACCAGTGGCCATTAATGGAAAAAGGCGAACTACACTAAATGGGATCTCATACTCTGCTCCTTCGACACCATTGAGGCTTGCTGACCAATACAAATTGAAGGGAGTGTACAAACTCGATTTTCCTACTAACCCACCTGTTGGTTCATCTCGAGTTCAAACATCCATAATTAATGGTACATTTAGGGGATTTATGGAAATCATTTTACAGAACAACGATACAACTGTCCAGAGTTACCACTTGGATGGATATGCATTTTTTGTAGTTGGGTATGGATTTTTCATTTCTATACTAGTGTATATGTGTCCCTGCTCTTTTTTGTACTTTACTAATTACCTTGATCTACTGCAGGATGGATTTTGGGGAATGGACAGAGAACAGCAGGGGCACTTACAATAAGTGGGATGGAGTTGCACGCTGTACAACTCAGGTACGTAATGTAGTTCCTTCTATTGTGAATATTTACTATTTCTTGTTTGATTAAAATATGTGGTGCTAAATTGATCCCTGTCTGCTTTAGTGGTTTTCTTGTTCATCTTATATTTAGATAATGTATTTTACTTGCTTGTTTAAATCATTGCTATCATTATTGCATTTGATCTTGTGTTACTCGTTGGTATCCTTGACACTAAATGAAACCCTCCCCCCTCGACCAGATTAAAGAACAAAAGTACCTCCCTTCTGGATATCGTACACGAGCGACAAGTGTATGGGCCAAGCTGCTCATAGCACTTCTCTTTCTTACAGTGCTACATAAAATTGCCCCATTTTTTGTCCCTTGTTTAGTTTAGTAATAATATTGCTCACTCATTTAACTGGAATGCCATTTTTATATATTCAGGTCTTTTGCATAATCTTTTTGCTTAATGAAGAAATCAACTCAAGTGCATTTAAACAATTGAACCTTTCTGTTACCAAGTGTGTTTATGAAGAACTTGTTGGTCAACTATCTATTCGGATATATTAAATATTAATCTTGAAGTTTCATGTTTTTTTCTTGTGTGTTCAAGGTAAAACTTTTGCAACTTTTTCCATTTTTTTTTTGGTCAATATGAATCAGATATTCTAACCTGGAACGGAAGAGATAGATGTGATAAGAAAATTGCATACTTCGTCATTTGTAAACAAAGATTAATTGTACAACTTGTGGCTTTTGGATTTGTAATTGGCCTGAAAATGTTGGGCTCATAAATAAAGAGAAGAAAAGTTTGAGTTTCATGTCAATTTTCTTTATTGAGGTCAAAATGAGCACACCTTTTATAATAATTTACTGTTCCAGGTTACATGTTCATATTGAGGCAGTTCTAGTTTCACCTAGAATCCTTGTTGTGAAACTCTTCAGAAGGCTGTCCTCTGCTTTATCTTTCATAACTGAATTACCTGCACACTTTACATGCTCCTTCTGGTGATTTGTAGGTGGCCAATGGTTGAGGGTAGGATTTTTTTTTAAAAAAAATTTATTCGAAAGATTGAGGGTAGCAATTCTTGGTGTTAGTTTTCAATCTAAAATGCCATTTCTGGTTTTTCTTTTGAACAATTCCATCTGTCGCACATTTTTTTTTTAAAAGGAAAAATGCTTTGCATACTTGTTACTCTTATGCAAATTTATACGAAGGGTATTTGAATGCAATTTTTGGAACATGGAATGTATGTCCTCCCAACTCTTATCAGATGTGAATTTACATGCTCATAAAATTGGGTCCCAACCAATCTTGCTAACAATTCAATCTGAAAGTCATGAAATGGTTGGTCAAAATGGTAACCACTTTTTCAGTTCATTTAATGACCTTCAAATCAGATGGCTGGAAAATTGGATAGAGCTGTGTTTTGGTAAGCATGTGGATCCACATGCTTTCTTTTTGTAGTAGGTTTAGTGGCTGACTGACGATGTCATGTGCCTAGACAATGCTTTAAAATGCCTGGGGTACACATAATCAAGGCGCTGATAGCACAAATTTTACATCTGCAGGTTACACTTATTTCACTGACTGAATCTCACCATCACTCACCCGCCGCATTTTTTTTGACTTGTATTAAATGAAGATTAATTAAAATAAAATAAACTTGAATGAGAATGATACTGTACAAAAAAATTCCCTTTTATTCCTATGTATGTATTTAAACAGTGTCAATAACTTTCATGCAACAATGTTAACAACCACTGTTATGATTATCTATTTTCACAAACCACTCTGACCGCAGCTGGCTGGGCATACAAAAAGAATTTTCTAATGTGACCAACATATTGTACAAAATAAATGTCGTCTCTATTCAACGATTAAAGTTATGTCTGAAACTATCAATCAAAATCCATGCTCATACGTCAATCTGTATAATGATGCTCTAGTTTTCCTTTATATCCTTGTTTATATGTCATTCTATATAATGATGCACTAGCATGTTCTTTGCCTCTCTCTCTCTCTCTCTCACTCTCACATGCAGACACGCATGTGCGTGGGAGCTTGTGTGCATACATATTTGTATACATCTATTTATGTATTTTTTGAATGACCATATATATTTATTATATCATTTCTTAGTGTATTCATCAAATTATCATGTTTTCCATAATATCTTCTGGTAACAATTGTTTGTACAACTGTTTATATTCTATTTAGGTTTTCCCTGGAGCATGGACTGCCATCTTAGTCTCCCTTGACAATGTGGGTGTGTGGAATATTCGTGCACAAAACCTCGATTCCTGGTATCTTGGACAGGAAACATATATAAGGGTTGTCAATCCAGAGATTACTAACAAAACCGAGCTGCCTATTCCAGATAACGCCCTCTTCTGTGGTGCCCTTTCATATTTGCAGAAGTATGTAACCAATGTCTCCAATCTATGGCACATATACAATTTTATATTTTGAATTTCTTCTTCAAAAACTTAGCTTGATGCATGTTGCATTTTCAGGCCACAGCAAATCCATTCGAAGTCTTCAGCATCTCTAATTATGCCTGGAGCAAAACAATCGATTCTGATATTGCTCTTTTCTGCACTTGCCATTTTCCATTAATTGTCCCAGCCACAAAGTTGTAACCTGGTGGTCGGCTTTCCATGTTGAGGTTCTTTGTTAGTCAGTTTTGGTTGCAATGGTTAGGTGTGCAAACAATTTGTGTATTTGTGTAATGATTTATGACTAGTCAACGATGCTCTCCAATTTCTTGTAATTTGGGTTCTTGGGGATCTACCATTCTTTCAGCCTAAAATTGAGGTATTTATGATACACTGGTTTAAATCCCATTTAACTTGTACCATTTACATCATCTGTTGTCTTGGTGAAATGTATTTTCATTACGAGTTTGGACCACCTAGTCCCACCCATTTTGTTGAATTTCCCAGTCATTTTGATGCATGTGACATGTTGGTGGAGCTCCCCTCCTCATCACTATCCGAGGATAATTATGGATTGGTCAATGGGCCAGAAATCCGCGACTGCTACAGCATATATTGGTTGACATCTAATTTTAGGCCACTGAATCAATGGCTTAAATCGTTGCTGTAATTGGAAAGCCAACAGTGCTTGGCGTAGCTTTTCTGATTAATCTGCAATCCCTATCATGCTACATGTTACTGGAATGCTGTACAGATCCGGTCCCTGAGGTCTCGAATCTCGTTCTGGGAAATTTCCTTGCACATGCAGTTGGCTCCAGGGCATCGAATTCTCTCGTTGCTGGATTGGGTCTCATCTGCTTTGTTTGATATGTTAATTGCCAGTTTTTGTATTGGTCTTTGGCTTGTTTCACAGGGTAGAATTTCTACACACTTGTATCTTTTCTGAGTCAAATCTGTGTGAATCTTCCCCATTGCAGTTCTTTGACTAAGTTATTGATCACGTGTTCGAGAACCAGTTTGCAGTGTACAATTCATTTCTTACGATTCTCAGATAAAAGTAACGGTTCATATTTGATTTTAATATTTTATGTTTCTTATAATTAATACAAGTGCGAGGCTATTTGGGACTTAATAGTATGAAACTTTGGGTATTGATGTTTTAAAGCTTGACTTGTTAAGTGTCTGGAACTTTTAGAATTTTTTAGGGATTTCTTTTTAATTTATTATTGGTTTTTTATAATATTAGTTGGAGTATATATGTTAATATTGTATTTTTAGAAATTGAAATTTTGAAATTTGAACTTTAATGAAATAGTATGTTCTTTTACTTCATATTTTGCAATTGACATGAATATTAACTTGAAAATTGAAAATTGTTTGAATTATTATTTTTTAGATATCTTTTATTTTATTCTATATATGTGACATGATTAAATATTGTCAGTAATATCCTCCATCAATTTAAAATTTTAAAAGTTTTTGTCTAAATCAATGGTGGATAATGCTGCTGACAATATTTGATCATTGCTCCTTATATATTTATATATTTCTTGAGGAAAATGCTTATAAATCTCATGACGATGATTTAGATTCATAATTTGCGATTAAGACTAATGTGGAATTTAAAATTCCAACTGAAACTATTTTCAAATAGTTCTCGAACTAAATTATTTTTCAATCCTTCTATCTATAACCTCTCAACTTTATGTACTGGTGGTGTGTTTAATCTTTTATTGACCGAAATAAATAAATATAGACCAAAATTTGACAAATTTAGGCCCGTATTAGTTTTCCAAAGAAAACTGAAATAGACATGCTTTTGATGATATTTTCGTATTGGCCTCAAGATAAGTTGATAAATTTCAAATAGAAATATTGGATTTTGGGCCATTTTTTTTTTAAAATATAGGTATTCCCACCTATATAGAAAGTGAGACTAATCTAATGAATATATGTAAACCTCGTAATTCATATACACTGATTTAATCGATAAAAAGTAACTCCACTGAGAATGATCCGAATAAATTAAACATGAATTGAATTCAAAAATTTTCTTCATCAGTCGGACGTCTTATCCACGAAGACCCCCTTCGAGTTAAAATCTTGTTACTGAGTTTACAACACTTCTGGTGACCCATCGTTGGCCTTCGAATGCCTCTCCCTTAAAGTCTCCTTTTTCCTACGTTGTATCAAGTACCTACTCCTTTTGAAGGGAAAGCAATCAAAGCATACAGTCATTCCAGCTCACACCATAGATTCTCTCCGTCACAACACAACTCATATACATTCATCATTTTAAATGTTTAATTGTGGACCCCATCTAATCCAACATCATTTAAAATGTTTAATTGTGTTCTCCTAGAATTATAAACTGCCATTCTTACTTAACACCAACAACCGTGTTTGACTTGCAACTAAAATTATCATTATTTTAAAAAAACTCTACGCTCTTTAATAGACTCATTTTACAGTGTAGAGTTAGAAAGATACTTTTAATAAGTCTAAGGATCTCTTAAAATTTGAGGAGTCCTCGACAAAACTTTTAAAATAGAGTTTTATTGCAATTAGTATCTCTCTTTTATTTTCTAACTTTTTAAATTTATTTTTTGGGATCTTACGCGGCGGCCTACTTTATATGTAGTCAGAACCGACCCTATTAACAAGAATCCAATAAAACTTATTTAGTGGCCCCGAATGGAGTTGCCAGTATGAAAAATACTTCCAAAGATAAGCTGCTTTGGCAATGGCTATCTGGTCTTGAAATTCTTTATATTAAATACATCAACATATCATGATGACTTAATGTGTACTGGGCGTGCCAGACAGAATTAGACACTATAATTTGGAGCACACATCCACTTTTTTAATCAGACAGAAACGATTATTGTAAATTTGTGGTAGATTTTTGGGGTGCTTGAGACTCATTCATTTGACACTGACACTTCTTTATGAGTCTTATAAATTATATTTATTAGATTTTTTAAAATAGATTTTATTTATCTAATATAATGTCACAAAATGAATGTTTGAGTCTTGAAATAATGAGTACAATTCAATTGATATAATTTTATTTATCTAATTTAATGTCTTAACGAATATTTTGAACTACATGTGATTAGGACGGTTAGAATATAATAGATTAATATTTAGATTAGGATTCTTAATTTAGATTAATTTCTATTAAGAGATGTATTTGAATTAAGATTAAATTGGAAGTGTAATAGACCTAGGGTTGATTAGAGGTTATATATAGAGATGTAATATACTTTAAGCAATATATAGTGTCAGCCCTGAGATGCCTTGAAATTTCAGGGGCCCTAGACAAATTCTTAAGATGGGCCTTATTGCAATTAGTATCCCCTTTTTATTTTCTAATTTTTTAGGACCTATTTTTTGAGAGCGTAGGCGGAGGCCTACTCTGCCTATTGCTACCCTAGTAATACAGTTTATTCTTTTCTAAAATGGTATCCGAACAACATAAAACCTGATTTCCTTAAAGAGTTAATATCTATTCATTTCGCTTGTCTTCTCAAATCCCAACTCCTACACTTTGAAAACTTAAAAGTCATTCAAGAGAAACCAATTGAGCATGAAGAAGCTTTACATTTTCTGCTGCTTTCCACACCATAACTCCAATTGAGAAATGTGGTTGTTAAGTGGTTGAAATCACAACAATGACTAGTAATTGGCATTAAATTTCTCCCTTTTGATTATTTTGTCCAAACACCAAACCATTACAATAAATGACTTTCTGAACTTTGAATTGACATGCAATTTGCAAAATTTCCACAGTTTATTTCCTATTTTTCCAAGTGGATGTATAGAGCTAAAAGCCTAAAATACAGAGGTTTGAGATGGGGATGGTACCTTTCCTTTCTTTAGTGCCCTTCAATTTCCCTTAGTATATACTCCACACCCCTATAATCGCCATCATTTTCTCCTCTCTCTATTTCATGCTCACCTACTTTAACTGACAAAAGAACCTACTCTTCATTATACAAAATGGAAACACCTCTCTTTGCAATCTGCAAATGCATCTTCCATTTGTTTTCTCCCCTTCAAAAAGTCGTCTCCTTGGAATATAGAGCAGCCCAGATACCAGAATTCAATTCCCATTTCCCACAATGAGAATATTTCCGTGGTTGGAGACTAGTAAAGAAGGCTAGATAAGCCCATCAATTTCTGCACCTGTCTTCTGATCCAACTTAGATGATGATGATGAGGCAAGGAACCGACCGTTAATTGGCTGGGCCTACGGTACTTCAATGGCCCAACTTGGTAGACTAAATAGTTTGCAAATGAGCAGGATCTAAGCCTGGTATTAAGACCTAAAACTACACTATCTGGGCCTCAACAGGGATTCAGTGCTCACCCAAGAAAAATGAAGATATTCCACATAAGTAGTGAATCCTCTTTTGATACTAACCTGTGCAACATTTACGTTTGCCTCTTTCACTAAGTGAGTGAGTTTTTATCAATTTAGTCACACTTTAAACTAAGGTTTGCAGTCCAAAGTTCAGATACTTATAACATGACAACATTGAGAGAGATGACACAAGTTAGAATAAAAAGAATATTTCACTCCTATCGTTCAACCTACTCTGTCATATAAGTGACTTACTTGAACTCTTGCAAGCTTTATAATAGACTTTGAAACTTTCTTTTTGAGTCTGGTCACAAATAATTCTCCACCATATTTATAGTTTTAAGTTTTGGACAACCAATGGCTATGATTCATCCACTCGATAACAATCTAAAAATGGAGAATCTTCTAATCTAATTCTAAAAAATTCTACACTTTTCCTTGCTTTAAGATGTTCTAAACTCCACTAGTACGAGTTCACGCTTTTAAAAAAAAACTCTTACATAAAGTTCTACTCAATTGAAAGACTACCATGCAGAAATATATAAACTTTAAACTACTTCTACACAATTCTAAATAAAACTTGAGAGCTCTAGATCATTTTAGAAGACTCTCCAACTTCTCCACTAACAAAATGCTTAGTTGTTGGATCATATGACTCGGAAGGTTGAGAAAGTAATGCTCTTGGATGCTCGTCTTAGCTTTGAAATGATCATTTTTTTTTTAATACCAGAAAAAAAAGGGATCAATTTCAGAAATCACTTTTCCTTGCAACCACGGCATTGTGGTTTAATACTATTCAGGCCCATTTAATTTTACAAAAGTTTACATTGTAATGGATTTGACGAGTTGACTTCACTTATCTCAGTTGAGTTGGATTTGAGTTGACAAACATCCATGTTATTGTAAGAAAATGCATTTTCTTAAATTAGGTGTGACGCCCTTGCCCACAGCCCACCTGGGCGTGTGGGAAGGAGTCCCACATCGTCCAATAAAGAGATGTAGAGAGGAGATATATATGAGGTGAGACCCTCCTCGTTCAGCAAGAGGTTTTTTAGACCTGAGAGTGAGTTAGACCCAAAAACAAAACTGTGTGGGTCAAGTGAGTCTAAAGCGAGTAATATTTTGCTGGGAATCAGGTCGTTACATTGGGTGAATCCAAAAGGATTTAGAAAATAGATAATTATGATCTAAAACACCATGCAAAATCAATTTGGTTAAAAGTGAGTCAACTCCTTAACCGTGTCTTGAATTTATTAGAAGTAAGATAATCATTATCATCATTTGAGTAATGTATCCCATCTATTTAGAATTAAATTTTATAAAAGGAGTCTCTAGTTTTCCTAACGATTAACTATTTATCTAACACCACGAGAACTTAAACCTATACGTTTAAGATTACAATAATGAGCATTTGACGACCATACAAAAGTTTTGTATTATGTCACTCATTTCAATTAAGCACTAAGGGATTGTTGATCATTTTCTAAGAGATGAAACATAACAAAATTTTTTTTTATTATATGGAATATTAGTTTCTTGTCATGAACACAAAAAATGTGATTTTTTTGGAGAATAAAGATTTTGACATAAACACTAAAAATGTTATCTTTTCGTAGTTGATAAAAAATAAGATTTTATAAATCCATTGAGTAAGATGAATTGAATTGAAATTTTTTTTTCATAGCATTATTTTCCTAAAAAAAATAGAGAAATAACTAAAATTCAAATTTAGTTTGAAATGGATGCATCCATACGAGAATGATCTTTTATGTAGTTGAAATTTCAAATGTTAATTGATATTTTTCCCTAAATTTTATCGGCATTTTTCTAAATCTCATTTTAATCTAAGTTGGATTTACACGTTAGATTAATTACATGTGGAACAAGTTATTAACTTCTTACATCCAAAGACACTTCCAAAAAAAGTGAAAGGAGTCCATCAACTACCATGTTTGAGTCCAACTGGCTTGACCTGCCCATTTATTAAAAAAATGATTGAAGAATTTCAGGCTCATTTAGGCATAATCGATGTTAATCATGTGACTATTGGTCAACAAAACACATGATTAAGATGAATTATGAGAAGTGATCTAATCATTTGCAGTGGGGGCCATCCATCTCATTTACTTTCTGCGAAATATTATATACGAAAGATCTTAAACATCAAAATCACTGAGCAACAAAGATGGACATCTTAAGTGGAGAAGCAACACATTTTTTTTTAAGTAACTTTTACCTAGATATTGTATTGTGATAATGAAACCATAAATTCATTATTTATAATGATTATAGTGAAAAATCATTCTCATTTAAACATGGAAAACACTATTATGGCTATGATTAGCTAGTCAAGGTGAGGCAATAGAGTGGCATGTGAGGCTACCATATCCTAAAGAATTAAAGTTAAGAAAAAAAATTAAATATTTATCATCAGAAAGGTGAAATTAAGGGTGTAAATTTTCTCAGTGGATCAGATTCAGATTTTAACTCTAAAGTCTAATCTGCCTGTATTAAATTCATGTTTGATTCCTCTTCTCATCCTCCCATGATTCAACTCAATTTTTTTTTTTTTTTTTTTCATTTTTAATTTTAGCACATTAATATGAGTCAAGTAAAAATTGATTTCTGGGTCAATTTATTAAATTAAGTAGTTAAATAGATTTATGTACATTATATTGATACTGATTAAAATGAAGTTATTTTACTAATTGACTAGTGATTGTCATTTAATAATCAAAATCATTTGACAGATACCTACTCCTTTCTAAGAAATTGAAACGCAACTGATCCGTTGACATCCCCTTTGTTGTACTCTCTTTTAATTCAACTCAATTTTTTTTTTAACTTCAACTCATTTTTAATTTTAGCACATTAATATGAGTCAAGTAAAAATTGATTTCTGGGTCAATTTATTAAATTAAGTAGTTAAATAGATTTATGTACATTATATTGATACTGATTAAAATGAAGTTATTTTACTAATTGACTAGTGATTGTCATTTAATAATCAAAATCATTTGACAGATACCTACTCCTTTCTAAGAAATTGAAACGCAACTGATCCGTTGACATCCCCTTTGTTGTACTCTCTTTTAAAGTGGAACTAGCAAACGGGAGGAGATTCAAAAACACCTTGGAACTTTGAAGCATATCCCCTTCTTCGAGACCCAACGGCCAAATATCCCTTACTTCAAACCCCCGAAAGTAGGATAGACAATAAAAAAGCAGAAACCCAAATCCAAATCTTCTCTTTTCCCTTTCAAATCTAAGAAACAAACAAACAATTCATCTTCTACTCTTTGTTCAATCCATAATATCTCCTTCTCTTCTCTTTTTCCCTTGATCAGAAGCAAGAAAAAGGTTCTGATTTGTTTCTTGAATTGAAGGAGAAAGAAAGAGCAAGAAATGCTAGAAACAGAGACATCTCTCAAACCTCCCCAGATTACGGACATGTTCCAGAAACTGGCCCTCGCCTTCAAGACCAAAACCATCGAATTTTTTGCAGAAGAAGCTGAAGTCGACGACGATGCCGTGAACGACATCTCTCTCGACTCTCCAGAAGAGGTAATTACGGGGCAACGGGTCGTCGTCATAAAACCCGATCAAAACAAATCCAGCCCTAACCCCGACGTGCAAACCCTCCATACCCTAATATCTTCCCTCTTCGCCATCATCTCCTCCTTCAAGGCCTCCTATCTCCACCTCCAGACCGCCCACGCGCCCTTTGACCCGGTAGCCATACAGGCTGCCGACGGCTCCGCCGTCTCTCACCTCCAACGTCTCTCCCAAATCAAGCAATCGTACCAAAATTCCCTCAAAAACCCTAACCCTAATTCCAACCCTGATCCCAGAATCCCCTTTGCGTCGCATTTGGAGGCTCAGGTGCAGGAGAATCAGAGCTTGCTGCGCACCTTTGATATGGTCATCAACCGCCTTCAGTCAGAAATTGACTGTGACGATGCGGAGGCGGCCGTTCTCAGGCAGCAGTTGGAGGCGGTGGAGGATGTAAACGCCAGGTACTCGAAGAGGCTTGACGATATTGATTCAGCCTCTTCTTCTTCTGGGGTCTTGCTCTCCGTCAGCCTCTTCGATTCCGTGCTGCAGGATGCCTGTCGGGCTGCCCACAGCTTTACGAAAATTCTGATTGATCTGATGATGAGCTCAGGATGGAATTTGGATTCTGCTGCAAATTCTGTCCATCCAGGGCATCGACTATGCGAAGAGAGGGCACAACCGGTATGCGATCCTGTCTTATGTCTGCTTGGGAATGTTTGGAGGATTTGATTCAGAAAGGTTCTGTTTAGGATGGGAATGGGGTTGCCTCGGATTTGACTATTCGGAGGAAGAAGTTTCTCCGGCAGTTTGTTGAGCACTGGCTCCATGGATGCCATGGAGCTATTGAATGGATATCCCGAATGCGATTTTGCGAGATTCTGTGACTTGAAGTACCAGCAGCTCATTCATCCCAACATGGAATCATCTCTCTTTGATGGCGAATTGGATCAGAGGGAGTCGGTTTTGAATTCATGGCGGTCTTCCACTCCTTTCTATGAGGCATTTGTGGGCATGGCTAGTGCGGTATGGATGCTTCACAAATTGGCGTTCTCATTTGATCCAACGGTAGGGATTTTTCAGGTGGAGAGAGGAGTTGATTTCTCTATGGTCTATATGGAGAATATTACCCGAAAACATGATTCTGCAAACACGGGTGGTGGCTGTAAGACAAGGGCCAAGGTTGGATTTACGGTGATTCCTGGTTTTCGAGTCGGGAAGACGGTCATTCAGTGTCAGGTGTATCTAAATGGCATGAAATGTGCAGAGTAGCTCCCGTCATTCTGTATGCCACAGTGTAAGAAAATGTGGACCTTTCTGTTATAGTGTTGGTGTGTTTTCAAGTGCAGCATTTTACACACATCTTAGATAGAGGAATTCATATATGAGAGGAAAAAAGAAGCTGCACTATAGGAGAAGGAAAAATCAGGTAATGTAACGATGATATAGTCTTGAAAATGAGTATAACACATGTGAATTCTATTGACACTTTGGCAGCATATTCTGTTTGTTTTCTCTGTTGGGAGTGTGTTTCCTTAGCATTTTCTATGACATGTTATGGTGTATCAGTTGGAAATCAAATATAGGTTAGCTTTCAAACGTGTTTCTTTTCTGAGAAGCAGTAATGAAACTAGTACATATTAAGATGATAATTCAGTCACCAACTGTTAGGAAAAAGAATGGTTCTCTTTGATCCGTTGAATGATTTGAATCGTTCTTCATCAAGTTTTCTATAGTGTTCAGGCTTTGACAGTGGAATTGTTCTGAAACTAGAATATTAAGAAAGATATCGATGGATACATGATGGAATTTATAGGCTCTAAAAGTATGGTGGTGATACATGTCAAAAGCAGTTGGATCAAACCCAATCTTCATATGTTGAAACTTGGAAGGTTTTGGCTCTGTTCTTTACTGAACATTTTTTCCCCTTAGATTCTCTTATAAGATGAATTGATTGTTAATGATGTCTGCATTGGTTACTTATCTGATGCTAAAGTTATAGACCAACTCAGTCATTTAACAGTGAAACTGAACTAAGCATTTGTTCATCATCGGCATCAATTTTGGGAAATGATAACATGACTTGAACTCACAACCTTTAAAGTTGCAGTGTAAGCACTTGCCAATTGTCTATGAAGACATTTTTCAAATATTTACAAAATCAGAACAAGCTTTGGAAAGAACCAATCCAAGTTATTCCAATATGTTGATTCCATTAATTTGGTGGCCCTTAGGTTTATTTTATTCAATAGTTCCTGTCTTTTTCCTCAAGATTTCAGAACCCCGGCTATGGTTGATATTTCTTACTTTCTTATGAACAAAGGATCTCCAATAATTGAGTTAGATGCTTGTGTCACTCAGCATTTTTCATTTTCATTTTCTAATGTTTGTTGTGCCATATCCTGTTGAGTTCTGTCAAATAAATTGGGGTGTCAGTTACTTCTGGTTATTTTGGTAATCAATTGGTATTCATAGTTTCATACTATTACTCCAGAAATGATAAAAATTAAGAAACAGTATATTAGCGAAATCTACAGCTGGCTCCATTGTGAAGGTGGTTTGAGCATGTTTATAGAATACTGAAGGAAGCCCTGTTTGAGAACTAAGGGATTGCTTGGGGGAGGCCACTATGGATTTAGAAAGAAGTAATTCGAAGCGGCAACTTAGGATGAAGAGCGAAGAGCCTATCTAATGATAAGAGAAACTGGAACTTATAAAGCCAACCATACCGGGGGATGGGGAAAAAAGTCTTGGATCATGAAGAATTACGTTACTCTCTTAACTAATCTGGGTTTATGACATCCGATGTGCATACAATATTTTTTTTGATGGTGGAAGGGGGAGGGAACCGCGAGCACATTACCTACTAAACTCCCATTTGGGTGATGTCCTACGCCCCCACCGTGTTACGCCACGGGAATGTGCATACAATATTGTTGACCCATACTGTAGGTTTTATGCTGGATGATGTATATATCTTGAAATTAGGGATCATCTGGCTTACCTAGCCATTATTCATAGTTTTCTACATGTGGATGGATGTAAATTCTTTCCCCATGTTTGGGTGGTGGTCTGTTTCATATTATTCTTCAAGATTCTAGGCGGTATGATTCAGTGATGTTTTGTTGGAGAATTCTTTGGTGGTACATTCAATGCCTATTTCTGTATCTGTATGCCGATGCATAGCAGCACTGTAGTTCAGAGATTTGGTTGGATAGTGAAGTGAAGTAGTATATCCAAGTAGAAGTTCTTCAGATCCGAATCTCTTTCCAAGTTGCTACATTTTCTATTCATCGTATTTGAGTCATTCATATTAGTTTAGTTGATCTGAGATAAATTTCTCTTGAATTGCACAATCTAGTCAGAGCTTTTATCAACCAGTTGCAGGTGTTGATTACTTAAAAAATGCTTTTAATTGCCTCTAAAGAGTATGGAGAACCGTAATCCTATTTAAAAAATCAGGGATGTTTAAATCACTAGTCAAGTATGGACTTCGAAAGAGGCATGCTAGTTTTCACGATATTTATGCATGAGATCAATTAAATGTGGATTATGATCGTATTCATTAGAAATGTCTTTTTTTTTTTTTTAAAAAAAAATGTTCTATCAAAAAATTATTTTTTAATCAATTAAGTCATATTTATAACTCTCAGTTTATTATAGTGGGTTGGTGAATTCATCTTTTGCCATGTGTCAGAAAAAGGAAAAATAAAAAAGAGTCGGGAGAGTTTGTGACCCCCTTATGTCACGTTAAGGTCTCCTATGGAAGTATAGAATCCAATGTATGTTGGGCCCAATTTAGGAATTTGTTCTTGTGTCGTCTGCTAAGGGAATTTGAGTTGTCTGGCTTGTCACCATGAATTATGAATTGCATATGGGACTACGGGCCTGTCAATGAGCTTCTTTTCCATGTGGACTATTCAGATGGGCCTGCTTGCAACTGGCTTTGGATTTTCCCAGGTTTGGGCCATATTTTGGACCCTCTGATTCCACGACAGAGAGCCTTTGTATGCCAAATGTGAATCAAATCAAAAGTTTGCTTAAGAAAAAGGGAAAAAAAATTCAAAAGTTAACCTAGCATCTACAGTCTTGAACAGAGATTATAAAATCGGTGGTGGCTTGTTGCAACTCATGTTTGCAAAAGTTTGAGTGACACAATGATGTTTAAAAGATAAGGATTCGTTACGTATTCTCTTAAGCAATCAATGATCATAGAAAGCTCATAAATTAAGTGGCTATGATATCTAATGACAAGGGCAGAACAAAAAAAATTGATTATAATTAAATTGCAAATTTAGGAGGTACCAGCATGAGAAATTCTTTAATGTATCTGAGGAGCAGTCTGTAAAATCTAATCAAGGGGGCTTTTCAAATTTTTTGGGGGGAGGTGGGTGTGTGTCTGTCCTCAATGCATTTTGGTCATCGTCTTCGTAGTCAAAATTTCAGTTATTCAGAATCATTTTTTAAAGTTCTATTTCTTTATTTAACTCTATCATAATTCATATATTCAATTCGAAGGATGATCTCGAGCCCCTGTACTTCAATATCATCTTTGGAATACTGGCAATGAAGGAGGCATATTTTTTTTTCTTTCCAGAGGAGGTGTGGGTTCCCTGTTGGAGGACCGGTTAGATTCGGCACTATGTAGGGGCGACATTTGAGCTTGGCCCAAAATCCAAATCGAGTCATGACCTTGGATAAAAATTATTTGGCAGATAAAATCCCAAATCAGTCCATTTTTTTTCCGCGTTTGAATTTTTTCTTTCTTTCTTTTGCATAGGTGCCCAAATATACTGCTACTTAGTCTTACAAGATGATTAAGAGAACAGAACGATCCATCATTTTATTTTAATTTTTTTATGGTATTATATCTACCATAAGCAGCTTTTCCTTTCATTTTTAAAAGTTTTATATAAAAACCAGTGATTTTTATTTAAAAAAACTTCTTTGAATGATGAAAGCTAATAGGTAGCTTTCAATTTTTTTTTCTAAACAGAGAGAAGGCCGGTGATAATTAGGACAAAATATGCACGCTACAGTGGCTGCAGAGAGGATTAGGGTTAGATTTTATCTTGAACAGAGTCATTGAGTGGCACCTGCAAGTTGCAGGGAAGTGTCTAACTTTTAACAGCTTGCTTAATGATCAAAGGCTAAAAAGAACATGTGCAATACCAAGAATGAACATATGGTGGAAAATTTGTGACCAGGGGTTGAAAATTTGAGGCATCCAAATTTTCGACAGATATTTCTTTTTTTTTTTTTTTAAAATTTCGGTGGTTTTTTTTTTTTAAAAAAAATTCATTTAAAACAATAAAAAAGGCTGTTTTCTTTTAAAAAAAATTTAAAATATAAATATTGGTCGATATCTAGGCCGATATTCGTCCGTATCGGATGAATATAGGCCAAGATATCAACCGGGCCTACGCCGATATTTGTATTTTTTAAAAAAAATAAAAATAAAAATCGGTCAATATTCGGCTGAGATCTCGGACGTATCGGCTGATTTTTTTTTTTTTTTATCTCTGTCCGATGCTATGTGTATAGGCGAGATATCTCGGTCGTGGAAATCCCAAGATATCTCGGCCGATACTCTCCGAGATTTCGACCCCTGTTTGTGACCCAAGTGTTTGGGTTATGCTTTGAAAAACTAAAATATTGTTCAAAGTTTTCAGACTAAGGAGACTATATGTAAATTCCATGAAATATGGGATTGATTTAAAATACCCACATCCTAAGGGCCTAATTTGGGCTGAAATGGGCCCAAATTTCTGCCATTATTTTAGAGTTTTGGCCAATTATTGTTTTATTTAAAAATATAAAAATTTGGTCAAAACTTTTGGATCCATTAAGGGCTCAATATAGAACTTGGGTGCAGATCCGTTACCATTCTTCATGTGCAAGAATATGAAGCACAACCAAGAACTTGCATAGACCTTTACAGTGCCATGGATCTGATATCTGTCACCAGAAGTCCAGTTGATGGATGAACATCCATTTTTTCCAGTCTTCCCATTGCAATATTCTAAGTCTGAAATGGATAGAGCAAAGTAAGTAGATATTTGTCAGAAGAAGATCCATAGTAACATACATGGGTGTAGTTCAACTGATTATCTCCTATCTCAAGAAGTAGGAAGTTACGGGTTTGAGCTTCCTATGGCCTAACTTCGGTGTGCTCTAAGAGTAGTAGGACTCACCTGTAAAGGTTTAATACTGGATATCTTACTGTTTCCTACATGTAAATTAGAAAAAGGAAGATCCACAATATATACAACTTTTGACGGTAAAGCAGCAGCTTACAGTGAACTATGGTAAATGCTAGGGCTGTTTATCATTTTTCAACAATGAGAAATGAAGAGCATAAGAAATGAGTATAAATTTCAATAAAAATGAGTCCAAAAGTGGTAATTTATGAATGTTTTGAAGTCCCTTTAAAAAAAATCAGAGGATTTCTGAGACATCCATTCTCAGAAGTTCTAAGCATTCTTATCAAAATGTAAAATTGGCCAAATGGGCTCCACTATCATTGTTGATGGCCCATTTTGTATAAATTGACTAAGACACTTGAATGTTCTAAAGAAAATTTGAAATTCTTCCTTGGAATTCAAATATTAAAAACAGTAACTCAGTCGAGCAGAAGAAATAAAATTAAATGCCTTATTTCAAATTATTCTGAACAACAACTCTTAATTTAACTTTTCCCCATCTAAACACCGCCGCCTCCAAAGTATGAAAAGTTCCGGCTGAATCTTCGGCATACAAAAACAAAAAGTATATGGGACAGACAACCTACGAAGACAAATACGATGTCGACTACTTTTCACACACATACTTTCTTAGGTCGGATATTGTCGAGATGAGATGTGCTCAACAGTCAAGACTCGACTGATTACATAATCTATACACAGACAGCTGTAGTTTCATCTATTTTGTCTGATCTGTTTGGAGTTTGGACTATCTGCATGTATTGTTGCATATTGAATGGTAGGATAGAAGATACAGAATGTTGATTTATATTAATAATTTTTATTTTTATTTAGATGCTTATCTGTTGAATCAAGAGAATATAATTTCACCTCTGTTATTTTGAAGTTCTCTCAAGAAATAGCTATTTTTATTAGAACAAAAGGACTATTTTTGGCATATATAATCCAAGCAAAATTCTCTTACAACATCATATTCTCTATATCATCCCAGCTTGGAATCCAAAGATATTTGTTTTTGTAGAGTTCAGATTCCCTGCAAAGAGATGTGTTAGGGTTATCTGAGTCATTTATTGGAGGGTCCGGGTCCACTTAGAAGGTAGGAATGATGTTTGATTACTGACATTGATGAACCCATATGCAAGAACATCATGATCTTGGTCTCACTTGAAGAATTCTTGGGATATAGAAGAAACCTGGATGATAATAAGAATATACGGAGAGATAAGGGTGTCTTGAGTCTTAATTAAAGTCAACTATCCTACTTTGAAATCATTTTTTTACTGTACTGAGTTGATTTTGTCGTGGGGGTTCAGATTATAGAATTATTCTTAAATTTAGGCTTACAAAAGTAGGAGTTGCAAGTAAAATATTAAGGCAAGATGAAATAGTTAGTAGCAAAATATAAAGAAATTACATGTATGAGTGGAGAAGTAGTTGAGTAACACTAGTACGTATGTCATTTTATACGATACTATACTTTTTTTGTCTTTGCATATGTGCGACTGCTTGTTGGCTTCAAAGTGGGGCTCATTTGGATCCATTTGACACCCATCTCCTTCACAAATCTACTCATTTCGTGAATTGAATTTCTATCAAATTTAATTTAATTTAGAGTTGATTTTACGGTTTCATTAAAAATCTATACAAAACTGCATCTATTTTTATCATTGATTTTGAACCATTTAGTATAATTTTAAGCTTGAGTTCACTAATGATCTAGTAAGAGAGATTGACTCTAAACTATAAATGGTGAAGATGGTGATCAAACAATTGAATTATTTAGACAACTAAACTAGGCCTCATGATGGATTCTAGCAATTGAATTCTAAGTATCAAATATTAAATAAATATTTATATTTTCATACTCAAATTTAATAGTAAAGATGAATCAAATGGTCATTACTCTATGACAAAATTCAATTTAAAAATATAAAATGCTATATACAATGGTTTCAATTGATTTTTTGTAGTCACTCCAAGAGCCCATGCATTCAGGGTTTTTTTTTTCAGTTTCAACCTAAATTTGAAAGGGCTTGGATCCTCTAAAGAGGCAAAGCAAAAAATTTCTAAATAAAGTGTTCATACCAATAAAAGGTGGAAGTTGTGGAGTCAAAACTTGGGAAAGAAAGAGAGAGAAAGAGAGAGAGACAGGTTTGTTGTGGCCTTGCAAGTAATGTATTTCTTTACTAATTACTCATGTCGTTAGCCATTACTGGGCTTTTGCTGTTATCAGGTGGGCCAGATAACGAGTAAACATCAATCACTAGAACTGGAAGGGATGTCTCCTTTGTGGGTGCTCTAAGCAATTCCTTGCAGGGACTGTGCCCACACCTTTCTTCTCTCTTTTGCTACTTGCCTACATTTGGTCAATGCCAACCCTTCTCCTGCTTATATCTCCTTCTCAATTCTCAACTTGCGATATATTGAATATTCGCATTCTAGATTTCTAGTGGAACACTGGAACTTTTTTTATTCAATCTGTCAAGATAAGTTCAAAATCAGACAGACGGTGCGTGTTAGAAAAATGAATTGTTAGGTTTTAGATCTGAGAGACTATCATATGATTTGAATGTGAATCACCTAAACTCTCAATCTTCATACGGTGTTCAATTCAAAATAAAAATATATTAGATGAAAATTAAATACTATCAAATTTAAATTTAAAGAAGTAAGAGTATTTTTAAATAATTTAAATTTATCATATAATAGATTCCATGTGAGATCCATTTCTTTACGTTTGTAGTCTTACTCATATTTGATGCCATTAATTTGTGACATAAATAGTTTAATAATTTAAGTAGAGTTATTCACTTTTCTCATTGTTTAAATTGGGTATCCAATCCAAAAGATTAGTTTGATAGGTGAAGTGATGAAATTCCATGCAAGTTACTAGATCTTTCCCTTCACAACCAATACGAGACTCGTTTAGTGCCAAACAATCTCCCTTTGGGTAAGGCTCTCCGGTGGATAGAACTTCGCCGACCATTCCACCCATGTGGTTGGTTGTCTGGAGAGACTAGCTATGAATGAATATCTAGCCCCATACACTAGTGTGATAAGTGGAGTAACTCAAATCCCTAGATGTCCCTCTTCACAACGAATGTCTAATACTCATGTGGGTCACACATGCCTAGGAACTAGCTACAGGAGAACGCTCTATATATTCAACAGGCAAGAATGGACCATGGACCACCTGGCTATACAAATAATGGTGGAGTCAGATAAAAATATTGTATTCTATCCTATTTGAAAACGAAAATATCGTGATACAAAGAATGCGAGTAGAAGTGAGGAGAGAAATAATGGGGTGTGGCATTATCCATGACTGTTGGACTTGGAGTAGAAGCATGATTCAGTCACATGACTGATAACAGTAAATGAATGATGCTATCTTCTTCTGCAAACAATACTTAGAAACCCTAATTATTCATGCCCAAAACCCCTTCATTCATGCGTATGGGGGGCGCTTTGACTTGGCAGCCAAGTGACCTACTTTTTTCTCCTTCCTTGGAGCAACGTAAAAGCCAAATTGAAATCACCCTTCTTAACCCCATTCCCACCTCCTCAATATGAACAATCTCTTATTCACAACCACTCCACCCCACCACATCTACTCTCTTTTTTGGCCTTGGATTCCGTTCTCCATGTCTGCCTGCATCTCTCTCTCTCTCTCTCTCTCTCTCTTCTCTCTCTCTCTTTCTCTTTCTCTCTCAGTGTGTGAGATGATGTTTTATGGTACAAGCCAATGGAAACAAGTTAAATGAGTATGTCGCTTGGAAAACTTTCATTTGCTTAAAAGGAAATTCCTCACTTGCGAACTACTTTGTGCTTCTTCTTCACTTGTTAATTGACATATAACTGAAGGTTTGCGGTGCTACCCATTGACCCAAAAAGCCAGAGTAAGAGATTCACTCTCTCTCTGTTTTGCTGCTCTGGTAAAACCCATGTAATTTTTCCTTGTTACCAACTCTTCTCTGACTCTCTTCTTCAATGGCTAGCAGCTCAATGCAGGGGCAGCCTTCAATGCCATTGTGTTGTAATCGTGTGGTAGGCATTTGATGGTTCTCTCCAGTTTTTGCAAGCTTTATATTGCTGTATTATTTGATTTTTTCTTTTAATTTGAAATTGAATAGCTCACGTCTGTAAGTTCATGAAATGTACCTTCTCTACATAATCCAAACATGGCATGGTATGAGAGAATTCATCCCACAATGGACTCTTTCAGATTCTTTGTAAACAGGTTAGTATTCGAAACTTGGAATTCTCTGTTAGCTGTTTCTTGTATTCTCTAGCTTGTCTCCTCCTTTCATTCCTTCTTATAAGGCAGGGAGTGAGTTGCTTCTACTCACTCTTATGAGAAGCTACGATAGTGAACCGTTCCCTAAGTATACTGACTCTGATGAAGGGTTTCAAGCCGCATATGTTGAAATACTCATTTAGAAGAACCCTACTTATTCATGTTGTTAGTCATGCATTTTAGTTCCTACATTATTGACTCTTCTCACAAAATTCGAAAGCTCTCCTACACTTGGGTGTTGATAGATATTTTATAGTTTAAATGGGTAACCGAATATAAAAAATACTTGGGACACATCAATTCATTTGAACTTTGAATAAAAAGAAATAGAAACAGTTCAAACAAATTTAACAGTGGCTTAAAGTGATTATTTCCCATTTTTTTTTTTTTTGAATAACAACGACACTAAGGCGTGAATGACACAAAGCTAAGATTGATGCTTATGGATGTTGAAAGAAGCAAAGATAAGTCATTCTTGTGTTCTTTCATAGTTGACCATTCTTGTTTGTTATTAAAGTGCTGCTAGTATGGGTCCATTGGTAGGAAGCAATCATATGCATGCATAAATACTTATCACAAGCATGCAGTAGGAATCATGCTCATGAAATCAGCCATGGTTCTTTGCTTCTCCTGAAATAGCTTATTTTATTATGTGCGCATGCTTTAACATTTCACTTTCATCTTCTAATTGTTATATTTATCGAGGGAGTAAGTATTAGAAAATAATATTACAAAACTGTAGTGTCTTCGTTAAGAAACTCGTGTATTGAAACTGTAATTAAATATAACCTCTACTTATTAGAGATTCCTATCCTAACAAGACTTCTAATATATCCTAACAAAAAAGGGCAGTAAATCTAGCGAACTCTGGTGTCAAAAGCAAATATGGTTTTTAATCTCAGCTTTGCATTTGTTTTTCCTTTTTAACAAAATTACATTCATGAAAATCAGATAATAGAAGCTCCTTGGTAGTTAAATGTGGAAAATTACTATTTTCAGGCTTTTCAATAAAAAAATTACCTTCCCCGGTTTCTTGGTTGAGATAGGTTAAAAATCTGGCCATTGGGTTCTTTTGTGGTGAGTAAAGATTTAATATTCAGTGCTGCGTAGGAGCTATGTGCAATTCAATGAAAATCCTAAAAAGATGGTGATTTTTAAGACCATGCAAAATTATGCATATGAGTAACTGAGAAAACCTCATCCACAATCCACTTGGGTTCGACTTCTCGCGGACTTATCTGATACACTAGTTTTGCTGGTGGTTTTGTGTATTTGTGGGATTAATCTCACCTCCAATATATAATGGGAATACCCATGTTATTAAAAAAAAAACCTTGCTTTCTATTGAATTGCACATGATTTATGTACACAGCATTGCATAAGGTATTTTGGATTATTTTTCAGCAGCAATAAACTCTATCCACACCATCGAATAGAGAAAAAAAATTAGACAGTACAGCGAGTCATGTTAAATTTTCTGTCTTTTCCCTTCTTTATATGTCATTAGGCTCGTAAGCCTGTGTCATTGAGTTCACTGGGTCCAGGTGATCTTGACCATTGATGTGATCCATCCCTTACTTGGACATAGGTTGCCTCAAAGAGAGGGGGGTGTTGAAGGGAAGAAAAAGAAGGTTCTGGAACTCTTCCAGATGTAATATTTATTAGGTCAGTCTTACTTAGATCCCATGTTCTCTTATGACTGGAACTTTACAACTGAAATAATATTGTCATGTGAAACACCCATATAAATTTCTTCAATATTTTGGGCATAACCATAACCATTCAGTGCAGTATAATTCATGTATAGAGCTGAAATATCTAGCAGCAACATATTGCTAGTTGTTTTATTCAACAAGCAATGAATTAAGGTCAAATCATGAATTCAATCAGTGAATAGACACAAGAAAATAGTCCACACATTTTTAAAATGGAAATGGAAACATAGTCTGGTTGTATTTCAAGAACAAACAATGACATCTACAACTGCTCCGATGCAGACCGATCGAACAGAAAGCTTGACTTATGAATGATGGAGTAGTATAAAAAGCCCAATACATGCGGAGGACCTGCTACCAACATATACTACATCAACATTCACCGAGAAGGTTTCAACAATGCTCGGTTGCAGCATTCATCTAATATCACTTTATATTATTAGGGTTTTGGCCTGACCATTTAGGTGATATTAATTAATATTACAAAGGGTAGGAAAACAACCCAATATCTAAGATTTTTAGGGTTTATTATGTACAGACTTTGAATAACGGCTTAATTGTTTTTTTTAAAATATATATAGGCCAACTTGTATAGACTTTCACTTCCAGAGATCAATTTGGCAGGTGGAGGTAGATGTGGATGCATATTCTGAAGCAGTTTCTGGCTTGTTGGATTGGTGAAGGAGGAGGTTCATGTTCATGTTCATGTGGTCAGAAACATGAAGAGAAGTTGATGAATTGGAGTAGTTGGTCTCTTTGGGAACATCTTCATGGCTAAGCTGAGAGGCAACAAACTTGTCGAGAACACGCCAGTCCGTGACTTGATCGACAGCTTGTTCGGTATTGTTGCTGTACATTGAGTTCATTTGTCGCTGGTGCATCTGTTCTTCCTGTGTGAGGGAAGATGACTGGTGAGTGCTTCCATGGTTGATGTCGAGACCGTATGCAGTAATCGAGTTGCCACTTATGTTGGAATTTGGAATCTTGGGGCTCTCTAATTGAGGGAGCTGGATGAATGGAGCATGTGGAATATGGAAAGGCATCTCGAGTTCTTGCTTGCAGGAAAAGGGATGCTGGTATCCCATATCAGGAGCTAATCTCTTTGGGGAATCAAGGTCTGCCATGAACGACACTTGCTCGTCGTACCAACAAGGAGATCCATGCTCACTTGCTTTCCTAATCGCCGTTATTCGCTTCTTGAATACCCTACACACCACCCAACCTTCTTCCTGAACAATCAATTAACATAAATCAGATTGCTTCTTCCAACTAAATGACAATCAAATGAAAGAAACTTGCATTTAAACACCAAGGGAATATAGCTTGATTCTCCCAAATGCCCATCACTTGTCTTGAGAATGATCACTTATTTGCACTCAAGTACTTCAAGTGGATATGTTCCTAAAAAAAGAAATATGAAGTTCTGCATGTAGACCATGACAAGTAACCCTAGATCCCCCTATAATATGTTTTAAACCAAAGTACAAAGCAATTGGAATGACTTTCTTTGACAAATCAATTGGAAATTGAGTAGAAAGTGTCTTCTTCTATTTAAAACAAAGATTATAGTTGAACAAAAAACTTCTTGTAATGGCTTTCACAGAACTGAAGATGAATAGTGGCTTACTGTTAAGGCATAAATTGAATTTGCTTTTCCTCGTTCATGCTCAATGATGATGAGTCTAAAGCAATATAAGGGTATAGAGTGGTGGATTTACATAATTTAGAAACATCAATTTGTCAAAGCTTAGTAGCCCAACCATAGAGCCTTTGAAGGTAAGATTAAGATGAAAAAAAAAAAAATACAGAATTAGAATAAATCGTATCACTATTCTTCATGTTTCTTCCAACGAAATGAATGTATGGTTATCAGAAATTAAAATTTGCAGAAAATAGAAACTAAAAAAGATAAACATGTAGACAGCGATGCGAATGTCATAGCTCAATTTCGTTAGCAACTTTCAGTTTCATCAATTTACTGACCAGTTTATCAGTAATAGGGTTAATTTAGCAACTCATATGGAATATAGCTCTAGTTTGGACTCATGGAAGAAAATTTTCAGGAACTAGATGCTAAGGGGTTATTGTGTGGGACTAACTGTATGTGTGTCTGCATGCATTTGCACATGACAGTTAAGATGCATGTCTCATGAAGTGAGGCATTGAGTTCGATTCACGGTCAATTCCAACGGGCCACTCTCCATAGAATTAGTCTCACCTAGGATAGCTATGTTATTCAAGTATATATATATAGAGAAGTTCTTTATTTGTTGGATAATCAGAGTGCAATTAATTTTCTGATTGAAGAAGACTTGCCTGAGGAGGCCCATTTTCATTTGTTTCAAGCCTATACTCGTGCATTATCCAATCTGACTTCTGTCCATTTGGAGCTCGACCTTTATAGAAAACTAAGGTCTTCCGCATTCCAACCAAGGAGTTCTTAGAATAAATTGCCTTGTCTCTTCCTGTAGCCTTCCAAAATCCTGCTGTGGTAGCTCTATTTGTGCGAGTTCCGGTCGGATATTTCTTGTCTTTGTGGCTAAAGAAATACCATTCGCTCTGCTCTTCTATTCCTATCTTACATTTTTCTGTCAAAATGATAAAAATACAAAATGTTAGAAATCAAATTAGACAAATGTTAGAAAAAAGAAAAAGAGAGAAATGAATAGAAGTTGTTTTTTTATTGAGATAAAAATAGGCGAATATCGTCACCTTGAAGATCCCATGGCTCAATTTTGTACAGATCAATCTCCTTGATGACATCTAGATCAATCCTTCTAGAAGCAACTTTCTTTCTAAGGTAGTAATCCACAAGTTCTTCATCCGTTGGATGGAATCTAAAACCGGGTGGAACATGTGTAAAAGTATTCATATTCTCCAAACGAAGCAATCAACTCCTGCAATTCATGTGGTAGGGACAAATTAGTGTCCAAAAGAATAGCAAAAAGGAGTTCAAGAGCATATTAGAAGTCTGGTGAGTGAAGCTTGAAAGTTGGTAGAGAAAATTTAGACGTAAAACCAAAGGAAGGTAGGGGATGTGCAAGGGATCATGAGCTTTTAGCCTTGTAGACATGCTTTTCGCTAGAACCCTAGAAACTATGGCAGGAAATTTACTTTGAGAAGGGGTGTGAAAAGATTTGAATTATTTCAAATTCACAGTAGAGAAGCATGCACTTTTATAATTTACATAAAAATGGATGACGATGATATAGCTTGAAATAAATACTACTCCTCTGTCTCATTTTAGTTGCCCCATTTTAAAAATTAAAATTTTTTAGGGAAGGGCTCTCAAAAGGCTTATGAACTTCTCTCCACCATCCTATAACTCTTCCAAAATACATATGAGACAACTATTTTGGGACAGTCCCAAAATGCACATGAGACAATTAAATTGGGACAGAGGGAGTAATATAACTGCATATTACATGTTTTAATAAAAAAAAAATCACTTAACGTCAACATTGATTGATGGGACTCAATGCGGATGGCCCATGAATCCAAAAATTAAGATGAGACAATCATAATCCCTAACATAGGTGTCTGGAATGTGAATGGTTAAAGGAAGAAAACATGAAATATTCTAGAACACAAATTGCTAAAACTTTAATTATTTAGGTTGCCATTTTCAAATTTTCAGTTTGATGGTCTTTCCATATGAGTGCATTCATCTAAATAGATATACAAAACAAGAGTCTTTTGGGGACTTTGCTAAATAAATTAGACTAATTTAGAGTGAGTTCTACTTCAAGAATGTTAATATGGTTTTTTTTTTTCATGGTATCAGAAGCAGGTTCCGCAGGTATCTTTTTGTGCAACAGTTGTACATGAGGGAGAGTGTGAAGTTGACAAAATGTCCTATGTCATGTGAACTAAAAACCAATGTCAAGGACTAGCTTTTGAGAGCGAGTTCTATATAAAGAATGTTAACATGATTTTTTTTCAATAACAAATGAGTCCTCAAAACTTGAGCGACAAAATCGTGACGGGGACTCTATTACACAAATCAAGAACTTGAGTTTCTTCTAAAGAGGCAATTCTAATCATCCCTATCAACAACCATGTTCGTGGTACTTTACTATCTAAATCACTTTCTAGCGGTCGTAGATAAGAAGGAAAAAAAATTGATGCTAGAATCTTACATTATACATGAACCTTTCATGATGGGACTTGTCATAATTGTAGATATATCCTGACTAGATGATTTTTAATTAGTGAAATATATATGTGTGAAACAAGTGCATCATACTGTAGAGATTACTTAGAAGGATAAAAGCTTTGGCAACCTCATCACTAATTTGCTTCTATCTTTTATACTGAGATCCTATAATCGATTTCATATCTTAAGGGTTCTCAGGATCAGCACTGTATATCGGAAAAGGAAAAAAGGAAGAAAGAAAAACATACGAAGTGTTCATCAATATATTGTGATGTCTGACAAGAAAACAAAGCAAAAAATAATATACAACACGTGTGTGAGCTGACATGATAGAAAAAATTGTGTGATTCATGCTTATGAGAGATGACCTAAGTGAAATATAGTGAGATAATCACGTTAGTAGAGTGATCATCTCTAATATCTTTCTTCTACAAAGCTGACCTAAGTGAAGGTGATTTATGCTTTCTAACCAGAAAATACACACCGGATAAGCAACTAGTACTAACATATTCATACAAATGATATTCTCAAAAGACCTAAAATTGGCTTACAAGACCTAGTTTGAAAGACAAAATAACACTAATCATAGGCAGAAGATAAGCATGTAAAACATTGTGCACACTAGTAAGCCAAATCTCATTTTATTTCTTAAGTCAAACATTACGAAACATAACATTCTCTATAGCCGGTGACTATAGATATACAATATCTTTTTCCATGTCTACATTTCAATACGTAGATAGATGCATATGTATATGACTTTCTACTCACATGTAGATATGGAGAAATGATAGGAAAACCGGTATTTTTTATGATAAAGGATATAAGGTACATTTCACTGAGATTATCGAAAGTGAATATAAGGAGAAGCCCAATGTTTCTTATTATTAATGTTCCTGTTATATTTTTAAGAATTTAATAGAATGAATTTTGGAGCTGCTTTTGCCTTTTGTGTATTCGAAATTGTACTTCCTCAACTTGTTTCAAGTCAAACTACTTTATGACCAGTATTTGAAATAATTCATGAATGTTGCATATTCTTGTACTAAAATCTGTAGGTGACCAAATGTTCCTCATGGTCACAATGTTTAATGGAAGGAAATTAGAAGTCTAGTTCCCCAAAGAGTATGTGCCTCAAATTTTTTAGCTTGAATTATGTACAATATTATGGGTTGTTCATGAAAAGATAACCAATGTTGAAGTGTGTCATCAGATTCAAGAAGATCATGAAGTTTTCTTATGTTGGTCAGTGAAATGAATGTCATTGTTAGTGAAGAGCTAAATACGTCTCATACAATGAGACACTGTCCTACAAAGAATAACTAATACTTATCAACAAATGGAAAGTCAAAGTTAATGAAACACTATCAATTAAAAAGACTTATATTTGTCACTATTCAAATCATGTAAACTAATAAAATAAAAATGCACTTAATTACAACAGCATAATAATATCATCAATGATGATCAGTTTGCTAGTTCTAAATGACACATTTGGTTTGATGTTTACCAAATGCTCCAATATAAAATTCTTAACAGTGTTCATATGTGTTTCTGATTCAGTGTGCAATAAAGATAGGCATAGCTACTGTTTAAGTTAGATGCAGGCTACAATCCAAAACAGTTGGTAAAGTTTCTGTCTGAAGCACTCGAAAACAAATATGATAAAGCAATGTAGTACAAATCGGTACAGAAAGAAATCTAATTTCACCAAAAGAATAAGAATGCAGCTAATTTTGAAAACGAGTTTTGTTAGCGAAAATGTTTGATTAGTCACAAGTCTTATTCTACATCTGCTTCAGATATTGTCACAAAAATGACTACAACAGTTCAAAATGGCTAAGCAAGATGGTGAAAGACCCGAGCAGCATCGTGTTGTGTCAAAATCGAATTTCAAACAACGCAATAAAAGCAATCAAACAACAAAACAAACATCCACACTGAAGAGGACACAATTTTTACCCAATTGCTGCCCGTGGACCGATTGGATAGATTTTGTATAATTAGAAGTACAAAATTCGGGATATTATTGCTCATTAGGTTGTCTCTTTGTTTAATAACATTGGTAGACAAGAATGCTCATGAATCAATTCGCAATGGGCGAATTTAACTAGACTGAAAAGGTCAATTATCCCTAATTCTAAATATAGAAAATGTTGATTTAGACTTCTATCCAATGGCATTGCAATCATGAATTTCAAGTGATAGCAAGTTGCAGACAGATTGCAAGACATAATACAAGCCTATTTATGTGATATCTAAATGTGTCTTTTTCATCGGATGATATTCTATAATTTAAAATGTAATTTGAGTTTTTTTTCTTTTTCAGATATCTTATGAACCCTGTCCCATAAATTTTTGAGGATGATGGAGTCATCAACAATGATGGATCATATAGTACCAGCTACCAATTGATCTTGAAATTATTTCAATGAAAATAAACTCGAAGCTTTCATGCATACCGTGACAACAACTAAATGAATATTTCCATGCATAATATGCAACAAGCATTGATGTCAAACATCTGAACAGTAAAATAGGCTTTTTTGTGAATAGCATGAAGTTTCAAAGAGTAGGAAGATTTGCAGTTGGGAATAACGTTAAAATGCTGTAAAATTAATCATACCATGGATTCAAAGAATCACATGGTAGATTCGCATAACGATGCAATCCTAATTATTGTAAGATGGTAAGCTTTCATAATAACATCAATCAAAATCCTACCTTATTTTATGTCATATCACAAAAATAAATTTCTGGGTGATCCGAATATTGAATTTACTACTACCATTGGATCACCAGTTACAGAAATTCTGCAGCGGGATCCTCACCGGAATCCAACCTAAGCTCATCAAGGTCGTTCTCAGAGTGAAAAAAAAAAGAAGAAAGTGGAAGTGAATCATGGGTACATACACAGGCAAACATCGGCACTTAGTGTTTTTGCTTGATTTCTATTCGACCTTGCTTGACCTCTCGGACAACCGAGAGTTTGATCCAGAGAGAGAGTCGAATGTGAGAAAATGGGTTTAGAAACATTTGTAAATTTGTATTTCGGCTTCGGCCGAACCACGTAAATACATGTCTTCTCTCTATTGTAGAAAATTGTTTGAATTGTATAAATTGTGTTTGAATCGCTTCCATTGTCTTGATTGAATCGGGATTTTGCACAACACTTAGATCTATCACCATCCAAATGGAAACCAAGGAATTTCAGCAGAAAGGAAAAAGGAAAAAGAACAGCTCTAGTTGCTTGAGATCCACAATAAGTAAAACCATGAAGATTGTCATGAATATCACCAAAATTCAGCTTCTCATCAACAGATCAAATAAAAGCTACAAATTACAAAATAGAAATGAAAAATCCCGCGCAAAAGAAGAAAAGGATCACCAACCTCGTATCCTGTCTTACCTCCTTGGATCTTTGTCACCTCCACCTCGTACGTGTAAGTGAGAAGAGAGAGAGAGAGAGAGAGAGAGGACTTTTTAGGGTTTTGTCTCTCTCGGTGTTTGAACAGAGAGAAAAGGAGAGTCCTCGGGAATGAAAGGTGGCAGCTTGTGGAAACTACTGTCGGGAGATGGACAAGGATCGAATCCCGAGGAAGTATTATGGGAGTAAAGCAATCAAGAAAAGCTCTTGTTGTTGTAAAGGAAGGAGAGGTTTGCGAATGGGAGAACGGAGACGAAATGGTGTTAAATAGGAAACGGAGAGCAAAAGAAGACTCGCTAGATTGCAGGAAAAGCTTAGAAAGAGAGAGAGAGAGGCGCAGAAAAAGGAAAAGGAAGCGCGTGGCGGCAACCGCAAAGGCCACCTGCAAGTGAAAAAGACTACCAAAGAGAGAATTTTACAGCAGTAGCAGAAACACAGACAGAGAGGTTGGTTCGGCGATCACTGTGGAGGAAGAACAGTAACGGCGAAACCCACAAAAAAAAACCCAAAACGGAGACGTCAGAAGACTGACGGCAATGAATCGAGCTCTCTTAAAATCCCGTTGTACCCATCTCCATCTCCATTAAAAAAGCAGAAGGAGATGATGAAATGAATTTTTATGGATTTTTTGTTGGTGACGTAAGATCACAGCCTCTGCTAAAAGGCACCCCGCTTTTGTAATTAATTTCTCTCTTGTACCCTGTTTGGTCTCCTCCTAATCCACTCCCATTAATATCTTAATCACTTCTTTATCAATATAAACCACATATATTGACCAAGTTTTAATGTTTTGTTTGAGGAAAACGGTCTCAATTGTTTGGTTACTCTTTCTCTTTACGATTGGCCCTCTCAACAATTTATCATATTTGAAAATCAACTAAAAAGAGGCAAATCAACTATCAAAACATCACTTCAATGACCATCAAAAAATAGGTTGTTTACCAAGTTGTTTATTTTATTTTTTTAATTTTAAGATTAACCTTAGGTGATTAGAGAAAGTGAGGGAGGGTATTCTTGACATTCTAATGATATTAAGCTTAACACTGACACCAGAGAAGATCTGGTTGGTTGGTATTTTAATGGTATTATAGTAATAATTAGTAATAATAATAACGTTTTCAGCTTAGAAATACACTATTTTGCAAGAGTAACTTTCACCAAGGTGGCCCACCGCCGACCGACCTAAAGCGTAGAGAAAGGGACCCTTCTCCAAATGGAAATTGAAGAGCCGACTGGCTGAGCTGAGCCGAGTGGATAAGCCGACCCCACACTACACACCAGTGAGTGCGCGTGGGTCCCGTTTAGGGGGGAATGATGCATGTGTCCTGTCTCGACTCTTGGCTCTGTACTTGGCGGCTTGCGGTCTGGCGTGGGTTGGACCCGATCATTAGTCGGGCAAGTTGGGTAGCGTTGAGTGGGTCCCACAACGGGTCGTGTTGAGATCAAATGGGTTCGTGACTCGTGTTGGGGGGTGTGAAAACAGCGGACGGTGGCGGGTGGGTGTGGGTCGCTTTTCCGGTTTATCGGCCGTTCCCTCGCCGGTGGTGAAGGGAAAATAAGATAACGAAAGAGAGAGAGAGAGAAGGATAAATTAATGGGGGTTATGTGGTGGAAAAGTGAAGCAAAAGTCTTACACGTGATCAAACAGTCATCTCTCCTCTTGCCAGTTTGCCCTCTCCTATTTTATTTAATCCTTCCTCTCTTTTATATATTTAGAATGAGTTTCACCCTGATTTTTTATTTAGGTAAGAAATGTTGGAATCTCAGCTATACTCTCTGTTGGGGTGTATAAATTACATGAATAAATTTAATTCATTTAAAACATCTCTGTTAGGAAGGTTTACACATATTTCAAAAATTAGTTAGACGTTCTAAAAAGTATGATTATAAATTAAATTCATATTTTTCTGCAACATGCTTAGATTTTATGACATTTTTATAGAATATCTGCCATTCACTTGCAGTGTTGAAGTTACTTTTGATCACCATCACAACCATTCAACACTCAAACCCATTTCTTCATGGAAAATTATTTTTCTTTTCTATAAAAATGCAACGTTTAACGTTAAATAAATTTGGCCTTCAGGTTTAAGAAACCAGACATGCCCAACAATTCTCGCGTTTCCAACGTTGAAAATTAGCCCATCAATATTCAAAAATTATATAGGGTGCTAATTCTTTCGGAAAAGCCATATTCATTAAAATTCATTTTAAATTCCAAAGATTAAGAGATAAGTACACTTTCATTTTTCTAGATGAAAGTTAAAAAATCCAAAGGCGACACCTTTATTTGTCAATATTCATCTGATGACCCCAGTCATCCAAGTGTAACAATGATGGTTTTTTCCCCTTCCTGTCCATCATCTACCCCCCCTTACTCAAAGCCAGTCCCCCCGTTATCAATTACACTGTACAACAGCCGCGTGGCACTAAAATAAGAATATGGAAGAAAGCCTTCTATTAGAAACTGCACTAGCAATTTTTAAATTATTGAAACCTTGTTCATACGATTTCTAACTTTTGTTTGATTGGCGTGCGTTGAATTGGATCATGCGCTTTTTTTTTTTTTTTCCTTCCATTCTTTCTTTTCCTGTTTGTCTTTTGTCCCATGTAAATAAATGAAAATGAACTCTAAAAGGCACTTAGAAAACTAAAGTTTGATAAGAAAGATAGCTCATATGAATATCATATTCATGAAATAAGGATTGAGAGAGAGAGGTAACCGTAACTAGGGGTGAGTCAAGAGGAGAGAATAAAACGAAGGAAGGAGAAGTAGAGTCGGGTTGAGTTGAGTTGAGGGGTAGAAGATGAAGATAGAGAGGGGAGCGTTGCAATGATTGCAGAGGTAAAACCATCATTTCCTACCGTCCTCCACGTTCTCAAGACTCCGTTAGAAAGGACGTGGCCCCGTTGGGTGGCTGTGAGAGTATTCGAAAGCAACACCACCAATGCGGCCTCTCCAATTCTGCTTGGGCCCCACCCCACTTCGCCTTCCATCATTCTTTCATGTCCCCCCTCCCTTCTCTCTCTCTCTCTCTTCGTTAGCCTCATCAGCTCCTCCTACAGAAAAAATAAAAATCGCAAGTGGGGACAGGTGGAGAGCTGGGATTGGGCAGATGAGGAATGCTCTCTAGAAAATGGAGGGAATGAAGAGAAAGGAGCTTCTCCCACACAAAAACTAACATGTCATTAAGTATGATTACCCTGTAATAAGCGTGACCAACAAGTACCTCAGTCCCCTTGCCAAAATGACAAGCTTGACCTTTCTTTCAGCTTTTTAAACTTGTTTAGTTACCAACTGTAATTAATTCCAAGTCTCTTGTCTTGGACATGTCATCAGCTTATGATTCAATGACGCTTATGTTGGCTTCTGTCATTTAGTCACCTATGGGCCATGGCCCACGTTTTTTCAACTTAACCACATAGGTATATTTTAACTGGTTGCCTCCCGCTTCAGAAAGTGAGAGGTTGCAGGTTCGATCCCCTATGGCCTAACCTTGGTGTGCCTTAAGGATAGTAGGATCATCCGTGGGGGTTTTAGTAAGACTGTATCTGAATTTCCTACATATTAATTCCAAAAAAAAAAAAAAATTACCCATCTTTCCTATATCTTGTTTACATGATAGAATTGTTAAACACATGAGTAGAGTAGAATTCATTCTTAAAAACTAGTTTGAAAAGAGAAAGTGTCCATGTGCATATAAACCCCAAGAGCCAAAAGTCCGCTGTGATGTGAGACTTTTGTTAACACTCTCTCTCAGTGCGAAGACACTTAATTCTCCCCCTCCACGCAGGGCTCGAGTTATGAATTCGACCCATCCCTATGGTACCATTGTGCTGATACCATGTGAAACATATGAGTAGAACTCATCCTTAAAAACTTACCGTTAAAGAAAGATAATTTGTGTGCTTATAAACTCCATAATTCAAAGGTCCACTAGCGACTGTGAGACTTTGCTAACAAGAACTAACAAAAAAGGTAAAAACTCCTCTCAAAATTTCACCACAAAAATTAAAATTTAATTAATATTTTTAATCTTTATATTTTATACTCTTTGATATAATTCTATTAGTCAATTATTAACAATTTCTATTGACTACATATTTAAATATAGTTATTTTTAATAAATTTATCCTTCATCATTATCATTAGATGTAGGTCCTTTCTTTTTCAATACCCATCATTTGATTGATAGACGTATTTGTTATTTAAATGGATTTGCCCATTGGATACACTTCCTACCGAAGTAGATAGTAAGATGAATCTACCTAACTTGGGTGAAACTACCAAACTATTTAAAGAAAAGATAAATCAACTATTTAATAATTGAATTATTTAGAAGAGTTCTCGAATCAACCGTGGACACAAGATAATTTCATCCCTCTCTCATTTTTTCTAAAAAAATTACCAACATCATTACCTAAATATTTTTTACCAGTTCAAATTTCTCAAGCAGCTAGTAATTGAGCAAGGTCCCATTAATCACACAATGTACAGTGCACTTTTTAATCATTTTAAAAAATGAACTACATGACAACAAGAAAAAGGGCATCTACCTCAGTAAAATACAAAAAATATTTCTATTTAATGTTTGCTGTTATATAATATCATGTAAGTTTATGAAATCAATGAGTGGTAGACTAAGGATTTTCAATTTCAAGTGTTCATTTTATGAATTCATAATTAATGACTTAAAAATATAGTGATAATATCAATCATGAACTTTCATATTTAAAATATTTAAAAAGTCTAACTTGATTTGGTGGGCGTATGTGATCCTTACTTTTTTAATTTTACATAATACAAGGACTGAATTTCAACTTGCCATGTCGTAACCATCTTTAACCTTAACATTCATAGGCTTAGTTTGGTCTTACCAAAGCATGTAGTGTTTTTTTAACCAGCATATTAGATGGTCTGTTAATAATTAATTAAATTGGTAAGGGTTTAACAAAATGTAAAATGGACATATATTAATTGATATAGAACGAAGGAGCACATATTATGAAGATTTTTGGATCGATACTCTATCTAGATTTTTGACATTGACATGAATTAAATTGTTTTTCTCAATTTATTTTATGTAATTACGACTTACGACTAGGAACGTTAAAAAATAGAATAATTGATTATTGATCATATCACATAATTTTAAGTGTTCTAATGTTTAATATTTTTTATTTATGATATTTCAATGGTTCAATCTACTGCATATATTAACTGAATGAATACCAAATTAGAAAAATATAATGATTGATCAGGAAATTGAGAAGGGTTAAAATGAAAGAAAATTAACAAATAAAATGAAATGAGCACTTAGATTTCAGATCTATTGTTTTTATTATATCCTTACATGAGAAGATGACTAAGAAGAAGAGACAAACCATATACTAAAGTCAAATATGTCTTGTATGATTAATAATCTAAGGTGCTAACAATATGTTTCTTAAAACATAATATATTGTTAACTTGCTTTAAACTTGTCTTTTTTTATTCAAAATATTTATTATGATGCACAAGAATAATTTTACTCAATCTTATCAGTCTTGTCACTAACCAACAAGAAAACATTTGTATCGGCCCACAGTGTCGCCGGTTGCACTCGTGTGGGTTACAAACAAAATTCAGTAAGGAAACATGGAACTATCAAAATCATGCAAAAAGTGGCTACTTAGATTTGAAAAACAGGCCCCTATTTAGTCAAGCACTTCATCAAGTGGGCTGAAAGGTTGCATGTAAGATTGATGTGGGCATGTAAGATTACATTGAAATGTCATTAAGAGCTAAGAATGAGCCTAACTAAGGGGTGTAAATGGAATTTTAATTACACAATACTTCAAACCATCCAATTCAAATTATATAAGCTTGGATGTAAATCTTTTATGTGTTTATTATCCAAATTTAGATTTGAATTCAAAACTTTTCTTGTGTCTTCTTTTTATATCTAAATTTGAACTAAGATGAATTTAAACTCTTTTATCAAAAGTGTGAATGACAATAAAAAATATAATAGAAAGTTTTTAGAAGTCGACTGAACCGCATTCACTGGCCCTAACCATTGAATAAGAGGTTGAACTTGCTTATGGAGCATAATGAGATAAAACTACAACGTTCACCTTCTACCCTACTTGAAAGTGCAACAGCTACTACTTTTCATTCAAAATAATCATTTTTTTTTTAAATGTAATGGGTTAGCTATTCATTCAAAGGAGGAACTCAAAATAATACAAGAAGCCCACGGCTCGGACAAGGCAGAAAAACAACCAACGGTCGAACAGCCCACTAAAGGGGACAAATAAGTCAGATACTACATACTCAGAAGGCAAATTAATTGAAAAATTATCAAATTTTATTCTAAAATATATTGGAAAGCATGAAAAAAAAAAATTACGAGGAGGAGAAGGAGAAATGATTTAGAGTGTGATGTGAATTTTGAATGTCCATTAAAATTTCAAAACTTCAATTATAGATGTGATCCATGTCAGGCGTCGAAATATCGGCCGATATGTATCGATTTTTCATGACCGAACGATATCGTATTGGCCGCACAAAAAGGTTATCGGCCGATATAACTTATATTCGGACCGAATATCGGTCGATATGCATAAAAATCAGTATTTAATTTTTTTTAATTTTTTTAAAAAAAGAAACCGATACGGTTTTCACGGTTTTTCGAGGTTTTTTATGGTTTTTTGCAGTTTTGAATATCGGAGGAGAGAGAATGCAATAAAATGGAAAAAATGGATGAGAGAAAAAATTATAGGCCGAAGCGTTTTTTTGACCCCTGATCCATGTATTAACATGTTAGTTTGGATGATAAAAAATTAGACCATGCACTTTAAAATAATTATGAATTTATATATGCTATAGAAGTTAGAGAAAAATGTGTGAAGGGTTATCTATACCGCACTTTTTCATTATTTTAATCTATAATAGCGGTATAGTTTTATTTCATTGTTATCTGTAGCAAACTTCTATAAAATGCTGCGCTTCTTCATTGTTAAGGAAAGGTATTGAAGACGCTTTCTCGTTAGTAAAAGAAATGTTATTATTTATAATACAAGCAAGTAGAAAAGGTAAGTATAAGGTCTCTTTTTTGAAATTAAAGATGATGATGCTAAGTGTTGTGCAAAATCGATTTTAATCCAACAGGAAGGAAGCAAAATAACTAGAAGAAAACACAAAATTTTCGTGGTTTGGCCTAAATTTTGTCCATAGGTAGCAATCGAAAATTTCACTAAATCAAATAAGAGTTCCAAATTATTATTTCACACCACGCTAGACCGACTGAGAGACCTCTCTCTGTTTTTCTCTCTTTCAAAAAAGAGGCTCTCTCATTCTATCTGTTTTTTTTTTTCCACATACATCAGTCATGAGTCCTTCAACCGGGAAAGGAAAGAAACACAATTGTTTATTTTTCAAATTTCAAAAAATAAAAGAAATCTAAAAATCGAGCAAAATGTCCAACAAATTTCCACCTTTGCTAAGATTTACCGGACATTTCTCTGATATCCCCCATTGGCATGAAATCTCATGCCATAATAAAAAAGTGAGTAAATCATGCTGCCTCCAAATGCGCCTGTAGCCGCCACCCACCCAAAGATACTAAAAAATACAGGATGTTGTGAAAAATCAATTTCAATCCAATGTAAGCAAGCAAAACAACTAAAAGAAGACACAAAACTTACGTGGTTTGTCCTAAACCTACGTCTACGAGTAGCAATCGAAAAAATTCATTAAATCAAAGAGGAAATACATAATTCTTTTTTCACACCACACAACAGACTGAGAGATCTCTCTCTGTTTTTCTCTCTTTCAAAAAATAAACTCTCTCATTCTAATTTTTTTTTTTCTACATACATCAGCCATGACTCCCTCAACCGAAAAAGGAAAGAAAAACAGTTGTTTATTTATTTTTTTTCAAATTTTGTAAAATAAAAGAAATCTAAAAATCGAGCCAATATTCAACAATAACAAAATTAAATTACTTAGAAAAATACGATGGAGATAATTTCATATATGTTTTCTTCTAATTAGACACTCTTGTCTAATCCAAAATCAACTTGTTTTCATTACTGAGCTTTGAAAAAAAAAATTAAGATGAACATGATGACATTTCTAGGTTATTGATTAAAATTCAATTGTTGATTTATACATTGATATTCTTTATCACATTTTCTAATTAACCAATGGTCAATTAGATATATGGCACACATGGTTAGGATTTAACAGCTCCAAGAGCGTCCTTTCCCCACTACAACAACCAACCCATCATGCTTTAGTTCTTTAAAATTATGTGAAATCAACAAACATGCAATATATTGACTAATTTTTTAAATTATGAAGATTGGCCTTTCTACGTATTCATGAACAACATAAAATACTGCTATTCAAATATTAGGACTCTGGAACAACAACTATCGAAAGACAAACTTGGCAAATTTTCTAAAACAATTCAATTTCTTCAATACAAGCATGAATTTTGCCCGTATTACTCTTGAAGCAGCGAATGAGTTCTACATTGGTTATGAAGGGAGAGGGCTAGCCTTTTAGGCTGGATACCAGTCTTAACAAATGGTATAAGAGTCATTCTCAAGCAAACACATGTGGAATCAAGAGGTCCTCTAGACAGACAGGATGGTCGGTGACGTTCTATCCCGCAGAGAGCCTCGTTCGAAGGGGGAGAAGGGATTGTTGAGACAGCGAACGAGCCCTACATTGATTGTAAATGTGGAGATTTATATGCAGTCATTTTTTATGGTAACAATATACATGGAGAATTTGTCTATTGTTAACTAGATAAACTCATGAACTATTATTTGGAGAATTAGATTTATACTCAGTTTCAATCCATCTTCAAATACACTCATGATTGGATCATACGTAAGTAGTAGAGACCATTAAACCTTTACTATCTTAAAATAATTTATTTAAAATTGATCTTTTATGCATCTTCTATCTAAAAACAAGTAATCTACATTGAATCTTCAGAATATTACTAAGCATCAACCTAATTCACATCCCATAAATTTTCCCAAGTTTACATTCATTCACAAGAACATGAAAGACAAGAAATGGCACGCGAAATCACGTGGTGGAGAAGAGCCTGCACTCGACAAATTCAGCCTCACTCTCACGAGTAAGACCACACGCCAGACAAGCATTTATCCCTTCTTATCTTTCTCTCATCATTCCTCTTCTTTCTCTTCCACACTCACACAAACTTACATTTGCCACACGTGTTTTCTTGCCCTTAATAAACAAACCATAACAGGTTATTTAAACCCTAAACACCAAGGGCACTACTGTCATTTTGGAAAGGTGGCAGATGACTGGATGTTTTGTAATACCTTATCATCAGCAAACAAATAAAAAAATTACATTGTGCAGAGTTCAGAGAATATTAAAAACATTATTGTAACAGTAAACGACATCAATGGCCTTTCCTAATTGGAGGGTCATCAACTCTTTTGACCCATGAAAGGTCCTCATCAACTGTCCTTGTCACTGACATTCTCGGTACTAGTGCTTTGGCCTAATGGCACTAATAATGACAATTTAGTGTCTCTCATGTTATTTTCCACTTTTAGGAGTGTGATATATGGGTTGTGAAATAAATGAAATCTCACCTAAAGATAATAATAATAATAAGAGGAGATTATGATTACATTTTGGTTTATATGTCTCCTTCAGAATAATAATATCAATTATAGCAATAATAATAAGAATAAGAAGTGAGAACAATAAAGAGCAAGAGAGTGGGAAATGGAATGATGGGGATCATATTCAGAAGGTGAGGGACAGAAAACAAATAACATGATATGTCTCCCTTCCTGAGATGAACTTGTGAACGAGAAGAAGAATGACAGGAAGAATCCACGAGAAGAAGAAGGATATTGTATTGATATTCTATTCTTCTATTTGGTTACTAGAAATGAATTAGCAATTGAATATAGATCTATGATGTATTGGGGATTATAAGTTGTAAAAGAAGTAATAGAAAAAGGATGAATTGTATCATATCTGAGATTTTTAATTTTGAACACGAGATGAGAAATTTCATGGAAGTTGATAGAAAAACCATGATTAGGGCTGAAGTAGGTGGGGTGCAATGGCAGAGAGGAGTCAACGAAATTGTGATTCATATCATACCATTGGGGGCCTATTCCTTTCTTTTACACCAATTTTGTTTCCTTTTTTTTGACAAAAAAAGGAGAAAGAAAGGGTGCAGTGCATCTGCAAATGAGAATTTTTGTCAAAAAAATTACACCCATGAGGAGCAAAACAGGAATTGAAATGGTCGCAGTCACGTTTCTAAAACTGCATGACATCGAATGAAAATAAATAAATAAATAAACATGTGCACTTCAATCGTTGCATATAAAGAAAAAGAAGGTGAATTGGTGCAATGCATCTGCTGTTGGTAAGTGGGTTCATTTCGGGCTTCTCTTTTTTTTAGTTTTCATTTGATCAGTCCTGCAATTTGAAGAAAAATTTAGTAAAATTGTGTCCTGAATTTTCCACAAGTAAATCCAAAAAATCAGTGATTTCATTTCAGAAACTACCTGTGTACTCAGTATTAGAAGTATCATGAAACTATCATAGAATAATACGCATTGTGTGTGGTGAGCAGCATTTTACAATTTTTAACTTCGTGTGGATTTATAATCTCATAAGATGAGGAGAAACAAAGCTTCTTCATTCATGGAAAATCAGAAAGAGGGCCCTACAAAAAAAAAAACTAAAACATAAGACTCTTGTTTTCACAACCCCACTTTCTAGGAAAGGGTTTCTTTTCTTGAAAGGAAAACACAAAACATGCCAAACATGTCAAACATGGACCTTGCTAGACTGTTGAGGCTTATGTTCTCTATAGTAAGGGATTTATTTCTTTTATTTTACCATCATAGAAGTTCATGTGAACCCAAAAGAAGAAAAAAGAATAGAAAGGATGAATCGATGCTTATAATTATCAAAAAAGTCGACCTACATTCATTATCGACTCTCTAAATATGAGGATCTAAGTACTGGCAAGAACAGTTTTTGTCTGAGAAACTGATTAAGAGATGAAAATTATGTAGGAGAGATTTCTTAATAACATATGATTTGGAGGATTTGAGAAATCCTATGGTGGATTGGTTTCCATCTTGTCTTGCACTTGTTGGGACCGGTGTGGGTTACTGGTTTTCATGGGGTGGACAGCCAACTTGAATCGCGTGGAGTGGCGGGGTTGAGTTGGACACTCACCTTTGGTGATAATGAGTGGAGATAATATTAGAGAGTGACAAACAACTGTTAAGAAATGAAGGTGCCAATCTATGTCTCTCTTCTCTTTATTTGTGGGTAATGATGGTGGTAAAGCCTACTTCTTAAAAGAGCTGTCTAATGGCCTCTCTCTGGCCAAGTCTGACCCGAGCCTGACTCAACAAATAGACAAATCAAATGGGTGGTAGGACCTGCACGGGGCCGCAGTTTATTACCTGATGGTTTTAATGAATTAAACCCTAAATGTGATTTGTGAATCATATGACATGAAATAAGTATAATAATACAGTAGTGGAACTTTTTTAATAAATATTTTTTGTATATTTTTTTTGAACGATTGGATAAGTTTCATTCGAAAAGCAAAAAGAAAGAAATTCCCAAAAGTATAAAACAATCTCAGTAATATCTTCCAAGGATGCTATAGTAAAAAAATTTAAACAGTAATTTTTTTTTTAAAAAAAATAAAGTTATCCGGACTAATTACGATAGTCTGATAAAAGTACTTTACGAATTCAACATCTTTTGACATTCTCAAATGCTTAAAACATAGTATTTTACAAATAAGGGTATCCCTTAGCTGTGTGGAAAATATATTGAGGAGTGTCAAAAGACCTTAAAGTCTTAAAGTATTTTTATCAGGTTAGTCATAATTAGTTCGGATATTCAATTTGAGAAATTTTGGAAATACACAGTGCTTAAAAAATAATTTTAAAGTTTTAAAGGAGATATCAACAACATAGACAGTTATTTTTTAAGCACTGTGTCAATTTCCAAAATTTCTCAAATTGAATATCCACACTAATTACGATGATAAAAATACTTTAAGAGTTTAAGGTCTTTTGACACTCCCAAATATATTTTTCCACACAGCCAAGGGATACCCTTATTTGTAAAACACTGTATTTTAAGCATTTGAGAGTGTCAAAAGACCTTAAATTCTTAAAGTATTTTTATCAAGCTATCGTAATTGGTCCGGATATTCAATTTGAGAAATTTTGGAAATACATAGTGCTTAAAAAATAACTGTCTATGTTGTCGATATCTCCTTTAAAACTTTAAAATTATTTTTTAAGCACTGTGTATTTCCAAAATTTCTCAAATTGAATATTCGGACTAATTACGATAGCTTGATAAAAATACTTTAAGACTTTAAGGTCTTTTGACATTCTCAAATATATATATTCCACACAGCCAAGGGATACCTTTATTTGTAAAACACTGTGTTTTAAGCATTTAAGAATGTTAAAAGACCATGAATTCTTAAAGTATTTTTATCAAGCTATCGTAATTAGTCCGGATATTTAATTTGAGAAATTTTGAAAATACACAGTGCTTAAAAAATAACTTTAAAATAAAAAAAAAAAATTACTGTTAATTTTTTTACTGTAGCATCATTCGAAGGATGTTTATGATCCTTCGAACCATAGCACGATGCTATGGTTGGTTCGAAGGATGTGGAAATTTACCTGTATAATCGTTCGAAGGGGTAGGCTAAATGATAATTTATATGTAAATTTTGAAAAGGAGTGTTCCGTGGTAAAAAAGGGGAGTGTCCGAATGCGCTGCCTATCTTTTATGTTTGTTTAGTAATTTATGTAGAATGATATATTCTTTTTATTCTTTTCTAAGTTTAGAATATAAATTTTACGAAGCATATCATTATTGGTTTTAGAAAAAAATCACAGAAACACGCATTTCATATTCATACCTTTTCTTCAATAAGCCCATCTTGATGCTCGTAGTGGAGAACTGGGCTTAAAATGGTTAGGCATGGGCTTTTATAATTGGCTTTAGGCATGGAGGTGGAGAGAGAGGCCCAGACATGACTCATATCGGGCCCCATTGTATCTTGTATTCTTGTCACTTGGTTGAGCATGGTGATAAATTTATGTAAATCAATAAGACATAACGAGCTAGCTTGTAATATCTAGATAGATGTGATAAATGACTTTAAAATGAAAATAAATTAGACTTTTTCTGAAGGTACAATAAATTGGCCTAGCCTTGCCTTACGGGTTGGCATTGGCTATGACTCAAATCTAATTATATGAGGGGTTAAACACAGATTAGAACCTTTAATCCTTGACAACTTGTCTTCCCTCTTTCCTTACAATCTAGTCAAAGGGGACATGGATGAGGTATTGTTAACTATGAAAAAAAAAAAGACCTCTTGGCTATGCTGTTATTTTGGTGGGCATTGAGAAAACCAGAAGACACGGATTCGGTCGGGACTTAGCATGAGAAAAAAATGGGGAAGCTTTTCAAGTTAAGGGCTTCTTAATCCACTTCAAATGATGATGGGCTTGTCTATTTGGAAGACAAGTAGGCAGCCCAATCTATTATTCACATTATCTTGACCTATCAAAAGGAAAAAAAAAACACAACATTTTGCATGTCTCCGGTGCTTGTGTCATCGGTCATGTCATCAATGACAGACAACAGGTTACTTATAAAGGATATGATTTGCACTCAGTGGGAGATTTTGAGATGCTGGTCCTCGTCGAGTCGTCGGCTTGGAACGGATAGTCCAATTCCCATCTCAAAATGGACCATAAGGCCGAACATTCCCAGGTCCATAAGATTATGGGCAATTCATGGGCCAGGTGTGGGCCTAATTTCACATTTCAATGAAATGATTTTGTTTTGTAGGGAGGGGATTACTTAAAAAAGAAGAAGAAGTTGTGGACGTTATTCCATTCTAAATATTCCTAAATTCAAGCAATGGCATAAATATATGAAGAATAATGACTGGAGATACATTATCAGTCTAAATCCTTTTTAAGTTTTTCTTCTCCAATTAATGATATTAGACATTGTGCTCTCCTCGTCGTATCATTTTTTAGGGCTGCAACTTGGGTCGGGTTTTGACCCAACCCGCATGACCCGACCCTAAGAAATCATGCGGGTCGAGTCGAGAATTTTGGGTCAGCAAGTCAGGTCAGGTTGAGAAGATAAAAACCGCATGAAATTCGAGTTGAGTTGGGTTGAAGATTTTACAAGCTAACCTGATCTGATCCTACCCAACCCGATCTGACTCGGCCAAAATTAGGCTAAATGAGTTCAGAATGCTGGTTGGATCAAAATTCGGATTGATTCGAATTAGATTTCGGATCGGGTGGAGTTCCATAAATATCAATTCGGGTCGAGTTAAGTTTTAAGGAACCTAACCTGTCCGACCCGAGATTGCAGCCCTATCTTCTTCTTTATTTTTTATCTTTTTCCCTTACATTTCAAGCGTCTACCTCTCATTCTATACACAGGGGCTATCTCTGAACTTATTGCATATATTAGAGATTATAGGCTATAATAATCAAGTCTACACACATGCTTGTGCATACACATAAAGAGAAAGAAGGTCTGATTTGTGATGTCACATAAAGATAAGGTCCCAAGTTGCAATTTTTAGATTCCTTAGTGTTGTAGCACTACACAATTCATAGTGCTTATTGTCTTTGCCGACACAATAAATTATGTGGAGCTTATGCACCTTAAGATTTGGGGTCGTTGGTTTATGTATAAATTTGTGGTTACTTTGGTCATTTCACCAATTATAAAATTATTGATAATGACCAAAACACTCACTAATTCATAGTGCTTATGTACGACAAGATTTGGAGGCTTTTAATCTTCGGCCCATATATGTCTTTAATCTTGTCATGTGGGTTTCCTCATTAAACAAACAAAAGAAAAATAGTTATTTTCAACTGAGATTTAAAACTAAAAATATCCTTTAATTGGGCTATAATCCTCATGTTAGATGATGTAAAGAAGATTATGTAAACAGCGTCATACAAGGTTTCACCCTATCTCATTAATCTATCCTTTGAATTTTAAATTTTATATCAATGATTTATATTCGTCAAAATTTATAGTATTGATACTTTACTTCATATCTACATTGTCACTGATGTAACACACAATTATATCAGACCTATAACTCTTTTGAAGTGTAATTTTCTTAGTGAATCTTGCTAGAGAAAAAAATCTCGTTCACATTTATTATTACAATGGGATTTGACTTGACTCAGAGAGGGTGCTTGTACTAAATCCAATAGAAGGCCGAATTTAAAGCCAGGGTTTTTTTTTCTCTTGAAAGTTGAAATAGAACAGAAAAGGATAAATCCAAAATTCTGAGTTTATTAGCCATAAGCATTTTTCAAAAAGATAAAAAATTAGAACTCAATATATGGACCGAAGTTCAAAACTTGTCCCAGCCCAACCCCAAGCCCAAAATATCAACAAATATTTCGAACTCAAAACTTACCATATTTAAGCAAACGAAACACGCCAAATCTGAGAGTGATTTTGTTAATCATATTCTATTTGGGAATTGGATTGGTTGCGTTAGTGGTCGGCCCAATCTTAAGTAAAAAGTTAAAAAATGTCGGGCTCAAGCCTCACTAACATGACCAAAAGAAAAGTTGATCAAACTCAAGTTGCAATATGAAGGCATGTTGGATTTTAAGAATGAGTGAGATGGAAATGGGATAAGTAAATCATTCATTCCATTTCATTTTCATTTATTCTTAAAATTAAATAAGATCTAAATATATAAGAATAAGTTAAATTCATTCCCACTTCATTCTATTCTCATTATTCTTAAAATCAAACATAGTCATAACCCATAATTCATTTGATTTCAAAAATAAGTGAGAAAAAAATAGAATAAAATGATGAACTTGCATTCATCTTATCTTATTCTATTCTCACTGTCATTAAAGTTGACATATTTTTAATGATATTCTGCTCTCCATTACAATTTTTAAACTCTTATAGAACCATTTTTTTCTCTACTGCATTTTTGTTTGCGTGTGTCTATGGTCCATCGAGGGTCTAAAGAGATAAAGAGTAAACTCATTTAATAATCAAATATTTAATGTGATTTGCTTATATCACGATAGTTAGAAAAGAGAAATTGATAGAGATACATGTATTTTTTTTTTATAATAAGAGACACTGATTTTACAATTTTGCCTAAACTAGAGATAATATCATTTGTAATTTAAAAATCACAAAGATGGGTTTTGAATGATACTCTTTTTCTGTCAAGAAAGTTCATTACCCTTAAAAATTTGATGAGTTGGACCCATACTAATTAGTTTAATTTCTTTTCAGTCAAAATATATCAAAACAATTCAATTTTATGGGTACTTACTTACAAATTTTCAACTTTCATGTTAGATTGTTTTGGTTAAATAAAAATCATACAATTAGAAAACATAAACTACTATTTATTTGTAAATTAAGAAGAAATGTGATCAAATATAGAAGGCGAATAATAATTATTGTATTTGCATGGCGAAAATGCAACACACTTTTTTACCAAATTTGTTTTTATGTCTTTTCTGAAGCAAAACGTTGAAATGATGGTCATGAAACACTAAAATATTTTATTTTAAAAATATACTGAATGGCCTCCATAATAAAATTAACAATTATAATTAAATGGCTTAAATTTGTTTTATGCAGATTTCATTGGTTTTAAGAGTAAATAGTGGTAGGTAAACATCTTTTCTTCCTCGTGTCCTTAATTTTCCACGTTATATGCAACGTGGCACGTTTAAAATTAAATCATAGATTCACACCTAGGTAGACGCGATTTTGTGTTTGTGACCAAATTGTTGCCCGCGTAAATATATACACGACGGGGACACCGTTTTACTGTATTAAGGTCAAGTGAAAACGTTTATGGCATGTTAGCGTTCTTAATAATCTATTTTATTAATTTTCATGAGTCATTTAATCTAAAACATTAAATAATTAATAGTTAATCAATATAAGCATCACCTAAAAGTATTTTAACAGTAAATGCAATGGTGTTTAGATCCTTCAATTCAATATATATGTAATTTTTCAAGCAGACACGATAAACAAACCGATACATCAGCTTAAGGGTATGGATGATGTCATCAAGGTCTACAAAATGAAAACGCGATGGGTTTTCTAAAAGGTCTTATTTTAATTATATTATACATAAACTCATGTTGATTACATTAATAAATTTATCAATGCAAAAATATCAAAAAATATTGTTAAAAATATTTGGATATCGATAATTCAAATTATTCTTAAAAAATAATGATAAAATACTAAAAATTCTAAAAAAATTAGAAATGTAAACATTGAAGTTTGGAAAGAAATGGTTAAGGAGAGAGACTAAGATCGGTTGGATATTGATAATGTTTGAAGGGTGAAATGATAAAGTGTCCTAAGGTATTTATAAAAAATTCAGACCGATGTAGAACCTACAATGGTCGAAAAAAAAAAGAATATGATCGTTTGAAAACTGATACGTGTCCGTCGCGGCTGCAATGTTGCATCTGTGACGTGGCCCGTTGTGGCCGCTACGCACCGATGCATTGCGGCCACAATATATCGGTACATATATTTCCACAACATTGGGACCAAATTTTTTTTCACTTAGCCATAGACAATGATACAAATAGTCTTGTTATGTCGAGGTCCCCAAGTTGAAAAAAAGTTAAACACAACAATGCAAATTATAAGTTTCATTAGGTCACTAATCAATATCAAATACTGTGGCTAACCTGTAATGACGTCGACGTTAACAACTTAAAATGAAATAATTAACACCATAGCCAGCAAAGACAAACATTTTTAATCTAAGATGTCAAGGCCGCATGACAAACTCCACGTTCTTGGAACTAATATTTGACTTATCTCATTTCCAACAGACAGTGACCCTCTTTATTCAATGTTTGGCCTATCTTATTTCCAACAGAAAATTTACCCTTTTTATATTAAAATGATCCACGGGCCATGCTTCTAGAATCAAGATAACCATCACAGTAGCAGATCCTTTTAAGCAGTAAGATGGTAGCAAATTCCACATTAAGTCCGCTTGCCTATTACGAAGACGACTCAATTACGATTCCAGTAAACTATTGAATCGTAATATTGTCTTCAAGAAACTCACCGAGTTCTATGTCCAATTTAATTTTTAAACAAATTTTGAGTTTCAGGTACATAAATGATCACAAACGCTGGCGTGTTCACTACCTTTTTTACATTATTAAATAAAAAGTTCATCAAAGAGAGTGGTGGTAGATTTGTTAAAAAAAAAAAAATTAATATATGGTTCACCAAAACTTATTTTGATTAAACTAATTAAGTCACCAACATTCAAAATTTAAACTTTGTAATCTTAAAAAATATTGCTTAATTGAATTAATAAAGATGATTTTTTTTTATAATCAAGATGTCCAACGAGTTCCTGACTATTAATCCAACCTCTTTGAGTTAATTAATGAAGATGATTGATGGATCTTATTATTATAAAAAAAAGGCCTTTTATGATAAATCTATTGTCTCCTCATTTCGTGAGCTTGATTTCTTAGTGTACAAAATAATACACCAATGGTGCAGCTAGTTTTTTATTTCAATTTAGTTTATAATCAATTGTGCCCTTTTTCTATGCTCTCAAACTGTTCTTTTTTTTTTTTGATGGACTGTTTTAAAGGATAGAAATGCCGTCGAAAGAATGTTCATTAAATCATTTTGTTATTTTATTTATTAAATTTTTAATATTTTTAACTCTTTAATCTTAATTTTTAAAATTTAAACATTTAATAACAAAGCCAGTCGGATATATATATATACACAAAATTGAAATGGATAAAAAAGAACCCACATTCTCAACTATATGAAAATTATTTATACTCTTTCATTATAATATATTTATGTACACAAGTTGGTTTGCCTACCTCAATAGACTTTACAATATTTTAATTCTAGTGTGAGAATGCATCCATAGTCAGAATTAATAAAAAAAATATGGGTCCTACACAGACTAAGTGTGTGAGAGAGATTTGTGCATTTGCTTGATAGGAGGAGGACCTTTGACTTGAATTTTCTAATATGCAAGTTTCATAATCATGGCTATTCCAAAGTACAAAATCTCTGAATATTACTAATGCCTTTGTCAATGACCAAACACATCCCACAGTCCTTTGAATGGAAACACAAGAAATTGAGGTACAATCACGTTGTACGTTGTTTCCATATCCTTTTTAAAAGAGTTAATTTAAATAATGTAAACCAAACATTTTTTAAATAATGTATATATTTTTATTGTTAATGTCACATCTCTAGAGAGAGAGTGCTCATTTTAAATAGGGAACTTAGACAAGTCTCCCATAGCAATTGAAGATCTAAAAACACCTTTTTTTTTCTTGCCAAATTTTTTGCTTTTCTTTGACCTCCTCTAAGAATAGTATAAAAAAAAAAGATACGGAGTTTGACTAATTAAATATTTGATCTGTTCAAATCTACAATAGCACAAGGATAAAAAATAGAATTTGCTCCCCATCCAATTATGTAGGTTAAGTCCTCTCTATGAAATATTAATAATCAAATACTCCTTCTGTTCTAAATTAATTGTCCTATATGAATTTTACAATTGTTTCAAAATAGTTATCTTATTTGTATTGGAGTAATATAAAGTGTGTTGAAAATAAATGACATTACATAAAATACTAGTCTTATATACAGAGTTTCTCAAAAAATACAAATATTTCAAATGAGACAACTAAAATGGGACAGAAGAAGTATTAGATAAATTTTAAATTGTATTTATATTTATCATTTTCTACATATCTCATAAAAATATTTGAATACTTAATTCTAATTCCCCGAAATCTCTCTTACGTTTTTAATTGTCATCCTTGGTGGTGACTCAAATGGACCCCTCCAATCCACATAAGAAATTTTATATTACAACTATTTACACTGTAAACACTCATTCGGGGACACTAATTTAAAAAGCAAACCATAAGATCTTAGTTATAGATTTGATCTTTCAAAATCTAATGATTTATACATGTTGAAAGAAAAGTATTCAGTTGAAAAAGAAAATTAAACAGAAAGTTCAAAGGAGCTTTAATACATGACAGAAACTAATTAAGATAAAAACCTAAAAAAATTGTATCAGGCCATTGACTGTCTGGCCGTGGCTAGCCAAATTCAACGTAGTAGTGCGGTGCCATTCAATACAAGAGTGGAAGACTGAAGCCAATCAATGAGTCGGTTTGTACGGAATTTCCACAACTCTTATCATTCCCCATTTCCACGAGGCAACAAGTACTTGACCCTGGCAACTTTGAAAAAGACAATGAGGAATGCTGCTATTTCAAACCTAGCAATGCTATAAAGAGATTTTATACGGGGTTAATATGAGATAGCGATTTTGTATTATTTCACACGAGATTTAATTATTTATTCTACTTTTTGAATGGACTTGTCAAAACCTTTGTTAAAAGTGATTCAAAGGTTCCAGTAAGCTGATTTAAAGATAGAATAGATAATAAAATAAAATTTATTTAAATTATACAAAATATCTGTGAGAGGATCGCTACTCTAATTCAAAGAGACATATCAAGACATTGTGTGAATTTTTATTTGAAAATTTTAAATTAGAATCTAAAATATGTAAAATGGGATGAATAGTCAATTAATTTGAGAGCTTTGAAAGATTTTATTCTTTAAATAGTCTCTCATGGATTACGAGGAAAAAATAAAAATAATGTGTTATAAATTAAAACGGTGTATACTAAAGTAGTGGTGTATGTGGAAAAAAAAAATTCATTTCAGATTTTATAATGATAAAAGTTAAAGTCTTTAGCAAATAAGTGTAAAGGACATAGTCGTTAATAAACAACTATAGTACAGTAGATAAATATTATAATTAAATTGGAGGAGAAACATTTATAGTTGAGATATAAAAATAAGAGAATTAAAGAAAATAATAATATCATAAAATGATACTTGTTAGATAGGAAGTTAGCTTGTAAAAGAATTTTAAAAGTTGAGTTCGAATGTTGACATTAGATAAGGAAATAAATGGATCTAATAATAATAATAAAAGATATTTATTATAATATTTTTATTTAAAGAATATCAAAATAACATTATTAAAAGTAAATTAATTCTCTATCTCATACGAAGTAGTTCAATTCTAATTATTTTTACTTGGGAATCAGAGAATTCTTGTCTGTACTATCCACTAACAGTCCGGTTATGCAGAATGTTTCCAGTATCTAATTATGTTCTTGCTAATTGTGACATGTTCAAATGTTAAAATGAAGATCCACGTCACTTCAACCGACCATGAATAACAAATTAGTAGCAGCCGACACTCATTTGTTGATTTTCAACATTAAATCACACTCTTGAAAGTAAACTTTTTCATTTTTTAATAAACAAATAAATTAATAATTAATGGACAAAACTACTATAAGCCCAAGCCAAGTTGTTTCTGGGCCGCTGGGTCTCATGTACAACTCCTTTATTGATAAATTTAAATTATCTAAAATATTATTTTTAAAAAATTAAATTTAACTTCGTTTGATATATATATCATGCATTTTCACTATTATTTTGTTTTAAATAAATAAATAAATTCTAATAATTTATATTTTATCTTAAAAATCAAATACTAATTATAATCTAATACTTTCATTTTTAGAATATAATAGTCATTAAAATACTCTATTTTTCTATAAAAAAATTATTATAAAATGAGATCCATCATTTTAACATAACCTATAACAGCACTAAGACCTTTCATTCTCAGCATCTAAAGTAAAAAGAATTTTAGAATCATTCGATGGGCCCACTTGAAATTCTCATGATTCTATCTCATCCATCAGTTCCCTTTGTTAAACGGTAGGGCTCATCATGGATTGCTACGTCGATGACACGTTGCATTTTATGAGCCTTACGGTGTGATATTTTCACCAAAGGTGATAAGAGAGAAAAGGAAAGGTGGTCCAATGGTCCATGGTTCAAACGGATGGTATAGAATTAATCATCGATCGCAATCAAATCAATTAATAGATAAATGACAATTAAGGGGATTGAATAGTAAGTAGTTAAACTAATCAAAGTACGACTCATTCTTCTAATACCGTTTCTCATTTCTAAATTGATGAATCCGCATGCCGCTTTTGAATAGTGGAGAGATTCGTGCTTCTATTGGTCCATTTGGCAATCTCTAGGCAAATGAGCTTCCGTTCCGTCGCAATCGGTTACCATCAACAGTTTTTCATTTTGTAACGGAACGGAATCAGGAAGCTTTCTTTCATTTTGTACGGTGGCCTTACGGATTGGATCTCTGGGTTTGGACGGCTTCGATTGTCTGTCTCGTGTGAACCTGTCCGCCAAATTATTTGGATAATAGGAATAAAAAATCTACACGAGTAGTGTTTACGCAATTTGTTTTGATTTATTAATGGAGATTTAAGAAAGATTTATACGTAAACATGGGCCTCGCCTTTAACATAAAAAAAAGAGACAAGTATAAAAATATTCAAGTTAAAAAGTATTTATTAAAATAGGCCCTAATGGGAGCACTTGCTTTTGTATTCTCATAAATTGGATTTCAAAATTCAAATATTGATATGTTGAATATTCAATATTTAAAATCTACATAAGATGATATTCAAGTTCGTCCAATGTCCATGCTATATTTTTACTAATTATATAAAATTGATTCATTAAAAAGATCATGCTTTTTTTTTTTGTGAAAACACAAGAAATATGGACTAATATTTTAAAAACGTCCCATTATTAAATCTTAAGATGCAAGTCTAAATTCATGCTGTTTGAATAACGGTGCATGATTTCTTCAACATGATTAAATACCTAAATTTCAGTTGACAGAATATTTGGCAAGTGGGTGAGCTTAGGGTATTCAAGTCCACTTTTTTGTGATAATAAGTTCATTAAAAAAGACTATGTTTAAATATAAAACTAATAAAAAAATCTTCTTGACAAGATCTATTAAATAATACAAGAACTTGTTTGTAAGTAGTTACATTTAATTAATTTAGTTAGAATGATTTTTAGTAATATTTTTTAATTATTATTAACTCGTGTTTTAAAATGATAATTGGACAGTTTTACAATAGGTCTTGAAGTAATTAGAAAAGGTATCGATATTGATTACAAAGTATTGTTTTAAAAATAAGAAAAATCTAATCCAACTTACCCACGTCAAACGAGTAAATGATTTTCATTTGAGTTTTGCTAAGCTTGGGCTCTTTGGGTTTTTGGGCAGTTGGATTAAACTTTAATCCACAAAAGAAAATGGTGACAGGCCCAAATAGAACCCATCTTGGCATGTCATGAATGATGAAACTTTTATTCTAAAAATAAAGCGGGTTGAGCTCGGATTGTACCCTGGGTCTTAAGCCTTTGAGATTTTGGTTCAAATCAGGGTCCAAAATTCGGTGGGACCCGCATATGAAAATAAGTGAAACTTAAGCAGAATGCAGTAAAAATAAGCCCTTTTCATGGCCTTTCATTTGTGGGCTGGGTTCATTGAGCTTTTGAACTTTGAGAGGCCCAATTTTCTTCCACAGTGGCGTGTGGCCATTGCCAACAGTGGCGGCTGGCCTGCCTTAAATTCTTCAAAAAAGATGGGAACAAAAGGTTTAAAAAAGATAAACTTTTGGTAGATTTGGAAAATTAAAAGGTCGAATACTCAATGGTCCATGTTCAGAGAATAGCTTAGCCCGTTAGTAAAAGGACGGCTAGGATCTTCCATAAATGAGATTTTGATGGCCACGTGAACGGTTGAAGAAAATGGTCCAAAGAGGACCAAAAGCCCATTTATTATGTTGAAGAAAGCTGGAAATTTCCTCATTACTAAATAAACTAAAGCGACATCAATACTTACCTTCACTAGTTAATCGACTGATTAAAGTATTAATCCAATCCCATTTCTGAAATAGAAAGCTTACTAAATCCCTCCTTAGTCTACGAAAGAAAATAAGCCAAACGCAACAGCCCAGAAGCATCCCGTCGGCAGCTGACCCTTGACCTTCTCCTCTTCCCCAACAGTTTCCACCTTTCTTTCCTTTGCCGTACAATTCAAATCGCGTGCCGATTCTCTCTCTCAACTCGTTACCTCTAATTCCTTTTTTATCGGCATTATAAAAGCAGCTCATCAGATCTCAGATAAGAAGAACAAAACCAAAACCAAAGGAAACCGAATTGAAAGATAAGCTGAAGGCGAATAAGGAGGAGGTGGAAACAAAACTACGATCCTTTCGTCGTAGATGAACTTCCCTTCCTCCTCTCCATCTGCTGAGGAGAAGTCACCTCCTCTCCGCCATGTCTAACATCCCATCTTCTCTGTCCAACGGCTGCCTCACCCAATTCCGCCTCGCCATGTCTGTAGCTGATCTTTGGCCCTTTTCTTGAAACACCCAGTAAAAATTAACAAGCCAAGAAAGCAACCTTTCTTCCATTCTCTCTTATCTCTCTCTGTTTTTCCTGATTTTTTGGGCAAGAACTATGAGGACGTTGAGGGGCTTTCGATTGGGGCGGAAGATCGTTAAGTTCTGGAAATGGGATCTTCTCAAGCCGAAGAAAAAGCCCAACACAAGAGGCTATCTTCGGTTAGACTCTTTCAACGGTAGAGAAAACAAGACGATGACGAAAATCTGCAACTGGGGACGTTGCATAACAAAGAAGCTCTGTTGTTCGAATCGGAAAACGTCGACCGATGCTCTCTTGGATCAAACTCCGTTCAACGCGAAGCCGGTAGCGGTGCCGAAAGGCCATTTGGCGGTTTACGTGGGTCAGAAGGACGACGATACGCACCGGTACTTGGTACCGGTTATCTACTTCAATCACCCTCTGTTTGGGGAACTGCTGAGGGAGGCGGAGCAGGAGTACGGCTTCCACCACCCTGGCGGGATAACGATACCTTGTCGGGTATCGGAGTTCGAGAGCGTCCAGACGAAGATTGCTGGAGAGACGGGCCGGAAACTGACGCGTAGGTTTCGTCTCCCTGATTCGTTAGTGACTTCCCATTTTTCTGTGTCGTAGTATTTTGCACATATCGCTTAGTGCTGTAATTAGGATTTGTAAGTGAGATTTAGTTCTAATTAAAGTGATTTCTTCTTTTAATTCTTTAACTTAATTACTTAGTTCGATTATACCAATGATGCAGTATAGCCATTGTTTTCATCAGCCAAAAAAAAGTATGACTTTTGAATCATATTTTTTATTGTGCATCAATTTTTTTTTAAAAAAAAAAATCAATATATGAGAGAGGGAAAATCTTTTACTTTGAAGTTAGAATCAAATTGTTATAATACATGTTATCTGAATTTTTGTTGAAAATTTTATTATTCACTTACAAATTTGATTTATATTTAATATGTGTGATTACTAAACATGGGATACACGTAAACAGCCAGTGAAATTCAGCTTTTAAGTGTGTGTAGAATCAAAGAATACCATTCTCCCGTTGTAGAGAGCAGAGCCTTTTACTCTTTTCTTTGGGTTCTTCTAATTGCAGAATTTCACCCAATTTCCAGGTGAAGGTTTTCTGTGATTCGATTTAGATTTCTAGCAATTTTCCATAAAAAAAAAGGTTTGTTCACCAGAAATCCATTTGTGCCAAACACGCCCAGACTAAGATAATCTGTTTCTCCAAAGTCTATGGAGTATGGCTGCTTAGTCAATAGCCCTGTGTTGCCTACTTCCTTTTTAGATTTATATTGGGACAGTGAACCGGTGGCACATTAGAAGTGAAAAGAAAAATTTAAGAATTTATAAAAAATTTAGATGACTCGATCTAATAGATTAGTATTTTGGGATGGATACCTAATGTTCTAACAAGTATTATCTAAGGTTATCTCATGTGGATTCAGGAGATTCGTCGATGGCTAGCCTCGTTCGAGAGGTGAGGGGGCTTGTTGGGGCGGTGAGCAAGTCGCATATTAGAAGTACAGAGGGAGATATAGGGATTGATGAAGAACCTATATCACTCCATCTAATAGACTAGTCTTTTGAAATAAATATCCAATCCTAACAATTTACACTATCACCAATTTTCTTAGTTAGAGGATGATCACTCCTTTGTTCGATGTATATAGTATTATCACTTGTACTTTGACATGGATCTATGCATTGGAAATCTCTTTGGTTTGAGTATGAGGTCACTGATAGGTAGTTTGATTAGATTAATCAAGTGAAACTATAGTTTTAAAAATTATAAAGCTTAAATATTAAAATAATAATATAAATTTGATCAAACTTTACAAATATTAAGAAAAGAGATTTGATTGATTTAATTAAAGGTGATTTTTTATAGACCCATATTAAAAGGATTCTTTTAATGAACATGTATAGTGTAATACCGTGCAGGTGTTCATTTGGCTTGAGTATGCTACCCATAGTCATAAACATACTGATAGTTAATGATTTCTTTCTTTCACAATAATCGTCTAACATACTTGTAAGTGTTAATAGTTTGTAAATTAGATATCCAACAAAATTAATATTATTGATCAGAGAACATATTGTATTAGGTCATGCATTAGAGGAGAAGTCATCTATTATTAATTTAAAGTATTTTTATGATGTAATTGACTAATTACTCTAATCTAAAATTGGACGCAGGTGTTGCTCTCACTTATCCAAGAGAACTATAGAATTTAACAATCAAATGATTTAAATTATTCTCTCAAATAACAACCTAAAAAGTAAATATTCTAAAAATAAATAAATGACCCCAATGATGCTTGCCGTTGGATAATTTTAATTAATCTAAAGTAGTATTCATAAACACAATATATCGAAAAGTGAAATCACTTAGTGTTCATCAAAATTTTATACTATGAACAGAGAGTACACCACATGAATTGAGAGGAGGTGAACATAAACATGGTTAGTCAGAGCAATGGAGTGATCACACCCTTCATCTTTCTTCACTTTAGCAGATGGATGGTCCAGATTAATCTTCAAAGATGAGTGACCAAATACAAGATTGGAAGCAGGCGATGTGGCCACTCGTATATATTTCAACCAAGTCGGGCATGCACTCATTGAAATGGTGGAAAGAATCTTGCATAGACAGCCCATCAGTCACATGGATTTGGTATTCAAATGAGCATGATTTCAAGGCGAAAGGGTTCGCTACTCTCTTTTTTTAACTAAGTTGTTTAGGTATTTTATTCAACTAATTATCAATATATATATATATATATATATATATATATATATATATATATATATATATATATATATATATATATATATATAAAAGAAATGATCCTTTAGAGTTGTGCGTGAATCAAATATAAAATCCCTACTTTTAGACATATTCTTGACGGTCAAATCAAACTCTTTAAATGCGCTACTGTCACTTGAGGTTATTTTGTTACTGCCCATCTATGGTATTATAAGTTGGTCCCATCAAACCACAATTGCGGTCGTCGTGATGCTTGTTTTCTTTGGTTTTTAGTCAATCTTCTAGAGGCTCTGTTTTCCTACTTCCTATTTTTCTTTCTCTGTGGAAGTGGATTCAACACGCACTATTTTCTATTTTCTTTCTTCTGTGCAGATAGATTTGGTAAGATTGTGCCTTCAGAAAGAGACTACATTGATACAATAACAAGAGGAAGATAAGATTCTTACACACCATTAAAACATAAACAAGGATCATAAATATAAAAGGTTGCTTTTTATAGAGTCTATTCGATCTTACTTTCTATTCAAATTAGAGTTGTTTACCTGTCTGAGAGTTACAGCCTTGGAGGGATTCAAATGGTCCCTTCTCATGGACATCTGCCGACTATTGAATCAGGTATTGTTAGTCAATTTAAACAAAAAAATCCAGAAAATTATTTAGTCTCATGTACCTAGAATCATGTTGGTCGGATTGGATCAATTTTGAGTTCGGATCAACAACTCTCAACATGTTACTTATTTGTTTATTAAATGGGTTAGTTTGTTCGGATTTCAAAACTTTAAATATATATCTATTTAAAATGTTCAAATTCAATTTTAATAATCAGATCAGGTCAAAATTTGTCAGATCTAAGAAGCAACGGAGACAACTTTCTACTTTTATATTAGCCGTGCATTGTCAAGATATTCTAAATATTCAATTTAAATTATGAATCGCAAAATTAAAGTATTTTTCTTTCACTATTGTTTTAATTAAATTCGTTAAAAAATTAGATATTCGATATGAAAATAAAAGTGGACTTGAGCTGTTGAATTATAACTACATCAGCTACTTTGATATTCAGATTCAAAAGAGATGAAATTATAGAAGTGAAAATTTCATTTTGTTGGGCAATGCTAGAATTTCTTGATATTTTCAATTAAATATTCTTCTTCTTGGATGCTCCATGGGAATAGATTTTTATTCTTTATTTAATATTTCCTAACTTTTGGCCAATATATCTTTTTCGTTGAAAAAATAGGGAAAATTTTGTACCAAAAATCATGGAATTGGTTAAAATGGAACAAGATTTTTAAAATCTCTGCCCCAGTATTGGTCTATTCTAGTAAATTTCTGTATTTAGAAAAAATCCAAAAAAAAAAACCAAAATATCGTGTCTAGTGAACTTAAAACCAGAAAAAATCAGCCAAATTTTTAGATTTCATTCAAAAAAATTCTTTAGATATTCGAAATTTAAATATTACACGAAACAATTAGGCTGAAATATCATAAACATTGACATCTTTTCCTTAAATTGATCACGGTTTGCATTCAATTAAAGCCGTATGATACTATGATCATCTGAAATCTTTTATATGCAATGCAAGAGTCATCTAGGACTGGCAATCGATTTTTTTTTTTTAAATGATTAATATATTATAGAAAAGAAACAGCAGATGTGCAAGAACATAAAACAAGAAACGAAAAATAAAGATATAGTACAAACCGCAAACCTAAGGAAGTCAAAAAAATGCAAAAGCAGGAAGAAAAAAGAAAGAATAGAAATAGAAATAAAGATTGAATGAATCTGCTGGCGATTTGAACAAGGAAGAAGATGGAAATAAGAAAAATAAAAAGAAAGAATAGAAATGGAAAGAATGGCATGGTTGTGTTTACATGGAAACAAGAGAAAAATCATACAAGGTGATAGAAAGAAATAAAGAAGGGCAGCATCGGTGGGAATCCTAAGAAATCTGGGCTGGGATCGAATGGAGGAATAAAAGGGAGTTGAATTAAATTGTAATTTCACGTGCGAGCTAAGTCATCAGAAGATTCTTCGTATTCAGACCAGAACATTCCTCTGTGTTCAAACTGTACTTGAGTCGGAAACAACATTTTGAATTTCTTCGCCAAAATCTATGATTCAGTTTAAAAACCCAAATTTAAACTTCAAATGCAGCTTGGCATCCATCATAATCGAATTTAAATGCAAATCTCATTTTAGAAGGGATTCATGGTACTTTTGAAAAATGTATATGCCACTAACTCACACTTACCAATATATTTAAGATAAAAATGGAAGAGTGAGAAGGGACTTCAGACTATTAAGCTTATAACAAGAGCAAGTGGGCCTGTGAACCTTAGTTGAGCCAACAGCCTATTAAGCTTGGTTTGTGCTTCATGATTTGTGAGTTGTGACTTCTCATGAAGCACCCCAATCAAATAATCATTAAATTTGTCTGTATGAAGATTTGAATTATAATATTAATCAACAGAGTTTTGGGCTTAAATTCAACAGACTTGAACATATTTATTTTACTGATGAGCTGGACTTGGATTCATGTTTTTGAGATGATTTAACAAACAAGTAGTCTTAGGCTCACAAGCAAAGCCCATAGGGTTAGCTGATCATTGTTTTTCATGTATAAATATATAATAGTTATAAATATCAATCTTATTTTATTATATTTTATTCCCAAAGTAAAATCATCTGATTGAAAACTGTACTTGGGCCTTAATGTAGCTTTACATCATTGTTTGAAAACTTGAAACTCAGACAAATTCAAGAAATTTTATCGAGTCGAGAGACTAAAATAAGTTTTTGAAATATCTCAATGTATATGTGGGCTCCAAATCCTCCAATGGACAAGGACATTTCATCTATACAAAATTTAAAATAGGCAGATTTAGACTTTAGCATAAGAAAGTCCTGTGGGCTTTAAGCATACTAGGACTTCAACTAGGATATAAATGGGTTCACAATTGAAATAAAGGAAAAGCCCAAATCAAATCCAGCCCAGGGGTATAAAATTCGGTCTATCGGACAGATAAAAAAAAATTGGCCGAAATATCGCCCGAAAATCGACCGATTTCTTCTCTTTTTTTAAAAAAAAAAAAAAACAAATATCGGTTGTGGGTCTGGCCGATATTCATATTTTTAAATTTTTTTTTAAAAAACAGCATTTTTATTTTTTTAAAATATTTTTTTCAAAAAAAAAGTCACCGAGATTTCCAAAAAAAACGTATTTGAAGAAAAGAAAATTCGGCCGAGATCTCAGTTCAAGCCGAATTTTTGACCCCTGATCCAGCCATAAACATCAAAGACATTAATTTGTAAGAAACTGAGATCACAAATTTTAAGATTGTGTGTAAATGAGATGATAGCATTAGCAATAATGAAAATGCCATGACAGTCATTAAAGCCTTAAAGTTGTTTAATTTTTCAATTTTTTCAGACTAGTTGTTAACCTATGTCCAGATCTTGATCTAATGGAGTTGGGCTTTTAACTTGGCCCATATTCCAAGTATGTAATTTCACATTTCCAAACCCAAACTCAACTCATTGATAGCCCTAATAGAATTTTTTTTGTTGCAGGTTTAACTCAAACTTACCTCACAGACAATCAATTTTAAAAGAAAATCATGAAATACTTTCTCCTTTTTTTAGCAGCAGACACCAACAATAAATGTTATTGTCGTAGAGTAAGGCCTTTCATTCACTGCATTTATATATATAGAAATGTGTGAGAAAAATACAATTTCAACTTTGATCTAATGTAGGTTTTTTTTTTAATTACGTGAGAGAGACTGTAGGATAATCAACGTAAAACACTCATGGGTGAGCTTACTACCTTTAAGACACATCATAGTTAGACTATGGGGAGTCGAACCCGCAACCTCCCGCTTTCTGAGACGGAAGGCAACCAGTTAAACTACAAATGCAGGATTTTTAAATATAGTTTTGAGTCTTTGTTTTTATTTAAAATATACTATAAACATATAAATATATTCAATTTATGTAATAATGCATGAAAATTTTTAACTGTATAAAAACTCTCTCTTTCCTAAACTGGTTCAAGAGGTGCTCTGGTTCAGCTTTGGATTGTTATAAAAGCCCAAGCCAGAATCACATCCCTTCATGTCATTGAAGGCTGAAGTCTACGTTTGTCCGTTTAGAAAAGTACAAAAGCTTGAGCTCACTAATTTAATTTTATTAAATCGAAATTTTAAATTAATAATAAATATGGTAAAATACAAGTGGATTAAATTTTAACTTATAATCAATTTTTAATCATTGATAAATAGATAAAAATGAAACAGTGTACACACTCATTTATTTTTAAATATTTAATGGACTGAAAGTTTCATGAAGCTTCGTAGGCTATTTCAATTAGCCCAGTACATGAGCCCGAGCCCGAGCCCGAGCCCGACTTCATTCGTGAAGAAGGGGTTAGGGTTTTAGGGCGGGCATCGTGCAGTCGCTTAAATTAAAGTTTCAATCCATCCCAACGCCAACATCATCATCAGTGATCCGGTTGTTGTTCTCTCAAGAGAATAGAATCCAGGCATGGGATTGATCAGAAGCAGCTTCTCTTTCTTGCTGGGAACCTCGTTTGGGATCTACGTTGCTCAGAACTACAATGTTCCCAACATCCAAAGCCTCGTGAACACCGGCCTTTTCATGGCCAGGCTCATCGAAGGGTCCTACCGCAAGCCCGAAAAGAAAAGAGACGACGATACCTAGTCCTTCCATCCTCTTTATATTTTATTTATTTTTGGCAAATTTCCAATATATGCTGATTTGAGCGAACAAGGATCCGGTTTGTAAATGGGGTTGTCAGTATTCATGATTCTGAATATCGTTGTTGGGATTTGATGTTGAAAGTGAATTTTGCTTGTTTTTTTTTCCTCTCTTTCGAGTTTGGATGGAGGTATACAATTTCAGTGGCTTTGATGCTCTTTCACTTGTCATGTTATTTGCATCTATCATTCTTTTCATGTGTGGTGGTTTGATTAATTTGCTAATGGAAAAATAGCAACCTAATGTGAGAGGACTGAGAATCAGTTAGCCTGGACTTTCTCAGAGGAATTGGAATTCGGTGGAATTTGATGAAATTTGGGTTGGGCCTCTGTTTGTAAAAGATGGTATGATTGTTTTTTTTAATATGATAGAATGGAAGAAAAGAACTATCAAAGTTGACCAGATAGATGAGATTGGTGGCTTTACAACTTGCAATGTTGCCCAATACAAATGAGAGTCAGGAAGCTTGATTCGTGTTCGGACTTAATGAAAGTCCCCAAAGTTCTACAAGAGTTCCAATACCACTAAGAGATTCATCAAAGTCCCATACTACCAAGTTCTACAAGAGTTCCAATACCACTAAGAGATTCAACATTTTTGGTCCTTGTTTGTGGTGCTAAAAATTGCGTTGGTATGAACCGGCCATTTTTTTATTTAACGTTTTACTAGTATTCCATTGATGCTGTCTCAAGGTTGATGAGCTTTACTCTTGCAGAAGCTAACTAGGAATCTCATGGTCTGAAACTTGTGGATTTGTGAAACTAGTAGTGTTATGACTAGCAGTTCTATTGTATTTTTTTTGTATATTCGACATCATTTGGAACCTTTTCTGTTCCTTGCACTAATTTAGAAAAAAAAAACAGAGCTTATTCTTTGTGCTTTTTGAGTCCCAAGCAGAGATGGCCCTATATCCATTCTTTGCCAACCTCAGTTAGAGAATGGACATTGGATCTTCAACAGTGGCTTCTGCAAACTATCAGAAAAGGAATGCCAGACTTTGCATACAATTTCATGTCCAGGAAATTAGTTACAATGTAAAACACAAGTTCTTATTCTCATTCAAATGCAGCATCTCTTGCAGTTTGATGCTGAACAAAAGTTTGCTATGCAAGCAACATGAAGCCTGACAAACTCTGTTCATAAATTGAAGGATTAGCTGCATCAAATCTAGTCATTGCATTGTCTATTCATAAAAAACTGAATTTTGGATCACTCTGCCAGGTTTCTCTGTATTGGTAGTTTGCAGTGAAAGTAATGATGCACCACATGACTTAATTATGTTAAAGGTTGAAAAGAGGGAAAGAAGTTTAGGTTTTGGATTCCTACCAGTGGCTGTAGAAGATTAACTTGTAATGAAACTAGTAAGGAGAAATTAGTGGTTTCTCTTCATGCTTGAAATCCATTTGTCAATATCAGCATTGCAACTAGCTTCTGTATCTGTTATCTCCTGCTTCCTCAGAATTTGTTCAGTTTTACCAGCAAGATTCTTTGCTTCCCTCTCTCTTCCTCTCTTTCCTCACTTCAATGGCATTGCAAAAGCATTCCATGGACATCGCTTGCGGTAAGTTACTAAGACAAACACTGTGTATATCAGCAATTGTTACTTGCATCCACTCAAAGGAATGTATTGTAGTTCCAGCCTTTCCTGAAGAATGTTTTGACAGAGTCTGTAAGTTGAATGGGCTGCTAATTCCTTGGCAGGCCAATCATGAGGATCTTTATTATTGCCATTCTCAGTAGCAACTTTTTAACAAACTGTTCTCTGATACATGCAAGAATTTCATCTCTCTTATCAACATCTCTCCCTTCATGGGTCAATTTCTCAAGCATCCTCATACAGAAAGAGACCATGAATATCAACCCCTGGCCAAGCAAAATCTGCAGACTTCCTCATGTTAAAGTCGACCTTTTACCTGATTCTTTTCTGAGTCTTAACATAAGGCCTTCATGAGAATTTGTTCAAGTTCCTGTATTTAGAGGCAAGGAAACCAGAATTTTCAGCAGTTGTATCGATAATAAGTATCAATCCTTATGAGAAACCAAAACAGAGAAGCTCCTGCTGTGCAGAGGTCAACCCACGGTAGCAGCTTAGTGAAATTTGAGTTATCGACACCTCCACTGTTGCTGCAGCTGTGCAGCCCCATCTTTGTTGGATTTGGCTCAAAGTCCTTTGGGCCTGGGCTGTGTTTCTGTAGGGCCCACAAGGCCCATTTGTGTTTCATATAAAGCCCAATATATAAGGGCTACTTTCCTCTTTAGGGTTTTAGGGGTGATGTGTTTTTTCTCAGGGTATGAGGAGAGAAGAAAAGCAACCAGAGAGGAAAGGAGAGACTGTGAAGGGGACAAAAGGAAGGGTTGGGTAATCCTTGTAATCTGTTGTCCGATTTTATTCTTCAGTGGAATCGTGCATCATGTTTTGTGGACGTAGCCTTTTGGTGAACCACATAAAAATCTGTGTGTGTGTTGAATCCCGTTACCAAAGCCTATATCAAATAGATGATATAGTCGGAAACACTCATAATTGCATAGTTTTCTTAACACACTGTCAACCGGGTTTGTTTTGTGTCATCAAAGTAGTTGAACCTGAGTTACAAATGTAGGTTCAAATTTGAAATTTTGTTCAATATTTGTAGAGTATCAAGGGATTGATAAAAATATATCCAAAAAAATTGTAAAATATCAGCATTGCCAACATTCTGGGTTGGACTGAAATTTCTGCCCGAATTTCAACAAGTGGTTTTTTTTTTTAAAATTAGGGCCTAAAATGGGCCAGTGTAGCTACAGCTGATATTTGTTGGCCCATTAAAGATTCAAAATATGATACCTCACCAATATCAAAAGGCAATGTTCATCCAATAATGGATGAAGTAATGAAGGGAATTGATTAGAGAATGGGTATTTTTTATAACAGGGTGGTGGTGTATCTTTTCACCACTCCAGTGATAATAAGTGGAAAAAAAACAAACCCAATGTCATTTATTATAAAAAAGACACTGGTTTCCATCCATTTCCAATAATGAAAAAAGGTTGTAAGGCATTATGTTCTCACTTAGAACTTACAATTGATGCAAAGAAAGTTGAATGATGAGACACTCTTTCACGATTTCACCCGGATTTGAATCTACTATTTTTTTTATTTACTTGTTTCCCAACTTAAGGTGAAGATGAATAAAACCTCATCTTCAGAGGGCTTGAAATTAATTTGCAATTTTTTACCATTATGGCCAGTATTTGAGCTCCCTTTTGCTAGGTTGAAACAGGACCAAAATTCAAAATTCTAACATGAAATCTAAGAAAATCTGAACACAATCTCAACATGGACCATCGACATAGAGATGATGGAAATAACAACAAAACTTAGTATAGTATTTGTGAAGATATACATGTACACTATTAACAATGGAACACTATCACAAATTGGTTACAGAACTTTTGAACATACAAGCTTAAACTACTCGACTTCACCATTACAGGACTGTTTAGGACTGACTAGGCACACATGAAAACACTCAAGCATTCTGGCCCTCACACTAGTCTTGCAAGACTTCCAACAAAGAGAACACCCACTTTTGGTCTGACAGAGCACAGGATTCAGCATATGCAAGAGCAATACACCATAGAAGATTAATTCCTAATAAACTAGAAATGTTGGAAGAAGATGCAGAACGGAGTGACGAATTATTCATCTTCTTTCTTGAGATCTAATCAGCAATATCAGCACTGCAACTGGCCTTCAGATGTGTTTGTTATCTCAAGCTTTACCAAAATATACTCAATTCCACCAAGAAGATAAACTGCTTCCCTCACTTTCTCTTCCCTCAGATTAACGTCTTCACTGCAGAAGTATTTCGTCGATATTGCTTGCTGAATCTCGGTAACACAAGCACCAAATATATCAGCGATTGTAACTTGTAACCATTCGAACAATGCATCAGCTTCCCAAGGCCCTTTTTGAAGAATGGTATCGCAGAGGTCAGTCATCAAACTGCTTGCTAAGCATTCAGCATACTGATCATGAACACCAACATAATTTCCATCAGAGCCTTGGGCCTCTAGAGAATATTGACCTCCCATACGTGCAAGACTTTCGAGTATCTTATCGGCATTTGTCTCTTCACGGGCAAATTTCTTAAGATCTTCACGGAACCAGCGATTATAAGTATCAATACCACCTAGCCAGACAGTCTCAGCAACAGTCATGTTAATTGAACCCTTGTGCCTCATTTCAAAGAGTCTTACATACTTAAGGCCCTCATCCACAGCACGGCGTAATACTCTGATTCTTTTTTTATCATTGGAGGTATGTGCAATGGCAATGGCAATGGTTGTGAGGGTCACCAATGGAACAACCCAGCAGTCAGTTCGGGGCATGGGCATTTCAGCGTTACTTCTTCGATGAACTTGTTCGACGTTAATCTCCTCAACTCTCTTGAAACCTTGAGTACACTTCTGTAGAAGTTTTATCAAATTATTTTGCGGATTGTTTCTTCCCCTATCATAGCACTCACCAATGTCCTTGAGACCATCATCCACAATTAACTGAATCAGATGCTCCTTCCCTTCAAGATTCAATCTGCAACCACTGAAGTCCAAATTTATCTGAGAACCGGGCTCTACCATGGATCGTTCACTAGTGCTCTGCAGTTGTCTCTTGAAGCAGGAGCAAGAGAGTTTTCTAAGCCACTTCACTAGCAAGAAAGACCCCAGCCAAACAATTTTGCACATCAACACCACTGCACGTTGCATAGTAATACACACATTGAGAATGGGAGTTCTAGATACACTGATGATCCTCTTACATATCCGGCTATTGATGTGGAACGGCAGCTCGTATTTTTTCCATTCTAACAATATCTGAACCCAATATTTCTCTACCTGGAGCTCATCTCTCCAGCCCCTTCTAGTATCGAAACTCCTAATAATGGTATAGAACAATCTGAAAGCAGGGGCAATGGTACCAACTACAACTGCAATAGCATGAGAAACCAAAACCAACTTTATTGACCACTTATAATCAGATTCCCCTTGGCAGAAGTTAGAAGACCCAAGAGTGACCGACCGAACCGAAGCTTGCAGTAAAATTAGAGCACAGAGTAAGGACAGAGCTCCTGAAGTAGAACAAGTAGCCAAGTGCCAAACTACATACTGACCATCCTTTGAATAAGCCATCACCAAAAGTTGCAGGAGATCATCTCTAAGTTTCGACGTAACATCTGATCCATCAAAGTCGCGTCTACCAAGGACTTCATCACATTGATTCGACAACGACGACTGTACATTAAGAAATGCTATGACAGTAGAAAATTTGATGAGAAGCAAAAGCAGCATAAAGAACATAATTATAGCATGTTCAGGTAAAAAGGCGTAAATAACTCCGGTACCCATCTGAATTCCGATGTTTGCAATTACGGTGATCACGAGAATGACCAGAGCAATGACGTTTGAGATCAGTTCCGAGTTGTCCATAGCTCCTAAAGAGGTGATGAAGTTGCACATCACAGTGCAAATCAAGACAGCGCTGCTCAGCTTGGACAGTTGATCTTCATGGCTAGGCATGAAGGTGTTCAAATCTACAGGAAGTTTCGTCGCGATCGACAAGAGGGTCAGAGAAACTGCATTGAGAGTGAAGTATTTGCAAGGAAACCAGCGCTTCCAACGATGGAAACCATGATAAGCATCAATTCCCATTAGAAGGGACAATAACAGAGAACCAAGTACCATGTAGACGCCAATCCATGGCAGTGGCTTACTGAATTTTGACTCGTCGTCACTGCAGCTCAGCAAGGCCATGTCTCCACTGGTTCTTCACTTCTTTTGCTTGCTCTGTAATGGCCCTCTGCCTGTTATGGACTCTCGGAGTGTTGCTTTACTCTTTTGGGGAACTATCAATCAGCGGTTGACTTGACTGGATCGTATTAAATTTGATGTTTAATTTTTTTTTTATTGAGTACATTATTTTTCTTATTCATATTTATTACTTCCTCCGATTCATTTTATGTATCTCATTTTTTAAAGATTTATATTTTTTAAAAAACTATTTATATAAAAGTAAGACTTAATATGATCTCATCCATTTTCAACATATTTTATATTATTTCAATATAAATTAGATAAATATTTTAAAATAATTCTAAAATTCATATAAGACAACTAATTTGGGACAGAGGAAATAATATTTTATAAATTTACTTTATATTCAATTTGAAGTCTTCAAAGATAGGTTTGTTGAATCAAGCTCAAGTTGTACCAGTGATTAAAAAAAAATCTTAAAATTGTACTTAGATCAATTTCTTTTTAAATTGAATTTATTTATATTTTATATTCAAAATAGATATTTTTTTTACAATGAAGAACTCTAAGATCCTAATTTCTCTCTAAATATGAAGGTATTAGATAAATTTCAGATACACACAGCTCCCGTGTAATCGTATATTTTCCCTCGTATTCATTCACATATATACATAGTATATATAGAGGTTACAAAGAGTATCTACCAATAAGGAATACACACAACCATCCCATGATTATCGGTGAGGATAATCACGGGTCCCTTGATTATCTCTAATAGCCCCCCTCAAGCCCAACTCGCCATCAACGAGATTGAGCTTGCTACGAAGGGACAGAAAACGAGGGGATGATAGACCTTTCGTGAAGATGTCAGCCAACTGGTCCTTGGTTGAGATAATTTTCACCACAAGTTGTTTACTAGCAACCATATCTCGAACAAAGTGAAAGTCAATCTCAACATGCTTTGTACGAGCGTGAAAAACTGGGTTGGCAGTGAGATAAGTAGCACCAATATTATCACACCAAAGAGTAGGAGGACTAGGGAGGCACACATGTAACTCCCCAAGAAGAGAAAGTAACCATGTGAGCTCAGCGGAGGTAGAGGCTACGGCCCGATATTCAGCTTCAGTACTAGAACGAGCAACAGTTTGTTGTTTCTTAGAATTCCAAGAGATCAGATTGTTGCCGAGAAAGATAGCAAAACAACCAGTTGATCGTCGATCATCAGGGCAACCCGCCCAATCAGCATCAGAGAAGGCAGACAAACATAATGGAGAAGAGCGATGAAACTGTAACCCATAGGAAAGAGTCTGTTTAAGGTACCGAAGGATGCGTTTGACAAAAGCCCAATGCTCGGTAGAGGTTTGATGCATAAACTGACAGGCCTTGTTCACAGCAAAAGCAATATCAGGACGCGTGAGAGTCAAATACTGTAAGCCTCCGACAATACTCCGATAGAGGGTAGCATCTGGTAATGGATCGCCAGAATGTCGTGATAAAGAAATGGACGAGGCAACAGGAGACTTCACAGGTTTCGAATCATGCATACTAGAACGGGTGAGTAGATCACGAACATAGTGCCGTTGGGAGAGGAGAACGCCGGTCTGTGTGTGACATACCTCAATACCCAGAAAATGATGAAGACGACCAAGGTCTTTGAGTGAAAATTCACGGCCCAGGAGGGAGATAAGATCAGCAATCTTGGGAGAAGAGTTACTTGTAATCAGAATGTCATCCACATACACCAGGAGAAATAAGAGAATATCATTATGACGGTAGATGAATAACGAAGCGTCAGTTTTGGAACTAGTAAAGTCCAAACTGAGTAAAAAATCACTGAGTCGTCGAAACCATGCTCGCGGAGACTGTTTGAGACCATAGATGGACTTCAAGAGTTGGCACACATGCGTAGGATGAGTAGAATCCACAAAACCAGGAGGTTGACTCATATAAACATCTTCGTCAAGATGACCATGAAGAAAGGCATTATTGACATCAAGCTGATGAAGAAACCAACCATGTGAAACTGCAAGAGCAAGAACCAACCGGATAGTGGTAAACTTAACCACAGGACTAAAGGTGTCATGATAATCAACGCCAGGAAGTTGATTGTAGCCTTTAGCAACAAGGCGCACCTTGTGTCGAGCAATCGACCCGTCGGCATGTCGTTTAAGGGTGAAAACCCACTTACAGCCAAGAACGTTCATAGAGGGTTGACGTGGAACAAGAAGCCAAGTACCCTGATGAATGAGAGCATTAAGTTCTGTACTCATAGCAGCACGCCAAGCAGGAAATTTCACAGCAGAAGAGACACAGGAGGGAACCATCTCTGAGGTGTTGGATGAGGGCAAAGCATATTTAGTAGCAGTCAAGGCTTTGCGCTTAATAATACCAGACTTAGCACTTGTCTGCATAGGATGAAGAGAAGTGGAAGACAGAGCAACCAAAGAGTCAGAAGAAACACCAAGATCGGAGTCAGCAGGATGAGGCGCAGATCCGATAGATGCCGGAGAGTCCGAGGCAGGCGAAGTAGGAGTAGGAGCTAATAATGGTGCAGAAGCAGGTGATACCGCAGGAGGAGACGTCACTGAGGAGACCGTCGTGGGCACAACTGGAGGAGCACGTGAGGGCTCGACCATAGCATCATGTGGTACAGCGGAAGAACTGGGCGGCTGTAAAGGAGCAAAAATAACTGGTACAGGAAGGGACACAGATGAATGTGTCGCCTCAGACGAAGGAGGAGAACCTGCAAAAGGGAAGATACTTTCGTCAAAAACCACATGGCGTGCTATAATAACTTTCTGAGTGGCGGGATGATAACACTTGTAACCACGATGACGAGTACTGTATCCCAAAAAGATGCACAGGACAGATTGAGGTCCATTTTGTGACGATTATAAGGTCGCATATACGGGTAACAAGTACAGCCGAAAACCCGAAATAATGAATAGTCAGGGCGTTGACCAAATAAAACCTCTAGTGGAGAACGAGATTGCAAGACAGGAGTAGGGAGACGGTTGATTAGATAAACAGCCGTCTCAAAAGCGTGGTTCCAGAAGGCCTGAGGGACATGGGCATGAGCCATTAAGGTAAGACCGGTCTCCACAATATGACGATGCTTGCGCTCAACAGAACCATTTTGCTCATGTGTATGAGGACATGATACTCTGTGAAGAATCCCACTCTGCAACAGATAAGGGCTTAACCGTTGATATTCACCACCCCAATCAGTCTGAATCGCCTTGATAGGACGATTAAAATATTTTTCCACAAATCGGTGAAAACGTACAAATGTATCAAAAACATCAGATTTAGCAACAAGTGGAAATATCCAACAAAATTTCGAATAATCATCAACAAAAACCACATAAAACTTATGTCCATCAACAGATCTAGTAGGAGCCGGGCCCCATACATCAGAAAAGAGAAGATCTAATGGTGCAGACGATGTAGAAGGAGAGCTGGAAAAAGGCAGCTTGTGACTTTTCCCTCGTATTCATTCATGTATATACACAGTATATATAGAGGTTACAAAGAGTATCTACCAATAAGGAATACACACAACCATCCCATGATTATCGGTGAAGATAATCACGGGTCCCTTGATTATCTCTAATATCCTGTAAATCAAAGACATCAAAATTCAGACATTCTAAATATCTCTATCCACATATATATGGCGTAACTCTCCAGAAAGTGGTCATTTAGAATATTTTCTTTCTTGAGTCTCTATGAAATTATTATTTTATCTTTGATTTTTTTCTCTATATGAGCCACTTTAAAAAAATGAGTTTATAAAAAGAAATTAACAACTTAAGATATATTAATATTATTAGACTCTAAAATAATCTACTCCCTCAGTCAAAATCTGTTTAAAAAATATTTAATTATATATATTTTCAGTAAATTAATTTAAATTCAACCTCCGAACCAAAACATGATAAATAACTACGACATTAGTATTTTTTTTATAGAATTGCACCAGTCGAAGTGGGTCAGATTTTGATTAAAAGTTTGATAAATTTCAACGAATTTTTAGCTGATTTCATCGATAAAGTTCGACTAATTGACATCGATTGAAATTTTTGAACGACGACGTGAGCCATTACGGCGGCGAGTGCTGACGCCCTCCGCGCGTCCAAAGCTGCTTCGGAAGAAAGAGAAAACGCATCCGTTCATCTTCTCGGGTTGGAGAGGGGTGGAGAGAAGGAAAAGAGATCGTGGAAAGCCCCAAAAGACTGAGAAATTTCAAGTTAGGAGATGTAAATGGGTTCGACGAGGTCGAATTTCTACAAGAATCCCTCTTTCTCTTACAACAAGGATTTCAGTCTTTCCTCTGTGCTCCAAAACCTCCGAGGTGCCTTCATTCTTCTTTCTCTCAATCTCTTATTCTTTTTTCGCCTTTATTGATTTCGCCTCTTTCCGTTCACTTCTTCTCACTTAATCCCCATTTCGCCTGGCGAATCGCAGCTTACAACGCCGCGACCGGCAACGTTACCGTTGCTCCAACGACCCAAGGTTCGGACTCAGACCAGGAGGAAAAGGTTCCCAAGCGCGCCTCCCATCGAAAGCGAAAAAAAGAAGAAGGAAATGAGGCGGAGACAAATGAGGAAGAAGCGGCCTCTCTCTCGCACCAGAGTTACATTCAAATGAGAAGGTCAGCAATTTCCTCTTATTAATTGATGTTCAGTATCTGTTTTAAATTTTGAATTGTAAGAAAAAAATTGGTAGAAAATGAGGGAGATTCTACTGCTGATTGATTAGAACTTTTTTCTACAATAAGCCCCTTTTTATTTCTTTTGTAATAGCTAGAAACGTTATAGTCATTACGTAGTAATTACCAGTTATATTTAATTGGAATATGTAGTTAATATACCATATACTTGTAATCTGTTTGGAAAACTCAATTGCCAATGTATTTTGGTGATTTAGATTCGTGGCATTGTATTTTTCTGACACTGATGCCATAAGGATACAAATCAATGAGTCTACACTTGTATTTTGAAGTGTGTAATATTGCATCTAGCAAAATTAGGCTCGTGCCCATACATGATCTTTGTGCCTTAGGCGTCAGGCATGAGGATCCCATTGTGCCACAATTGCACCTTGTGCCTTGACTGCGATGCTTCCAGGTGAATGATGATTGGGAGAAAATGGTGATAACAAGGTGCTGTAGAGTTGCCCAATTTGGAATTAGCAAATTGGGGACTTGAGTAAAAAGTGGGTCAAAGTGGGCTTTCTGACGTTCTCCCAATCCAAACAAAACCATTCTGTCTAATTTTGTTTGAAGGTTGTTCTAATGTTAGCTTTATGCATGTCTGATGCTTGTCTTGTTGCAATTGTTGTTTGCAGGAAAGAAGTCAGATCTTCTCAAGGCTTTGAGGAATTAACTGTAGATGTCTTGGTGATTGCAGCTCTCTCTCTCTCTCTCTCTTTCTCTTCTACGTTCAGTTATCATCAGTGTTTTTAGATAATTTCATGATTTTGATGCATGGCGACAAGCCTGATATTGCAATAGTTTGTTATATGCCATGTCATGACCATTTTTTTTAGAGGTAACGATGAAATTCATTGAAAGAAGGAGTACAGAGAAAATAGAAAAAACTAAAAAATACAATCACAAGAAGCGGTCTAAAAGGGTTAGACCACAAAAGCTAAGCAAAAATACACAAAGCTGAAAGAAAACCATCAAGCATACAACTTATTCCCCAAAAAACCTTCTCCTCAAAAATAGAAAACCCCGGACATTGAGTTGTCAATCTCGTTTTTGGCAAGGAAATCAGCCACGCCATTTGTTGTGCGTCCAATATGAACGAAGGAAACATCCTTTCCCGATGTTAACACCCTAATTTCCCTTGCTGTGGTAATCATTCTCCAGTGTGGTCGTTTTTGACCCATAGCTCACTTAATATGGCATGACCATATTTTGATATTTGAATGCCAGTCAATGCATGTTCATGAATAGTGAAGCATGGATATTTATCTTTAATTTATTTATTTACTTTTGTGAAGGTTGAGATATTGCAAAATTTGGTCATCATTCCACCAAATATTGTGAAAATGAAGATTTTGGTATATAAATGTTTGGTGGATAAACCCCCTTTTCGACACAACATAACCTTGTTTATGCTCTCTTTTTGGCAGGAGGCTTCTCATTTAAATCAAGGGAAATTAGATTTGGGTTTTAAGCCTTTGGTGAAATATGAAGGTATGTTCTTCCAGACATACATCTGTCTTGTGGAATTGGATAGAATTTTAAAAATAGTTAAATGAGTTGATATTACGGACTTTCAATGGGAACTTGGACAAATGGTAGGATCTTTCAGTATGGGATATTTTGTTGCATTCGTGATCAGCCAAACAGAATTGCCAAGGAACAAACTCATGAGTTGAGAATTGTATACATATTCTTTGGCCAAGAATCATACTGTCGTCCCCGTTAGAACGGGGGGTTAGCTTGAGCTATAAATTGTCCCCTACTGCTTGAGGGCCATACTCAAGAGTTAAGAGCTACTTGGTTGCCTAGCTGGGAATCATACTTTCCTCCCATCAAGTGGGGGTTAGATTGAGCAGAAGAACAAACTCAGGAGTTGGGAATTGTATGTGTATTCTCTAGTTAAGAATCATATTTCCTCCCCATTAGAGTGTTGGTAAGCTTATGCTACAAATAGACACCTGGTACCTGAATGGCATGGTTGCTTCAAAAGGTGTATATTGGGTTTTGTCCCTACCTCCTTTTTGTGTTTATTAATCGTCCCTGATTTTATTTTTACCATCTATCCAGGTTAGCTTTCTGAGTTCCACTTCTCCACTCAACACCATAGAAAAGTCATATTGATTCCACGTGATCCACACTAGTGTTGACCATGGAAAGGATCCTGAATCTGGGTCTAATCCAACCTTTTTGTGAAATAAGAACCTTGGAGTCCAGAAGAAAGGGAAACACAACCAGCCGCCCACTCTAGAAAAGGCTGAAATGGCCACGTGTTATCCCATACTTAACAATGATGATGCTCACTGGAAAACATAACACCTATATCCATGATATTCTTTGTCACTCAACAATCTATCATGTCCCATCTTACCACACCAATTCAAGTATTTGATGGCCTCCCCTTTATTATATTCAGCAACCGTTAGGCTTCCTTTAATCACATGTTCCTAATTCTATCTTTTAACCAATCATCCATCTTAACTGGTTGATCTTCATGAGCATTACTTTATTAACTTCTCTTTGTCACCTAACACTCCCCTAGCATGCCCACACTTCTATGTTGCATAGACTCTTCAAGATGTGTGATGCACCCGTGTCAAACACTCATAACCATTTTCCATGAACTCTTCTAGTACTTTTTTTAACGTTGTTTTCCAAGATGACTAAAATATTTCAATACATTTCTCCTCTTAAATTAAAACATTGATATGTTTATCACTTGATTGTTTAGAGTAAAACTAGTACATTATCTTTTATAAATGCTATTTTTACACCTTATTTTCGTTGAAAATAAACTTAGATTTAAGTTTATTTAATTATGGTACATTGTCCCCATGTTTTTTTTCTTTTTGGGCGCAGGGGGGGGTGGGGTGGGGGGTGGGTGGACATTGCATCTGTTGTTGGAGTGCAACACTCATAAACATGCAACTTAGCTACATTTATACCACCATACTCCCATCCTACACTTGGTGTGTTCTTCTGTTTATTTCTGATTTTTACACCTGTTGAATTATTATATGGCGAACTTGATAGATTTATTCAGCTTCAGGACTGATGTTTCATCAACCATCATGGAATTCCCTTGGATAACAAGCTAGAGTAAATGTGGAAGTTGCTTGTACATCACCTGTTTTATGCTGATTCCACAGGACTCTTTTGAGCATGACACTTAACTGTTTTTCTTGCAGTCTCAGAGGATGAGGGGACTTCTTCAGAAGATTCTGAAGAGAAACATGCAGGGCCAAGTCCTTGTAAGTTCTATTTTTTTTTAAGTATTCTGCACCATGACCTTTGGTCACTACTTTCACGTGAACTCAGAATGAGGTAATACAGAAAGGTGTATCAAACTAGTGACTTGCATGAAATGTAGGCCATCATATCAGCCACTTGATGAATGACACCTGCAATCCTGTTTTAACAGTTCTGTGCACATTCTCTGTTTTATTTTACTTGCCTGTATTTGAGTTGCATGAAGTGTAATTCTAACAACTGCTGTTATGTTTAATTATGTTTTTAACTTCCATTAGATGCATAGGATGCATTTTTTTTCTATTCTGTGTACAGTTGCCGTCAGCATTTCCTGTGAATGGGTTGTGTGGTTTCCCCCCCGTACATTGACTGATAAACAAAAATAGTATTCATCTGTTTTAACACCCATCTAACATGGCTCCTTTCAGCTCACATTGATAAAGAGAATCGGGTCAAGAAAAGAGAAGAACAGCGCTTTCCCATTCCTGGGGAGCCTGTCTGTGTGATATGTGGCAAATACGGGGAGTATATTTGTAATGAGGTGATGGTTCTGCAAGCAATGGGACTTCTTCTCTATATTTTTCGTTGCTTGTCCATTTCAAAAAAGAAAACACTTATGCTGCATAGCTGATTTGTGTTATTTGGATATAGACTGGTGATGATATATGCAGTATGGATTGCAAAGCTGAGCTGTTGAAACTTCAAAATCCTAACCCAGCTGAGGTGCTTATTGCTTACGTCTCTGTCTTCAAATTTTAAGGATCATCATCATCATAGAAGTGATCCGATCTTTCTAGGCATGGCTTACTTAGTTCTACTTTTGATTCAGGCCGATCAAAAACCATGATTCTCCACAATTCACAATCCAGCGAAATTAAAAAAACTGTGCTCCATGTTTTCTGTTCCATTGTCAACCTTTGTACTCAATATGAAGTTAATAAATGCATTTGATTCCTGATTACTTTGAATATTAATGTACAGGTAGCTATGAGTGACCATGATTCTCTTGTCAGCATGACAAGGCCTAATGGTGCATTACAGATGACTGAGTTTGCAATGGATTCGCATTTGCTGCCTGAACTTAAGGCGGATACATGGGATTTTGACAGGCATCGATGGAGCAAAAAGCAATCCAGTCTATGTACATATGAGTGGTATGTTATGTTGGTTTATTTGGTGGTCTAGATATCACAGCAAATATAAATGACTGAATGAATATTCGTTATGTATCATTATTTGTCTTTTTTGGCATTCTTCCTGTACTCAAAAGTTGTTAAACAGTGTTTCAACAAACTAGTTCATTCTGATCTTAAAAGAACGAAGAAAAATGAAAAAAAAAAAAAAACAAAAAAAAACTAGTTCACTCTCACCTAACGAAAACCAATTTTGCTATAATATGTGGGCACGCTATTTGGTCTAGTTCTCTTTTTTACAAGGTTATTTAATTTTTTGCTTAATATATATTTTGCTCATCCCTTGACGTGTTTTGATTTATGATCTACTTCCTATCCATCTTTCACATGAGCTCCTTTTGCACATTGCTTCTGATTTCCACCATCTAGAAATAGTATGATTAAGCCTTCTAATTTCCTTTCTTTATTATTTTTTAAATCATGGAACTTTCTGTTTTAAAATTATAGCTCTTTATAGAGATTCAGCTGTTTTACAGTTGGCTGCTTATTTGTTTCAAGTCACACCACCCAAATGAATGTTCTTAAATAAAATGTTTATGTTGCATTAAAGGGATGAACAGCTCTGTTATTTATAAGAATTAGCTTTCTATATATGCCATCTTTTTAAAGATACTAAGCATCATACTTAAATTAATAATTTCTTGTTTAATTTTTACTTAACATAGTCATGAGCTAATGCTATTATCGGTACTAATGTCATAAAAGTGATTCATGTGAATCTCCATGTTCTACTTGAATCTTATATTGTAATGCTTTTAACTTGGTGCTGCTTGACAGATGGTTTATTTATGTATTGTTTACTTATTTATTTAATTCTTATTTGTTGTGAACATTTATTATTTTTGGCTATTTGTATGAACATGTATCACTATATTGTTCTTTTGAGAAGTTGTGAACATATATGATTATATGTGATTTCATATTCAACATTTTATCATTTTAATTGAAGTGTATACCATGGTCGAAATGCTTACTGTTACAACAATAAAGGTCATCAATTTGAGTCACCTTTAGCATTTGTGCAAAGGCACATACATACACTGACAAAAAATAAAGATTCTAATTGTGAATTTTACCATTATAGTTGGAAGTGTAAAAAGCCCGGTCACCTTCCCGGTGATTGTTTGGTGAAATATGTTTCATCACAGACTTCATCCTGTCAGACAAGCAACCAGGTCCTAATTCTTGCCTTCTATTTCATCCTAAATATGTGTATGATGGTATCCTTACTTTGTCTTCCTATCATCAATCATTCCTTGTCTAATGTAGGTATCAGAGGGGAATGTTAAAGCTATTTCTATATCTAAGGATCTTCTTCTTCTGTATAGAAGGTTGTTGAAATCACTCTTGTTTACTATTCTTGTATTTTTTATATGATTTTCAGCTTAGTACTGATATGATGTGTTGAATGTTGGTATCCCAGTCTTGGTGGAGAATTTATGAGACTATCATTTTGTTAGCTACTTCTTGATTTATCACATGTTTGTGCCTAATGAAGTTTCAGAATGTCTTGTGATTTATCACATGTTGGTGCCTAATGAAGCTTCAGAATCTCTCCATGCTTGATTTTGTTGCATTCCAGGATGTGATGACACTTCTTTGAATCTGTTATGATTCACTTAGAAGCTATATATCAGGTCTCCTTTTTCTTGCAGTAAAAAATATGTATATATATACATATATATAATTGAAAATAGATCATAAGAAGGGAGGAATGTGCTGAATACATCACATTTGTCCAAAAGGTACTTGGTAGGAGAATTAGATGTTATGAGCCTCTAGCAGCATGGAACTTTAGGAAAATTTTAGTTCACGAGATAAATACTAGATCTCGTTGTTGGTTACTTGTGCTACATGGACATTTTTAAGAGCCACATACAGCAGGTTTATACAGAAGATCTGGCCTTAGTCCTTCCTTCAGCTTCAGTAGCATCATTCTTTCCCAGGGATCCCTGAAGATGCTTAACTTTCTTTACTATTTATTTTTAAGACCTGAATTATCTTGGAAGTTCTGGATGTTTAGAACATCTTCTGATTTATCTGTTGTATCCATGGAGTTAGAACATGCTCTAATTGATTTGCTGGTTTTCAGGTTTATGTTATTGAGAACTCATAGTTGTCATGTAATTAAGAAATTGAAAGTTTGAGTTCCCTTTTCTTCCCACTATAAGACTGTTCTTCTCTAGATGGTGGAGAGGAGAGCTACATTTGCTGCTCTTTCAATGGTTGACTCTGTTGTGCTTCCCCTAGTCTAGTGGCTAGTCATTTTCTTTACTTCTTGATGATATACCGATATTTGCTTCCATCATTCTAATTTTGTCTGCCGTCATGAGATACCCTGAATCAAATGGTTGAGGAGGATTTGACTGTTTGCATGGAATTCTGCAGCAGCATGACTGAAAGGCAGGGTAAACAGTGGCTTGCATAACATGCTAAAGCTTTCGTATTCCATTTGAAATTTTGGGTTGACAGATGAGGAATTCTTTGTCAATGCTATTTTCCTTGTGATGGGTACTTGTAAAGGAAGATAAAGAAGAATTATTGTGATTGAATTATACAGTTGTTTCTGTACTTGAAGCACAATGCAAATTTCTATGTTCTTAGAGAAGTGTTCATTTACCTTTTACGCAATTCTTCTGAGTCTGGTATGTGAGTTGAGACATATAAAATCATATCAAACAAAGAAAACAAACTTAGATTCAAATAAAAAAAAAACACTGGTAACAAATTAACAGTGGGTTTTATTTATACTGTTTCTTCTCCTCCTTTGGCATGCATAACAAACAAGAAAAATTCTTCGATTTGCCACTTAACTGTTGTTTTTTTCTTGCATGATTATCTGTTTCTTTTTTTCTTTTTCTTTTTTTTCTTGTTAAGAGTTTCCTCCAGCATCATTAGTATTTTTACTCATGCAGATGCCACAAAATAGGAAAAGGTTCATCAAGTGCAAAATGCAATACCTGCCGGAGTTCATCAAGTTTGGCGATGTGCCTTGAGTGTAGTACAATCGTATGCGACAGGTTTAGTTTTTAACTTTTCCGGTAGATGGTCCAATATGTATTCATCATCATGATCAAGTTTATTTATCCCATCAGATGTTAACATTGATTTGGCAATTTTTTCTATTAGATGTCTGACACTCGTAGGACTTGGAACCTGCAACTTGTAGTTACAACAATTAACACTTACCAACTGCTACAGGCTCTTGCAACAAAAATATTGATCTCAATTCCCAAATACTTTGAAAATTGTGTGATATGCTTGAAATGTTTAGATTTATAAAATTGGTTCCATAGTCTCTGCAAGTTAGTATTCCACAAAATCAATGTCTATATAACAATTTTCCATCTGTAACCTTTGACCAGAGCTGGTAATTTTAACACCACTTGCATCAGATTCTTCTTATTGAATCACTTCATAAAGAGCCTTTAGATTAGCCATTGAAACTTAAAATACATCACAAGCTTTTACAAAAAGTGCCCTCATGTGTCAGGTTAGGAAACTTATTCTTCAATGGAAGGCTAGGATCAATATGAAACTACTATTGGTGCAATTTGCAAATTCTGAGACCCCATATTGACCATACTAAGATATGTGGTTTGTGAAATACAATTAATTTTCAAAAATGAGCACTAGACGAAGGTTTCACATCATTTCAGAAATCGAGCTTCAGTTCAACCAAAAAATTCTGTCTTGCTCATGCTTTTCAAAGATTTCAAAGCTTTCTCATTAAGTCCAAAAGCTCAGGTCGCCAAATTTTTCAATATGCACTTTGCAAAAAAACTTATGCTCCAGGTTGGAGTCCTGTAATCACTCGATGCCCGCGGCTTGCGAGGGGTTGTGTGCATCCGGAATTTTACCCAATGCCCTCATACTTGGAGAGAGGTGGGGGTCTTGGGACTCTATTGTCAAAAAAGAAGTGATTTACAAAACAACTTGAAATCCTTTTTCAAACTATGAGCATTAAAGATTCATACTGTTCGTCCCTGTTACAAAATATGTACAAATAACATCTGGACTTTGACTGTACATCAAGTCGACCTGCTTTTAATGTGTTGTTGCTGTTCCAACAGACAATAACCTTCCTTGTGGTTCTCTTCCTGCAATGTGTATTCTGAAAAGCTTTTTTGAAAGTCCTTTCTCCTCATCTCTGTCTGTATCCTTTCTTTTTTTAAATTTGAGCAGCTCACAAGCAATATCTACTTTGAAAGTTCATATTGGTACTGATAAGAAATTTACTCCTAACTAGAGTGGGGGCATATGTCTGACTACTGTTAGTGTAACATATGATTTGACTTGCAAAAGCGCAGTGGACACTGGAATGAACATTTTTTCATCATGTGTTTTTATGTGTTAAATTGAAGTGCTTATGAGTGGCTCAAATTTATGAAGAACTTGAACTGGCAAGCTTTACAAGCACAACAATGAGCACTTGCCAACTGTGCTACAGACTTCGAATATCTGAAAAGAAAACCTTTAAATGAAAATCAATTTTTTCATCATTTGTGGTGTATGTGTTTTTTTTAATATTGTATCATTCATGTTGAAATACTGTATCTGTGTTTGTTAGTGATGATAATATCAAATTGTAATTAAGATATTTTTTCTTGCCATTTATCATTCTCGATATTGGAAACTGGCTATAAACAGAACTTTTTCCTAAACAGTGCAGGTCATTTGATGGAGCATGTTCTTGCACATCCCTCCCATCAACAATTTTATTCTTATAAGATGAAGCGTCTGGTAAGAATGTTTTTGTCTGATTTACTTTCCCAAGTTGATATGGACATCCCTTTTTTTGGGAAAAGGAAATTTATATTATCTTCTTTTCTGTATATTGATCTCCATCTTAATGTAGGTGAAATGCTGTAAATCAACATGCAATGTTACCAACATAAATGATCTTTTAGCTTGCCATTACTGCTTCGATAAAGCTTTTGACAAGTTCTATGATATGTATACTGCCACATGGTATGTTAACCTGTAAGCTAACAATGTCTCTCTCTCTGAAAGGCTTCTTCACTTGAAAACTTGTGATTTCTTAAAAAAATTATATTTTATAAATCCAACGAATGACTAATTTTATCAATATGGAAGAAGCAATCTGAGGTTCTGAACACTAGTTTCTTCAATATGATAAAAATAATGTGTTCCAAATATTTTCTGATGAAAGGATAATAGCAATGTTCACGAACTGCATTGTTGCAAGTTCCTAGAATAACTAGTCCATTGATTATAATGCAAGAGACAAATGATGTCTTCTACATGGCCCAGAGAAATAGTGTTTTCTTTGCTAGTGCCTAAGCAGTCAAATAATTTACATGAGGGACCATTTTGTCCTGCTTCATGAGGGTGTATATAATGTCCTGATTTCATATTTACGTACAAGAACAATTTTTTTGGCCATCCAGACATTGGCTTGGTGGACCTCATAAATTTCTACTTGGGTTAATAGTGAAGGCATTAATTTGACAATCAGCCAAATGCTACAAAGGGATGTTCTCCTTGTTTAGGGGCATGGAAAGTACTCCCTGGAAATAATAAAATTTTAACTGAAAATGGGAATTGTTATTTTCAAGGTAAGTGCTTACCTTCATATCCATTCAAAAAGATCCATTAGAATGTGGACCAAGAAATGAGAGTTGGCTTGAAGGTTTCTAGGATACCTCCCAAGTAGGGATGACAACGGGCCAAGCTCAAGGTAGGCTTCTGCTATGCCAAGCCCAAGCCCGATATTGACAGTGAAAGCCGAAGCCTGTCATAGGCTTAAGATATATGCCCAAACTCGAGCGCGAAGAGCTCGATGAAAATCCCAGGAGAAGCCTGAGTAAGATATAAAACCTACTTAGTATGAGAAACGTGTATGTCACAGTACTTGGTCCTTTTTCTTGTTCTTTTTTTTTTTTTAATTTTCATTGAGCCCATTAAAAATCAACCATGCGAATTGATAGTAGATTTGATGAGCTACAGTTAGTCCAAATTTCAGTCTAAAATTCAATTTATAGTCATTTAATCTTGATGATCAAAATCACCATGCATCTTTGAAAAAGAATTCAAAGACGCTAAATTTCAATCACTAAAATCAAGTGATTACAAATTTACATTTGGGCTTAAATTAGGTGCATTTGTAATTCATCAAGTCTACTTTCAGTTTGTACAATTGATTTTTGTAGTAAATTTCATGAAAATTTAAAATATCTAATATAGATTTAAAATATAAAAAATATACATGACAAATTCAGGCCTGGTATCGGGCTTCAAGCCTGAGCATTGATATGTTTGAGCCCAATCAATTTTTAAAAGGGCTTCTTTAAGGCTGAAGCTCAATCCGGGTTAACTATCAGACTATTAATGAATGCTCAAGCCTATTTTTCTCAAGTTGGACTTCCTGGGCTTTTAGGTTTTGGGGTCAAATTGCCATCCATAATTCCAATTTTTGGGCTTATGAAATTGGTTGCAGAGATCACAAACCAGTGGCCATTAATTCCCTCACCATGTTTTCAAGGGGGCCCTCTTCCCACAGTAGTTTTTTGCTGTTTGAATTTTGATCATTCACAACCGCATTGGCACTGTTACGGTTCTCATATGCTAACCACAATTGTGCAGTGGGAATGTCTCTTTTGACCATTTTACCTTAATCATGGAACAGGAAAGGTGCTGGACTTTCACTCATCTGGGGTTCCATATGTTGTGATGAGCACTTCGCTTGGTACATCCAAAACCCTAGAAGGATATATATTTAATGTCTTGAGATATTAGCAGTCAACAAACTTGTTTTGCTGGTGATATCTTTGTGTACAGGCATCGAATGAATTGCTTGAATGCAGATGTAGAAGGCAGTGCATGTATTATCAGCAGAAATGGAACAAGTGTTAAGCATGGGCAGCTCAATGACTTCATTTTTTGATGATCGGTGGTGTTGCTAGTGCACATATACTGGTTGCCATGGTTTGATGAATTCACTTCTTAAAAATGGGTTTCACATTATCTTGTCCAAAATGCCAAACCCTTACCTTTCTTTTCCCATCTCTATATAGCAGTTTTGGCATGTATCTGACTATTACAGGTACACATTTTGTAAGCCTAATTCTAAGCTGCAGTCACCGTACATTTGTAGAAAGTGAGTGCTAAAATATATAAGGAAATAGTATATTATTGATATTTTTTATTGGAAAAAATCTGAACATATCAATGATTACACCAATTTAAAATGTATCTCTGGCATTTTATTATCTTTGAAATGATAAGAATCGGTAGCACACAGTTGGAGGAGATCTCATAAAAGCTAATGTTCGAGTCATGTAATCATTTTAATTAGTATTCCCTCTGTCCCAAATTAGTTGTCCTATATGGATTTTAGAATTGTTCCAATTGTCTCATTTATATTAGAGTAGTATAAAGTAAGTTGAAAATGGATGAGATCACATGGAGTGTTAGTCTTATATAGCGAGTTTTTTAAAAATTACAAATATTTCAAATGAGACAATTAAAATGAGACGGAAGAAGTATATTAAAAGAAGATCTCTATGGACCTCTTAGCAAATCTGACTCCTAGAAGTTAAAGATATCCAATTTATGAAAGATTAATGATCAACTTGACCATGTAGGTAGTTTCTATTTAATGGATTTATACCTCTCCATGCTTAATCTGGTTATTGTTGGTTACCTTGCAATTGTTATTTTAGCCCTCAGTGTTCAAGTTGAATCTTGTACATGATAAATCGATGTTGATGATCCCAACTTGTAATTATTTTTAGGTCTAGAGGTATCGAGGCGTCACACCCGACTAATCTTCAGGGGGTGTGAAAATCCTCCAATCCGTAGACACTAGGTAAATCTGCAGGGAGTGGCCTTCATTGGAGTCACCAAGGATTGAACCTAAGACTATCCTGAAATCTTGTGTCTCAACCACCATACCAACCCCATGGGGTCTTCCAACCTATAATTTTGATAATACCATGTGGATTATGATGTGTATACATGTAGGAATTGGTATTTCGTTGTGTTTGTATCAGGCCAAGCTGATGGGAAGAGTTGCAATCTATCATGTTTTTTTTCCCACTTCAATCTACGTCTTTAATGGCTATCCCCCTTTCTTACAGTCCACTTATAATATTTTGATTTTTCATATTTAAGTTGGACAGTTAAAATTAAGAAATTTACTAGTTAGAAACCATGAATTTTAAGAAACTTAAATGAAACTGACTGAATTAAAATGGGACAAGAGCTTCTAGCATATTTTGTAAGTAGTCCATGTTCCCATGATGATAAAATTTAAATTGAAATGTCTCCTTTTTTTCATCTATTACTTCTATGCTTAATGATCCAAAATCATCTGTGAAGCACTTCACAAGAGATCCATGTGCAATCTATATCATATATAAATCTTAATTAATATCAAAATTTTATATCTAAAAGATCGCTTTTTCTTCTAGGCTTGTCCTTCCATATTACTTTTCCCAACTGCAGAAAACTTCGTCTATATTTAAGATTATGTTGGACAATGTGTGTATTACTGTCAGAAAACGCAAGAGGAAGAGAGTTAAATGAGTTTGGATAGATAAGGGGGAGAAAGAGAGAGTTGTAAAGAGAATCTATGAGAAATGGTGGCAAAAATTGCTTATTGATATGATTATCTAACATTCAGCGGCACACTCAATGTGCTGTCACGTAGGTTGACAGCCATGGAATATTATTGAGTTGAACAATTTTCAAATGTAACACGAGTGACACAACGGATGAAAACAAAGCTCATTTGAACACAAGCCAAACTAAAAAAGGCCCTCGCATGGTTCTTGTAGTTTTTCAGTCAAGACACTGCCTGTGCAGTCGACTTCTCGGTTACGTGCGCATCACGAAAAAAAAATAACAATGGAGATATAACACTTCTGTATATAATTCAATCCTGTTTTTCATAAAACTCAATGATTTGGATGAACCATAACTTATATAGATCACAAAAAATGCACATACAGGTAAAACACAGAGCCCCTCTTCCTGGCCGACAAATTTGAGCAAGGAAAAATTGTGGCAGCACCACCCTCCTTTCCATTTTTCTGTAAAGGAGAGGGCTCTAATTCATTCATTCCACCCTTCCTAGAACAAGGCAATCATATCGAAACAACAACATTATTTGTCTATGTTGTCCATGTATCGTCACACTTCCGACGTCGGTGGCACCACCCGACCCCGTGCCCTTGATGCTTCAATCCTTGCTGCTACCTCTGCAATCACCAGCCGTGTCAGCAGAAGCCCTGCCACCAGTGCCGCCACCATGAGCATTGTGAACACCTCGTCCCAGCTTGTGGAGGAGATGTAGCCCGTCAGCAATGGACCCAGTGCTGCACCCAATGAACCTGTCCCATCTATGATTGCTGTTACCGTCGCCAACGCCCGTGAGTTCCCATTCAATGATGAATGAGTGCCCAAGTCAGCAGACACTGCAGTCGTGATTAGGGCATAGGGTCCATTGACGAACATACCGGCAACAAACATGAGTGCCATGTTCAGATACAGCGAGACTTGTCCATACATCCGGTACAAGAAGAGAGCCGGAATCGCACAATACATGAAGCTCGCTGCTGTTATGGCTCTGGCATCAAGCCGGTCAGAGATATGGCCTGCAAGGATTCCGCCCACCACCCCTCCAACATCAAAGATGGTGGATAAGTTGCCAGCCGCCTCATCAGATAAATACTGACCATCAATTGCTGCAATGTGACAATGTGACAAGATTAGAAAGGGACACCAACATCAACCCAGAAGTTTCAAGCAAATGCAGTTTGCATGGGCATGAGCTTCAAAACAAAGGAATCAGCATATTCCACAGACATTGGACACCAAGTTGTCAGTATGGACATATACTTAAAAAAAAAGAGAAAACAGATTCTTTTTATCCATTTGTCCATATTTCCATACAAGGGACTGAATGATCCTCAATCACAGGAAATATGTAGGCATCATTGACCCATCCAAACGTGGGACCCTTGGCGCAGCATTGGATTATAATCTGATGTATCATGCTCAATGACTATCACCTACTCTCCACAGTAATCAAAAGAATTTGATTAAATATCTGCAAATGGAAAATCAGCAATAGCCCACTCACGAAAGAAGGGCAGGCAAATTTTGTATTACTACCATATTCCAAGTTGGGCTAGTTATGGTGGCCATCAGATCAACAGTCTGGATTACCAAGCAATAGGTCTGGCCAGATTTAATGCTTGACGATGTTGTGCATTCATGTGTTGAGGATACTAAAATATCTATCCATCTATCTATTTGTCTGCATGTGTCTCCAGGAGTTTAAGCCACTTGAGGTCAAACTAAATCAAATCAAGCCCATTGGAACCAGCAGTATTTTTTAATTTTGAATGCAAGGATTTTAGCTGCTGTCACTTTTGAGAATCTCATGGTTACTGCCCTAGTGCTCCCTATGGTTTGTAAAATCACCCATGAAAAATGAATGAAACTTCAGTATCAGTTGGGTTGGGAAAATAAACAAGAAAGAATTTATACCTGTATGGCTAATATAGAATGGTAGCCAGTATAGGAAAGTATATGCCACCAACTTGGAGAAGAAGAGACAGAGAGCGAAAGGTGCAACCCCAGGAATCTTCCATGCCTCTATGAACCCAACAGGTCTCCCCTTAACCTCGTTCCCCTCATCCAAAAGGGGATCTGTAATTCCTTCTTTCTTTGGGGACTTCAATAATCCATCCTCATTGCTGTCAACCCCTACACTCATAGGACTGATGGGCAAAAACAGAAACACTGTCAACCCAAGAAAGGAAATAAGGAACCCTGGAACAACAAAAGACCAGCCCCATCCATATTTCAGTAATGCCGCAGCAATCAGTGAACCCGCAATATTCCCAACAGAAGTGTGTGCATTCCATATCCCCATAATCAGGCCCCTTTTACTCTTTCCAAACCAGTTGCCGACTACTGCAACCACAGACGGCCATCCTGTTGATTGTAACAGTCCCGCAAACATCTGAATTACTAAAAAGTAGTAAAAACTGTGGATGTTTAGCCAGTAACCGGCACCAAAGAGTGAAGTGAAAAGACCAGTCCCAATCATTCCTACGGTCAGGAAGATTCTTAAATCCAGTCGATCCCCTAAATGTCCGGCGAAGTACATACCAATGGAGTACAGTGAGAGGAATGCAACGTCAATTTCTCCCAACATGGCAGTGCCATCTGAACTGTCAAATGGAGCCCATCCACTCTTGAGAGACTCTTTATCATGTGTTAGACTGGTGGGACGAAGAAAACGTGTTCTTGGTGATGGGACAAAGCTAAATTCCCCTGACTCAGGATCAAGGGTGCTTTTTACAATGCTTGTGGTTTTTCTGGTGGCATGGTAGCTCGCATACGCAAAAAATGTTGTGATTAAGACTATGCCCTGGTATGTTCTTAAGGAAAGAGTGGATCTCTTGACATGTTCTATAAATCGAATGCCTGGAGGCTTATGATTGCTCGTCTCAATTCTTGAGTCCTCTGAGAAACCCATTTCAGTCGTTGAATCTGCCAATGATCTCATAAATAACAAAATGTACAGTAAATACAGCTGGTGACACGATTTATGGGGGTAGTGAGATTTGTTGCTCTTCTACAAAAACAGGAAATCCATCTGAAAGCCATGAAACAAAAATTCAAGATTATAATGGAGCCACTGTATATTGGATATGCGACCAATAAAGAAGTGCAATAGAACTACTTTTGATTTTTACAAAAGAAGTATAGCAGTTTTTTCTTCTTTTCCTTTCTTTCCATTTTTCTTAAATTGTAACATAATTCTAACTCACCAATTGTTCATTGAGTTACCGTCAAGCATTGAACACATAAAACAGAGGTTAATTGGGGTGCTTTTGGGAAGGCCAAATACATGCTTTGCAGTATTTGGTGATCATCCACAGGAAGAAATATTTCAATATTCGATGTTTTCTAAGATTGAAATGCAAGTAAATTACCTTGAGTAACGCAGACTCAAGAACAGGAGAAAGTGGTGACAATCTTGCAGTTGGAGAATCAAATTAGCTAATTTCCAATGCCGCCTTTGAAGAACTGTCCAGAAAGTTATTTATGCCTCTGCATTCAATGAACCAGACTAATCAGTAGGCTATTTAATCAGAATTCTACCCAGAGAAAAAAAAAAAAAAAAAACAACTTCTGCACCCTATTATCAGCACTAGGAAAGGGAAATACCATTCAAAGAAGTATTAGGAAAAGGAACTGAAAAGGATCACAAGTTCCTCAACGTCCGAGGCACTTTTCTTCACTTCTAGAAATTGTGTTGTGGTTTTAAATCGTTCAGGGAAAATATATGCTCTTTCTATGGAAATGACAGTGATTTACACGCCGAGTTTTCTCCCCTTTTCCCTAATAGAGAAAATCCCAGGCCTTATATCGGCCACTTCCCTTTGTGAGAGAAAAAAGTCTCCCGATTATTAAGCCTATAAATAACAGAATTTGGCTATAACATTTTAAACTGCTATCAAAAGCTCAAAACAACCAAAACTACACTTATAAAAAGCAATAAAAAAAACAGAGAGAAGAAAAAGGCCCATAAAAAATATAGAACCATTCACAACAACCCACCAAAATCACTAAAAATTCAAAAAAAAAAATCTCTATTCAGAGTCAACCAATTGAGAGAGAGAGAGGCCAAAGACTATTAATCGGATTAGCTTCCAAAGCCTATTTTTCTGATCCAATTCTCAAAACAAATTAATTCTTTCTTAACATAGTTATATAATTAATTCCTTCGCCAGAAATCTCCCAATTTTCAGGATATTTAGTCAATTTACTCTGCTACTAACTGCTCATATCAATCATCGAGATCAAAAACTCTAATTTCTATAATTTCTAATCTCCAAACATCAACATTATCATACATACTCTAAGACGATGGAATTCTAGCTTCAAGACGGACGATTGAAAACCAGCTAACGACTCTCAAATAAGTTCAACTTTAAAACAAAAACAAAAAAAAGACCTCTCTTCCTCTCTCAGAAGAGCACGTGGAACGAATAAGAGAGAGAGGGGGAGGGAGTAAAAAAAGGACGGCATTGCGTTGGACAGGAAGAAAGAAAAAATCGGAGAGGAACAGAGAGAAAGCATACCGAAGAGAGAGAAGCAGCGGCAGCAGAACAGGAGCGGAGGTAGAAGAAGAAATCTCGCTAGAATTAAGGAATGAATCCATCGGAGGTGGATTCTTAAGGCATGGCCCCTTTGTTTTAGAAAATCTAGAGTTGCGAAAATACCCTTATGATTAGTATTAAACTTCAAAAATTAGCACTCTCTTCTTTAATCACTTCCCCCTCGTCTACCGAGTTGGACTTGGCTTTGACCGATAATTTATACAAGTCTCGTCTCTCGAGTCTCGACTCGAATGCTTAAAAATTAAGTCGAACTGTTTGACTATATATATATATATATATATATATATATATATATATATATATATATATTTAATCTGTTAAGCTTCATATATGATACTAACTCTTTGGTTATACAATTCAAAAGCTCAACGGTTTAAAAATGAATGTTTTAAATACTTAATTTTAGTGATAGGAGTTTCTTAAATAAGTATTTTGAAGATTTTTTTTTATAGTGGCTGACAAAATATGCAAAGCAACGGGCAGAGAAACAAAAATCCAACATCACACCACTTTGACATATAAATTTCGACTGATATTTTATACATTAATTAAAAAATTCAAAAGTTAAATTGATATTTTTAAATTTTGACTGAAAGTTCCAAAGATTTCAATCTATAGACTTCAATTTCTCCGTCAATTGATAAATACCTATATCAGCCAAGACATGGACATATGCATGATAAGTGTGAAAAAGAAATACAAATTTGAATTTGTGTTCATTTAAAATTACAGTTTTTAGAGTATAAAATATATTAAATTGGCTAGTTAAAATATTTTAAGATTTTACTTTCCTTCACTTAGAATGCATTTTCCATGTCTAAAAATAGTTGAAGAGTAACAAAGGACCAGTTTCATCTTCAATTGGCACTATAATTTAAAGCTAATAGGCCCGTAAGATAGACCAAGTACCCTCAGTGATAGACGTTGAAAGATAGCATCCTCTTATAATAAAAATATGTGGATTAGCTGAATAAAGAATCATTTATTGTATCAAATTGTTGAAAATAATTTTTTTTATTTTTTAATAAAATAATATTTTTTATTTATAATACTCAATTCAATAATTAAGATGCATAAAATAAAGACAAAAATAATAAGTATAAATTTAAATAAAAATAACAATTCCAACTGTAAAAATGTATGGAAGCATTTTGTAGTTTTTAGTTTCACCCTGCTTTAATTAATCTAAATTTTAGTTACCACGTTCGTACAGTGGCGAGGCAATATAATGTGCCAAAGGCGTCTGCTACTGCAAGAGTTCAAGGGCTGTCGGCAGCGCAGTCCAATAAGGAGAGCTGGGGGTGTTCTCGTAATATTCATGAAAACAGAGGTGATGAATTAGCCGGGTGGGAAGATGCGAAGCGGAGAAAGCATATGCCATGCGTCAAAAACAGTTAAATGAGTATATTCGGACGAATCATGCCTACCCCAATCCGCATATTCCTCCCACGAAGCAGTGTGGGACAGCTTGCCAAGTGTCATTGGAGTCAGATATGACACGTAAAACTATTGTATGACGTGGCATCACAGGTGGACAATAAAGAGATACAGATGGACCCAATATGCGGTTTCCAAGAACATTCATTTTTCTTGGCCTCATTTTAAGTTTGCTTATCCGACTTGGCATTCAATATCATTTTTTTTATATGAATATTTTATTGCTGAAATTGGTCTCACGACTTTCCAATCACAAAGGCTTAAAGAGAAACCAAGGAAGTGTGGCCCCCCGTTTTGAAGGACGTTAACATCAAAATTGACGTATACCGCTAGAAGTAAGTGCACATTTTGTCTTGACTTTTATGCACCCTTCCGTCCTCAGCACCATATTTTTCAACATTTATATACCCTAATTCAAACGTAAAGCAGCAATCCTGTCGTCTTTTCAAATTACAATTTTTGGCAGGTTTGACATAATAGTAGAAAAAGTTTTGATGATTATAAAAATTATAGGTATAAATAAATTATTATGAAAATAATTAGATTGTAAAAAAGAAATTTATTGAATCATGTTGGTCTTTAAATTTTTTTAAATTAAAAAGAATGACTGAATAAATATTTTAATTTATCATAATTAATTACATAAGAAAAAATGCATTAAATGAAAATTATAAAAGACGAAATCTAAGTTTGAGAAAGTAAAATTAATTTTAACAATATAGAATGATCGTAATATGAACTCCACATAGGGCTTTATATGCGAAAACAATTTTTAAAAATAAAAAATTATGAAATAAGAGAAGTATTTTGAGAGGAAAGGAATATTATTTTATGAAAGAGAAAAAGAGAAGCCGCTGACAGCCATGGCATTTCCATTAAATTCATGCGTGTGGAACAAGTAAATTTATAAACAAATAATGGATATGAGTGTACGTTTCTTTTTAGTTTTTGCTAGCAGAGACAGATCAACGAGATATCTCATTTGATGATTGATGATTTTATAATTCAGTGCCCATGATAGATCATTTTATATATAAAATAAATAAAGTTTTAATATCAAATGATAATCTACACTACAAAATTTTAGCTTTAGACAATTAATTTTTTAAAGTTAAAAAATTAAGAGATAGGATATATAAATTGAAGTCAAATTTTATATTCAACCTTTCTCTTTTTAATACAACATGCAGCTATGGGTTCTAAGATTTATTTGATGTCATGTCTCATTAAAGAGTTTAATGTTCCAAACATGATATTCTCTTCTTTCGACCCTCAGTCTAACTCATTACTCTGCTGACCAATCCAATCCCCTCAAAGTTTTGCTTTGGACTTGGCCCACTTGACCAAGTCCAAAAGGCCTTATGCTTGTGTCATAGAGAGTCTTAATAATCAAAATCTCAATGTAGTTTTTTTATGGGTATATAAGAAAATAATGAGATTTATTAAATAAAGTAATAATAGATTTATTGAAAATATTTTTTTAATATATAGTCCATCGAAGAGTACATTAGCCGAATCAATCGATCTATATTTTTTACAGCTAAAAACTTTAAATGTTAAAAAATACTTTAAAATGATTAAATTTGAAAGGTATAACCTATACACAAGTAGCTCAGTTACTCTAAGCTTATAAGGTTAAATTACTCTTGAGTTAATACAATAGATGAGAGTCGCAAATGATGTCACAGTCGTTGTAGGATTAGTTTCACATCTAATGTGAATTGGAAATATCTATGTTATTTAAAATAAAATTTGAGGAATTTAAAATTATAATTTTAGATTAATAAAGATAATTTTTGATAAATCATAGCAAAAACCTTTTCTAATAAATCTATTCCATTGGTATCTCATTTCATAGACTCTAAACTTATGTGTGTATAATAACACCATGTGATCTTGTCTAATGAACATTTAACTTTCGGATAGCAATCCTTCCACGGGAATTGTGTGTAATCCGACACGAGTTTTACTGTATTGCCTATTATTCCTTTCGAATTGACTCGCCAGATCACTGACCGGATCATTGCGATATAAATCAGCTCATTAACCGGATCACTTTCTGGCTCACTAAAATTTATCTAAGTGAGACTGTCTTTTCATACAGAATAGCAATTGGATCACTAACCGGATGACTGATTTTTTTTAAAATATTTTCGTACGGTAGTGGAAGGGTAAAATTGAAAATACTCTAAATCACGTGTCTCGTTACACAAAATACTCGTGGGAGAATTACTGTCCTTAACTTTCTCTAAAAATCACAATAGAAGAGTCTTCTTCCAAATCAAGTGAGGACATAAAAATCGAATATCATCACCATTCAATTATCCTATTCTATGACCAGTGTCAAATTTCTGTATGATAAGAATCTCTAATATAATTGAATTAGAACCTCTAACAATAATCGATGGGAATTTATTGTTACAGGTCAAATATTGTAGATTCAAATCTCTTAGGGATATTTGGCTCGTGAAAACACTTTGTTCAATTAAAATAGAAAACATAAAATCAACTCTAACTTCAAATTGATAAAAAATAGCTCAAATAGTCATGATGATTCTTATAAAATCTGATAAATCATAATGAATAATCTATCATTTTCATCGATTCCTCTTCTTAAGAAAATATCAATCAAAATTTTAAATTTAAACTGATATTATATTTGAAGTCCTCTCTTTCAATGTCAATTACGTATACAGTATAAAGCATCAACTTTAGAGGATTGATCTAGTGGTTGAGAGATAAAACTTCATAATTGAAGTCTTGAGTTTAGTCTCCAATGACTCTAATGAAGCACTAAAGTCTTACCACTTGAATTCAACGAGTGTTGATAGAGTCGTACACATATCTCAAAAGACCAGTAGGATCAGGGATATAAAAAGCTACTATTATTAAAAAAAAAATTAACAACCACCCATTCGGCCTCTTTCAGTCTATTGCTTGCAAAGTGAAATTCCTTCAATTATGGAAATGTGAATTGGCAGAGAACACAGAAAGCCCCAAGTTTCTAAGAAAATATGGGGATCATAGCGTATTATTAGTCATCACATCAGTGAACTCCACATCACCATTCAATGGGTGGAAGGAAAGTTGGAAAAAGAGGAAATGCAAATGCCTCACGAAAGGAATAAAGGCACAAATACCCTTGTCATTTTCATTTCTATTTCCATTATTACCCTTCGGGTACAAAACACGTGTAGGTGATGCATATTACCGGTACGTTATGTATGTCTCCTCTTTTAAAAAAAATGGAAAAATAAAAAATAAAAAAAGGAAAAATAACAAGCTTAGGATGAGCATATTCTTTTAAAAATAATCCTAATTTTCGTAGAGTTTTAGGCCATTGGAAATTGAAATTTCGATACATTCTAAAAATCTGTAAAATATCTAAAAAATTTATAACAAAGAAAATAAACATGAGAAAACACTTAATATGGACTTTTTTGTTCTCAAATATCACTCAGTGACATATATTTTATATTAAAATTTATAATTTTTTATTGCAATTTTTAATTTCATAAAAATATTGGAATATTGAAAAAAATAGATAAAGACCCTAAAAACTCTACTGATCACATTAAGGGGTCTTCATTTAATTGTTGAAACATTTATATATCATTTCATTCAATTTTGTTAACAAGAAACTCAAAAATGAAAAGTATCTTAGAAATTTCGACTTTTATTAAGTTTTCAGAAAAATCATATGTACAGACTAAAATCTATCTGAATGATATTTTCCTTTAATTATGTATATCAACAATTATTTCTTTAATTTTACAGGGTTGATAGACTCTACCTCATTGTCTAATACTCTTTCTGGCCCAATTTAATTGTCTGATATGGATTTTGGGATTGTCCAAAAATATTTGTCCCATTTATATTAGAGTATCATAAAGTGTATTAAAAATGAATGAGATCACATAGAGTGTTAGTCTTATATAGAGAGTTCCTTAAAAATATAAATGTTTTAAATGAGACAATTAAAATTAGACGAAGGGATTATTAGATAACTTAAAATTGAACCATTTTAGACTTTTAAAGTATTTCTCAGTAACCATACGGGCTAATGGTGGATGAGCATGGAACAAAGATCTCTCACCAAATAATTGCAGCAAATTTGCAAGAAAATACAAACGAAATTCCTTATTTGAATGTGAAAATTCCAACTCTAAAAAAGATTAAGACTTAATATGTTTGCCCCATCTGTATATTTCACAACCTTTTGCTAAGACTATCCCTTTTATGCTCACATAATAATGCTAGTAACATTACTATTACATAAATAGACCAAACTTTCGGCTAAAACATTGCCTGAATTACATGGAACACAAGGACCCTTAGTCTAGAACTAAAAGAAGCAGCCAAACTTTTTCCTACTAACTCCAATTTGAAGCTGTAAACCTGAGTTTCTTGTCTTTATATCCACAGTGCTTCTGACAGTCACCTCCCTATTGCTTACATCCACCACATAATCCAATAGTCCTGCCAAATATATTAATAGAAAACTTTTCATTAGTCATTTGGGCTAGTTTAAATATTTTAAATCTAGAGAGCAAGGATAATTCTTATTCTCGAGACATAAATCAAATAAATGATTAATAATTGTTCGTTTTCAGTGCCTACTACTTCTTCTTTTTTTTCAATTAAATTGATATCAGCTATCTTACTCTTTGGCATTGAATAATTAAATTATTTCAGTGAGATATATGATATGAAATATAAAATTGAAGAGAGCTCTAATATGAAAACTTAGAGCACTATTGAGGAATAAAATACATAAATTACAGATCAATCACACATAAGAATTCAGAGATTTATGTAGTTCGACAAAATCTGTCTACATTCATGAAGCGTGATGTACGATTCCACTGTAAAAAAAAAAAAAAAAAAACTTAGACAACGGTAACCCTTTTTCCATCTTCTCTACAGAATCTTCTTTTTTCTCTCTCACTAAAAAAGCCCTCAAAACTGAATACCCTAGACAACAAAAAAAACTCTTATATACTGGGCACTATAAATGACACAATCGGGCCATCTGGGTCTTATATAAACACACCTTGACTCAGTAAGAATATTTTGAGCCAAACCCAACAAGAAACAAAGTCCATTTTTAGCTATTATATTTAGATGAATCAAAATTAATGTGAGACGTTTATTGATTTCAATACATTTTGATCTAATGATTCAATTTTTTTTTTCTAAGATGCTCCATTACTAACTTCACTAATATGATAGGACCAACTGCTCATTATCATTACTTGCTACGTTGGACCACAATTGTTTGGCGTGTCCAACAAGCAAGTACATTTCCATCAATACCAATTTTAGTTGGTCGAATCGAACCTAAAAAATCCAAATCCAATACGAGCGGTCGAGAAAATTCTAACCCATTCTATCCAAGTCACAATCGAATAAAGCCTTTAGTTCACCACCTCTAATTTTGCCCATATTATTGTTTTCGGCACGTGGGTCTACCCGCGATCCACTTGTTTGGCCAAAAGAGCTCAAGTTGTATTGAGTCTATTTCACCTTTCAGGTGTTGAAATTTCGGTCGAGATGTAGGCCGAATTTTTTCTCTCTTCTTAATATTTTTTTTCAGAAATCTCAGTGAATTTTTTTAAAAAAAAATTATTTAAAAATAAAAAAGCTGTTTATATATATATATATATATATATATATATATATATATATATATATATGTCGGCTGATATCTAAGTCGATATTCGTTCGATACTGTCCTGCAACCGATATTTTTTTTTTTTTTTAAAGGAAATCGACTGAATTTTTTTTCCTCTGACCAATATTTGCCGTATCTGTCGAGATTTTAACCCCTTGTCCATTTAGGTGATTTTCAAGTCCATTTCTGTCTCAACCATCGTAATTAGCAGAGAGTCATTTTCAACTATGTGATGCATAATCTGAAACACTCATATGGTGAAGATTGGCTAGGACTTTAACATGATACTATTAAAGTTGGTAAATATGATGTATATCAATTGAAACATATTAACTTTTAAAATAATTAATATGGGTATTTGAAGACTGAAGTTTTTAGGTCTTTTAGAACACCTGATTAATTTTTGGAGTACGTGCAAACCTCCCAATCCATAAATTAATATGAGTACTTAATCAATTAAGTACAGGCTCAATACAGGCTCATATTACTTGGTGCATCTCAGTTTACTGGTAAGCTAAGTGCATCTTCCCCGGGTAGAATCAGATTTCTTTTTTTTTTGTGTCATTCAAATAGACCCAACAATTGAGCAGTCATGACTACCGAATGCCTTTATTCTAAGAAAAATTTTATGCTAACAATTGCTGGAAATTTTTTGGAATCTGGGGCGGACGGGGCAATATGCAAATGTCAGAATTTTTTGAACTCCAAAATACCAGCAGGGTCAGTCTTTTGGGCCGAAATGGGCCGTACAATTTGCCCATTTTGGTCTTTTTTTGGTATTTTGGCCAATATTGACTTTTAAAAAATAAAAGAAATTGGGCCCTGAATGAGTCAAAATGATCGATACTTTGGAAAATAATTTTTTGACCCATTAAGGACCCAATATTTCATTCTCACCTAAAATTTATAACTTAGCTTGGGTTCATTGGAGTTGCAAAAGATCAAATCCAGGCCCGAGTTACAAATTTCAGAAAATTATAGACTTGTGAGAGGAGTTGATTTCTCACCGTTGATCTTTGAAATAACGCTGAAAACACGTTGACGGCAATGACTGCAAGCCATGTTTGCGCTCATCACAATCACCTGAACCTGAGTCCCGATTTTACAGGTTACAAAGCCATTAAAAGGTTAAAATTATATGGTTTCGACCATTAACTAATGGTAAAACTTTATAAACTTCACATTCATATAATTATTTATCAAACGCAACAAATTATATAATGTTCATGATGTATTTGATGAGAAAGCTCGTTTGAAAAATCTCACTAGTCCATGCTATGAAGTGAAAATGTGAAAAGTCCCGCCAGTGTGTCGCTTTAAAGTGAATTTTTTTCACATGGCTACGTGTACAGTGTAGATGTCTGGTCCAGATTACGGGCTCAAATCTAACTCAAGTTAGGCCCAAATCCATCATATATTCAAGCAGGCCTGAAGATGAATATTTGACTGATGGGCTGGTCTCAGGCTTACACTTTAACCCATTTAACAACGGATGGTTTGGACTCTAACGAACATGCTACTCCGACACAAATCCTGTGTGTAGGCCTGCTCATGGGCTTAAACCTATATCAAGTTTTCCCAAATCCATCATAAAAAAATTGACTTGAGGATATATATTTGATGATAGGCTGGGCTCACACTTATATTTTAGCTCGTTTAACAATAGATGGACGTGGACTCTTTTAAGAACATGCTTCCTACGTGTTCATGGGCTTAAACCTATCATTGGGCCCAGTAGGTGAGTGTCTAATGTTACAAATAGACTGGAACCCGAATGACTCAAACCCGACTCAAACCCAGCCAGTGATCAGCCCTACCAACATCACAAATAGGTCTGAGATACATGCACTCCATCATGTGTGGCTGCACCATTTCTTCTTCGTCGTATATTAAAAGCTCACACCTAGAACCTAACTACAATTGAAAACTCTGCAAGTGAAACTCACTTTTCTCCTACATAAGTACACTACTAGATAGGTGAAAGCAGGTGAATCACCTGCTTTTGCCTCATCAATGCCCTCTTATGGCAAGGTCACCAACATATAGTATTTGCACTGGACCAACAAATTTCAGCTAATAAATACTTACCATAAATAAATCTAAAATCTCAATCGATTTTTTTTTAATATATTGATTTTGAGCTAATTCAAAAAGATCTAATATTTTATAATTTTTATTATTGCTCTTATTAAATTTCATAAATTTCGTCTAATAAAAATTTAGAACTCACGACTCAAAAGGGTTAAAGTAATGGGTAAAAAAAGAGTTTTGACTTTGATTCTCATCTTATCCCATTCAAAATGGCTATTCTCTCAAGTCACTTCTTGTGCAAGTAGAAGGTTTGCACATGTCTGTAACTTAAACACCTTGCTCGTAAAAAAGTGATAATATTTTTTCCACTTCCACTTTCATCTATGGTGTACCCGTTAAAATGAATTTTCAAATTTGTCCCTACTTCTCAATTCTCCTCTTTTTTTCTTTTCTAAATGCAAGGACAAATTTAGAAACTCTTTTTAAATGAATGTTGTGGAGAAAATAAGTGTGCAAAAATCACTAAACGTAAAAAAATATCTGACAAAATTGTCACACGCTTGCACGTGTGCCATCTGTACTAACGGTAGCATCTCAAATACAGTCGCTTTAGAAAACATCGAGAACTGAGAACCTTGAGGAGCTACAAACGGATAAAAAGATTTGACAAAACCACGTATGGTTACAAAAATTCAGCAGAGAAACGTTTTTTTCAATTTGACAAGTTGAGCAATCGTCCAAGCTTTAGATGACGTAGTCTCAAATCTTATTATAGACAAGTAAATGGGTCGATCAGATAATCATCATAATTATTAAATTTGAATTATTGAAAAAAAAAAACTTATTTTTCATATTCGAGTGAAGAACAGGAATGAGTTGATTCAGGGTATCATGAACAGAGAGAAGAGAGAGAGAAGAGAGAAGAAAAAAGAAGAAGATAACGGTATTGTGTAAAGCTAATTTAAAATGAAGAAAAGAGAAAAAGGACAAGATATGAAGATGAAGAAGTTGTCTTACATCAGGAAGTGTGAGGTTCTCAGCGAACCTGAGCGCTTGATGCTCTGTTACGGCTTCCATTTCTGCAGCTCCAAATCCTTCTTCTCTGCTCTAAATGGGTTCTCAATTCTCTCTCTCTCAGGTGGCGTTGGGAACTGAAGAAGGAAAAAAAGGTGCCTTTTTTCCTGTTTTCCTAAAGCTTCCTTTCGTTTTTCCACACTCTTATTAAAGAGTTGAAAATAGTTGCAAGAAATGATGAGATTGTTGATACATGATTATTTTTTCCATTAAGTGAGTGGATTATGGTCCATCCATATTTTAATTATGATTTTAGGTATTGGGAATTCTAAATTTCCAACATAAGTAACTGAATATAAAAAAGATAAAGAGTGCCAAATTTGACTACCTAAATTAGAAAATTAAAAAAAAAAAAAATTGACTTTGGGGAGGAGAGTACTTTTTAGTAAATATCAAATATAGGAGAAGAAAAGACAATCCCCTTACTTTATTTCTTTTCTTCATGTACAAGGTGTCACTTATTTAAAATGGCAGAATTAACTACATTAATCTTATAAAATTAAATTGTTTTTTTATCATTTGCCTTTTTGGAATTAAGGTTTCTCTAGAAAAAAAGTGCTTCTATTAGTGTCTTTTACAACTCTACATCTCAAGATATTAGACCATTTTTTTTAAAATAAAGATATTGGAGTCTTCTATCTCTAGAAAATTAGAGCATTTTTAAGTATTTGCTGAACAATAGATTAGAGGCAAAAATTTAAAGAATAAGAGATTTTGAATTACAAGATCTTCATTTGTTTAATCTGAATATATAGTTAAAAACTCTCTCTAATCATCATTGATCTTTGTCAATCTAACAACAATTAATCTCACTTTCCTTGAATGATGACTAAACTAGAAGATCTTAATCTTACTAGTTTCTCTTAATCTTAAATTCCAAATTTTCAACATCAAAATCTAATTAAAGAGAGGAGTTTATGAGATGAACCGACCAGTCTCCATTTGAAGTGAATGTAGAGTTTGGAATTGAGATGAACTGTTGATTAGTCCATATAAATTACTGGTAGGTCTACATTAGAATCATTCTACATCAGCTAATTGACTAAATTTGAGAGCTCCACAACACATTGTTTACTATCTTATCTCATTTAAGGTGAAATGTAGGCAATCAACATTAAATTATGCAGCTTTACAATCTCATTCAATGTTTGATCCTGCTGACTAACTCACTGACTTCTTGTCTCATTTTGAGAAAATCTCCTCAATTGTAACACATAAGATGCCCTTCTAGTGAAAATGTGAAATGTAGAGGGTTGTGGCTTAAGGAGGAAAAGGCTGAAATTTAAAATTTTGTTTGAAGTTTTTTGTTTAAATTTATGTGACATAGAAAACAATAATTCTTTAATACAAAGGTGGTTCTTCAAAATAAAAGTTGAAGAGGTTTAGCAGGTTAGTCAGTAGATGCCCGGGCTGAAAAGTCTGGGTGTTCTAATAGATTTTGTGAGACACTAGGACAGTGGACTTTATCATATAGATAGATAGATTATCATGAGGGTTATGGTACAGTCAAGAATGAGACTTACTCAATCATGATAGTTATTGATTTTTTATAATTAAAAATAACTATTTGATAAATATTTTGACGTATCATATTTAATCTAAACTATTAACAATGCATCAAATGAAAATTATGAAAAGTTGAATTTAAATTTTTAAAAGAAAAATTAATGGTGATGTAACACATACGTTTCTTAGATTTTTCCGAAGTTTAGCTTCTATACCATGGAGAATTTTTGAAATAATTTGTCTTTAATACTAAGTGAGTTTGAGAAGTGCTTCTTGAAATTTAAGTTGCTTGAGGAATAAGAGTGACAGATACCTCATAAGAGAACAACAAATTGGTTTGACACCTCATAACATAATAGCATATTGATTTGACAAGGTGGGTTCAGACATACATTGACAACTTTAAGAAGGATTCTGTTCTAATAAAAAAATATTTCATTTGGCCATCTAAGTACAGGTGACAGCTAATGGATGTGTTTCTTATTGTCGTCGTTCGTCGGAGTTAATGGCCAAATAGGGATTGTTGTGAGATTAATCAATTGTATTTCAGATAATCTGTCTACATTTTTTGCTAGTTATCTAGTGATATTTGTCAGTTTATTAGAGAAATTTATTAGCTTGACTTTTTTTATTTTTTATTTTTCTCTACTTTTTCACATTTTCCTTCCTTGGTGTTCTGCCAGGCCATCTTAATATGAGCAAAATCTATTAAGAGATATGAGATGAAGTGAAATTCTCATTTTATCTCTTTCATTATACCGCTTATCAAATACAAGTACAGATAACACGTTATGCATGTATATGTTCTGCATATTGGTATACCGGTACTTGATGAGCGGTACACTGGTAGAGGTAAAATAAAATTTCACCTATCCTGTGTCTCTTAACAAATTTTGACAGTATTAAGATGAGTAATTTTTGTGTTCTATTTCTTAATTTTTTTCTCTCCTGTCGCTTCAAGGTCCTTCATTTTTTAATCTGAAGGTGCTTTTCAGTTTTCATGTCTACAGCTGAGTAACACTTTGGTTGTAAGTCATTGGTAGCCCTTCAATTCAATTTCATGATGGTGAAGAATTATAATTTTAAATTAAATAGTTAGTAATTTATAATAGTTTATTTTCATCCATTACTCATCTACAGTTTTACTTTTATATTGATGGAGCTAACATATGCCAAGTGTCATGTACGAAATTTGTCCGATTGAAAGACTAATAATGGAATCCAGGGTATAAAATGTGGGCGCTCGTTAGGTATCTTCAATACAATAATAGGAATTTTTTCATTAATAATTAAATATTAAAATTTTCTACTAATTTGATAAATTTAATATAATTATTAAATGATTTATTAATGGAGTCAGAATTGATACAGACTCAACTATGGACTTGACTGTGGAATCTATATGTTTGCTTAGAAATTCTAGAAATCTATTTAGCATCGAAATTTTTCCTATTTTTTTAGTTCGGAGTTGTTGGGTTTGGACGTTTATGGCATGTTATGGCCACCGAACCCAACTTTTTTCTTGCACGCCTCTGCACCTGCAGCAGCAGAAGCAGACAATGTTGACGGCCTAATGAATTGTAAATAATAATAATAATAATAATTCAAAAGAGATGTCTTAGATATATAAATAGAGATTATACATGTAATTTATCTTATCTTATCTCTAATAAGTTTTTTTATTATGGTTAATGCATGGGTTACGAATAACTTAATTTATCATGTTTTATTCTGCGCCATTACAGTCTTATGGGGTTAGAAATGCTTTTTTTTTTTTTCTACTTTTCAAAAGGACATTTAATTATCAAATGCTGTGCCCATCATAGTTGTGAAAAAAAAAGCCTTAGTGACTTAACCATCAATCAACTTTCAGATATAGAAAATGGGACTCATCATTTCTTTTATATAATAAGAGCCTTTTATGAATAAAATAAAAATAAATGAGTTTCTTCTTAATCGTCAAGAGAATGTTTCATTCATTTTCGACAAAATTAAATTTTTTAACATAAATAATACAAATATTAAATTTTCACAAGCTGAATATGAGGCCTAAGTTTGCATTGGTTGAATGGTATGAAATGAATCCAAAGATAATATTTTAAGAAGAATTTCTTTCTGCAAAGAAATAGACAATAACTTTGTTGATTCAAAGAAGAAAATCACTATTACTTGACCTTTGGTGAAGCCCTTCAATGGTGGACCTTGTCCATCCTAGATGATCCATTTAACAGGTTTCACCCAGATTGACTAATCTAGCCTTAAACCAATAAACCGAGCCTTGGGCGAATCCAAACTCAATTATGGTTGCTTGACCTCAACCATACACACCTCATCATAGAGTCAACCCCAACCATCCACAAACATCTTTATCACCACCTAAACACAGTTGTAACATATGATAGTAGCATATTCTAGCCAGTGATGCATAACGTAAGCCTTGTTACATTGGCCCATATTTGGTCATCCAGTAGCATTTTTTTAAACATTTGCTAAACCCAGAACAGAAACATCATCCCGGCACCCATGCGTATCTATAATCCACTACTTGTTGCTTAATGAGAGGAGGAGAGAAGCCCATTCTACACCACTCTCTAGTACCTAGCCCAGAAAACTTGGCCCATTTGCATTTCTAAGTTGCTCATTTTTCAGTCCAGTTTTAGATTCAATCGACCCTTCAAAACATCCATTTGTTCAAATTTCAATCTTAAAGCATTATCATTTCCATCCATTCATCAATTCAACTGGGTCATGGTGACATTAATTGATGAGTGCAAAATAAATACATATTTTACTCTTAATTTATTATTGTTAGTACCTCATTTTATTTAATTTTATCTAATTAGTATAATTTTGTGTTTTGCAGGTTTAATAGTGAGGATGACAGGAAAAATGCTTAAATATAAAGCCTGGGCCCATTATGAGTTATTATGAACCTCAAGCCTAATTATTAAGCCCATTAAGAAAAGCCCATGAAGAAATCCACATGTGTGAATACTATTTCCATTATCTCAAGAGGAAATTCGAAATTTAGAAGTCAATATAAGAGGATTTTCGAATTTGGCAAGTGGATTAAGGAAAGAGAGAAAATAAGAAAGGGAGAAAAATAAGGAAGGTTTGACACATGTTCGGTATTTTGGTCATAAATTTCTACTCTGATATTCGATTAGTTTGATTCTTTTTGCATTGGAAACAAGACTTCAAGAGCTACAACTTTGTAGTTTACGACTTTTCCTGATTCGGAAGTTACAAGGGTCAAAACTGAGCTGTAAGATAGTACATGTGTAAAAAACGGGATTCTACACCTACTTTCCTTGTACAAATTCCTTACATCTTTTAAGTCATTCCATATTTAACACAAATCAAATCTGCCCTCCATGTGTCCCTTGCTTTATTTAAATCTTTGAATCCAATCCATTCATTCCACCTCCTTTCATCTATAAATACTGTCCCTCTCCCATTGAGAAAACTGAACTTGGGCATTGAAGAAAAGGAGAGGAGAGGAAGAAGAGGAGGAGAAAGACTGTGGGATTTTCAATCCACATTGGGTTCTAAGGTTGGTGGATTTTGATTTCCATTGTAATTTTCTTAGGTCTTTATTCCAAAATTTCATTGTATTATAATTCTTAATTCAAATTTTATTAATAAAGGAGAGGTGGATTTATTTAGAATCATGGTCGTCCAATTATTTAATTTATGTATGATGAGAGTTTGATTTTGTTTTTATTCTTTTTATAATTTTATGATTGAAATTATTTTAAAAGATTCGAGGAGAGTGGATGAAATATTTAGGATAGATAAAACTTATTTTTCTGATTCAAGGCTCTTTTAAAGAGTGGATGAAATATTTGGATTTAGAATTATAAGTTGAAATTTTATCTAGACTAAGGCTTGAATTGAATTTTCTTAACATAATGGATTTTATAATTATTATAATAAGAATTTTAATAGATGAAGAATTTGAGTGCATGATTAATAATTTAAGTGAGCTCCATATTCTAGGCCTTGATATTATTTTTAAAATATAGAACATAAAGCCTCCATAATTCTTTGACCTAGTTCCATTGTAAATATGTACATAGGTAGTTTAGGTGTTTTAAATTTTATTTTTGTTTATAAATCCAAAAACTCGTGAAATTGATGAACTAGGTTGGAAATAATTTAATTGCATCTTAATTCTGTATTTTAAATTAGATTGAGATTGTTTATATTTTTATATTAATTCCACCATCTTAATTAAAATTAGTTAAATTGTTAGATTCTATGTTTAAATCTAGAATGTTTCTAAATTAAGATTAAAATTCATAGATTAGATTAACAATTCCACGTTCATGATTTATCTCCATATTTCTCAAAGTTCTTAAAATATATAATTCAATGGTGTATTTTCATGGATATATTTTCCTAAGTTCCGATGGGTTCGACCTCGCACTTAATCGCTATACTATCTAAATGGTTCGTGCGCTTGCGAGTTATAAATTTAAAATTTGCACAACATTAATCTATCTTCGTTAAGAAAGGATTCAGTCCTAACCGGTTTGAAAATTCTTTTTTGAGCAAATATGGTAGAAGAACTTTCTTGAGAAGTTTTTTCTTTAAGCTCAATAGAGATCTTTTGGGAAATCGTTTTAGATCCATTCTAGGTGAACTTATCCCACCACTTCTGATGGATGGACCTAGTTAATGTTGGAGGGTTTATATTGTACTTCCATTGGAGTATCCATGGAATATTGTTATTGAACATGAATACCATCAGCTGGAAACATTATGTGAATTTTTCATCACTCGAAAGTGCTAAACAGGTGAATCTTTTCTTGTCCAAAGAGAAAATCCTCCAAAAGGTACCTGCCAATTAGAAGAGGAAAGGGGGACAAAACTATAAGAAGGAATTTAGAAAAGAGAGGTCTTAAAACCTTTGTGCCATTCAGCCACGAGTGTAAGAAAAAAAAAGACTAAGAAAATTTAAAATCTGACTCTGATACCTTTTATTAAGAACTGAGTATTTATCTCAAAAGACTAATTCATTAGATAAAGTGACTCAAGTATAATATAAGTTCTTAGATCTCTCCCTTCACAATCAATGTGAAACTCGTTCAATTATCCAACAATTGACAGTGATGATGAAAAAAATTAAAAGTGAAGAAGAAAAAGAAAAAGAAATAATAGAGACAAATAAAAGCTTGTGTTTGTGACTCAGATGAAGATAACATACAATTTGACTCAGGCGATGATTTTGGTCTAAGTGTTACTGTCCTAATAACTGATGAAAAATTAATGTCAGAAATGATTGATGATATAAAAAATCCTACAGAAACATTGAAAGAATTCTTGAAGAAAAGAAGAAATGAAATGAAGTCACAAAGGAGACCGAAGAAAAAGAAAAATTCCTCCCCAATATTTCATGAATGAATTATTAGGAAGATTAAGTGAAAATAAGACTAGTATGTTATCTTCTAAGATCTCGAAAGAGAAATAAATGGATTAAAAGAAAGAGTATAGCCCCTTATCATATCGGCCATACATGATATTTTTCGGCCAATATATCGGCGATATATATCGATTCGATAGCGGCTGATATCCATAATATCGGTCTTTTTTTTTTAAAAAAAAAAATCAAAACGGTGGTGGGTTCGAGTTGATATCTCGGCCAATATCGGACCAACATCCACCGATATTTTTGTTTTCAATTTTTTTTTTAAAAAAAGCTTCCTTTTGGATTATTTATTTATTTTTTAATGAAAAATAATAATAAAAATATTGATATTTAAAAAAAATATATAAAACTGGAGAGAGAATTTTATCGGCCGATATGGCTGAATTTTGCACCGCTGGAGTATAGTGTCTTGAGTCTCAAGGAGATCTAAGAATATACCAAGATAATGATTAGATTTGTTTCTAAGATATAGTGGAAATGTTCATGCATATGTCATGGGAAGGAAGGCTTATAATATTCGCTTTCATAAGCCTCAATACCACTTACAATCAGTCAAATGATCCTCTATTAATCTCTGCCTATTTGATTATCCTATTTATTTGATAAATAATTAAACAAACTGCCAACGATTAGCAGTGGATCCAATTTCCATGTAAAAACTTAAACAGTTAAGTAGTAGCATTATGTGTAATTTTCAATTAATTTAATTTGACTCGACGATTCAAGTTATAATAAATCTGATTTAAATTTGGTAGATAGCTCTCAAACTCAAACTCCACTTGAATAAAAAATCTTATTTAAACATTTTACTTTTTAAATTATTAGATTCAGCCCATGTACTCTATTTCAAGTTTAAGAAAAATCTAATTTTAATTTATAAAAATTCAGATTAAATAAGATCAATTCAATAAAAAAAATTGTTATTATCTAAAGTCAAGTAGACTCAAATCCAACCCGACCCGATCCAACCCATTCCCATCCACGACAATCCAAGCGCGCATGCCACCACTCTCCTGAAATTGGCGCGAGCAAGAGCAACAACGACTCCTGACCCCAGTCGATGGCTCGATCTTAAGCACTTTCTTAGGTTCGAACACTCTCCGTCAAAATTCTCAAAAATCCATTCCTTTTCAAAATGGTAGAAGATTCTATCTCAGGGTCCGAATCAGAAGCAGAAGAGAATTCCGATAATTCTAGCTCACACGCAGAAAGTTGGAGAGATGGCAGAAAGGAAGAAGGGGTGTCCGAATACGAGAAGCAGAGATTCTTAAGGATTAGAGAAAATAAGGCCAGATTAGATGCTTTGGGTCTCCCCAATCTCGCTTCTTCCTTGCTAGGTTCTGTTGGAAAGCAGCCCAGTAGGGCAAAGGACAAAGGAAAGAGGAAGAAGGGTGCAGCAAAAATCAGAGAAGAAGACGATGAGTACCAACCATCAGAAAGAGAATATGGGGAAAGCTCGTCCAGTGAAGAAAGTGGGGAGGAAATTAAGAAGATTGGAGGCAAAGTGTCGACGGATTCACGTAAATCTCTGATTCGGAAGGTGGGTTTTCTTTCTTTTTCTTTTCCTTCCCCCTCCCCCACCCCTTTCTGTTTGGATCGATGGAAAGGAAAATGTTTTCTTGGAAGGTAATCGTTTTGATCAAATATACGAAGGGGTTAAACCATTTCCCATCATGGTTTTGGGAAAAAGGGACTTTTTCCTTTTCGGCTGCATTCAAATGGAGAATCATACTTTTATTGTCAGATGAATAGAAATAGTTTTTTTTTAATTGCATTTTCTCTATCTTTTTATAATTATTTGTTATCAAAATGGGTACTTGAGAGTGATGATAAATTCAGTGTCTGGCTGTTTGGCACAATTTAATTCTATTGAATTGATAGTTGGATGCGAGTCATGTGACTGTTTTTGGGTGATTCGTAAAGAGTTCTGTTTGGTAGTCGAGTTTTTGAATGCTTTTAATTGGATGAATGTGATTGTCCAATCGAAGTTTGGCTTGTAAATTTACAGTTGTACATTTTCATTAGGGTCAATCAGATACATTACAGTTTATACTTCCATGCAAGCTTGTTGGGAATGGAGATGGATTGGTTAAAAAGATCTATACTTGAATATGGTGGATCAGACTGCGGTCATAACTCCTACGCCTAATTTGGGAAGGGAAGAAGATATTCGTTGTTCACTATATTGAATTGTAGAGAAAACTTAAAGCTTGCCCCCAAAGAAGAGAAGTCGAGTGAATGTAGGTTAAGATGGTTTTGGGACATGTTGAAAAGACCTAAAAGAAACCCAATATGAAAAATTCAAGGGTTATATGTAAAGGAACTACGAGCATGTTGAGATCATTAAAGATCTGGATTATTTGGCAGAAAAAGGCTCAATTTTGGAGTGACAGAGAACATGATTTTGGTAAGGTAAAGTGGAAATGTAGAACTTAAAAAGACAGCCTCATATAGATGGGACAATAGCTATGATGATGATAATGAGTGGAAGAGTATGACTCAAGCCCTACCTCAAATCCATGAGATAAATGACTTTGATGATAATGATGAAGCTATTCTCTATCTCAAGTTCTTTGGTCAAAGAAGTAATTTCATCAAACCACGTACTTGAGATGAACTCTTTTAGCTTTTGCTCACCTTGTATGGGTGTTAGGTAACTTTTGGTCTTTGTGAAGAGACAATGCTTGCACATGCCCCATTTCAGTTTAAGGGGTTAGGGATTAATATTTTGACTCCATTGCCAATTCAATGAATTTTAATACTTCAGTCAGTTGTTTATCTCACTATTGAACATTGAATATTAATGGAATGTACATGTTTGAGTTATTCATGCTTAATCAAGAGCATGTGTCACATTGGTAAGTGTTCATTTGTGCAACCATAAAGTTTGTGGTTGTTTCATGCTTAATTAAGAACCCATGACAACCCAAAGGGGTTGGAGTGGTGATCAGGAACCCGCCTTAGCAAGCGGGAGTCCTGAGTTCGATTCCTATTCCACCCAAAAGGACCACTCCCAGAGTTATCCGAGGTGTGTGGGTGGGGAGGCTTGCACATGCCCCAAGGATTAGTCATTTTCTCTCAGAGGCCTGGAGACCTTGGTCATCAATAAAAAAAGATTAAGAACCCTTGACACATTGATAAGTATTCACTTGTGCAACCATAAAGTTTGTCGGTTCAAGTCAATCTACTTATCTTCTAGTGGGGAAAAAAGAATAAATTACTTTTTGAAAACCAAAAAAAGAATAAATTATTAATTAAAGCAAGACAACGTCTTTGAAGTTCCCTTTACAAATAATTTATGTTATTTTTTATGATTTGTCTATGCTTGTTATAGCTTTACTTCAAAAAGATTATGGCTTCATCAGTCGTACTTGATTGATAAGATTTGGTCTTGGTGGGTTGACTCAGTTTGGTCAACACTCAAGACTGAGTTCCATCCCGAAACTAAGCCATGTCTTTACTTATTATGATCATCAAGCAGGGAAGTTTCAGGGGCCTGGTCCATTCATGGTGGGTTCCTCCAGATCAAGTGTCATGACCCTAACCCAAATTCGTGACCAAAAGTACTAACATTAACCTAAAGATAAACATCCACACTCATAATTACAAAACATAAACATTAAAGTTTCAAAACATGACCATTTTGTTTCCCATATAAATATTACAATCAAATTCAAGGGACCAAAACAAAATACAAAAGTATGTTGTCGCCTCTAGATTGACTTTTCATTAAGAAATGGGTCCATCGGACCCCACCTTCGGCACGATTCCTGCAACTACGAGGGTTAGTCCACCTTCATCACATCATATAATTGTGCATGGTAAAAGAAGTACATTGAAAGCATAAAGAGAAAGACAATATAAATGTAAAATGTCATCATTTTAGTACTCCAAACATCTCAAACCCACTCTCCACCTGTGGGTATCCTTGATAATTTTCCACACAAAGATACCCTTACTACCCATTACCACACAGACATATCATATAAATAATAACCACAAAGATGTACTCTCATTTCTTTTCCATACACCCACATGCTAAGATATTAATTTGTTTGGATCTCCTCTCAACTATACCATACTTCCATCACTACATTTAAGGCCATATAATGCCAAATACACCCTACTCATTATTGTTACAGGAATTAAGATTATTGCATCTCATCATAAACATTCTAACCAACACTATACAAGTATCTTCATATTTTAATTCATTGAAGCATTTTATCAAACACTTAGAAGACAACAAATAGGAAAAAACCCTCACTTAGCGTTCCGACGGTCGAAGTCTCCAAAGTTTGGAAGATTGTTTGCCTCAGTCTGTCCTGGAGCTGTTCAGCATGTATAAACACTTGCATTATAACCAAATTAAGCATAATTTGCATAAAAATCACAAACCCCCAAATTATTCCCTCTAAGTAGAGTCTTGACCTAAGATTACCAAAAACCCTACTTCTACCTTCCTCAATCCATAAATCCTCTACTTTTCCTCAAGAACACATCAAACCCACACCCATTTCACTTATCCTTAGCTTACCCAAGTGTTGAGAGTTTAAGAATAGAAGATTTGAGTTTCACTTACCTCCTAGAAGAGTAGAAAACGAGCATGGAGGCCTTAAGGAAAGCTCGATTTGATTCTCATACATGCATGGTGAGATCCAAGGAAAAAGATGAGATGAAGGGTTGGTTTCAAAATGGAAACAAAGGGTTCTCCACCGTTTTTTTTCTTCTTCCTTTCCTCTTTTTCTCTTTCCTTTTTCTTTTGGAGAAGAAGAAAGAGAAATGCCTTTTATCTAACCCTTTATTTATGGGTTATTACATCAAGAGTTCAGATTAACAACCAATGGACTCTCAGGATGATACCATGCATATTATCTGCTATAGTGCTAATCCTCAGCTCAAGGATCATGATTGTTATACTGGCATCTGAATTTGCTTCAATCATTTTAATTTTTAGTTGGAAAGCCGAACACTCCATATTTCATCTTTTTTGTTCGTTCAGATTTATGTGTCTCATTTCAGGGAAAAGGCAAAAGTCCTATGAAGAATGCAGCAAGACTTGAGAAAACATTGCCAGTTCAAAAAGATATGAATGAATTTGATCTGATTGATGATAATGAAGCTTTGCAGCAGGTGAATCATAGTGGATGCTGTTGCAAATCTTCTTTTTTCTTTGGCTGTCCTTTTTTCCATACTAGTTTGTCGGATATAAGATAGCTGATGCAAGCATGCAAACCTAATCTTTTGTTCATTAAAATTCATGAAAAGGCAATTGCTCTTTCACTTGGAGGCCCATCAGTGGATTTGTCTACCACATCTGGTGGTTTTTCTCAAAATTCTGGTGTAAAGAAGATAGATGTTACTCTCAATGGAAGGAAAGAAGGGAGCGGAATTTCAGATGCCACTGGGAGAAGGAAGAAAAGAAAATCAGTATGTCTATGATTTTGCATGTCTTTATCTTGTATAGATTGCACTATATTCCTCCCAAAACACTCTGGTACAAAATTTGGATTTTGTAAAGTATACTTATGATGCTATGTTGATCTCTTTGTTTCATGGCCAGAATATTAGTAGAGTGCAACTGACTGAAGATGAGGTGGTTGCGTACTTCTTCTCGTTTGATGGTAAAAGTTATATCTTTTTATTTTTTGAACATTTTTCTTCATTGAGTTATATATCATAAATAGCTCATTTTCCTGTAACTTGACCCTTTCCTTCATTTGGTCTGATTGGCGTTTTGGCTTTCGTTCAGATGCTTCATCTTCATCTTTTTTTTTTAGATAACATGGGTATCCCCATCCCACATTGGATGTGATATTAATCCCACGGATACACGAAATCACTTGTTTAGGCATAAAATATACCATTTCTTTCCTTGTTTTTGAAGTCACTGCAGCATTTCTGTCCTGTCTTTAATTTCACTACTTATGCTTTTGAAACTCTATCCTCTAAATACTTATTGGAAGGACTAGATGTCACTCACTTCATCAGTTGGTGCACCATATCTAAACACAGATCTCTTTCAATTTGTTGTATGCTGGATTGAGCAATGAACTTCAATAGTAACTTTATAAATCTTGATTTTCCCAAGTGTTCTTTGCTTTCTTGTGAAAGGTTTTAAAAGAGTAAATTACCACTATGGATGTTGTATAGATATGATACAGAAAGGTTCTCCAGGTAATGCATGTTTCAAAACTTGTAATCTTGTGCAATACGTTAGGATTTTTTTTATTGGCCAGATACTTCTCTATTGCACCAAGAATGATTGAATTATAATAATAGTAATTATTATCATTTTCCTTCATTGTATCCTTCATGCATCATTTGCATGCTTTCTTTTTACAGATGGTACTACTACTACCGAATTCAAAAAGAAAAAGACCATTGAATTTATGGCCATTTAAGGGTATGATGTATCCCATATTGTAATTAGTCTGAATATTTGGGCAGAAATCGTGATTGTCCTTTGTGCCATGCATTTGGTGCAGCTGATACATATGATATTTCAAATCTCATTAAGTGGGATATGGGTTTTGTGACTTTCCCACTGCATCATTGTGAGTGTTGATAGCTGGTATTAACCAAGGACAAAAGGTACACCATCTTATATCATTTTCAATTTCTGTTCCACCCAAATACACCAACTAGACTGGTTAGCTATCTGTTCTACCGAAGAATCTACCAGATCACAATTGAGGTACATCAAATGGCACGACAGCCTTTTAATTGTCTGAGTGATAAACCATATACCAAAATGTTTGATGACTACATTTTATATGTGCATATGTATACTTGAACCAAACCTGTTATCATCAGTAATCATACTGTGCATATGGTGGTTGTACAGTAGCAGGAAAGGGAAACATAACAGCACGTGATTTGCAGAGAGTTGCAGAAGCTCATGATTTTAACTGGACAGACAGAGAGATTATTGATATGATTGATTGCTTTGACACTGATCGAGATAGGAAGGTCAGCATTTTCAGATTTTCATTCCATTATGTTCTTTAGGTGTCCTTGGAATTTTTTGGGGGACTACTAGAGTTTTTTCTATTCACAAAAATGTGAGTACAATCCTAGATTTCTATAGTAAATGGATATATGTACACATCAAAATGTGCACCCACATGCACATCTACATGTTCAGAGCATCAAGACTGGAAGGGACACTGAAAACTTAAATACTTTTGCTTGTTTAATATCATAGCTTTTGGAAAGTGGAACTGTAGGTTGTGTGATGAGATGCAGAAACACAAGGCACTTCATACATTTGGTTCTTAGATATTACACTAATGCATTTCAACGTCCTGACTGGTGAAAATTTTAAAACTCAATATTCTGGATGTCTAAGGATAGAGGAGAGCTGTTTGGGTGTAAGGAATCTCAAGGTTGTTACAGCCCTTCTTATTTTCTGCTAAAAGCCTCATTTGGTTTGTCCTTCCCTTGCGTATGACCTGTGTTTTCCCTTATTTTCGAATTTCTTTTGTTCCCGCAGAAATAAAATAATTTCATGGACATGAGATTGTTTTGACCAAGGAGCTCTCAAATGTCAAATGTCGTCAATTTGCTGACTTAAAATACTATGTCTAAAGTGTTCGATTTGATTAAGTAATTGTTCCATCTATAATTGTCCTTTGCTCTTTTGCAGCTTAGCTTGGAAGATTTTCGGACTATTGTAGTTAGATGCAAAATGCTGCAAGGTTCAGAAAATGTTGAATAGGTGTGAAGTAATGAAGGGAAAAGTGAGGAACATTGAAATTCTATGGGAATAATATCACTTTCTAATTTATCATAATCTTGAAAGGTACACTAATCTACATTATTATAGTTAGTAACTAGCATTCAAATATTTTATTGTACTGTACTGATAAGTATATATATTGTGATTCAGGGAAACTTGCTACTCTCGACCTAAACTAATGCCATGGAAACATTGGAAGAATTCGAGAAACGTATTGCAGTATTCTTCAATATTTATGTGCAATCACACAAGCACACCTGTGTAGCTTTCACCAAAGTTATATCCATGATTTACGCAAGTAAATCACTCTGCAATGTGTATACATGACATCCAACAGATGGAAAATTTGATGGGGAAATTTTGTTTATTGGCAGTGCTTTAGATTGAATTGAAAGGAGTGAATTATTTAACAGTTTACCTATCAGAATCATTCAATGCGCTCAACCTCCTTTTTCAGCTGTGGTTATGTGAATTTCAATTGTATCAATATTTTGGGCTCTGGTCTATCCATTTTTGTCACAACATCTTTGATTTTTCATCTATTCTAACTCTCAAATGGCCAATTAATTGTGGCTTACCACGCAGTATTTCACCATCTCCCAAACTTTAAAATTTGTGCTTCAACTCAGCTGCAGTAGGTTGGCATAGAAGTACGTTAATCCATGATCCACAACCGTCTACTAGGTGTTGAATAAAAAAATACTAAATTTAATAGTAACTGCCGACTATATATATATATGAGATAAATGATTTTAATTAGCAGTACTTCTGAAACTCCAAATTCAATTGGCAACTGGCATATAAGATGGTCGATTAGCAAAATGACAGTCCTATAAATAGGCTAGAGATAGAAAGCAAATGCCTAATTGACTCTTGACACGCTTGAGCTTGCATCAAATGAATGAACTTGGCTCAACTAGAGTTTGGCCCGAACTCTTCACTAGCCTAGTATTTAGGCTGTGTTTTAAGTGTAAGAGTAGTGAGAATAATATGAAACAGAATGGATGAAAAGCTTATGAATATATACTCCTTCCATTCTTGAAATCAAATGGATCTTTGAAGTTGAATTTGAGACTTTTTGGCAATTTTTCTTGTTGTACTCGTGATCATTGTCACAAATATTGTTCTTGGAATATTAACAACGATGGGTAATATCGGGATATTTATAAATTCTTAAATTTTTACCTAGAAGTTAACAGGAAAATCTTGCGTTAAATATAATATTTAAATAATAATAAAAATATTAATAAATAATTTACTGAGAATTTATCGAAATATTATCGCAATATTATCATTTATCTCTTTTTAACAGGATTTTTTTGGGAATTTATTAGAAATTTATTGTTGTACTGATAAATACGCATTGTTAACACAATAATGATATTTTGACGATAAAAATGTGATAAATTTAAAAATATCACTTATATTTGTGACATTGCTTGTAAATCATAATGTAGACAGGCACCTACCATTTTGAGCAGCCTCGCAATATTCCTTGCGGCCTATATGATGATTATTTAGTATAATTTTTTTTATTTTCCTTTTTAGTTGTAATTGTTGCTCTTACTTATTAATAAATGAGTTAACTTTTTAGACTCATTATCTTTCTAAAGGTTTTGAATAGTAAAACATGTAGAAAAATAAAAGAATTTTAATTTCGTCATTCAATGCTTTTTATAGAATTTTAATGTAAAAGTTGTGAATCTACAGTATTTTATGTTATTTTTTATTTTTGAATCACTTTTTTTAGTAAGAATGTTGACTTATAGTAGAATCTATAATAGATCAGATAAATTCAATCTCTTTCACACACCCATTTATCTTATAAATTGCACTTATATTTAATTTAATATTAATTTTACTATTAAATTTATGCTGTCAAATAAACTTTCAGATTATTATAATTATAACTTTTTTTTTTCAATCAAAGTTAGAATTTTTAAGCACCGTATTAACAAAAGCCCTTTAAAATTTTAAAATTTAAGAACCGACTTTCGTGCACCGCATTAGAATTTTTTAAGCACCTCAAGCCAAAGCTCTCGTCCCGAAATTCAAGCCCTCGTGTGGAAACCCTAGTTTCCGTTTCCCGAATCGCAGAGAAAGGAACGCTTCAAGATCCTCCTCTCTATTTTTCTTTCCCTTCCTTCAAGATCCTCCTCTCTATTTTTCTTTCACTTCCTTCCCCAGCTCATCAATTTCGCTGCCTATTGCACAGATCAGAGATGGGAGGCCATGGAGGTCTCAACATTCTTCCCCAGAAGAGCTGGAACGTCTACAACTACGAGAATCGAGAGAAAGTCCGCCGCGACGAAGAAGCTGCCGCCAAGGAAGAGCAGCTGAAGCGGGAGCAGTCCCGGAAACGTGACGCCGAATTTCGTCTCGAGAGCCTGCGCCAGGCCCGCGGCATCGAAGCCCCGCGCCAGGCCCGCGGCATTGAAGCTCCGCGCCCCACCTCCCCCGATACCAAAGAGGCCGATTCCAAGCACATCAATCTCTTTGAAGGCCTCAAGGTCTTCCCTTTTGAAGCCCCTAAGGAAGACGAAGATCGTCCAAAAATTAAGAAGCCCAAAAAGGAAGCTCCTAAGGTTATCCTACCGGAGGACGAGAAGTACAGGCTCGGGTATGGCGTCGCTGGCAAAGGTGTCAAGGCGCCATGGTACCTTTCTAGACCATCGGATGTTGCTGATGCTGCAGATGTTGAATTCCCAAGACAGGTGGAGAGCAGCAAGAAGACGTCTGGGAAAAAGACGTTGGAGGAATTGAGAGAGGAGCGATTGAAAAGAGAGAAGCGGGAGAAGGAGAGGGAGCGAGGACTATTGTTTGGGAAGAATGGCATAGTTAGAGGAACTTCCCTGAAGTTCAGATGATTTTCATGGTGAGACAGGCTGCATATAATTCTACCAATGTCTTATTCTATAGTTAAACACTATCAATTGTAACGTTTCTGCTTTGTTCCCATATTGACATTGTTTACATATAGACATTGTTTTGTTTCCTTTTCCATCGATTTGGTATGTGATTTTCTATTTGTTTCTTGTAGCAACCTTATTTGCATTCTGTAAGTTGTTTATCTTGTATAACAAGAATCGTTTACAGAGGCACTAATTTTTTAATGAAATTGGCAGCCTCCAAAGCTTCACCCAGTTTTGTATTCCATTTGGGATGGCCAAAGGGTTTCCTGTGGGTTGGGACGGGGTTGAGATAAAAAGGCCAAGTTGCATGGGTATGGGTGCAAGTATTGTAGGGACACAGGTGCAGGGTGTTGAACTTGGTGAACCTAAAAAAAGGGGGTTCTGGATTCGACACTGAATCTAAATAAATTTAGATTTAAATTTATTATAAATGAAAATAAGCTATGAACATAATACCAATAGAAAATAATATACTATTTTTGGTGATGAACATGTTGATAATTTAATTAGGTTTAAAAAGAACTAGAAGAATCCATGAAGAACGGGTGTGATTGCCTTGACATGGTGCTGTCACACATCTTGTCAAGTCCATGTTACATAGTAAAAAAGGAAATTTACTTGGTTAAATGGGAGGCAGCAAAAAATCTATCACGGAATTGGGGTTTGTGATAAGAAATGTCATACAAAAGAATTGGGCATTGTTGTCTAAAATTTGGTGGAGATTTTGGGAAGAAGGTGTCGTGGAGACATAGTGATGATTAAATTGAAATATCGTTTGGCAAATAGGGTTGGGAGAAGGGAATGGTGAATGATGGAAGGGGTTGAAGGGAGGGGTCTATGATTTGGAGACATTTTATATTTTCTGATAAAGAAAAGGGGGGGTGGTGGGTGGTTTGTAGGGGAAGGGTTGTGGGTTAGATTCAGGTTACTATTTCTAAGAAGGGTTGATGAGCCTCATTGGATCATTGATGAAATAATCCCTATTAAAAATGAGCTCATTGATGTGCTCTTGGAAGATTCTTTTATTGCTCTAGATTCCCAGATTTATGACCAAAGGATATAGTCTTCCAAAGCACAAGCATTTTTTTTTATGATGGAACCCTCCCCTACCCATGCATAAGAGCATGAAAGGATCAAGGAATTGAAAAAGAGAAAGAAAGGCCAACCAAAGTTGGATAAGAAAATGGTATTAAATGAGAAGATGGTTTGGTCCAACAAAGAAGCATGTGATTGTGATAGCAAGTTTGTAAGGTTTTGTTGAGGTAGTTATCCATGTCAAAGCCTTAATTTTTAATTTTGCCAAAGCCTTCCAAAGGGGAAAGGCAGGACTCGGTTTCAAAAGGTTATGGGTGGATGAAGTCTATAATATTGTTGTCAAATGGTTACAAATGATATTACTATTTTTTTTAAAAAGGGTAGGAAATAAGGCAGTGGATGACTGGAGGCTATGTTTATGAAAGACTTAGTAAAGGGAACATCGTAATTGGAGGCTAGACCTTAAGAAGGCCTATGATGATGATGGAGGGAAAAGGTGTCCCAAAAGCTTACAAAGACACGAAGTCCCACAAACAAGATTCCAAGTTAGTGAGGGAAAACATATTGGAACCTTCTATAACACGAAGAAAACCAAAGGAAAGGAAAAGAGAAGCACACTAGTGCAAAGAAAATACAACTAGCCAATGCTAATACTCTCCTTGCAGGCACAAAATAAATCCAAATTCAGGATCTTATAGAAGACCCACTTCATGTCAAAGGCTGAAGGATGGAGCTCCAGACCTTAGTTGGGAAGGGGCAATGAAAGCGCAAGTGGTTCACAAATATACTTGTGAGTGATCCACTCAAAAAAGGAATTGAGAAAGGGTTAATTAATCTGACCTCTTTGTAGGTAGAAAATATAATGCTGGAGTACTGTAAATCAGTGGAATTATCTAGTGGAGGCAAGTGGAGATCTTTAGAGGAGTCTCCTTGCAATGGAGGTGCTTTGGATGTTGAATCTGTATATTTATATCCCAAGAGAAACTACTGTAATCCCTACAAAGATGGAGATCACTGATGGTACTTTCAAGTGTGTATAATTCTTAGAAAATCTCATCAAGAGCTGGAGCCAAAGAAGGCGGCAGAATCAGACAGCCACATTGCCTTGCACTCTCTCAGAACCTCCTCAATTAACATGGCTGCTGCACTCAACTGGATTGAAGGCCAATATGCCTTAGTCTTCTCAGAAACATGAAGACTGCTCAGAAAACCTGGCTGTTATTGCAGATTTTATTTCAAAAAGGCAGTCCTCCCAGCGACACTGATGTAAACTTGAGGAGGTTCCGAGAGTGTCTGAGGCCAGGGGTTAAAATACCGGATCGGCCGGTATATCGGCCGATATACCGGCCGGTAAATTTCTCTCTCTTCCGATTTTTTTTTTTTTTGTCCGATTTTTTTTAGATAATGTCGGAAAATTTTGGGCTTCTTGTAAATATAATTTTTTCATTAAATATCGGTCATATACATACTCAAATTATTTATTTAAGTTTCATCTATTTTCAATATTAAAATTAACAATAGATGATTTTAACTTATAAAAATATGAAAATGTCACATCAATTCTCTCAAGTCTCATCAATAAGTAGATCCTATTATATAATTAAATGATAATCTGTATGTATTTTAATGTGTGAATAATTTTTAGGAATAATAAAATATTAACTATGATAAGAGTCCACTTATGCTAAGATAATAAAATGACAAAAAGATTTTAGCCATCATGTATTTATGTTGCCATGTATACACCTCACACACTTTAATAAATTGAAATTGAGTCAAATTAATTGAATAGTATTTTAAAATTCAAATTATGTTTTTAAAATTTTCAAGAAGTGGTAATAAAAGGTAAAATAGTATTTTATAAGTGAAGACCTCTAAATAATATCATATATTTTTTTTTTTTTTAGACTATTAGTTATCTATCAAAATTTGAATTCATTTTAAGTAGATCTCAATGAAATTGAATTTCACATCTCAAAATACATTAAATATTAAACTATACATTAAAACCATAAAATTTTTAGATCAGAAGGCTAAAAAATAAAAATGGAATAAAAACTTACATGAAAATGAAGATCAATATATTTCCAGTAGTTTGAACGGAATGATCTTCTAAGATAAGCTAATAATACACAAGGATTTCTAAGATAAGCCGGATGACCGTTTGTAAGATGGGGATAGGAGTTTGAAAATACCACTGCTGGATGAGTGTGTTTCGTAATGAATTTGTGGATGAATGAGGAGATGTATAGGGTACTAATATAGAGGAAAAGTTCGGTCGGTTCAGATCACAGGTTTAAAAAAAAATATTAAGAAATTCAGGCGTGGGAAACACAAAGAATCCCACAGCCTGTTGGATGGGATATCATGCAGGATTCCATAAGATGGGGATAGGAGTTTGAAAATACCACTGCTGGATGAGTGTGTTTCGTAATGAATTTGTGGATGAATGAGGAGATGTATGGGGTACTAATATAGAGGAAAAGTTCGGTCGGTTCAGATCACGGTTTTAAAAAAAAATATTAAGAAATTCAGGCGTGGGAAACACAAAGAATCCCACAGCCTGTTGGATGGGATATCATGCAAGATTCCTGGACGATATTTTGGACGAAATATCGCGCGATATATCGTCCGTGATATATCGCCCGATAATCGTTTAAAATATCGTCGATATTAATTTTTAAATAATAAAAACTGGACCGTTACGGGCCGATATTGAGACTTATCGGCCGATATTTTGGACCGATAAACGGTCCAAATATCGCCCGATATTTGTACTAAATATCGCCGATATTTGGTGGGTCCCACTACCGATATTTTTTTTTTTAAAAAAAAAAACCATACTTTCCAGCCCGATAAATAGTATATCGGGCGATATTGGGCCGATATTCGGACCGATATATCGCCCGTATCGGGCGATATTGTATTATTTTTTTTAAAAAAAAAAACGAAAAAAATCTAATATACCGATATTTTCGAATATCGGGCGATATTAGGGCCGATATTGGGGACCGTTTATCGCCCATATCGGCCGATATTCCAACAGTACGGCCGATACTTATCGTATCGGCCGATATTTCAAGGTTTCGAAAAACCGATATATATCGGCCGATACGATATGTATCGGCCGATATTTAAACCTTAGTCTGAGGCAATGTGGCTGTTTTGACTGTGCCACCTCCAGCTCTTTGATGACATTTGTGTGAATTGTGGCTGCTTGGTGGACCAGTACAGAACCAGCTTCCAACAGTTAGACAATTTAGTTCAACTAATTAGATCAGCAGTCCCAGAACTTCTTTTATTCTGTTCATGCGTTTAAATAGTTTAATTTTATATTTGGTATTACATTGCTGCATGTTTTGTGTATTACAATTTGGTCATGTCACCATTGAAGGTGTATTTTTTAAAGCCTTGTACTACAAAAAAGTGAATGTTTGATTATATATGTCATCTGCCATTCTTTAATGGAGATAATGTTTGCAGACATATGAAGTTTCATTTATTTATTAATAAATTGTGATGAAGCAACTCACGACTTTCTTGATCTTATCATCGCCTGCTGACTGGTTTGGTGACCCTAACTTGCCAAAATGACCTAATCAGACCCCACCCTCTGGTAAATTCGTATAGACTGCAAAGTTGAAATTGTTCGGTTACTTGAAACTTGATCTATGTTGGCTGATACATTCAATGGTGGAATTAGATACGCAAGATGTTTTAAAAATTGTTGTGTACGCGGTATGGTTTTCAACTTTATGTAATATGCCCGTCTGATATATTAAAAACACAATTGGTCAGATTTTCAAAAGTTAGATATAAAATCATTTAAATGAGGCACATCATCACAAGATATAAAAGGGATATAATTCAATGATAAGTTTAGTATTTTTTTTTAATTAACAACTTTGTCAGTCTTCACCAGGGTTATTGTATCGGGCCAGAGAAAAAAAAATCGGCTGATATGGCTGAATATTAGTTGTGGGCCCGAGTTAATTTCTTGGCCGATATTTGTCCATATCATATGAATATCGGCTTATATATATATATTAAAAAAAGTCAGTCTTAAAAGAAAACACTTTTTTAATTTTTTTTAAATGATTTTTTTCAAAAGAAAAGCCATCGAGATTTAAAAAAAAAAAAATTTTGAAGAAAGAAAGATCTCGGCCGATACGAAAACTCCGCATGACCGTCCCGTGACTTGGACAGCAGAAAATCCAAGGATGGTGGCCATGAGTGCATGCTGTAACGCATATTAAGGTTAGGCTATGGGTTCAATTTTGTCAAGCTCCCATCGTTTCATAATTTTTTCTTAAGAGACACATGCCTTTGTTATGCAAAATTTGCAAACCTACAAAGAGAAGCGGACAGCTAAAAGCACAGAAAATTATTAACTACTCCTAATCATTGTTTTAAAATTAGCTTGACAACTTTGTATCATCTTATCAAATAGATAGTAAACTAGACTACTATAATGATAATCATACCCTAATTATGACATTTAATCATATTATGATTTTGTTCTCAATATTTTTCTGAAAACTCTAATATGACGTTAACGGAGAAACTTTGACTCATTTTATTTTTAAAGATATTTAATTTATCAAAAATGCGACCTTACTAAAATACATTAAATATTGTTAATATTAATATTCTAAAATAAAAATTCATTTTAAAATTTCTAATTCATTTAATTTAAGCAAATAAAGTTGATAGTTAATAAAATCTCCATTTCTGTTCTTTATCCGACTAAATTCTTAAATTCTTATAAATTATCACATTGTTAATTTTGTAAGGAAATCATATCTCATTTTATTACCAAATGACATATAATTTAATTCGAGTCACAAAATTTTCATCACTAAGTTATGCCAACATAGTGTATTCCATATTTTTCTAAACCTATCGTTCTGTACATCTTGTTCTGTCCTAATACCTTTTAAAAGTAAAAGACAAAAGTGCCTTTATGAAATGTCTAACGTTCTTTTATAATTACACTAAAATTTTGTTAAGAACATTTTTGTCTTTTAATTTAAAAGAATTTTTCCCTAATAAAAAAACGAGTATCTCCTTCAATCATAGTTTTTGATATATCCTCAAATCATTGGTCAAAATTATAAGTATTCATTCCTAGTTGTTAGGGTGTTCAACTTTTAAATAAAATATTGAAGGAATGAGAAACAAAAGAGTTCCAAGTTTTCAATACAACATGTAAAAGTGAGATATCTATCAAGTTAGAATTTTTAAAGTTGTTAATTGACCAGTGGGCTGTAATTTGGATGGGTTGAAGAAAGAGTTAGGCACCACCCACATTCAGGAGGCAATCAATGTATAAAAAAATAATTTGTCAAATCTATCTACTGACTTCCAACTTCGTACTTTCTTAGTATTTTTGTGTAAATATGTTGGATGACTATGACAATAATGATGATAATTTTAAACTTATTTTGAGATTTAACTCAGACATCACGGCAAATGTCAAATGTTGAATTTTCATGTAATAGAGTTGCCACCATTTGAGAAACAGTAGTGAACGCATATTATATTCTTTTGCTTATTTTATGCATGATTCTGCCAGCCATCACATAGGCGGTAGTTGAACGATTGCAATCTTTCTATTTATAAAATATATACATACATTCTACCATGTTCTCATTTCTCATTTCATTAATTTAGAAAAAACAACTCTCATTTTTCTTCAAATCCACGTTATCAGGTTACAAGTTTGAGATGACTATAAAATCTCTAAAATGATGGGACCTTTTTGGAGAACACAAATAAACATCAAACAACTTTTTTTTGAGAAGTGATGGGGGCAATAACTAAACAAGCTCTCAGATTTGCTGAAAATCTAACACGACCCAGTGTATGTTATATTGTTCTGTTGATTTTATTTCCTCCTCTCTTCTTTTCTTTCTTTGAATGTAATTGTTGTCTCTATACTCTATTCCCGTTTGGGATCTCATGTGTTGTATTCATATATTGGTAAAATCTGAGAAACCCATCAGCAGCAGCTTGTGAAAATTGTGATTGTGAGTTATTTTTATGATATTTAAATTGGTAGAAATTTCAGTAGCTTTTTGAGAAAATTCAATCCAGAGGGAACTTCTTCTTCTTCTTCTTCTTCTTCTACAGCCTTTTCCTGTTTTGGCATTGAAAGACCAAGATATCCCTTTTAGAAATTTTAAATTTATTAAAGGGGGTATATTCCATTACCATTGGATCAAACATCAAGCTATGGTTGGTTTCAAGCAGTAAGCTTATGTGGTTGGAGGGTCCGATCCAACGGTTTTCTTTCTTCAAGAAACCACTGAATTTCGTGACTTCAATTAAAATTATATTCTCATCTATAACTTGATCTATAGAAGGCTGTGTCCCTGTGTATGATATAAGCAAGTCAAGTAGGAAAATTTCACCATATATAAATATCAGTTTTCATGTTTTATTCTCTCTCTCTCTCTACACTTAGTTTCTTCACATTTCAAAATCTAATGCAGAAGTTCAAGCTTCCTCAAGTCTCACATATAGAAGTAACATGCAGTATAGAATTTATCTATTTTGAAGACCACAATTTCATGTTAAACTGACTATGAGGAGCATCAATCTAAATTACTAGCAGGAAAATAAAGTTTATTACAAGTTGCTTCTCTATCAATTTTCTAATTGTTTCAGCTTTACCCTCCTTGAATTTTTCAAAAATGAATTGGGGCAGAAAAAAATTTCATAGCTAAAGCTTTCGTGGTGCAATCCAGTATGTTGGACCATACTTACCAAGTGTTTCTATCAATTGTGCCAATGTGATGACACCATTTAATTTCAAATATGGTGTCCCATTAAGAGGTCCACCTACCTTCTTGATTGTTATTTCAAATGTTGTATGCCATTTCTACCACCCATGATGCTTTTCTTTGATCTTTTTTTTATCATGTTGCTCTGCATACAAAAATTAACCCTTGAATGTCTTGGGTGGGTGTAGGTTCAGGTGGTTGTGATGCGATCTAACATGAACTGCAACCATTGCCGCAAAAGAACTAATGACTTGATCTCAAAGATGAGCAGTGAGAATCAGCCCCTCCTTCAAAAATATAAACATCCCTTGATTTTATTTTTGGGGTTGTGATTGTAGCCATTACAAGGATTATGCAACCACCCCACTGGAACACCATGCTGGCCAATGGGTTTTATGTGATCATTAATCAATTTAAAAAAAAAAAATTACTGTGTTTTCTTTCTTCCTTTTAAAATGTCAAACTGTAATTGCTTTCTTCAACAAAACCAAGGCCATCTGGTCTAATTGGGAGTACAATGAATATATGTATCTTGTTTCCCAGTTATCTTATTACTAGATGCTTTTCTGAGTAATTTCAGCTACTGATTTTTAGCAGGATTGCTGGAGTGTGCAGTGGATGTTGGCAAAAAAGAAGTAATCTTTACAGGGCTAGTGGATTTGAAGAACAGGAGATCTGTCACAGAATTTCAAAAGAAGAAAGAGTTTCAAAAAGGCATCAAGATTAGGAAGAAGTTAAAGTGCTTATTAGCTTTATTCAGATTTAGAATAGCATGTTCCACTTCTTAGTTAACACCAACATCAATATCAAATCCATTAACCCCGTCTGTCTGGAATTGGAACTAATTATTGGATTTGACAAATTCTTTTCCATAGGCGGACTGCCCATCTGATGTCCATAAGAATTTGTTGTACTTTATAGTTAGGCAATACTATTTCTGTTTGCACAAAAGATGTTCTTTCTCTATGTCAATTCTATTTGTGCATTTTTCGTGTACATGAAATTAACAGATTATTCTAGATGTTGAAACAAATACTTTCCAACAGTGTATATAGTGGCATTTGTTGGGCTGCGATCTGGAGCCTTGGTGGGAACGCCTATCCCTGATGAAGAATGCATGAATGAGAATGGTGGCTCACTAATTCCACCATATACAAATAGTAGGCTTCTTACAATCCACGTGGCTGAAAAAGGCCGACCACAATCACTAAAATTGTACAGAAGAACTAGATGACAGAAAGCAAGACTACAATCATATAAAACACTGATAAATGCAGATGGTTTACTAAGCAGGAGGAACTCAGACAATCACAAACTCTGAAAGTTTGATCATGAATCATCTGAGTGGTTACATTGTCCAACTTGCTAGTAAAGCTATTCCTTTGAGGGTTTATTATCCATGTTTCCATTCTAACCAAGTCCAAAATTTTCATTGGCAACAGCTACCGAAAGGGCTAGAAAGTGTAATTAGTAGCATTGGCAGTGGTGAAGTTCACATAAATGATCACCAAAATGGGTCATATGCATATGATATTCCTGCATATTTTGTTAGAACAGGACACTTGAAACTAAGATAATTATGATCTTCAACTTCATTACCGTGAAAGTTCTCAAAGTGTACAATCTATCCTAAAAATATGGTCATACCATTGTCCAGCAACAGGAAGGTTATCTTTGGGCTTGAGCCTTTCTAATACAGATGCCCAGGTGTTACTTTTAAGCAGAAATCATACCACTAGAACATGAGGAAGAGACCAAAGTGACAACCGGGCAATGATAGTAGGCTTTGAAGCACTATGAAGAGAAAGGAGTCCCCAAAAGTGAGAATTTATAGAGTAGTTTTCACCATGGTTGCTTTACAACCTCGAGATATTTTGAGGTGTTGGGACTTGGGAATGACCATTAGAAATGAATCTACTTGTTTTAGTAACCATTAGTGGTCATTTGGAGTATGATGATCAGTGCCATAAAACAGGTATATTAAACATTGCGAATGAGAGTTCTATTGCAATATCGTGCAGTTCTTTTGATTCTCATCATCTTAATGAACTTTTCTTTTTTTTAAAAAAAAATGCAGATTCGTTAGTGTTACACTGAGATATTCTTCTAACCCATAACAGAGTAAAAAAACAATAGCTAATAACTGTTCTGATTCAGAAAGAAAGTTCCAAACAGTGAAGCCAAATGACCAAGATCCCATTCATTGGTCCACATGCATTTTCCAACTGATCAAGTCGATATATTGGTATTATTATAAAGGGACTTGTGAACTGGATGACTAACTTTTTACAGGACTCATATTAGCTCCTGAATATGAGTAGTTTTAATAGGAAGTGTGATAAAATTCAACTTAAGTATGGTTTTAAAAGCTACAAAGTTCTAAATGACTTGAGCTTAATCCCTTTCGGTGATTGTATCTCGAAATGAGTTTAATCCCTTTCATGGGATGATAATGAATCTGAGGGTGAAAAATGGGGTAAATAGACTTAGTCAAAAAATAATTATCAATTCACAAAGAACCAGTTAACTATGGATAATTTCACCAGCATCAAAGTGCAAAACTTTATTACTCTCTGAAGTAGGTGATCTGTACCAAAGATGTATTGCTATTAAAACAACTTGGATGAGAGTCGAGGTATTCCATCATAGGAAAGAAGAGAAGAGAATATTTCCTATCCACTCAGTCTATTGAATTTTGAAATTGTGTTCATAAGCCTTCACTGTATTCCACTTTAGTTTTAGAAGAAAATAGTGAGTCTCATATACCCCACTGTAAATGTTCACTTCACCAAGTTCATATTATTTTATTGAATCTCATAAATGTAATGACTTATTCCGCTATCACAATATTATTTATTTTTTGCCTATACACATAGACCCGCACAGCTTTGCTTTGACAAGCCAACTTACTATTGCTCCTAGAAGGCTTTGTGCTAAAAGGAAAAAGGCTACCACTTATATACCAGAGAATTTCCAATGCAACTAGAATTTGAGACTTTTTTCTCCATAGATACGCTCCACCAGGGGTCCAAAAAACGTTATCGACCAAGATATCTCGTCCGATAAAATTCTCTCTTAATTTTTTTTTTAATAAAAACCACCGAGATATCGGTCGATATGATACGGCCAAGATATCGGTATATCGGCCAATATTAGCCGATACGAATCATATTGGCCGATAAGATAAGGTTTTAAAACAGTATCGTATCGGCCAATATTCGGACCCTTGCGCTCCACATTATAGACCCCCTCTGAGTGGAGTATTACAAGAAACCCAACTGACAATAAAGTAATCAAATTTACAAAAGTTCGGTGAATATTTCTGAAGCATCTAATTTTGAAGATAGAGACCAAGTCATCGGCAAAACTAGGATACAGAGACATAACTAATCTTCCGGAGTTGAGGGAAATTGGGGTGAAAAAAAATTCAATGAAGAGTTCAGGAGGATTCTTGATTAATCCACTAATATCTCTAGCTTACTCATGTAGTTCGTCATTTGATAAAATCAATTGTTAGTGACATAAGAGATCGGTTTAGTTTTTTCGTCCAATACATAAACTCATGTCATGTTGGCAGAAACATTTGATGGGGGCTTGCTTCAAGTATTTGACTGACGGGCTGGGCAGAGGTCAAGAGCTCATTTCTCAGCCCTTTCAGAAAAGGGTGGGGTTCAGTTGAAGCCCATAAAACCCATTGGGCTTTTCAGACCATTAAAGCCAACTGCATATATTTGTATAAAAATTAAAAAATTAAAAAAAGAATTATTTTTTGTGTACATCCAAAAGTAGATATATGAACATGTACTTGTATTGATTGAATTTGAAAAGGAGTCCTTTAATTGGTTCTATCAATGTATTTTGAATAATGTTGAAGCCATGGTGTAGAAGAGAAACTCTCAAATAAATAAATAAATAAATATATATATATATATATATATATATATATATATATATATATATATATATATATATATATATATATATATATATATATATTGACGTAGGACAATCCATAATTGACCTGACTTAGGCCAAGAAAATCCAAGGCCTAGCCAATTTCTATTTAATTTTACTTTTTATTTTATTTTCCCATTTATAAAATTATTAATTAGTTTTTTTCATTTTCTTATTATTTTTGTTTTAGTTATTTTCTAATTTTTAAAGACAGGGTTAAGACTTAAGAAGATAGGGAGGACTGCCCTCCTCTCTTATTCTTCTTCCTCCTCGTGAATTCGACGATCCTTTCTCTGTTTGACAGTGCTCGACGGTGATCTTCAGCACCCGATCGTGCGCCCCTGCTGCTGTCTCAGCCCGTGCCTCCTGCCGACCAGCTTCTCTACCAGTTTCTGGCGCAGAGAGATAACTCCCAGCCAGACAACCCTCCACCGTTCGTCTTCGTCCATCCGACGTTGCCGCGCAAGATCTGCTCGTGCAGCCGCTCGCCTGTACAGCACACCGTCCCAACCACGCCAAGTCGTGTACCAGGTCCCACATTCACCCTGCCTTCCCTAAGGGTTATAAATCCTAATTGTCTCAGATATAGTGTAATGCCTTCTCCCAAAATGAAGCCATCTCATTAAATTTGGAATTAGACCTTAAAAGAAGGCTTTAGACTCACTTTATCAAAAATGGTGGTTCGCAAATGAGACTCAGTTGATGGAATGAGATCCATTTGGTGGGTTGGACTTCTTTATCTATCTAGTACCTACACGCTAAAAAAACGGATGGGCTGCAGGTGGCCTGGGCTTTGACAAATACAAATGTCCTCAACTCCTCAAGCTTATACAAATGGAAGCTAGCCCATTGACAGTAGCAGTTTAATTAAAATTAGGGCGATGCTTGTGCGAGGTTTCGGCCGGGCTTCCCTCTACTCAAGCTTGAGCTCATTTGTATTCTCAAATTTGCAAGCAGCCTGTCATGCTGTCTAGGCTAAAGCCCAAGTCCACCCATTTTGATATATGAATAGCCCAATCGCTCCTATTGAACCCTTGGACAAAGTGAGTCTAGAGCTATAAACATATAATTAGAAAAATGAGAAAAAAAGATTGACAAGGCTTTAATTAAAAGGCCAACCCGCTTATTTATTAAACAGGTTAAAGAGTTAACTTGGTATAGCCCAATGGTTAAATACACTTGTTCGAGCCTAACTGGTTTACAAGAAGTTCAGGTTGGTCTCGGTCATGTTTGAGCCCAGAACAGCCATTCAATAGGCTGATTCTTGATCAAGCCCATAATGTTCCTGGACTGGACTTCTTATTTGAGCCTTTGAGGTCTAAGTAGTTCATCCCCAAATCCGAAGCCAAGGCCAACATCTTGGAAGTCAATTACAGTAAGAGCATCCTTCTTCAGCCTTCGGAGCCCTTATATTTTCTAATTTCCACTCTCCAGGCTTCAGTTTAGAAGTGATAAAGGAAGAGAAGAGAGTCGTACTTTCCTATTGCAATGGGTTGGAAAGCTGCTCAGAAGCTTATTCAGACCTGGAAGATTGTTCGTGGAGACAACGTAATAAATTATAAATAATCCATTTCTTCTTCTTCTTCCACTCTCTATGTTCTTTATATGTAGTTGAAATTGCGTTGCAGGTGATGATAATGAGGGGCAAAGACAAGGGCGAGACAGGTGTCATCAAGCGCGTTGTTCGCTCTCAGAATCGGGTCATTGTCGAGGGCAAGAACCTGGTAACCCCCCAAATTATCCTCTATTTTTTTTTTCTCTTTTTTTTTTTTTAAATGGAAGAAAACCCCTATAATTCAAACCAATAATATTTATTTTTTTGCTGTTGCACAAGCGAGCACTTATCAATGTGCTTTCGGCCCTTTCCACTCTTATATAACTGATGGAGTGATGGGGTGTCTTAAATGTACGTACCCTAAATCAATAACTGGAGTAGAAAATTGGAACTGCATCGGGCAGGATTCTCTTTGACTGCCTTTTCTCCCCAAAATCAATATCCAGGACTTTTATGGCTGGAAAAACCATACTTCCTTCTTGCCTTTTCTAGGAACATTGATACAACGAGTGCTCAAACTGTTACTTAATTAGACATCCAAAATTTCCTAGTTGTATTAGTTTCTTTGCAATGCTAACTCTGATTTTAATAAGCACGATCTTATAGCCCGCATGCTTGAGATTGAAGGGGTTCTTCAGACGGAGCCATGGTGAATGTTATTATATTCTTTATTGCTACTAAATCTGAGCATTGAATTTGGATTTTGGACAAATTTTTGAATTGAAAAAATGGTAATGTAACTTGAGTAGCAACTATTATGGTTGCAGTGGGCATTTCTAAACTATACTCTTATCATCATCGTCATCACCATTTTTGTCACCTATCTAGGTTCCGCTTTCTAAGTTCTTTTTTGTAACAAGAATTTTTTTTATTAGATATAAAGATCAGAGCAAGAAAAAGGAGGGTCTAAAAGCTATAGACCCTACCAAAACAAGAAAATACAAGTGAAAAACGAAAGAAGAGAAGACAAAGAAAGAAAATCTGAAAAGTAAAGGAAATCACAGACTCCAAGAATACAAAAAGGACTGACCAATACAATCCAATCTTCCCCAGTCATCTCAAATGCAAGAAGACACCAAAGTTCTAAGTTTATCAAATATCATATTCTCCCTAAATATCCTACATGCTTTCAAAACCATTTCCAATGTAACTGAAGTAGGAATTTTTTTAGCAGCATGAATCTGTGGTATGGTTACAACCATGAAGTGGTGGTGTGGGCCTCTTGATTAAAATCCTGGATTTCATATGCATTTGCTGTTGGTGATGTGCTATGTTGCATGGACAGTTCAAGATGTGTGACTCACCTGTGTCGAAAACTTGAATCTGTTCTACATGGGCCCTTCTAGTGCATTTTGACATTATTTTCGAAGATGACTAAAATATTACAATATTTTCTCCTATTAAATCCTAATTAAAATATTAATGTTTTTCATTTAATTGTTTAAAGTAAAACTAGTACATTATTTTTTATTAATGTTATATTCAAACCTTGTTTTCATTTAAAATGAATTTGTATTTAAATATATTTAAATATGGTGTGTGTTCCCGTGCCCCCCTTTTTCTATTTATAGAGTCTGACACCTCACACTTGTGTCAGACTTTGACACTCACACCCATACCTATGCTATTTAGGTGACATGTGTCGAAGAAGTGTGAATAAGCATACAAAAACTCCCTCACTAGGCTCCAATTTTTTGAAGTTGATGAAGATTAAGAATAAAATGGTTTCTTTCTTTTGATTGACTCTCTCATGGAAGCCCAAATTTTCTCCAGATAATCTATTTAGTGAACTATGCTTTAAACTTTTTCCTTAATCTTGCAGTACTTTGAACTGTCTACTTTTTGTCATTTATGTTGCATGCCAATTGAACTGCATGCATAGCATCATACTTGGTGCTCTCATTTAGGATATTTTTCATTTGTATGTGTTTCCACTTCAACCCTAATATTTGTTGGTGGTTGCCATTGACCTCTACTTGTTCTCTCTAGTGAGATTTTCAATGACTACTTTCCCCAACTATAAAGTTTCTTTGAATTGTAGATATCTTGTCCTTTCCTCCATTGCCATTTTGATAGAGGATGCATGAAGCTGTATGTATGTTTTTGCAGGTGAAGAAACACATTAAGCAAGGTCAAGGTCATGAAGGTGGTATTTTTAGTGTGGAAGCTCCTCTTCATGTCTCAAATGTTCAAGTTATTGACCCAGTTACAGGGTACACAGATTTGTTCTACTTTTGGCCAACACTAGTGAATCTGATATAAAAGAAGTTTCCATCTTGTGTGTGTGTGTGTTTTGGTTTGAAAAGATCAATTGTTGACTCTTGATCATGCAGGAAACCTTGTAAAATTGGAATTAGATATTTGGAAGATGGTACGAAAGTAAGAATTTCTAGAGGTCAAGGAGCATCAGAATCTATAATCCCCCGTCCCGAGATCTTGAAAATAAGGACAACTCCAAGACCTACCATAGGTTTGTATCTACAACCTCTTAAATGTAGTAGCCCTATCATGTTTGAATTTTTCATTTTGCCACAGAGAGAGTAAGCTGCATTTTCTTATTTTTTGTGGTTTATATTTCTTATAATTAAATTTGAGATTATTCATTTGATATTATTTATGGTATCAGATACTTCAAAATAGGTAAGTATCAAACTCTAGGGAGGCTACCTATTAAAATGTTAAGTGGGTCACACATCTTTAGTTGGCTATGTAGAAAATGGCGAGGACAGTGGATGGGTAAACTTTGACTCGTATTTGATTATTTTAGCTAAGTGATTTTGGACATAAATTGGATTGCTACAAGCTATTGATTTTTCATAGTCCATCTCACAAAACTATGGGGATGGAGGAGTTTCCCTTAAATTATTTCATCCATGAAGTCCTCTATCGATTCCATCCCATGATGTAGGGCCCACCCAGCTTATGATAATTGTGGTCTCCCAAGAGAAAATCAACACCCAGCCTCCCTAGAGCTTGCTCATAATGTATTCATATTGTATTGTATCTAACATGTCAATTTTCTTTTCTACTTGTGAAATCTATGCCCATGCCACGTCCACAACATGTCACTATTGCAGCTATGCTGCATCTGGGCATCATAGGACTTGATTAGCCTTTTATATGCAAAAATAAATTGAATGTGTTTGTCTGCTACAAACTCTGGTAAGAAACTGAATTGGAATGAGTAATTGTTTGGCTGTTTATAAGCTCCTTATTTTGGTGTCTTCCAATTCTTTTTTCCCCCCGAAGTATTAACCACTTCTATGAAAGTAAACATTGTTAATTTACGCTTGATGTAAGAATATTTATCCAAAGAAAATGAAACATGGAATCAAACAAGAACTGAAAAAGCTAAAACGGCCATTGCATGAGATAGAGCTCCCATTTATTCAAAAGGTCAAAGTATTACATTTGTTTTTGTAAATTATTACTTATCAACTGTGGCATTTTTTCCCTTTTTTTTTGAGAGGTAAGCTTTACTTTAACCTGCAATCTCCTCTGATAACCTTGGAATTATTCCATGGGCTTGCATCCATAGTATTTGCTTCCTTTCAAGAAGAAGAAGAAGAGGGAGGGAGGGAGGGAGGGAAAAGAAGAAGAAGATGATGAATGGGACAATCTGTGAAATCATACAACTAGTTCCTAAAAAAATAAAGGGATTTGTTGGCGAAAATACTATTAATAACTACTTCCTTTTTCTGAAGTTCTCCATGATTGTTTTTTTTTTTGGGATAACATGGGTATTTCCACCCCACATTGGAGGTGAGACTAATCCCATGGATATACGAAACCACCTGCAAGCCTTGTGTATCGAGTAAGTCTAGGAAGAGTCAAACCCAAGACCTCTAGTCTAATCCTAGAAGTTCTCCATGACTTGTCTCCATAGAAAATGACATTTTTTTCTTACCTAGCATAAATCCAAATTAGTTCTTCAAAATACTAGATCCTTGTCCTAACCTTTGCGCTATTACTTTTTCCTAGAGTCCATGGTCTGTGGCTCATAAGTTTAATAGCTCAATAGTTCACACAATTTCAAAATATTGGACGATAGTTCCAAAAAATGCATCTTTCAACCCAAGTTTAGACCCAATATTGTTTTTGAATGATTATTTTATTGAAGAAAATAAACAGCAACAACAAAAAATCCTATAGGCCAAAACTGGAAAATAAAATACAAGGCCCAAAAAAAGAAAACCAAGCCAGACCCGTGCTTGGAAAACACCTTAACAGGAAAGAGCTACAAGGAACTAGGACAAGCATAGATCACCCACAACATAGAAGATCTGGAAACTCCTCTTTTTGCCTACTCATCTGCGTCCTGATTGGCTTCACAAAGGATATGAGCGAAGGAAATACCTGTCTATCTGCTCAGATCTTCAATTTCTTCAATGACATCAGTGATGGCCCAAGGATAGGAAACTGGATTCTTTGCCCATCTAATTACACAAGCTGAGTCCCCTTCCAAGATTGCTAGAATCCAGTTGTTACCAATTAACGACTTGAGGCCGAACAGAAGGGCTGAAGCTTCGTCGGAGTGAGCATAACAGGGGTTAATTGGACCAGTGAAAGCAAGCAAAGAGTTACTAGCATTGTCTCTAGTCCCCCAATTCCAGCTGGACCTGGAGCACCCAAAGCACAATCGTCAAAAAGTTGAGTTTAAAACTCAGGAGGGGGATTTTTCAAATGAACCAGGACATAGTGAAGCTGAATATCATGGATCACCTCTTCCCAACATCTTACAATAGTAGCCACGGGCACCAATTTGAAATCAGGAAGGATAGAAGCCTAGGATGCACACTTCCATTTGACTACTTCAGCCAAGTCCGCAACGTTGGAGACATTTCCACGGAAACGTCTATTATTCCTTTCCATTCAAATTGCATGGAATAATCTCTTATTCCTTTTCCATTCAAATTCCACAGAAACATCTATATTCCTTTCCATTCAAAATTTTGTATTCCAGCCGAAATTTGAAGTGGGAGTTGTCAAGTTCAACATATGAGCCACCATGATGGAATTACAAGTATGGACACTTTGGACCCATGCACAAGATATATCTTTCTTTCCTTAATCCATACTTTTTTTGGTAACATGTGTGTCCCCACCCCACAATGGAGGTGAGACTAATCACACGAGCATGTGTAAACCTCTCAATCCACACACATTGGTTAAGTCAATGGGGAGTGGCCTGGAGGGGTTGAGCGTGAATCGAATTCAATACCTCTCTTTATGAGGCAAGTGTCTTGACCGTCAAGCCAACCCCTTTGGGTTATTTTAATGTAGTAAGAGGATCTATTATATGAATTATTTCATCTATAGATTTCTCATTCTCATAACACTGCTATCATTTTCTCTAAATAGCTATTATTATGTTTATGACATTAGCTTCATCTTCCATTAATGATTTTAACAGTTGGAGGGATCCTCATGGATTGTAATTCTATATAGCGCATGCATGTCTACTTGCCTACAATAAGAAGGCAAAAGGTGCTACATTATCATCATCATAATCATCACTGAAGCCTCATTCCATCCATTTGGCATATTATTTTGCAGTATCTGAATGCAAACCATTTGCTAGGATGAAATGTGTATACTTTGGTTTTGTGCAGTTGGACCAAAAGATACACCAATGGAGCATGTCTTGGAGAAGACTTACGATGCTAAAACGGGAATGGGAATGCCAGATCTTTAAGTCTAATTTGGTCCTTAAAGATTCATATGATATTTGGGTAGGTAAGAGTCGTCTCTTTTTATAGGAATATGCCTTTGAATTGTTACCCCATTTTTTGCCTGTTGAGTAACTCAGATAACTTCTGCTTTCTTTCGTATTATGTTTCATTAGAAATATGTCATCAAGAATTATTGACATTAAGAGAGGAAGAACCTTAAAACAAACCCCATTATGTTTGCAGAAACGATTTGCAATGACATGTTAACACATCTGGGCGTGACTGGTGTACTTATCTTAGAAACATGTCATCAGGAATTATTGAGTCTTTTACATTAAGAGAGGAAGAACCTTAAAAGAAATCCTCATTGTGTTTGCAGAAACGATTTGCAATGACATGTTAACACATCTGGGTGTTACTGGTGTACTTGTAGCACAACTGGTTGGGTGTCTTTGAAACATTATTATGGGAAACTTGTTTTCCCTCTAAAATACAATACCTTTCATATTTCCTTACCTTAGAATTGTTTCATGCTTCTACATGAACATGGTTCAATTTTTTGCAAAATAGAGCAGAGCAAGTCGCATATTCAACCCTTGCCAGCTCTTGCGTCCATCTTCAAACCTAGCAACTATGCTCTGAATGAGTCTGAATTGATTTTGATCAAACTGGTTGAGACTCAATCCACTATGCTACAGATGGAATATGAGGGGTTGAACGAAGAACATGTATGTTTTGGTTGGTACAAGTTGGTTCCACATCTACTAATGATCACTATGCACAGAATGAGCATTACATAGTTTGGTCAACCTCTCTACCTATTTGATTTTCAGATTTGATCAGACTCTCGTTGCAATTGCTCCTTTTTATTTTATTTAATAAATAAAAGGAAATTTATGGCCATGAACTTGAACCATTGGTAACCTTTGTGGTTTGGTTGGCGTACCCATGGTTCAAAATTTGGTGGAATTGATTGAATGACTGTATTTGGATGAGAATTTAGGAGATTCTCTTATGACGGGAGAAATAAAAACTTCTGTTCTTTAGAGGTCTTTTGATGCTGTTAAGTGGAGAATTAATTAATTATTGTCCTATCGTTTAGCTTAAAAGCTCAAATTTTAGTATAAAAATGAAACTTGAGTCACTTTATTTTAATGGTCGAAATCACTAGACACCTGGTAATTTTTATTACAAAAATCAAGTGGTTAAAATTTTAATTTATTCTCAAATTTAGTCCACTAATAGTTCATTTGGTGAGCTTTCAATTCCACCAATTAATTTTTTATTAAACTCCAATCAATTTAAAAAACATAATCACCTTCAACTCATTTCAAATTTTAGAACCACCCTTGTTTTCTATCAGTTAGTTGTTTAGAGTTAGTGTAGATGTGTAGTCTTCGTGAATTTAAGTTTGCTGTGCAATGTCCAATTCAAATTCAAAGAGGGCAATTCATCGTAATACAAATAAATAAAATCAAAGAGGGACAAAATGATTAGAGTTGTTTGGATTACGGATGCAAATCAGTCACACCTCACAGAAAATTCTAAGAATGAGATTGTAAACCTAGAATTGGCATGAAAATAAATATTTATTTTATTTTTCTCATTCAAAAAGTTGTTTGATAAGATTTAATATTTAAAAAAAAATATATTAATAGCATTGAATTAGTCGTATTTTCTTACCAAAAGGCCCATTCATTTTTCCATTCTATTGATCAAACTATCCAGAGTCGCATTAGAATGGATAGTATCAAATTCGGACATACCTAAATTAAAGCATCATAGTTTTAAGTTTATTTAATCAGTTAAAATAATTAATAATAAGAATTGATAGTAAGTTTTTGAATACAGATTTAGGTCCAATTACATCATCAATTAAGTTTTAAAAATGTCCCTCATTTGAGTACTTGACAAATGATAATTCCCTTGTGTATAATTCTTTTGTTATTTCTTGGATTATCAAATATTTTTATCATTGACTGTTATTTTGAATTGTAATTATACAATATTATATTTAAAAATACAAAAATAAAGCAATAATGAAACAATATCTTAAAAAGAAAAAGAAAAAATTATTAAAAATATAAAATAATATTATTTTAAAAATAAAACAAATAAAAACTCTTTTTTTAAGTTTAAACACTGGCGGAGACCAAATTAAGTCAACTAAAATACGGGTGTGGAGGGCAAGAAGGCGAGGCAAGATGCAGAAAAGTAACGCACGGAAATCCCGGCCTCAATCATGACGAGGTCCTTAGGCGTGACGAGGAAATGACGTCCTTCCTCAGTTAGTCAGTCCGTCAGTCTGTCCTTGAATCATGCCCAACCAAAAAGAGAGAGAAACGAAGTGCCAAACTGCCAACAGCGAAGTGCCAAACTGCCAACAGCGCGTAAATTTGTCACTGGATGTCAGGGAGGAGATTTTGAGTAAAAATTATCATTTTACTGTTTCGTTAAAAATCGTTTGAAGGATTTTGTACACCATTTTTTAGATTCTTCGAAGGATACCTTTGAAATCTTATTTTTGAGATCCTTCGAAAGATCCTTTGATTTTAATCGTTCGAAGGGTCTTTCGAACCACCAGTCACATTTCAAATAAAACATTCGAATGATTTGCTGTAGTAATATTCAATTTAAATTTTATTTAAAACTTTAAAGTTATTTTTTAATCACTATATATTTTCAAAATTTTCAAATTGAATATCCGGACTAATTACGATAACCTGATAAAAATACTTTAACACTTCAAGGTCTTTTGACACTTCTAAATATTTAAAACACATATTTTACAAATAAGGATATCTCTAGGGTGTGACGAAAACATATTTAGAAGTGTCAAAAGACCTTGAAGTGTTAAAGTATTTTTATCAGGTTATCGTAATTAGTCCGGATATTCAATTTGAAAATTTTTGGAAATACACAGTGCTTAAAAAATAACTTTAAAGTTTTAAATAACTGTCAGTTATTTTTCAAGCACTGTGTATTTCTAAAATTTCTCAAATTGAATATCCAGACTAATTAAAATAACCTGATAAAAATACTTTAAGACTTCAAGGTCTTTTGACACTCCTAAATATTTAAAACACATATTTTACAAATAAGGGTATCCCTAGGGTGTGACGAAAACATATTTAGAAGTGTCAAAAGACCTTGAAGTGATAAAGTATTTTTATCAGGTTATCATAATTAGTCCGGATATTCAATTTGAAAAATTTTGGAAATATACAGTGCTTAAAAAATAACTTTAAAGTTTTAAATAAAATTTAAATTGAATATTACTGTAGCAATTCATTCGAAGGATGAAACTCATCCTTCGAAGGTTTTATTTGAAATGTGACTGATCGTTCGAAGGACCCTTCGAACGATTAGAATCAAGGGATCCTTCGAAGGATCATTCGAAGGATCTCAAAAATAAGATTTAAGGGTATCCTTCGAAGGATCTCGAAAATGGTCTACAAAATCCTTCAAACGATTTTTAGCAGAAGGGCAAAACGGTAATTTCCCCGCAAAATCCAAAAACTGGTGTCTGGTGACAAATTTCCCTAGTATCTAAATGGGCGCCCCCTTTGTCGTTATTAGTCGGATTTACGTTACCAAGTTGCATTTGATGATGTCAGCTCAAAGTTGTATTCGAACAGTAGATCACGTTGTTACGTGGAAATGATCCTCTCCTACTATTTTAGTCATAAAATAATTTTATATCTATTATTTAATATAAATGGAATTCAATTTTTAAAATTAGAATTGTTCATTAACTTTTATATATATATATATATATATATATATATATATATATATATATATATATATAGATAAAATTTTAATAAACTCAAGTGGAGTCAATATCCTATTTCATATATTCAAGAGGACAAAAAATTTAAGAAAATTTATTGAAAAAAGTGATAACGCTTATATAATGACAAGTACATTAAATAAAAAATCAAGTATAACTTTTCTTATTACACTTGATCCAGTATGTGTATATACACATTATGCATGTATGTTTTTCAATCCATTTAACATATATGATGGCCACATTTTAAAATATAATCATTTATAAACATAATGATAGGATAATATGTTTACATTTCTGTGAAGCAAATCAAATTTGTTAGAAGTGAAAAGCTCTCTTTCAGCACAATGTTCAAAACGAGAGTAACTTTGAACCTCAATGAATTCGCTGTAATTTTATTCCCTAACAAATGAAAAATGAATGCTCACGTGTGTCAGACCTGGACCACGGGTAACAAATCTTGCGGTCAGCTCAAAAAATTGTTCTCCAGCCACGTCATTGCCACTAGTGAAATTGTAGTATCTACCTACAGTTTTGGCCACCTATATATATCACTTCATCCTTGTAGTCATCACCTTCCTGCAAAGTGGGAGGCTATAAATATAATATACATTTTGAATTGTGACGATCCTCTCTTCACTCCAAAAGTGGAATGTGTTGGTCTCTAATCTCTATAGGTTGGCTGGAACCATTATAAGACTCCAATCAATCTCAAAGTCACCCAATTTGATGAAGTGCTTGAGGCCAACCTTTTTTATGTTCTTTAGCTTGCGAGGCATCATTTTCTATTCTTTGAAGTATATTCTATGCTTGTAGCATTTGATATTTATTGTTTCTTAAAGCAACAAAATATTTACATAAATATTCTAGCATATAATATATATAATCCATTTTACAAAGGAAAAGAAAAGAAAAATGTGTGTATCTCTTCCAACCAAACTATTTCAAAGATATGGATAGTTTGATCAAAGAATACTTGTGTCAATAGTATCGACCATTGAGTTATCCATTTAAAGTCACTTACGAAGAAGAAGAACAATGGAAGAAAAAAGTAGATGAAAATAACAAAACTTTACAAAGAAGAAGAAGGACAATGGAAGAAGAAAGTAGATGAAAATAACAAAACTTCACCAAAGAAGTAAAAGGAAGAAAAGAATAGAAATAAGGAAAATACTAACAAAAGAAGTTTCTCTCAGTTGAAATGACAACAAGGAGATATTGATATTTTTAAACATGTGCGCTAAGTAAACAAAATGAATAGTTTTCTCTTCAATTTATTCGCTAAATATTTAGTTTGTGCACTAACTTCTATTACTAAATGCTAAATAATCAATTTATATGCTAACTATCATGCACTAACTTTTGATTTTATTCGGTAAGCTTTTGATTTTATACTTTGAGTTGATTATATTCTCTTATTCTTGAGTTTATGCACTACCAATTGAGTTAATACACTAAATATTCAACTTGTGCACTAGCAATATGGTCTAGTGCATGGATTGAAACAACATATGGGATTATGCACTACAGCATAGTAAGTTAGGTTATCTTTATTGTGCACTGCTGCATAATAAGTCAAATCAACGTATGTTTTGGTATGTAAAGTGAAGAGATGTCATTTTAACATCTAGTTAACTTGTTTTATGTGCAAGTTTTGGTTTATGCACTAGTATTGATAATATGTGTTAGTATTGATAATATGAGTTAGTATTGATAGTATGCGATGGCCTTGAAGTTTATGCGCTAGTCATACATTAGATTTGAGGATTATGCACTAACATTCATGTTTATGCACTATAATTGGTGATATGCAGTAGTATTATAATATGTGCTAGTATTGATAATAGGGGTTTAAAATTCGATATCGGTAGATATGATACGGTTGAGATATCGACATATCGGCTGATACAATTTGTATCAACCAATATTTGCACTCCTGATTGACAACATGCGTTATTATTTGTTCATGCATTGGCGTTGAAGTTTATGCACCGGCATTCGTGTCTATATGCAAGCGTTGGTAATATTAGAGTTGGGGTTTTATGTGTTGTATTGGTAATATCTAGAAGTCCTTTGCACACTCGCACATAAGATCAAAGACCTTACTTTAAAAATAGAATCGTCGTGCAGTAATTTAAGTCAGTGTCTCTAAATACATATAGATCTGAGTAAGTAGACATTTAAAAATAAAATTTTAATATGCACGAGCGCAAAGTCAAAAAATGTTATGACTGAACATATGAAGCAATTTGACCGGAATAAAAAATTTGTAGTCACATAGACCTAAAATTGCAGTTTTTGATTTTTTTTTTTTAAATTCCCATTAAAATATTTAAAAATATCATAGCTATTTTACTACAGCTTCACTGTTCGGGGTGAACTCACTCTTTCCCTGATCTCGACAGAAGCCGTCAAATATGCCACTCCCCTTAATCTCAAACTCCAAACGTTAAGAAAAAATAGTTATTAATTAAGATAGTTAAAAAATAAATAATAAAAACATATAACTAAAGAGGAAAATGCCGTCAAAACGGCCGTCAAGTCCCCTCCCGTACAATTTCCCCGGTCGGCAGCAAAACCCCATCATCCCCCTTTTCCTTCTCTCCCCACCTCTCCGTTTCTCTCCTCCCTTCTCTTCCGTTAACGTCGTCTGTCGACCTCCAAAATCCTCCGTCACCTCTGTTAACTAACTACCTTCTTTGCCATGGTTTCCAAACCCATGGAAGAAGACGACGACCTAGAAGAAGAAGACGACGACGAAGAAGAAGAAGACGAAGAAAACGAATACGGAGAAGAAGAGGAAGAGGAGGAAGAAATCCAATCTCACGCTCCAGCCCCCAACGGCCGTCTAACGGGGCAGTCCCAACCCGTTACGGTAGCCGCCCCACCTCGCCAAACCCTAACCCTAGCCCTCCCCATCCAAAACCCGAGGACGACGACAGGCGTCAGCCACGTACGTGAGGACTGCTGGAGCGAGGGTGCCACGTCGACACTCATCGACGCCTGGGGCGAACGGTATTTGGAGCTGAGCCGTGGAAATCTCAAGCAGAAACACTGGCAGGAAGTTGCTGACGTCGTCAGTAGCCGTGACGACTACACGAAACCCCCCAAGACCGACGTCCAATGCAAGAACCGGATCGACACTCTCAAGAAAAAGTATAAAACCGAGAAGGCCAAGATCACGTCCGGCTCTGGCCCGAGCAAATGGCCGTTCTTCCACCGTCTCGAACGCCTAATTGGCCCCTCCCACAAGCCCAATTCCTCTGCCGCGCTCCCTGCCCCTGCCCCTGCGACCAAAATCCCCCTCCGTATCCCTGAGCACCGCAATTTCCACCACCCAATTCAGCCGCAGCGCCAGCCATCGAATTCGGGTGGCGACGCACCAGACTCCTCCGATAGCTTTCCACCAGTGACCGTGAAGAAACGACGAACTGAGAGGGATCCAAACCCGAATCCAAGCCCAAGCCCAAAGCCAATTGGGCGGGGTGGGAATTCAGTAAGGGAGTTGACTCGTGCAATAATGAGAATTGGGGAGGTTTATGAGAGGGTGGAGCGATCAAAGCTGCAGCAGGTGATAGAGTTGGAGAAGCAGAGGATGGGATTTGTAAAGGAATTGGAGCTGCAGCGGATGCAGTTCTTTATGAAGACCCAGTTGGAGCTCGCACAGATGGAGCCTGGAAGGGTCGGGAATAGCAATAATAGTAACAACACTGGTTAGAATTTGTGCTATTTCTCTTTATTCTTCTCCTTTCTTCCTTTTTTTTGGGTTTGTCTTAAAAAGAAAATCATTAGAAGCTGTAGTTGAACTTGGAAGAGAAGATCTGATGTGTTACTTGCTATTAACTCATTACCTAGATTGAATTTAAGATGAATCTCTATTAGATTGATGCGTCTCTGTTTTTAGGAATTGAGTTTCATATGCAGAGCAAAAGATCTCCTTGTTTTTCCCGTTTCTTTCTTCAATTCTTATGTGAAACAAGAAATGGTGATTACAGCTGACAGTCGAATTAAGTTTTGAGAGATTTTAGCACCCGATCAGGAATTTCCTTACCAAAGCAGTTCTAGTTTTGTTTAAATTTAGAACAGTCATGGCAAAGATTGTTCGAGACAGAAAAGGGCAAACCCAGTTCCATCTCTATTTCTTCCATTTTTCACTCATTGATTTTTGTTGAGATATGCTTATCTCACACTAACACTAAGCTAAGTCAGGAAATTCAGAAACGATAGATTTTTTTTTCCAAATTCATTTAAACTTTAAGGATTACCTAGAACTCTTAAATCTGGAAAGGCGGACAAGTAATTGAAAATATTCTTTTGTTTTACCCTTAAAAAAATTCTTTCATGTTTAGGTCAGGAGTTGAATCCCCTCGTGGCATGATTCAATGAAATTTCTTGGATCTAGATTGGATTGTTTATTGTATCAATCAAGTGAATTTTGCCCACATAATGGAGCATTTTCTCACCATTGTAGATGCTGAGGTGCTCATGTGCATGTTGAAAACTCAAAATGCATAACCATGTAAAATGGTTTGAAATCTCTGCATTATGAAATGGAGATGTATGAAGTCCATGGATCATTACAACAGCATTTTCTTACTGTGTATCTTGCTTGTACTTAGTCCTTCCCTTCTTTTTGAAAGTTATCACAACAGCATATTTAATCATGTAATCTAACCATGCTGCATATGTACATTGCTCTCTCATGCATTTGTCTCATGCATAGCAGATATTTTGATAAAAAATTCTGTGCTCGGATCTGTCGAATAATTTAGAGAACACTGGATTCTACTAACGGAGGGATTGTCAAGTATTTCAAAAAGGAAAAAGAAAAAGTGGAACACTGGATTCTACTAAGGTGTTTGTAGAGTTCAAGAGGAAAAAATTTAGAATGTGGGGTTGTGGTGCTGTGTCATGTGGTATGTTTCCCTTAAAAAAAAAAACACTGAATAACAGGTTATCATGTTCAATTCCCATTCAAAGAAGAGTTTCATGAATTCTAGGTGGCTTCTCCAATGGTGGGGGTTGCTCAAAATGATCTTGATGGCTCATTTTTCCTTTGAAGATGCTGCACTTTTGTTCTGGCCTAGCTGCAAGAATTGCAAGATGAGTCGGAAATGAAAATCTTGGGGAGAGATGGAAGCATCCACATTTCATACAGTTTCTTACAGTGGTATTTGTTCTTCGTGTTTATTTTGTCAATCTGGTCGTCTAAACAGCTTGCAATCAGAATCAAACAAGTTGGTTTCAAGAGAAGCTTGGCCTATGCAACACTACCTGGAATGAATTTGCAGATTCTTGTCTTCCTGCTGGAGCAAGAAAGCTCTGAAACTATTATGGAACATCAAAGTTTTCACTGCCTAGCCCAAGGTTAGATTTCAAAAATCTGTTGGATGACATGGATCAAATCCAAATATAATTTTTTCTATAGAATTAATTTCTTATTTGTACTAGAAAATGAAACTATTCTCTCTTCTTCTATAGAATAGTGACCCTTCACGGTAGACACAAAAACATTGACATGTTTTTTTTCTTTCAAAAAAATTATTTTCGAGATATGATAATTTAATGTGGAAAAGAGGCAAGTTTTCCTCTCATGGAGAGAAAAGTATTGTCATTTTGTATAGAAAATAAAGGTTTTGAATATAAATAACTGAAACATTGATTTTTCACTGCTTGCTACTACACTGGTTTTAAGGCGTTGGTCGGACGGCATCGGATCGAAAACAAACTTGATTTTTTATAAAGAGTTTATTTCCTGCTGAAATACCCATTCTTTTGGATAATGAAATCCCGAACGAAAGTGTAAATTCGACACCGTATGAAGGCAAGAGCTAGTACTGAAAGAAGCAAAAGAGTATAAAAGGTGTCTTTTTCCACAATTTTAATTTTGTGCACCAAAAATAAATGAAATATTCATTTTATTTAAATAAATGAGAAGATAAAAAAGAAGAAAGATTGAAATAAATTTAGTCAAAATGGATATTTGACTCATTTTTAGTACATCAAAGATAAAGATATTGGTGCACTAATCACTTTCTCAAAAATAATTGTTATAATTAGCTGCAATCACAACATTTTACCTGGGTCAATTTTTTTTTTCATAAATAGTTTAAATTTTTCTCGAGATTTAACACCTTTTTGTCCTCACGAACTCGTGTGTGCAAACTGCAAAGACTAAAGAGTCGGCTAATACATATTGCCTGGCGATGGGTATGAGGTATCTCGATATGGAGGCCTGCCTTGAAGTGTCGATACTGACCATATTATCTGTTGATATTGTATAGTATCCGCCCATACTGATTTATTTTTTTTTTAAATAGTTTTACTTTTTTTTAGTTACTTTTATAAAAAAAATTGAATTTTAAAAAGTTTTAAAGCAAGTTATTTTGAGTTATTTTCATTATTTTTTGAGTTTCAGCTCTAAGATAATCTCAAATTTTGAGTTTTTTATGAAAATAATTTAATAAAATAATATTCAATAGTTTATGGAATTTAATGGAGAATGTGCTAATTTCATTTACATAGTTTGGGGTGTATTTGTGATTTTCCAAAAATTTTCTGAAAATTTGATAAAAGCTGGAATTCCTAAGATACTTTTCATTTTCGAGTTTGAAAAAATGAATAAAATGATATATAAATGTCTCTATAAGAACATGAAGTTCATATTAGGTATTTCCTCATGTTCGTTTCCTTCTTATAAAAATTTTAGACATTTTTTAAAGTTTTAATACATTTTTAAAAAAGTTAAACTGTATCAAAATTTTGAATTTTAATAGTCTAAAACTCCATAAAAATGATTGTTACTTCTTTTTTTAAAAAATAAATAAATTATGCTCTCCCTAGGTTTTCATTGTTTCCTATTTTCTCTTATTTTTTTTAAAAAGAGAGAGAGAGAGAAGAATGCGTATTGGTCGATGGCCCTACAGTCGGCTAAGTGTTGAAGGTCCGATTTTATGACCGTGCGTAGTGTATCGTATTTATCTACACATTTTAACAAGATGCTTACCAACAAGGAGTAGTGATCGGTCAATTAAAAATGTCATTCTTTGATATAAAGTTCATTAGGAGCCACCGTGATGAAATAAATCAAACCATATATTTTAAGTTTTTCAAAATTGAATTAATTTAAATTATATTTTTAAAACTTAAAAAATTTATTCCTTTAAAAACATTGCTTCAGTGATCTGATAAATTCTTCACCACTCATTTAGGTGAGCCTTGTGTCTAAATATCTAAAGCAATATTGCATACATTAATGTGCAAGTGATTGATTATTCTTTTAAATATATTATTTTAACTTAAGATTTTAAAATTGAATATTAAGTTGCATACAAATATTGAAATTTTAAACTTTAAATGAGTGTTGGGAGTATAGGATTGTCGAAAAACTAGGCTGGGTTGAGCCACCTTGCTAAGATTAAGGTTCAATAAAAGACGCTTTCAAATGGGCTTAGCCCAATATCACATCCTGTAAAACTTGCGAACTAATTCATTGTTAATAGGTCGGTTCAGAGTAACATAATAAAAGACTTCATTTTATTATGGCCTACAAGAGCAAATTAGTGCAGCAAAATCCATTTCCCTAACGGAAAGCTGATATTTCACACGAGGTCCATCTTCAAAAGCTTATCAAAACCAAGTCTCCTATTCATCTAAAATCTAAATCTATTTTGACTCGATGTTCATCCAACTAGTATTAACATATATCTAGTATAAAATTTATGCTGTCTAGTATCCAATAATGACCCGCACCTTCTATCACAAAACTTGATTTAAAAAAATCTTAATTTTATAATTTTTTTGGAAAAAAAAAATTATAGAAACGCGATACAAACTAATATGACTCATGTTTAACATCTACATCCAATTCTATCAACATCGACACCAATGTAAAAAAAATAAATGAAGAATTTGTTTCTAAATCTCCATAAAAACATAACTAATACAATATTCAAAGTGAATGCAGCAAAATAAGTCATTAAAAAAAAAAACTTTTGACAACCATAATAGTCCTATGGGCCTATACGAGACTAGAAGTAGTAATAGTTATATTAAAGTTTTGTGTTGATGATTCGAAGACTTTTAATACGAGAATTGCTACATATTCACTATTCGATACATATTGATCATCTTCTAACCCAAGGGTTTAAATACCGTTATTGGCCGATATATCGTTATCGGCCGATATTTTTTTCTCTCCATCCGATATCGACCGATATTTTGATATCGGCTGATATGATACGGCCGATATATCGACCGAGAAGGTGAATATCGGCCGATAATGATATATATCGGCCGATATTTACTCCTTCAAAATTGATACATATCGATCGATACGATATGTATCAGCCGATATTTGTACCCTTGTTCTAACCTATAATACTATATATTTTCATGTAATAAAAAATTGAATTACTGAGACCTATTAACTTAGTGATGCCCATTGTTATAATTTTTTAATGGAAGAAATTTTAATTATTGATAAAAAAAATTGAAATTTTCATATGTCAATTGATATCCAAAATCTAGGTATTTCGGCCAAAGTGTGAGTTATGCCAAGGTTGAGTCATGAGTGATTCAAATTTGATACTTAAAGTGGAACACAAATGTCTTGGAAAGTTGAAATTCTATTTACTGAAGTAAACTCCAACTGAGTCATCTGAATTTATTTGATTATTTAACCCACGAGTGCATCTAATGCAGAGTTCAAAACTCAAAATAGAGTTGCGACTCACGAATCAACTCATTGCGTTGCCTTTCTGTGTACACCGATGTACGCTCTCATGGCCAACATTGTCACTGATGGCACTGCCTGTCTACCTCTCTTCTTCCAACAAGACTAGAACCGAGAGCTAGAGCGAGAGACACACAGAGAGAGAGAGGAATCGGATCTGGATCCGATTCAAAGAAGAAAAAGATAATGATAGATTTAGGAGCATTCTCGGATGAGAAATTCGATCCGAAGAAATGGATAAACGCGGCCTGCCAATCTCGCCACCCTCAGCAAGATCTTCCAATCGACAGACACCTCGCAGATCTGGAAATGAAGCTTCAAGTCCTCTCCGAGGAGATCTCCTCCTCCCTCGACGAGCAGAGCTCCTCCGCCCTCCTCCGCATCCCCCGCGCCAGCCGCGACGTCATCCGCCTTCGCGACGAGGCCGTTTCACTCCGCTCCTCCGTCTCCTCCATCCTCCTCAAGCTCAAAAAGGTCTTCTTCCATTTCTTGATTCTCAGATTCAATTCCGTTTTCAAAATCGAGTCCGATCAAATTCAAGTACCTTTCTGCATTTTGTACTTCGCGGCATTGCCGTATCTTTGCTTTTTTTTTTTTCCGATAATTTGGACATTCCCCTTTCCTCTCCTTTGATTTCATTATATCTTGTTTTTGTTTGGATTCAAATAAGGAACTAAAATGAATGCTTCCAGTTTTGGCCGCTTCCAATTTCGTTAAAATTAAAATAACAAATGCAAGTAAGGAGTATAGAAGGGCACGAGATGGATGGAACCTTCTTTCCGTCTTCTACGCTCTCTAATGCTACAAATTGGGACTTTAATTTCAACGGAGTTTGTGAAAAGTAAAAAAGCACGACTGTGAAGAAAAAAATTGAATTTTAAGCTTTATTTGATATTGACTGCAGGCAGAGGGTTCGTCAGCTGAATCAATCGCGGCACTGGCAAAAGTTGATACTGTTAAACAGAGGATGGAAGCTGCATACGAGACATTGCAGGTAGAGATTTGTTATATTGGATGCTTATGTGTTCAATCTGTCTGTAACCATTTTTAGCTCTGCAAGTCCGCAAGGTTTGGAATGCACATTTTTTCTCTAAGAGAATGAAGTTAATTAGGGCCCATTTTTGGTGGACTGGATTTTTTAGGTGGAATTGCAACTCTCCATAGAATTAGAAAATTCCTCAAAGTTATCCATGTTTCATAAAAAAGAATTCTGATGCAAATTATTAAATTCTTTTATAGTTCGATGTTAGGTGATTTATGTATTCCCATCTGAAAGTGTTAATTTGGAAACCCAAAGCCTGAATTGCTTAGACTATAGAGTTCTCCCATTCCACAAAGCAATTCTTGTACCTACCAAGCATGAAAAGGTTACTGCTTGAATTGGCAAATTCCAGCAGTATTGGCTGATTTGGAATTTGTGGAGTTCCAAATTCAGCTAGCATTCTACCAAAGAGGCCCTTATTGTGAATTTTCTTTTTTCATTCCAAAACAGGATGCTGCAGGGCTGACTCAGTTAAGTGCAAGTGTGGAGGATGTTTTTGCTAGTGGAGATCTTCCACGAGCTGCAGAAACCTTAGCGAACATGAGGCACTGCTTGTCTGCCGTTGGCGAGGTAAGTTTTGTCTCTCTCATGTTCATGCAGGAAGTCTTCCTGAAAGGAGATATATCTTTGTTTTAATATTTTTATTATCTTCAGGTTGCAGAGTTTGCTAATGTCAGAAAGCAACTTGAAGTTTTAGAGGATAGGTTGGAAGAAATGGTTCACCCTCGTCTTTCAGTTGCTTTATCCAATCGTGAGGTAATGCCAGTCTTCTTAACCTTGTAATTGATAATGCTTTGGTTCTTTTATTTACTGCCCCTTTGAGGATAGAAATTTGTTGATATGTTTTATGAACTTACTGTTCAAAGGTTGCATAGTATAGCTTAGCAGTACTACAATGTGGTTTTTTTTCCCAGCAAGATCATATGCAATATAGTTGCATAATGATTCCTTTCTATAAATGTAGGTGGATGCCGTCCAAGATCTACGGCAGATTCTTATTAGAATTGGGAGGTTTAAATCTGTAGAAATGCTCTACACAAAAATACACTTAAAGCCAATAAGACAACTATGGGAAGAATATGACTCCAGGCAGCAAGCTAATAGGCTTGCCAGCGAGAAGCATGATGTAGAAAGGCTACCCAGTTCCACTGATTCATTTTCTAGTTGGTTACCAAATTTCTATGATGAAGTTCTACTTTATCTTGAACAAGAATGGAAATGGTATGGCTTTTACTTTTTTTTCTTAAATAAGTGGCCATTATTATTTTCCATGTTTTTTGTTTTGAATTAATTTCCTTGTGATAAACGGGGAGTATGTAAAATGATGCAATATATTTTTAACTCAATGTTTCTTTGTAATCAATTGGTGTGCTAATTTGCCTTTCAAAAAAAAATGATATGTCCATAGTCAATTCATATCTTAAACAGTTCTTCTTCTTCTTGTTCTTCCTTTTTCCTTTTTTTTTTTTTCTTGGGGGTGGTGGTGGTAAATTTCAAGTTGGTTTTTAAGTTAGTTTTTCTTAGTGGAACTCATAGTTGCCATTGCTTAAGGTGGCTTTGGAATAACATCTTTGGCATCATTGGGTATTCCCAGCCATTGAGTGTGCAGCTTCAACCAGGATTAAGTAGCCTTTAGTGCTTGTATTTCTACTGATATTTGCTCTGACAATAATCAATCTGTCTGGCTTTTGAGAGGACGTCTATCTGACCACTCTGGTTATTGAGTGCGCTGCACTCAAGAGCATGACTTGATGACCATGGTAGGAACCATGATGGGTTGGATATAGTTTGGATGGACTACTGGAAGCAATCATATTGGTTAGAGTATATCTGGTTGCTGGGCCGTTTCCCATTCACTGCAACTATGGTCAACATTCTTTTATTGCATGTATTTGTGATTCTCTTTGGGTGGGTCAGATGATCCTGCTGAGGTTCTTGTCCTTGGCTGATTTACAGCAGGACTCCTCTGTAATGGGTGGACTGTGAGCCATCCAATTTGCAGCAGAACAAAAGTTATTAACTGGAGGGCTACACACAGTTTAGATTTTCCCTACTATTACATGTGGAAATTTTGAAAAAGCTGGACTCCACCTACTCAGCAAGCCTTTTTGAGAGAATTTACATTTATGCAACGCGTTGCATCTCACAATGTGCATATTGTATTAGACGAATCACAATCATAAGAAAAACTGCTATAGTTAATTTTGGTGTTATTTTGTATTGTGTTTTAGCGCTTTCCATGATTCATTGGAATTGCTATTGTATTCCCTAGTATCAGCTGCTATGTTCTATGAGATCTTTAGCTACAATCAAAGTTTAGGTTCCTTGAGTATCTCCAAAAAGATACACCTGGTATTCATATTCAGGCAAAAGTGCCACAAGTCAGTGTCAGACAATAAATGCCATGTATTTTCAGCCCCTGTGTTAATCTTGACCATTTATGTATTGGAAGTTTTGGTCAAAGTTCTGACGTTCATCCAGATTCAGTATACTGAACCATGATTATGGACCAATTTGTAAGACATGCTTGTGTTTATTCATTGTTTCTTGTGTATTAATTATGTACGCATGCACCTTCCATGTTCAGGGTGGGGAATTAATAAAGAATAACACCAATTGAGAGTGGATAAGTTTTTATCCCCATTCAATACTCTAGCCTCTTCACAATCCATAATCAGCATTTGAAATTTTAAACGTTTGCTACAACTGATACTTTTCATTGCTTGAATCAAGAGGACATTGTGAATGGATGTGATGAAGTCCATGCACCCTGTGTGGTCCTATTAACATTTTGCTGCCAGTTCACCTTCCTCTGTTGGGCCGACGTTAACAGATTATACCTATACTCTTGAGGCATAGTGCCACTGCTGTGTGCCATGTGTACAGATTTGCTTGTGTGTCTGACTTGCCTGTGTATATTTTTTTTCTCTCTCTAATTTTTATTAGTGAATAATTTACCTGACTTCACTGGTGCATGTAGGTGTATGGTTGCCTTCCCCGATGATTTTAAAACCCTTGTGCCAAAGCTGCTAATTGAGACAATGTCTGCACTGAATACGAGTTTTATTTCCCGTATCAACCTTGCTACTGGAGATGTTGTTCCTGAAACAAGGGCACTGACAAGAGGTTGTCTCTCATTTCAACTTTCTATTTGGGTAATTATATATGTGGTTTTAGATTATACTTTTCAATGCCAACTCAAGATTGATGGGATAAACGGCCTTTGATAATGATGGTGTGGCTCTATATTCTTGTTCTGCATGATCGGGTGGTTTAGTACTCGATATTTTTCTCCGTTTATCTCCTCATTCTTCAATATACATTTTTTAAACTTGGTATTCCTGGCCATTTTGTCTCACAATTTATGGTAAGAGTAACAGTATAATTCCCACCCTTGTTTCCCTCAACACAAAAAGGGCCACTCCCCATAATTTGTAACTGGCGTGTGCGGATAAGGAGGTTTATACATGCCCCAAGGATTAGTCAAGTGGGACGCTTGGATACCTTGGTCTTAAAAAAATAAAAATAATAATATAAATTATCGAAAGAAGAAAGAAGAGACAGAGTTAACTGTAAGAGTATAGTGCGCCTTTCTGTACTGAGACCTATATGAAAGCACATCTTAGTGTGTAGTTCTATATCTTTTGGAGGAAAAACTGCTCTGAATGTTAACAAATGCTCAGTGTTGGAACCATAAAAGTTTGCAAGTGTTCAGTGTTGCAACCATAAAATTGTTTGAGTCCAGCTTTTTTAAGAATCAAGTTATGAGAGCATTCTAAACCGCCCGCGCCCCCCTCCCCTCCTCCTCTAGCTACTTTCAGTTCTCAGTCCTGGAGCTGAGCTGTAGTTAATGCATTTTTAACAGATTTGAGGTTAAATCCAAGGCAGCCAAAGGCATAGTGTAGCAGATCACACAAATTCATGATAAAGCATGTGGGATCATTTATTAGGCTATCCCTTCAATAAATATTATTAACTATTTTCTGTTGTTAATCGCGGGCTTGCAAAAATAATCCTGTGGCATGTTTCCTTGTTTTCATGGCTCAGTATCATGGACTCATGGTCCCTCTAAAGGGCCTGTCATATCAAGGTTTAAACTTCTTTCACATTCTAGCTTTACCTGCTACATTCAGAGTTTGTTTCAGCTACCATTTTTTATCCCCAATTCATTCATCTAGTGAGCTTTGGTTATGTTTGTACACAATGGCTAGTTACATGCATGCTTTCTGCATCTATTATGTGCATGAATTAGACGTATTGTGGAGCTTTGTCTACACTGAATTGTCTTTTACCACTGGTTATAGGTTTCTGGCTAGTCTTGTTTTACTTCTCAACTGAGAAGGTTGCTTTAAGTTGGTGAATATTGTTGTCAACCGTCTTATCCGTACATTCCATGTTCATGTCATGAATTTCAGGAGTGCTAGATATTATAACTGGGGAGATGTCAAAAGGTACTAAAGTTCAGACTAAGCATCTAGAGGCACTGATTGAACTGCACAACATGACCGTTGCTTTTGCAAGAAATATCCAGCACTTGTTTTCAGAGTCTGATATTCAAGTTCTGTTAAATACATTGAAGGCTGTCTATTCTCCATATGAGCCATATAAACAAAGGTGCACACATTTTTTACACAGTGACCTAATATTTTATTTGATTATTAATTGTTGAGGTGTTAGACATGCTATTTGTATGTTAATGATGTCTTTAGCTGAATGATCAACACCAATAAATTGTAAATATATATGGTGGAGTAGTATTTGCATTTCTTCTAGTTCAGCATGCAAGTCACACTACCTGAAAATGGGGCACCTTTTAGTGATGGTAACATTTTTACTTATTTATTTTTTTTCAAGAACTTTCATGCAGTGCTTTTGCATTCTGACCTGCTGGAGGACAAAACCAACTTCTTCATGAAACTGCAGTTTAGAATATTAGAAATTTCTCATGAAACAAAGCTACAAATCTGGCTTTTGTACATTCATGCAGGGAGACTGGAATTTGCTTCTTATTGCATTACCTGATCTGGTGATATTACTATATGATATGATATATGAGAGAGAGAGATCTTTATATGTTACTATCTTTCAGTACTGTACAGATGTGTTGGTTGACAGCTTTGAATTTGTAACTGAATCTCAGCATCACAGTATGTGGAAAAACACTTTGTTAATGTACTTAAGTTGTTTTGTAACCCTTGGTTCTGATCTGGCATTTTTAATTTTACACGTCCTTATTTGGGAAGAGATCCAATTATGAAATACAAAATGTTTTAGATCTTTTGGAAAAAAAAGTTTCAGTACCGCATGATTCATAACATATGCAAGGTTTAAGTTCAAAGTTTCTGTCTTTCAAAACTTGTGAACCAAGCATTTTTCTCATATGCTAAAATTGCAAACATTAATCAAAGCAATTTCAGAAAAAAGCTAACACATTCAAAAGCTTTTCACATACCTTGTTTGATACACATATAGCTACTTCAGCATAGAACAAGTAGGTGTGATCTTCATAATTTGACATCAAGCAGGTCTATACTCTATATTCAACCTTGCATGGAACAATAATATTCCCCTTAGAATTCAGATCTTTATGTGGATGGTCTTGAAAAAGAGGATCCTAGTGATACAAAATCTTAGGAGAAGATGTGCTCTTCCTGAGGAAGCTCCACTGGTATGTCCACCGTGCGAAGAAGAAGAGGAGACAATGGACCACTTGTTATGTAAATGCCGGTTCACGTGGGTTGTATGGTGCTCCTTCTTGAATTTATTCGGCTGCTTGTGGGTAATAGGAAATGAAGCGGAGGGCTTAATGTCGGCGTGGTGGGGGGGTCCCTTTAGAGGTAGACATAGGATAGCTTGGAAAATGGTTCCGTCTACAGTCTCGTGGGCAATTTGGAAAGAGAGCAATGGGAGGATTTTTTAGGGGAAGAAGGGGGCTCTTAGAGAGGTGTTTGAATGGGCGAAATGACAACTAATAGGATGGTTATCTGTGTGTAAAGAGTTTATGGACTAGCACCCGAGGATTTCTATTTGTCTTGGGAAGGATGCATGAAGGGGGTTGGGAAAGTTAGGAACCGTAAGGTCGAGTGGGTAGCGCCTTCCCTAGGATCATGCAAATTCAATGTGGATGGGGCAGCAAAGGGTAAACCAGGGCCTGCAGGAATATGAGGAGTGTTGCATGATGATAGGGGTAGGATGCTCTTAGCATTCTCCGAGCCATTAGGGATAATGGAGTCAAACGAGGCAGAACTAAGAGCAATTAGGAGAGCACTTCAGGTTTGGTCTAGACTTAGGAGCGGCAACCTCATTATCAAAGGCAACTCGACTAATGCCATCTCTTGGGCTAGCAATAGGAAATCCCCCCCGTGGAGATTGGTTAACATTGCTAGGGACATTTGGTGGTTGTGCAAGACGGGAGGCATCACTTTCACTCATACACCTTGCTTGACAAACAGTGTAGCGGACTTCTTGGTGAAACTTGGTGTACACATACAAAGACCAGCTTTGGAAATGTTTTCATCTTATCAGCCTTGGGAGCTTGGGGAGTAGGGGACTCCTTAGTGTATCTTTTGTTGGGAGGGACGTATTGTTGTATCTTTTATTTTACTCTATATTTTTTTTTTTTTCTGTTTTTCCATCTCCCTCACCTTGGATCTGGGTATAATGCTCTTATACCAAAATCCATCTCTTGTACTCACTCCTTGTTTTTTAATGAATTTAATCATCAATGTTCCAAAAAAAAAAAAGCAGGTCTAAACTCTATACTTCCATGAGGTCTATGCTCTGCTTCAGAAACAAGATTTCTTTTTTCAACAATTTCAGTTTATCCACTGTATTTGTAAAATATTCTTAAATCATAGATTATGCATTGCTTTTGTATGTGATTTGCTTTGGAAAATAATTCTTTCTATTTTCATTTCTAGGCACTTGAATCACATTTTCTGATTTCTGTGATGAAAGAACTGATGGTTCAAAACCTCGAATCTTATTTCCAGGTATGGACAGATGGAGCGTGCTATCCTTTCCTCTGAGATTGCTGCAATAGACCTTAGGGGTGCTGTTGCTCGTGGTGTGGGTGCACAGGGAATTGAACTCAGTGAAGCCGTCAGAAGAATGGAGGAATCCATTCCGCAAGTCATTGTGGTTCTTGAAGCAGCAGTGGAGAGATGTATCAGTTTCACAGGGGGTTCTGAGGCTGATGAACTTATTACTACACTTGATGAGATCATGCTGCATTATATTTCTGTCCTGCAAGAAACCTTAAAATCATTGAGAACTGTATGTGGAGTGGACAATATCACTCATGGTGATGCCATTGGTCCAAAGAAGGAAGCAGGAGACAAAAGGGAAGGAGCTCACAGCACACGTATGGTGGATATGGTCTCAGATGAAGAGGAATGGTCCATTGTCCAAGGAGCATTACAGATTCTTACTGTGGCAGATTGTCTAACAAGCAGATCCTCAGTCTTTGAAGCTTCACTACGAGCCACTCTTGCTAGGCTCAGCACTAGTTTGTCTCTTTCAGTGATTGGTTCTAATTTGGACCAATCTCGTCTAACCGGTGATGATGGGACTGGTGAGTTATCATTGGCAGGAAGGGCAGCTCTGGATGTGGCAGCTCTGCGTCTTACGAATGTGCCCGAGAAGGCCAGGAGACTTTTTAATCTCTTAGATCAGGTAACCAGAACCTGTAACTTTGTGCACATGGGGGCACATATGTGCTCCTAATGCCATCACTGTGCTATTTATCACATGCTCTTTCACACAATCTGAATGTTCTGTGCAATTCTTCTACTGTTATCACCATCTCATATGTGGTATAATGATGAGCATGATATATTCAAGCCCCATCCCTTATGCAGTAGAATGATGAGCATGATATAACATTCTTGACGTGGCTGTAGAATCTGCTTTGTAGGTTAGTACTTGTACACTCAAGTCTACATTAAGAACAGTACACCACACTGGAGCCCACCTGGATGCGTTCCAATGATGGAAGTGAGAAAGTATTCCTGTAATTGATGCCTCAGAAAAAATTCAACCTCATCTGAGATTCCCAAGCAATGACTTGAACAGCCAAAGTTCAATGGTATTTGAGGGGTATCATTTTTTATGTTTCAATACAAGGGTGTATATCAATCTGATGGGTGTCAAATTTAGACATATGGGGATAAGCAAGCTGAACGGTTTGGACTGGTCTCAAGTGGACCTGACTTTGCTGTATAAAAATGGACTGTAAATCCCATTTTTTTGTGGCGCTTTACTTGAGTTGTACGTTTGTACCATCATCTGGTCGGCTTTCCGAGTTAAGGAAATGAGAGTGCCACTGTTGGGAAACGATGATGATGAGAAAACAAGTTGGAAATTTGTCATATTTGTCAATAATTAACTCATATCTCCCTTTCAAAAGAGAATGGTAATTTAGCTGCCATGTTCTGTGGCAATGTGGTCTGGAAGTAGTTCTAATTAAGATCCAAACGAAGTTATAGAAATGCGTAGCTAGGGAGACTTTCCAGAAATAGAATGAGTTTGACTGCAAGATTTTCTTGAAGCTGACCAAAATTATGACATCTCTACATTTCAGGTAGCAACAGTTTGTAGTTTAGGTTATTTGTGGAATAGATGTGAATGATTTCCATTTTCATCAATTATTTAATTACTTGAAAGTTCCACATCAGATTTCAAATGCCTAATTATGGAATGAGGTTAGTTTCTGGTGACAGTGTAGAAGAATTACCAATTAAAGAGATTGAGAAGAATCATGATATTCAATTGCAAATATGTAGAAGATGGAGAGATTCTAGGGTTACTGATCCATACAGAGTGGCTGTACTGGGTCAATGACTACAGATCCTGGTCAGCCTAAAAGACTTGCACTTCTTTGTACAAGAATTGTGGTATTTAGAATGAGATCTGAGGCTAAAAATTGACAAAAACTTTGGGATTTAAGATCTTAGTCTGAAGAAAAGATGAGTTTATAGACATTTTGAAGATTCTTATTTTAGGTGCTTACTTGAATCCTGCTGGAAAGTAAGGAAGTTGTAGCAGTAAATTCGAGTAGTCTTTCTTGCTAGATGCAATTCCTCTCCTAGTTTCATCCTTGGTCTGAATCTAGATACTTCTCAAACAAACAAATAAAGGTATTAAACTTTCATCCTTAGTCTGAATAGAGACACTTCTCAAACAAACAAATAAATAAAACTGAACCAATATGCTCAAATTTTTATAGCCACTCAATAAGCCCAACAATTAAAAATTTGGCATGCTTAGTTGCATGGATTCATGGCAGAAACTGTATCATCTAATCCAGAAAAATTATGTTTTTCTTAATTTACTATTTAATCCCATCTTCTGTAAATGTATTCTAAACATCAGCTTTCTATTAGTTCCATATTAATCTTTCGTAGTAGCCTTGCCCATTGACTTGCCAGGAACCTATTCTACACTTGAGTCCTCAAGACAGATTTTAGCTGGGCTTCAGAAGTAGCTTTATTTTTGGGTGCTATTCTTACTCTTTATTAACCAATAAAGATGTGCTTATTCTGTAATGATGTGCCCTATAACTCTTTCCTTGTTGCTATCATACAGTCAAAAGATCCACGATTTCATGCACTTCCTCTTGCATCTCAAAGAGTGGCTGCATTTGCGGATATGGTGAATGAACTTGTTTATGATGTCCTCATATCAAAAGTTCGGCATCGGCTAAGTGATGTTTCTCGATTGCCAATTTGGTCTTCAGTGGAGGAGGCTAGTGCTTTTCATCTCCCAAGTTTTAGTGCCTACCCCCAGTCCTATGTGACGAGTGTTGGTGAATATCTTCTTACTTTACCACAACAGTTGGAGCCACTAGCTGAAGGTATCTCAAACAGTGATGCCAACGCTGATGAAGCCCAGTTCTTTGCAACTGAATGGATGTTCAAGGTAAAAATCATGGTCTTTTATGGACAAAGCTAATTCTTTAGAAGTCTTTTGTATACAACTTTTTTTCCTCTTTAGGATTCTCTGTCAAACATCTGACTTTTCTATGCATATTTGGCCTTTACCTTTGTGATGCTAAGGTCGCAGAAGGTGCCACTGCTCTATATATAGAGCAACTACGGGGAATTCAGTATATGACTGACCGAGGTGCACAGCAACTTTCAGCTGACATGGAGTATCTGAGCAATGTCCTCTCCGCTCTGTCGATGCCAATTCCACCAGTCCTGGCTACATTCCACACCTGCCTTTCTACCCCAAGAGACCAACTTCGTGACCTCTTGAAGTCAGATGGTGGAAATCAGCTCGATCTTCCAACAGCCAATCTCGTCTGTAAGATCCGAAGAGTGAATCTAGATCAGTAAATTATCTTTTCTTGTTTACCCTGAAAGAAATAGTTTTCTTTTTCCTTTCAAATTTAGCTGTGAAATGGAAGAACGAGTTGATCCAATTGCCAAATTCATCTGCCATTCTGTTCCTATAGTCATATGCATGTGATGCTTCTATTTATTTTTTGAAAATCCGTTTGCCATGTATACTGCTTTGCACGTCAAGGGCTTCATGGTCTTTGTACACGGGTGTTTGCCTTTGGAAAACCAAAGGCTTGCCCCTTGAAAGGAGAGAAGGTTGACATGTTGAATAATGGAGGACTAATAACAAACATGTATGACAGAAGTTCTATCGATGCTATCTCATTTTCTTTCTTTTCCTTGAAAATATGAAAAAAAAAAAAAACGGTTTTGTTTTTACCATTTTCGTCATTGAAATCTTTGTTTGATGTGAGATGTTGGTTAGATACGTCATGTTTATCTTACGATATTTCTCTTGCCAGCGTTTGCAAAGAGATACATTTATCATTTGATGAAAATGTTGGTGAAACTGGTCCAGTGTCCAGACTGAACCCAAGTCATCCTGTTATTGAAAACAACTAAAAGGGTATGACATGCGCAGACTGGTTCGAACTTCGAAATTATGGCTGTAAGGTCCATACCAATTGGTCTTGGTTTTTTGAAAAGCTTTGCTAGCCTGAAAAAAATGAAAGAGAAAATCATTGGAAAGTTCACCTTTTTAAGTGCCGTTTCTGCTGTAGAATGTTGTACTGTGTTCAATTAGGTGATAAAAGACAATTCGATAATGGATTTAAACTCAGATTTCGACGTATATCAACATTACTAATTTTTCAATGCGTAATAACCAAGAAATAAATGCTTTGATTTGTTTAGTAGGAGTTTTTTAAATAATGGCTTAGGTGCTAAAACTCTTTTTTGTTTATTATACTACTCAATTTTAGGGGTGAAACTTGGGTCGGGTTTGACCCGACCTGAGAAATCATGTAGGTCGGGTCATGCGAGTTAGGTCAACAAATCGGGTCAGTAGGTTGGATTGGATTGAGAAGAAAGAAACCTGCATAGAATTCGGATCGGGTCGTGTCAACTTGAGGAATTTTAGGGCTGAAATCAGATCGGGTCGAGTTTTTTAAAATCCAACCCGACTTGCGTTACTAAGCTATAAAACCCGACCCGACCTAAACATCTCAACCCAACCCGACCCAAATTATAACCTGACTCAACACGAATTTTGACCCCACCCGCATTTTTTATCCATTATAGCCTAAATTTGATCGGGTTAAGTTGAGTTTGATTAGGTCGGATCGGATTAACTTGAAAATCTCTCAACCCGGCCCAACCCAAATTTAATTCGGATTTCTATCTTCTCAACCCGACCCAACCCGCTAATCCGACTTTCATAACCCGACCAGATTGATTTCTCGGGTCGGGTCATGCTGATCGAATCAAAACCCAACCCAAATTTCACCCCTAAGGAATTTACATGTTAACTCGACCCAATACAGCCTGACCTGGCTAAAATGAATTCATAATGCGGGTCAGATGAGAATTTGAATTGAATTTTGGGCCGGGTCGGGTGGTATTCGTCAAAATCAAACCCTAAAAAGAAAAAAACCCGTTCTCTTCACAGTCCTTTTCCCACTTTCTTCTCCATTTTACTATTCATGCACCTTTTCAATTTTGTACTTATTCTCCTTTCTAAAATTAGCGATTGAATTGTTGGTTTATCGACACATTGCAGAATTATTATGAACATTATCAAATAGGCCAATAATGTATGACAATCAAAATTTAAATATTTAAAAACACATGACTAAAATAATTAAATGAAGTACAAATTTTATTTTATTTGCCCAATAACCTTACCATATTTCACATATCTCAACGAAGAAAATATTTTGATAAACAACCTCTCTAAATAGGAGGCTTTCAATTTTCATTTCATAATGAAATTATATAATTTACTAAAGAACGAAACACACAATAACTGTAATTTTCACAATATGAATCATATTATGGGGTCACGGACTAAATTGAATATTTTTTTTGTATTTTTAAAATATACTTTTAATCAATCTTTTCACCTATCATCTGAATGGCTTAACTTTGCGCCCAAAAATAAGCAGTAGCCGCTGGTTGCAATTTTTCCACCCATGAAATGATGGTAATGGGACCAAAGCCAAAAATACAGACGTCATGGCAAATTATTCAATGGCAAGAGGTAATAAATGCCAACAGCCCTCACTGCTTTATCCAGATCTCATGCCTCTCACGAGGAAATCCAGACCATTCATCAAGCTGCCAAAACAGAACCAATGAAACCCAGTTTGTGCATCAATGTCATTCGACTTTAAACCTCTGAATATTTTATTTTTCTTTAATATTTTTCTAAAATGCAAAAAAATATATTATACTAAAGTATCTACAAATAGCAAACCAGGGCGATCCAACCATGATCCAGCTATCTGGTAACCTAGAATCAAATGACACTAAGCCATGCCAAATTTTATGAAGGTAAACATAGGTGAGCATGCAACCAATGCCCGAATGAAACACCACTATGATCATATTTTCCTAACACCTGGAGATAATTTTGATAGCAAAATCCCCCAGATGACATTCTACTCAATCAATGACATGAAATTATTCGTATGAACTTTGGTTTAGTTCAATAACATAGCAGAGAAAATAGGAATCAAACGGATAGAGCAAAGCAAAAATCCACAAGTCCATGCGTTAATTCAGACAAAAAAAAAAGGCTCAATTTACAGTCATAGAATCTTGGTGCAAGATTCTAATTGCAAATGGAAAACCTACAGAATATCTTATGATATTCGTATGACCAACTAAGCCTGTTGTGCATGTTTATCAATATGTTTTTTGAATGACGCATGTTTATCCACCTGTCAAAAAAAAATAAGGTATGCTTATCATCTCATTTATGATTTTTCCCCTCCCTCCAAATTAAGAATGCCGGAACTTGGGATGTGAAATGTATTCAACGTTAACTCTGGATCTGCATATTCAATCATTGTTACTGAGCAAGAAATCACAACATTTTGAGATAAGATCAACATACATTTTTAGGTAAAGCTTGCAAGCATTAGAACTTACATGCTGCAAGGAAAAGGAAATGGAATTGTTGGTAAGGCAAAAAGAAAATTAATTCTTTTCTAATTCAAAGAAAATTTCTTTCCTACGTATCTAAAATGGCTATACAACTCCAATTTTCAATTGCCTAATATGGGTGTATATCAAAAGACACTTGCACACATGGCACAAATTAGTGTAGTAGATGAACAAACAGATCAGTGAGAACAGAATTTCCACTCAGACTGGGAAATTCCAATTCCCAGCCCTGACTGAGAAAATCAAACTGGTGTTGCCTTCGGATATAGCTGAGAACCAACATGATCTCATCTCCCTTTGCATTGGCAGCATCATCATTCACCGAAGTCCAAAGTTTTCAGATCTGTCACCTTTACTAACATGGGAAAACCATAACCCAAAATGCCCCAATAAAACAAGATTCAACGATATGCAGGATTTAATGTTTCGATAATATGGAAGAAACAATTTGGTGGATCAATGACATGGTTCAAAATAAAACCTAAAAAGACAGGTAAAATTACCTACCTCAACCTTTCCTCTAAAAACACTGACAAGGTGTTGTATCATCTCAACAGAGCTGTTAAATGGCAGAAAAAGTTTCACCCCCAGTCATAATAACATTTAGATAGATTCAGACACCATAATTGCAATTAAGGGAAAAAGTGAGATAAAAAGGCCTACCTCTTCATCTTCAAAGTTTAACCATCTATCATCTACATTTTAATGATTAATAGGGTCGAACTGGGCTTCTCGATGATCTGTGGCCATGTCTAGCAGGTGAACGGGACCTGCTCCTCTCCCATCCCTTTTCTCGTGAAGTATCTGGGTTCCTGTTTCGTTCATGGTACCTGTCCCTACCCAAATCTCTCCCATTCCGGTAATGGTTGTGTTTCCTATCTAGTCCTCTTCCTCCATCCCTGCTCCCCCTGCTACTCCATTCTCGAGACCTATCTCTTTCCAAGTCTCGATCACGGTGTCGATCACGTTCTCGATCCCGATCCCTCTCAGGGTTCCTGTCTTTCTCTCCATCATTCCCTCTAGATCTACCCTCATTTTCCTTTTCTTTTTGCTTTCTCCGCTCCTCTGCTTCCTTCTCCCTTGCCAGTCTTTCTTCTTCTCTTGCTTTCTCCTTGGCTGCCTGTAGGAGGAAATTGAATGTTAGGCAACTACAATTAGGATCATTCTACCTCACCACTGTAGTATGGTTATTTACCTTGTACTCGCTGATAAAATCTCGTACCATACCATACCCAATATGTTGCTTTCCAGTAACATGAGACTGTGTTCGCTCAGCAGCATCATTTGCTACTAAGAAAGAACCACAGATTTCACACAACGCCATTTTCTTCTCCTGCGTAAGCATCAAATTTGGTGTTGCTTGCCCTTGAGTCAAAGCTGCCTTCTCAGTGTTCAGCATCTCCACCTGGACGTGTTAAAATTAATAATGACAAAAAAAAAATAAGAACTCATTGTAAAAAGAAGTATAAACTGCATGTCTACGGGCATCTCAGACAAACCTTCCTCATGAGGGCCTCAGCCTCATCCACCTTTCCAGCTTCACCAAGAGACTCTACTTGTTCCAACAGTTTCTTGATTTTTTCTTCCAGCACCAATAGCTGTTCTGATTTCTCAGTTGAGATAGGAGCAGTAGGTGTAACATCCTCCTGAGCCAGCCGTTCCCGACCACGCCTTACTCGTCGATCCAAATCCATCACCTGAAGTTAACAATAATTATAGTATGGATCTTCAAATACTGCATTGTGAGAAACAACCATCAAAGTAAACCCATGAAGATAGCACCTACCAGCTTCTCACAAAATTGGGCAAGCTCTGCTTCAAACTTTCGAATGTATGTACTGTGTCTGGGGGACTTCTCAAAGCTAAAGTTGGAAAAAAAGTCATAAAAAAAATTATAAAAGGCAGAGTAGAGAACACTGCATATATGCTAGAGATGAAAGTACCAAATGCAGACATCCACTAAAATGGAACCACAGGATGCTCCTTTTTAATGTATGGGACACCATATATCAGACTTGCAGTGCCTACAGTTGAAATTAGTGTTATATTAACCATTGACTCCTTCAATTTCAAGATTAATTCATTACTCTTTTTTAATATGAAAATTACTTCATCACTAATTAGTAATTACCAACTATAATGTGTCCAGCCCATCTTAATTTTAGAGAAAGATGACAGAGTTGGTATGAGGATGCCATATAGCAAAACTTGGTTATTGTGAAAACATAGATGAGTATGTGACCATGCCCACATCTTGTAGGGAGACTGCAATTGACCCAAAAATTACATGTCCCCTTGGGATGTGAGTACACTGACAAAGAAATGTGTTGAGTTAATGAATGCAATAGACAGGAGGATAAATATATCATGCTTCAGAGAGACCAATTATACAAAGGAGAAGGATAGTGAACTTGTCAATGGATGGGCTATCAAGGATAAGGCTAGTAACCTTGTAGATGAATGGGTTATGAAGGAGAAGGCCAGTAACCTTGTAGATCGATGGGTTTCAGGCTTTCAGGAAGAGCCTTTGGGAAGGTGGGCAAGCTCCAGGGTTGGTAGACACGAGAAAGGAGAGCTCAAGGCTTGGTCGACAGAAAGGGAAGTCAAGAGAGGCAACCGTAACAGTTAAGACTGCTTTAAGATAAAATTAGGTGCCTAAGTGCCGAGAAGAATAACATTTTTAATAGCAGCATAAGTTAAATTTTTGTAAAAGATGTTGCAGATTTGACAGCAGAAGTGTTATATTGGTAAGGAAAAAATCATGCGCACATAAAGAATTGACTAGGATATGTCTTTAACAATCACTCAAGGCAAAGCTTCTACCATAAAGAAAGAACCTTTCTACTCAATTTTATTCATTTATTATTATTATTATTATTATTATTATTATTATTATTATTATTATTATTTTGAATGACCTATAAACCCATCTTTATTACATTATTATTATTATTATTTTGAATGACCTATAAACCCATCTTTATTACGCATCAGCATCCCATTTGTTTCGTGGCTCTCTTTTTGAAAACACAAACTGGGAGGTCATTAAGTTCCATAAGCTCTAAAGACATAAGTATGGGTCTCCATAGGTCCCCCACCCCCCATCCACCCCATCCTTGGAAGCCTAAGTCTTTTATGAATGGCATGCCCCTCAAATGGCGCTCTGAAGATTGTCAATGCCACCTCAATAGGAATCCCATTCCATCTAGAGATGCAAATGAGTTCAAGCCTGGCTTGGAATGCGCCAAGCCCTATCATGTTGGGCCAGGCTCTTCAAGGCTTTTGGGTGAAACTATCATCCCTACAGCGGAATTGGGCAAGACATGACACGTGCCAAGCCATGGTAATTGCAAGTCAAGCAACCTCAAGCTTTCAAGTTTTTAGGCTGAATCCATGAATCTTTTTTGTTTTTCATTTGTTGAGTGATAATGATAGAGGAATTTTATTGCACTTGTAAAGTGAGTCATATGAGAGCTACCCAAGGAGTAATTGGGTTGAATTCTCAAGAACCTAAAACACATAAACAATGAGAATCATAGACAAAAATAAACCAGCATAAGAGATCATTGTCCAGTGCACTCCATATTGATTTTTCAGAACACCTGCAAATGCATCCACCTTGAAGGCCCATCAGATAATACTGAGCTTGATCCTTTCAATCACACTAGCTCCAAAGGATGCTTCGTCTTTGAAGATATACTTGTCCCACTCAAGCTACAAACCATGCTGACAGCCAAGGGTACTACTTTCCAAAGGGTTTGACCCTTCTTTAGAAAAGACCCTTTGAAAGAAATGATGGCACTTTAGGAATAAATTAGCCAAGATATTCAACGGGTTATTATAGAAGATATATTTATGGACACTTAGGACAGACAAGAAAAAGACCCAAGAGAAAGCATGGATGGCATTGTTTTTGAAGTCATTGTTTAATTTGATTTTTGGGTCTTGCAAAGCTAATGCTTGCTTTAAGAAGCAGACAGCAATGAAGAATACAACAAATTTAATGGAGAATAATTACAACTGGATTTTTTTATTTTAGACATGGGCAATAATTAATTTGAACAGTAAAACCACCTTACGAGAAGGGGAGAGGAGGAAGGCATCTCCTAATTTTTGCATTGAATTTTAGGTCTTGCAAATTACAATAGCCAATGCATGCTTTAAGATGAAAACAGAAAGAATATGTGACACTTGTGAAGGAAAATACAGCATTCTAAGTTAAGACAGTTAATAGCTTATGAGAAGGATTGTAAAGTTGAGAAGGATCTATACCTCATGATTTAAGAGCCTAAGATCAAGGCTAGGGTGAATGGTTACAGAATTACTTCAAAGGTGGATAGGGCGCCATAGTGGGACTACATGAATGGGTGAATGTGTAAGGGGTCCACATAGACTCCTCTCCAATCATTTTCGCCTCACTAGATGGTCCATGGCATAAACAAGTAAAATTTTTGTACACCAAAATCACAGGCTATGATGATATAATGGAGGTGAAACTTCACACTCGCCATTCATGCAGTCTTCTTCACATCCCATCCAATCATGTAGTTCCATCCCCACTTCCCTTCCAATCCAAAAGATCCACTTCTTTCTGTCATTGCCCCTAGAGTTCCTATGTTCTTATGTTAAGAGACAACAGAATCACTGAGAATAAGGTGTTATGGACTCCGTCAAAAGAAGGGAAAAAAAGGTGTTTTAAGGGGAAAGGTAGGAAACTCCAAAGAATAGATATTGAATCAAGGAGACTAGAACTAAGGCAATGGAACCTAATCAATATGGGTACAAACAACTTGCTGATGGATTAAATATATTGCCAGTCTTCAAAGGGCAAAGATGGAGAGTTATATATAAGGACGGTGGAATGCAAAAAAAATTCTGCTATAGGTGATAAGACAATTTTCAAGGAACATCATGAATTAGAACTAAGGATGCCTATAGTTAGCAAAAGATATATTAGAAATTGCATTCCAATTCGTGTTGGGTTGCACGAATGGTCCAGTTCAAGCTCTACTAATTTTTCAGTTTTATGATAGACTTGAGAAGAGGCCCATCGGTGAGTACCAAAAAATGTGACTTATTTATTGACAAGAAACAAAGCACGTGATAAACTGAGAAAGGCTTTTAGTCAACTGTATATACATGGTGTAAGTTTGTGATCCGGGCATCACAGCAAGGCCCAACTACTTGAGATCATGTGGATCTTGGTCGGAGGAAGCCCACACATTCACAAGAGGAGGAATCATGGACCAGATTTGATCAAGAAAAATGTAGTGGACTCTGTGGACATATTCGACAATGGACACTCTAATTGGACTCCGTCTAATTAGCTCGTCATATCCATGCATTTGGACCACCAGGAAAATTACATTGGGTCCTATCCACTGAATGACCCAGTTAACCCTCCAATGACCCAAATAAATTCTCCACCAAGTCCTAAACCTAAACAAATAACCCAAGTCTACCTTCCATCTTCTTTTGACCCTCCAAAAACCACCCTAGCCATGCATAATCCATACAAATGCCATGCAAACATAAGCCATACAAAACCATGCAAGTATGCAATGTCGCATGCCATGCAAAATCATGCAAATCAATTTACAAGATTATCACATAATGCATGATATTTGAGGCAAGACCTTCATCAATGTGCATGAAGACATGGATACTACATTAAGGTGTGATTAATGTGGAAAGGTGATATTAGAAGGTAGCAGATGTGGTTGACGGATTGACGCAAATCACAGGGGAATACTTGTGATAGTGTTCCATGCTGGCATTTCCATATTCTTAGGGATAGAATTTTGTTGCTTTTTTTATTTGTGTTTCTTAGGAATAAATCCTAACCACTGATCTTGATGTATTGGTGGTTTAGGGGCTTTCTATTGGCTTAGATTGTAAGCACATGGATTAATCCAATGAGATTACAATCATGCGCAATATTCTTCTCCTTTATTTTCTTAGATTTTAAAGAAGAAATAATCCCAAATTTCCCTCCATGGTGTGGTCGACCATGGCAGGGGCAATTTAGTCTTTTGCTTCTTTTTCTTATAAATACTCCTTGTAAATTCGAATTTAATATATTGAATATTATTTTTTTGGAAAAAGACTACGTGGAGTTCGTGTGAGTGCACACTGGCTGTGGCCCTCGGTGTTGAGCCAAACCCCGTTGGACAGTGGTCCAAAAACAAGTGTGTACCATGGTTTTTAATTCAATTAATGTTTATTGGTTTTTGTATTAAGAATTTGCAATTCAACTTTCATTTCTCTCTTTTAATTCAGTGTTTCAGTTTCAATTCAATAAATCAATGTTGTCAAAATCGTATGAGTCGACTCGTACGATTCGACTTGACGCAGGTAGCTAACAAAGTTGAATCACTTGGATCCTCTCCTAAGTGGGTTTCTCATGTCCACACAGTGGGGGGGCGATTAAGTTATAACAAGAGATGCCCAAAACTCAATGAGCTCTAATGCAAGAGAAATGACGTGATGTCATCTGACATATTTCCCCTACCCAAAAATTAATCAAAAAGATGACTAAGGGGTAATCATATTGTTTCCTTTCCCTTGTCCCCACATTCTCTCCATCTAAACACATCCTTAATGCATACCGTATCGACATAGTCCAACAGATTCCAACATTTGAGAACTGTTACAAAAGAAAAAGGAACTTAAGCAATCACAAACAGGATCAATGCAAAATAAGTCAAAGGAGATAAGCTAGTACAAGGAACAGATGACTTAAGTGACTTAGTTAGTCACCAAGCCATATGCACACTCGGCAAGTGAAGTAGAGTGCAAGCTGATTTTTTAATATGGAAGTGTGTGCATGCTTTTATACTTTGGTCTATACCAAAAATGAGTTTATTCAGTGGAGTCCCAAGTTGACTTGCAGAGTTTTCCAACCTTCCTTTCTTTCTCATTCCACAACCTAGCATGTCGTTTCTTACACATAACCATCCCATCTCGCTTTTAATAAAAGTTATGGTACACACACACAGAAGGAGGGCGGGGGAGAGAGAGAGAGAGAGAGAGAGAGAGAGAGAGCACATTAAGTGACAGTGAAGCATCCATTGAACTTCTTGAACCATTGCAAATGACTTAGTTTCTTCCGGACATTCCAACATTAAGCAAAGAGCTTCATATCAATGGCTTAGTTTAAATGTAGTAAGGTTTATAGAATGACTTCATTAAACTAAAAAGTTAAAAAAAAAAAAAAATTACGATGATGAACCTATAGAACTTATCAAACCATACAAATGAATTAGTTTCTTCTGCGTACTTTCCAACATTGGGCAAAAAGCTTCATATGACATAGCTTATATATGTTATGGTTTAGATCCTTCTGTCATGACACCCGCATGCTTCTTAGATATTTTTTCCTCCTTCTAGAGTACTTCTGCACACAGTTTTAGACTAATCTAGGATGCTTATCTTGCAACTAAAACTTCATATAACTTAATATTTGTTCATGAATGTAATAGATGATCTAAATTTGTAACAGTAAGTAACTAAGCCTCTGACAGCACTAACTCCAAGAATTTTGAAAGGGAAGGTTTTGGCAGAAAATACGGTTGGCATAAGAATGCCTAATGGCACAGAGAATAAGATAAAAACCTCACATATTTCATTTAATATGCTGCATGTAAAACCCCAATAACAATAATTGAAACATTTCTGCATTTTTGGAACGAATACAAATCTAAAGTCTAGACAGAGGACTAATCAACACAGGCATGCTCTGATAAATTGACTGACTTGATATGTTTTCTTACTTACTGGCTACACAACTGGACCCTCCTCATCGAAGGAACTATTTCAGAATCTGTTTAATAACCTTTGTAGCTTAATTTTGTCCCATTCATTGTCTTAAGCAAATCATTCAAGGACATACTAATCCACATTCTTTGAAGTGGATTTTCCTCGATGCTAAAAATCAGAAACCATACACAACCATGAGCTGTTGAATTTGAACCAACAGACTAAGGTAAGTCATGAGTGCCCCCTGAGCAAATAAACACAATTTACCACATTGGTATTTGTCATCAAAATGAACTAATGAGGAGAGACTTCACTGTTTCTATTCTCAAGTTAACCTATTATGCAGATTCCAATCAAAATTTTTGTGTCATAATTCATGCGTGGATGCTAATTAGGCCCCTGAAATCCATTTGGTACTTTGGAAGGGAATTTGCTTATTCCCTTCCACACAAGGATCCGATCGAAAAGCTTTAGATCAGTTACCTCAAAGGAAAAACCTGCAACAGCCAGAACTCCAAAGATCTTATTTAGCATAGGACGCCAGTAACTCATATTAAGTTCCTTCCTACAGCAGACATATAAAGCAGGTAACTTACTCCCAGAATCGTCTAAAATGAAGACAAAATAAGATAAAAGGAGGTCATTAACCAGCATAACTCTTCTCTCGTTTTTTGGCTTCCTTTCTTAAAAAAAAAAAAAAGTTCAATATGCCCCACTTATTTACTCTTTGATTGTGAAAGATAACACCTACTTCAGTCATCACGAGATAAGTGGAGGATAGAATGACAAGAAATCCCACTCAGCAAACTTATAGACGTTTGGAGAATGAGCTACCAAGCATAAACATTTTAAAAGGACACTAATATCAAGCACATTTTTATTTATGTAACATATTCTGCTGACTGCATCCATATTCATTGATTCCAAAATTTATAATCTCACAAAGATAAAACTGGTAAGATATCATAGAAGGATCGAAGTCTGAGCTCATTTCCATTTAGATGGAATTCTGGCATTAAAGGAATCAAACTCGCATGAACAAAGAGCACAAAAGCAAAGATAATTTGACAAGTTCAATAACACATTAACGTAACTACCTCTCTTTCAACTTCGGATCATGAATCCTGGGACACGGTCCTGAGACAACACAAGATAAGAATCATACAACTGCTGAATAATTCAAAGAGAAGAAAAACTATATGGAGGAAAGAAGAGAGTAAATTGGCATTACCAAGATCACTACGGGTATTTACGAATAGATCGTGGGGGCAAAAGCGAACCATATAAAATGCGCAAACATCGTCATCATCCCAACGTATTTCTCGAAATCCCTTCTTCTCCTCATCTGTAAGGTTACGAGCTATACCAATACCACATCCACAAACAAAAACATAACCAAAGTGAACATAAATTCAATTCGGACACAAAAATCAAAACATCAAAGGATGCAAAAAACAGAGTAAATAAAAAAGGGATACCTGCGCCCATGAGTTCATCGAGCAAAGCCCTCTGAGCATCCATAGCTGTTTACGAAGAGAACCGAGCGGTAAAAGAACGAGAATTCAACCTTAAAGAGTTACAAAAATGGGAAAAAGGGTTCAGGAGTGAGACGAAGGTAAAAGAGTAGGAGATTTTGGAAAGCAAACCCTAGATGGCGTAGAAATCAATGAAATGGTAGGATTGCAGAGAGAGGAACAGGAAAAATGGAAAGCGAAGGTGAAAAGGAAACCCTAGAAAAGAAGGGAAGGACACAATCGAAGAAAAGAGAGAGAGATTTGCACTTGCCGTCGATAAGAGAGGTGGGGATGGAGGAAGAGAAGAGCCACTGATCTCGATTTCTCACTTCTGGACGGCACACCAAAAGCGCCCCCTTTTATACTGGAACTTGGAAAACTGTAAATGAGAAAATTTGCCTCACTAACGAAGAATTAAATATGATGGGGACACGTGGCATTAAGTAGCGTTGCTTGCTCCCTCCACCGTCTAACGAGATATGAGTGTGATACAATTAAATTTATTTGATAAATAATTATAAAATATAAAATATATAAAGTTTTATTATTATTTGATAATTTAATTACAAAATTTAATTTTTTAAATTTCGATGAATACTGACTATAAATTTAAAAAAATTAAAATCAATCAATCAAATAATAAATATGATTAAAATTTCTTACAAAAATATCTTACTATCTTCTTTAATCACATCTAATTATATAAAATTCAAAATTTATTTAATAACATATCTTATAAAACAGTTATAGATAAAAGTCTCGATATAATCTTTGATTTCATGTTGTAATCTCTCTCCTCCTTATTATTATGTATATTTATTTAAATTTAAAAAAATATATTTATTATTAAATTATATTTAAATTATATAGATTATTAAAACCTCATAACCTTTAAAATTATATGGAATGTTTTCCAAATTTATTTTCATCACATTTTATGTAAAAATCATTGAATACATTGTTTTAATAAAGTGATGGTGCACGAGTCAATTTCCTTTCATATGAATCTCTTAAATTAATCATTCTAATTACCTGGAATAAGCTGTAAAAGAAATCACTTCTCTTACAATGAAATTGTTTATGTTAGATCATTTCTTATAATGTAAATCTAATTCATAATTTTCAATAATGGGCACTTAACAACTGTATTATATATTATTATTTTATACTTAAATAGATGTTGAAGTACAGACTCGTCTTTTTTATCCAGCTGCTGATTTGGATCAAAATACTACTCATAAATAGTATTTTAAGTTCAATGTACTGATTATTTAATAAGTGAATAGATTGATACAAACTTATTCAATTAATAGATTGAGTTCGAAATTGAGATTTTCAAACTTTGATCAATTAACCCGTCTTGGTTTAATCTAACTTTGTAATTTATTAAATGATAAGAAGCCAATATCAACCCTACTTAGGTGAAAAATGGAATTAAGTAGATATAACCACATTGCTTAACACAAAATTGTATTATAAATAAGATCGTAGCAGTGGAAATTTGTAATCCGACCCAATTAAAAAATATTTAAAATCGGTCAATCGACCTATCTTGAAAAGAATTTGGATTAGATTGGATAGAAGGGCCGTAAGCCTAAACCTAACCGACTTAGTAGAAAAGTACCACTAAAACACTATATTTCTTTTATCCATTGATTTTAATTCATGTACCTAACTCTAAATTATAAAATCTTAATATATTGTCTTCATTTTCCATAGTCCAACGGCTCCACGTTAAAGGAAGTCCTTGTATCATTCATTTTTATTAAAAATAATATTTTCATCTCGATTTTCTATTTTATATTTAAATTTTATAAAAAAAAAGTTGGTCAAGTTGGATTGAATTGAATAGAATAAAATTTAAATTGAATTAGTATACAAAAATAGAACCTGGATCCGGCCCGGCCTGCCAGGATCCGGGTCCGTTTACACCCCAAGCATTGGACACAATACATACGGATGTAAGAGGGTTTTAAAAGACTCAATTTTGCTAATTCCGTGTAAATGCTATTAAGTGTATAAAATTTACAAATTTCCGTCCATACTTCCTATTCAAATGGTAGATAAGCCCTGCCAACTATTTTTAAAGACACTCCATAAAATAACAAAAAAAAAAACTTTTTTTTTTCTTTTTCACCATGTTGATGGGGAATTTTTTAACAGATATCTATGGTATTTTTATCATAAAAATATTATTTGCTAATAATATCATTTAGTTATAGCTATTTTCTCATTTTTATCGACAATTTTATTTTTATTGCCATAACAATGCAATAATAACACGATAGATTATCATAATATTATCATTCTTTTTATTTTTCTTTATACCGATACAATCTCATCAACCCTTTGTACAATTTAAATTTCTCATTCAAGTGCATTTTCAATTGTATATTTATTCAATATATTTTTTATTTTTAAAAATTATATTTTTCATGAGATTTTTCCTGATAATATCTCAATAAAAGCTTTAAATTTAAGAATAAATTTAATTTTATTATTATCTATTGATATTCTTAAAATGGTATTTGTGACATTGACTATGATCGAAGGACAAGAGGAGGAAGAAACGCTGAAAGGAGGGGATCTTTTAATCTTCAAATGAAATTTTATCTTATCATTAGTAATATATGCCTCCAATTTACACGGATAGGACTTTGAACTGGCTACCTCTTGTATCATGAAAGTGACTTCATCTCTCTATTTTTTCACTAGAATTTCTAAACACGTTGGGTTTGATTTACTTCCTAACGGAGAGATGCAACCCCAGATTTTCATATTTGTTGTTTTTGTAATTTTTTCTTCTTATTGATGTGTTTGTGGTGCTCATTGGATTTCTTTGTCCTGCTTGTGTGTTTAAGTACTTGCAAGTATTAATACAATATCAATTTTAAGGTTACCCAAATTAAAAACGTTAGAAGATTATTTTGTTTGCATCATTCGAGCTATATTTTTCAAAAAAATTGAGAACTTTAATTACTTTTAATCTTAAACTTTGCAGATTTTAAAAATATAACTATTAATTTAATTAAGATAATTTTTGATGGACTATGTAATAAAATCTCCACTTTAGATGACGTCCTGCACCCATATAGAATAGCCACCAGTTAATGCCATAGGGACACGAACTCGCAACCTCTTGCTTCCTTACCAGTTGAACTATACCATGTTGATAAATCATAGACCTTTTTAATAGACAGAATAGCCACCGGTTAATGCCACAGGATACGAACTCACAATCTCTCGCTTCCTGAGGTGAGAAGTTACCGGTTAAACTATACCATGTTGATAAAACATAGACCTTTTTAATAGACAGTAAGAGTAAGAGAAACTCATATAGGATGCATAAACTAGTGACATTCACCCACATGCATACAGTCTCGTTTTAAGAAAGCAAGTTTAAGAAACACTGGTGGTGATACTATCATGAATTCCATGGAAGAGACAACAAAGAACTAGAACAAATCCAAGTTTCTGTAGGTCATCCAGTCTTGAGTAGAATTGCACTGTTGCATTTGTTGAAAGTCTTTTGCCAAGTGAGGACCATTGTCCATGTAAAAGAAAGAAAAAATGACGGCATGTTTCATACTTTCATATACTCAGCTCATTAGCTTCAATCTACAAAAACCTCCATGATCAGTTAGAATAGATGATTACATAAACACGACAATAACTGGTATAACATGTGCATTCTGATTACTTGTAGATTATTGAATTCTGATAAAAACTCTAATTTTAGGGGATCCATAAAATGGAATGCAAAACAGGGAATGCCAGCAACAATTAGATTAATGATTTGGATCATTAAAAGATGAACCCAGTTACATAAAGTCATGCCAAAACATGAAATGCCCGCACCCTTTAGATTTGGATCATTATAAGATGAACCCAGTTACATGGAATAGGTGCTTCAAGATTCTGTCGACAACTTGATGCATCGGCACCCAATAATTCGTTATTAATGTGCTCTGGCTTGGCAAGCTTCAAAGCGTCCTTGATCCCATCGAATCAGTAGCAATCACATGAATGGCGAAAAGAAGCAAATGATGAACATTCATTTGATAAAATGTGCAGCTAGGATTGTTTAAACACCTTTGGTTTTGATATTGGCTATCCGTGTGCCCCATCCAAATGATCCCAATCTTCTTAAAAGTTTGCAGTATGAGTAGACCTGGCCATCCAATTGGTGGCCTTCCAATGATAATGAAATATATCTTGAAATAGATAATATAAAGTGACAAAAATGGAAAAGAAAAGTGACTATCCATGTGCCCCATCCAAATGATCCCAATCTTATTAAAAGTGTGCAGTTCCAATTGGTGGACTTCAAATGAACAATGAAATATATCTTGAAATAGAAAAAATATAAAGTGAAAAAATGGAAAAGAAAAGTGAACATCAGAATATGATCAATGGTCCACATTTATCTTGACCTAATCAGTTATTATACAGGAAAACATAACAAAAGACACAAAATGCCCCAATTCTAGAGTGAATTATAAGAAAAGAGAAACAACTAAACTAACCTTAACTGGTTAAACCCAGGGTAACAGATGTTGAACATCTAATATAACAACATTTTTGTTAAAATTGGACAATTTCTATTCTTCATTATGACTCAATTTGAATGTTAAAAGAAAATCAATTAACTGCAATGATCAGCGACCCCTCAAAAATGTTGAGACTCAGGTATGAAAAGGTTCAGGACATAGAACATACTATGATTGAGGGACAACATACTATAAAAACTTACACGAGGAGCTAAACCACAAATGGACAAAGGCCGGTATGATCATCTCAAGGATGCAAACAAAGAATTAAACTGAATCAAGGCGAAAAAGAAGGAATAAATTTATACAAGGTAAATGAGAATCATGAATTTCTTGTCTATGGTATTCAGACACTTCGAAGTAGGCAATGTTTCTGTATTGTCATGTCGGATACTTTGTGTAAAATCTCTATCCTTGTTGCATCAATTGCGTGTCCTTGCCATATTCACAGCATGACCGGGCATCATAGCTTCTTGCACATCCATTGGATGGATACATATGTTATATACAACTCCCTAAATCACATAGTGCATACAGGTCTTACATGTCACACTGGAGTCTGTCTTCATCAGCACTGAAGTTCTTGTTCTGTCTCCACTAGTCTAGTCCCAGTAACAACTTTAGCATTCAGATGTACTTTCTTGTTTCGTTCCCACAACTCCAGTCTCAATGAATTCTTGCATTCCCATTAACGGATTTTTTTTTGAAACCAATCTATGAAGTAAACGACTCAGCTTCATTTAGTGGGGGATGGCACACTTCTTTCAGAATCAGGCTGAAGCACATGGTTTGCTGCTTTCGAGCTCAACTGCAATCCATAAGATTTGAATTCATATGAAACAACACATAGCAAGAAGCCTATCTTGTACGAGTTCTTTGAAACAAACAAATTACTAGTGTCACACAACTATGTTAGATTCTTCTACTATGCAATTAACTCTCTCTCTCTCTCCCCCTACCCCCTTTTGAAATGTGACTTTGTTAAAAAACACCCTATTTTATTCAAGATGACAAAATACACCACACTTTTTTTTTCATTTGAAATCTGGCTAATCATCTGCACAAAGCCATTCGTCCCATCTATTTTGAAATCCTACTAAAGTAAAATTTTGCACGTGAATTTCATTGGAGGTATTTTTACATGACATCCTCTTCTTATGATAAATATTTATTTAATTTATTCAAATTTATGCTGAATCCATGAGGTATGTGTTTTAGAAATTTGCAGAATTAGACAGCACAATGAGCGTTGGATTCAGACACATGTTCCCTACTCACACAATATGAGAAGAAGCAAATCCGTATTTTGCATCACCAATGTTATGATTTCTATTTTTAATTCAAAGCAAAACAAGGTTTAAATAGAATGAAGACTTACATCTGGATTAGTGAATACTATCAATTGCTTATCTGCTGTTGAAAGCAAAATGTTTGTCTTGTCCTTGTTGAGTGCCATTGCAGTAACGTCTTGCCCTTCCGCCAACTTTAAGGTATGGATTATCTGGTGAACAAAATTACTACTATTTCAGAATAATTACTCAATGGCAAAAACAATGAAGGGAAGACATAAATGAAAAAATACCAGACCCAATAGCAGTAAATAGTGGAACCTCTCAATGAATTGCAGGGACCCCATTGTTCTCTATTACCAATGCGAGTCCACGGACTACCAGTCTATGGACTATTCAAATCAGTGTTATCAGAACCGGACCAAACCACGGTCGAACCCGCGTTTGACCCGAACCACGGCGGCTGCGGTTCGGCTCTGGTTAAGAACCGTCTGTGGGTCAAAACCGCAGAAAACCGGTCAGAGCCGTGGTTTTCTGCGGTTTTAACCCACAAACAGTGAGCCGCGGTTTTTTGAATTTTTTTTTATTTTTTTATTTTTTCCTTTCAAAATAATATTAGAAAATGTATATATTTGAAATATAAATATTTATTACCATTTCTATCCCATATCTTCCACCATTTTGATATATCATTCAGAGTTTAAATGCTATTTTTAATATTTATATTAATGTTATTGGTAAAAGATAGCTTATTTAATTTTATATGTAATATTTATACTATATTACTACTTGACCTGGCTTTTACCAGCTTTGACCGCAGTTGAACCCGAACCTCCTCAAAGACGGTTCGTTAGACGATCCGGTTCTTATAACATTGATTCAAATTGTCCTCCAAATGAAAAACAAATTAATTTATTACTTCAGTTCCTCATACCTTCAGCGTATGTAAATTGAGAAAGCAAATTGATGGTACTCGAACAACCAGTTGGTTCACATTTCGTTCTTGTAATGTCAGGTCTTCTAAATCATGCTTGGCTAATTCCAACTCCCCACAGTCAAGAGTTTTGTGATTTTCTTTTTCCTTATTAGATGTACATGAAGTAGTTGCAATTAGAGCACTTTCTCCATCAATAGAAACCTCCATGCAACTTATGCTTCCAGAAAAAGGAGACAGAATTGAAGTAGCAATGGGAATCCCATTAACATTGAAAGTCCTGAGCTTTTGCATGGACTTGTTCCAAGTCATTATAATTCCTTCAGGTGAAAGACAGACAACATCTGCCTCCAGAGCAGCAAGGTTTCTGATCAATCTGCCCCTCATGGAATGTATAAGCACACCAGAAGATTGAGAGCAAGAAACGACAATACCTACATCAGAATCAACACAACAACATACTATTTCCCTGAGATGGCCTCTAAAGATTTGCATAGGCCCTTCAATACGACACCTTCTATTGGCATTTGCAATGCTGCTTGATCCACTACCAGCAATGGGACTATTTGCAGAAGTAGGTGTTGTTGCATTGGTGGAATGCTCTAAAGTGTTGCTCAAGTTTGATTGGGGTGCTCGATGTATTCTCCAGAGAATCAATGTTGTGTCTCTGGATCCTGTCACGAGGTAGTTACTATCAGGAGAGAGAGCAAGACAAGTGACTGGTGCACAATGTCCAACTGCCGTTTCAATGGTCACTGCAGTATCAGATGCAATCAACTTTACACTGTTGTCTGCATGCCCACCTAATTTACATGGAAAATAGTCAGTTTAAACTAAATTTACAAAAAAATTACCGGCATGTGCACACTCATGCACACAAAGGCAGGGCTAGCCCTGGTTTAAGGCCAAGTAGGCGGCAGCCACCTAGGGCCTCCCCAATTTGACCAATGGCCTAGGCCCCCACCATGCACTTTCCCTAGGGCCTAGGGCCCTGAAATTTCAGGGCCGGTCCTGCACAAAGGAAACTTCACAAAAGCATATAACCACAACTCAATAAGTGTATAGATCTAAAAGCATGCATTACTATAAGCTAATAGGGAGAGGGGAGGGGGTAGAGGAGAGGCAGGAACCCTATGCAATAAAAAGAAAGGTAAAAGATCTACATGATCCAAGTCATCCAATTAAGATCTAATGAAATCCATGAAAAATCATGTCTATTTGGACTTTATACAGTTTGATCAAAGGAGATCCATGGATAGTTTAATGATGCCTTAAGATGTGATCAATGATATGCCCAAGTTTGGGAGATGCTATTTAAGGCATTTTAGGTGTCAAAGCTCTAGAAGCTATGGAAGACATAAGGCGATGATCCAACAAACACATGAGCCTTCACCGACCTTTATTTAAAAGGGTAAAATAATAAGGTCTTGCTAATTTCACCAGATCCTTGTTATCAATTTCATTTTATCAAGTGTGCACCATTCCCGTAAAGCAACACAAGCATTTGTAAACAAGACTTCCATTGTTATGCAGATTGTAAATATAATAGCAAAAAAGAAAAGAAAAGAAAAGAAGGCTAAGGATGCAGATATGAAATCACAAAACCTAGGCTACTAGATTTGAGCTACAAAATAATTAGCCTCAAATATTCAAAGTGCATACTGGCAACAACAGGCAATACAAAAAGAAATAAGAAGAAAATCAAATGCAAATAGTTGTGGATAAGGCCTAGAATGGTCAGATGCAATCATTATGGCTAGAATGTCACAATCACAGGTTTCCTAGAGGGAGAACAAGCCAATTTGAAAATAAACAAGGGTTGATGCTGGTCATCGAGCCCAATTAAATATATGTTTCAACTTAAAATCAACCTTAGAAATGGTCTAAACCATCAACCCAACAATATCTTTGCTGGACATTTTAATATTAGCCATCAACAAATTACTTGTGGCAATTTCTTAAATACCCTTATATGCCTCTACTAAAACTACTCAAATACTGAATAAAATAAACAGAAGTCGACCCCAAGAAAAAAAAAAGATTGGGTATAACCAGTCACTTTGTATCTGGTCATCCTAAACAGTCAATAATGCAATGGACCTAAAAGTGGGACCACACTTGAATCCTTAGGATTTTATGTTTAATTTTTTTCCCCTTGGTCCAATTAGAAGATCCTGTCCACAAACTATTCTTCAAATTGGTGAAAAAAATACTAGTAGCCTGTAGATATTGGAAGACATTAATGAATAAGTGAGGGAATTCTAAGGTTTTCCACCTACAAAGCATGACACATGGTGTACAATATCTTGAATCATGATAACCTACCAGTGATGATTTCTTTATCACATGTGACGGCAACAATAGCTGAACTTCTAATTCCAGATGTTGGATATGCCAAAGCCTGGGGAAATTGCCAATCTTCAGAAGCAGACCCAGCTGGTCCTTTGAACATGCGGCTCAAAGCCCCACCTGCAGAACCAGTGCCTTTCCCATGTTGAAATATAAATGGTGACCCATGGCCATCAGAGGTGTTTGGCTTCCACTTATGTAATGCAATATGTGCATCTGGAGCATTTACATCAACAACCACAACCGAATCGGATGATGCAAAAATGGCAGCAGCAGGGACATTGCAGCGTTCTGGATTTGGAACCACATAAGGCTTGATCTTATTAGGGTTCCGAAAGATGGTCTGAATGCAGGAAAAACAAACAAAGAATTTAAATCATAATTATTTTTCTTTTCAAATTCTAGTTTGCTGTGTAAAATAAACTAAAGTGCAGTGCTTATATGTGAAAATGAATTTAAAAGCAAGTATCTATATATATGTCAATAACTTGTACACTGATAGAAATAGATAGAATCTCCCATAAAAAGCAAATACAAATTGAATATGTTATATGTTGCAAATTACGAGTTCCCCAAAAGATTCACTAGAATAGAAAGATTTATAAAAGAATTTTCACTCCACTCAACAATGGTTTTACAGACATTCTTTAAAATAAAATTATACACGAGAGTCATCTGCAATAAGAAAGAAGCTTCCTTCATCTTGCTAAAATTTATTCCTATATAAAACACATCAAGCCATAATTCTCCTTTTTTTTTCTGAAAGAGCAATGGGAAGCAATGTTATAAAAACCGGACCGAACCGCAGCAGCTGCGGTGCGGTTCGGTTCTGATTGAGAACCGGCTGTGGGTCAAAACCGCAGAAAACCGGTCAGAGCCTCGGTTTTCTGCTGTTTTTACCCACAAACAGTGAGCCGCGGAGTGCGGCTCACAAATTTTGAATTTTTTTATGTTTTTATTTTTTTAAAAAAAAATTATTTCAAAATAATATTAGAAAATGTATATATTTGAAATGTAAATGTTTATTACCATTTCTATCCCATATCTTTCACCGTTTTGATATATTATTGAGAATTTAAATGTTATTTTTAATATTTATATTAATGTTACTGGTAAAAGATAGCTTACTTAATTTTATATGTAATATTTATATTATATTACTACTTGACAGGCTTTCACCGGCTTTGACCCCTGTTGAACCCAAAATGCCTCGAAGACGGTTCATCAGATGGTCCGATTCTGATAACATTGATGGGAAGAGAGTTTAGAGAAGATCCTTATGTTTGGAAGCTATTTACAAGAGAGTCTTTTCAACATAAGCAAGAAACTGGATCAACATCATCTCCCTGAAGGTTAAAACTGTGTAGATTTGTGATTCAAATCAATAATTGCATTTCTATTTCTTATGTTGACTTTTGCATAGACAAAATGGGAGAGAGATATAAAGAGAAACGTATTTACTCATTTGTATTATGTACCACTAGAAAAATTGCCCATCAGGCCAACCCCCTTTCTTTACCCATTAAACTCAGATAGAGACCTTGAATTTTGTGCATTACCATTTCTTGACAAGGTCAAGCTCATTGGCAATGGACTTGGAAAGATCAGTTCCATATTAACATATACCTGAAGGTGCAGAGCTTCTGCTAGTGGCTTCCTTTTAATGTGTGGGATGGTAAAAAGCTGGGAAGGAGTTTGTCCAAAGTAGACAATCTGATCTTGCATAGTACTTCGCTTTACCTTTTTATGTCAGACAGGAAAAAAGTAAGAAGCTGCATCACCCAACAACCAACATGGAACTGAAAAGCAAGTAGGCTTACTGGATCTGAAATTTTATCAATATCAGTTGCCCCTTCATATGTTGTGAAAAAGAACACATTGTTTGCCAAAACTGCTTCTGTTCCTCGCTGCTTGTATCTGAAAATATCAAATATTTCCAATTAAGCTTTAGGCAATTATCCAAAGGGAACAAATTTTAGTTGTACCATTCTTCACAATATCAGCATAAAGTAAGCAAAGTATGTGATAACTATACTGCAAATGAAAACAAACTTACCCAAATACGAGGTCAATCCATTCATGCAAATGCGCAGATACATGCTCACTCTCAAGAGCTTTACGATGCTTATGAATGAAATCAACAGAGCTGTCTGCCCAAGGAGGAAGTTTGACAGGATCTGCGAAAAAAAGAAGTTAATTTCTCATGAAATTTAAGATGTGGATTTTATACACTATTAAATACTTTTTGTGCTAGAATAACTTATAGAAATATAAAAACTTCTGCATGTTGTGTCATACCAATATCAACCAAGTTCCCATTTGTTAGAACCTCAGGGAGGTAAAAAAGCTCAGGGACCTACAGATGCATCAAACAAATACACATATCAATTGTACATAATAAGAACTAACAAGACTGGATCCTATGTAGTAGCGCTCAAGATTATCTCACCAACTCTTTCACATCATTCATATCTTCAAGCACACCCTTCCAAGTAGCACCTATGTCCGAAAATATCTGGTCTGCATGACTTGAAACAGTAGCAAATGGTTCTACCCTGGCAAGATAATACAAAACCTGTAAAAGGAAGGATCAATTATCAGATGGAAAACTATTACCAAAGCGCTATTATATTCTAGGGGCACATAAGATTGATGGAGCCACCATATATCAAAGCCTAGCAGAAAATGTACTAGATAAGTCAGGGTGCATTGATTAAATAGACCAAGTGCTGGTTTATGTAGGGCACAGTTACATATGGAAAGACAAAAGGTGGAGACTTTCTGTGCCTCACCGACAAAGAAACATGAAAAGTTAAAATAAAACCTTGAAAAAGAAATGGCAGCTTGATGAATATGTTGAACTCTGTATTGCGTAGACACTTCAAAATGTGCTTGATGTACCCATGTGGACACTTATAGACACTCACACCCATGTCGGTCACTTGTAGACCCTCATGTTAGGTTCTGTGGAGCCTGATTATTAGATATGTATTGTCGATCTAATCTACATTGCCGCCCAAATTTGATTGGAGGGCAATTTTGTCATTTTCGCATTGCACCTTTTGTAAACCCTAAAGGGCACTATATAATGTCTCTTTGAGAGAGAGAGAGAGAACGAAAACTGTAACAAGGGTCAGAGCCGTCTCTTCTTCGATTTCTTGCCTTTGAGCATAGTGGATCTGGTTTGAATCCGTGAACGTACCGAAAGAGAACCACATAAATCTCTGTTTTGTGGTCTGATTCTCTGTGTTTGATTTTCTCCCTTTTGTTTTCTTTTCGATATTGCTGTTTTCTGTGTGGTAGAAAAGACGTTTCTTCCCAACCGCTCATACCCATTCTTCATAGACTATTTTAGTGTTTTTTAACCTTTCTAAGATGTTTCCCCTCATAAACATTTGTCACCTAATGTTTAGAGTAAAACTAGTATACTATATTTTCTATTGGTGTTATTTTCACACCTTATTTTCATTTGAAATAAACTTTAGATTTTATTTTATTTAAATTGATACCATGTTCCATGTCCTATTTTTTTGAGGTCACCGTGTCCAACACTCGTACCTATACTCATGCAACTTACGTTGAACTTAAAGGCCTAAACTATCGTACTTCCATGGGTTTGATCACTCAAGATGAATCGCTATGTTGGAAAGCATAGTTGTCATATTTGTTGGATCACCTTAAACTCTCCAAGTTGGGCAAATTGAATTTGAAAACAAGCTTTGTATGTTCTGAAGAGACAAATTAAAAATTTGAGCACCCATGCTTAAGTTGGCCAAGGAATCTTGTTGGTCAAGAGCTCCACATCTTTAATTCACCCAAATCCCTTTATCCACTAGGAACTTGCATGACTAAAATTTGTAGATGGTCAAAGTGTCCCTTGCTTTTCAAGAAGGCTTGGAGAAAAGATAATATAATTGACAGTGTCTTTGGAGGGTAAGGAAATCAGAATCATTTATTAAATAACCAAGCCAGTTAACATTGAGAATTGTTGCAGTTAAATGAATGCGCTGATGGCAAAAAAAAAAATTATATTTTACAGTAAGCCTATCATTTGAACAAAGGAATAATCATCAAATGGCTATTCCCAGTGATAAAAACATGGCTAAGATAACTTAAGATTAGAGAAAGAGGGAAGTTATGATCCGACCAGCACCAATTGGTTGTAAAAAGCAGATTAAAGGTAACTAAAAGCTTCAAGTTCTGGCTGAGGGAATACATTAACAGTTCCTTATTGCATTTTCAACCAATAATCACAATCACCAAATGGTTAAAGAAATAAACAGTCCAAACTTACTATTCTGGCATTGGAATAATGTGAACCATAATGGAACTTTGGGATGATTGGATCACCAAAGCTTGAATAACTCGCTTGGAACCTTTTTAGCCGATCAGAATTTAATGCACCAATTGGCTGCAATAACATAAGAGGATCAGCAAAAATATGGTTCAACTTTGAAGTAATGAAGAAGATGGAACCAATAGGTAAGATCAACCTACCTTAGAAAGATCACGGTATGAAGAAGGATTCTCAAGATCCAGGTCTTTGGAATTGAAATCCGAAAGAACCCATGGAAAAATAGGATACTGCAAATAAGATAAGAGGTTTTTAGAAACTCAACATAAAGCACAGATGATTGGTTCAGAAAGTATTCAGACTCTTAAGCAATGCACCTGGGTGATGTCATTGTAAGTACGTCCAGCCAAGGTGTTAAGCTGCATTAGGTATTCAAAATTGCTAATCTGCAGGAAAGCAATTTATTTAGCTGCCTATCAATTTCCTGTTCATGTAGTAAACTATCAGGAAAATCGTGGTCTAGTTACATTATATTATAAAGTTGTAATCTTCAAGTAATATAGTCTTGATTACCTCCCACCTAGCCCAACGCTCCCTAAGCTGTGTCCTTTTAAGAATCTGTTCGGGTCTCTATAATAGAAAACTGAAGTCATGGAAGGTACCATATAAGGATATAATCAAGCTCTGAAATATCAGGTATCAAAAGATTCAGACCTGTGTTGTAAGATGGACACTGTTCACGTGAATGGGCTGCATATGGACAATAGCTCGGTAGGCATTTTCTCGACCTTCGGAACTCTGAAGCAAAATCCAACCAATATGCTGAATATAAATACTGGCCATCCAATTATGATGAACTAAAAAAATTTACAGTTTTATGTTAAAATTAACAACCAATAAGCTGAAAGATGCATTTTTATACTGATTGTACCCCAAAATCAAAGAAGAAGTTTGATCGGTCAACCATGAACAATTCTAGTGCACCTCTTCTCAGACGATATCTGCAAAGCTATGAAGATGTCAATTAGAGAAACAGAATTTATGCTCACCATCTTAGCATTTGAGCAACACAAAAGCTAATCAAATGCAATTACAGAAGAACAAAAGCCAGATGTGGTGACCTCCAATTACTGCTAGACCATGAAATATTGATAATCTATTTCTAAAGAAATGTAGTTACCCAATACTCATATCACTAAGCATCCTGGCATTTCTCAATGCTAATAAGATTTAAAAAATGTTTACAAATATTGCCTCTTCAATCCTCCATTTTCATCCATATATTTATTTTGTACAATGTGAATATAAATAATTGTAATATCTATTAATTCAAAATTTTCATATATTAATCAACTAGTATGACGTGTCAACATATCAAGCCTGATGTATTGGACACTCAACAACCGAGTTTGATATAGGCACTTGTTTCCATGTCTTAGAGTATCTAGAATGGTGAAGTATACACATCTGTCATTCTGAAATTTAATGTTTGTCAATTGCACAGGAGAGACAACACTTTTTACCCTGAACAAGAAGTGATAATATGCCTGTTCATGGGCCAGGTTTTGACAAAAAATCCCAAGCTCGTATAAAGCCCATCAAACTTTTAAAGCCAAAACTCAAGCCTGCCGTTTAAAGCTTGTTTATTTTGTAATTGGTCATACGGCACAAGGTCGCACCTGACATTGTTTTTTTTTTTTTTTTCTTTTCTTTTATTTTCTAACTTGATAAGTTGAAAGTAGACTTAAAGACCTAACACCGGTTAAAATTTCAATACAAAACTCAAATTCCAGCCACTCGATCATAATAGTCAAAGTTGATAGAAATCCTTGAAAAGATTCAACGCTTGTTGATTTTGACTGTTAAGATAGAGTGGTTGGAATGATTTTTGAGATGAAGTTTTAGTAAGTGGTAGATCTTTAAGTTTGATTTCAATTTGTACGGTTAGATTTTCAATTTACCAAACAAAAAACAAAAAATAAAAATAGTACCAAGTACAACCTTGTGATATATGTGTATATATAAAATAAACGGTCCTCGATGGGATCTAAGTAAAAGCCCAAGCCCGGCTGTCGTACAAAATACTTTTTCAAGCCCCATGTATTTAAGTTAGGTTCGGGCCGATCACAGGCCGGGTTCAGACAAATGAACACCCTTACGTAATAATAACATTGATTCAAACATTTACATATAGGGCTTAAGGTGGAACCATACACTCTGTTCAGAAGTGAACCGTATACAGGTAGCCAGTGGGACACTTTACATGTCTATAGCTGAACATGAAAGAAGTTCTAAATGATGTAAATGTAGCAACTAATAATGGTAGTGGCAGTAGATAATTCATTAAACTGAGAGCTACATCGGTTCACCTTCTCGTAAAAATTTGATGAAGGGAAGAGATTAACCAGCTCCGGTCCCTTTGATCTCTGTTTTGGGTATTGGAAACCAGCCCATCATCCGCAGGATTGTCACAATTGTTTTCATCAACAATGAAATTGATTCTTTTTGTCGTAATCTGAAAGAGATTGTTATTCTACAATATTAAGAACAGGAAAATGATTTGAAAAATATCCTGGTACAAAACATCAATCATGACTAAAAGAATGATTCAAAACTTGGGACTTACTGAAATTATACACAAGATGTTATTGATTATTGCTACAAATAAAATTTAAACAAAATTCTTCGGACTGTTAAAAAAATCGTTATTGCATCTGTATTCAGAAAGCAAATTTGAAGTTTTAATTACTAGTTAGAACAAAATGTGCCATGAATTCCATACTATTATCTGTGATTCATGTACACAGGGAGACGGACGGTGGAGCTTGTAGATGTCTAAGAACCAACTGTTGGTAATGTGTGATGATGAAACGTCAGAAGAAAAATGCTATGACTCAAACTGAAGATAAAGTGATTTTACGCTGCCCTTCAAAATGATAAATGAACACATATTTAGATTAGATATAATACTTTCACTTACTTGAAAGGTTCCTCGTACAACTCTCAATGGATGGACCAGCAATGAAGTAAGCTCAAAAATAATCCTTTCATCAAATTCATTTGGCACATTCCCTAGGGCAACAGCTGATTCTCTTTGGACTAAATTTCGGTCATTTGCAACTCCAGAATCTCTTTTATCATGTGACCTTTGCACAGATTCATGACTAGTAGCTTGTAACCCATTCTTATTCTCCTTGTTTTGGTCCATATCACAAAGTCTATTCTCAAAATTATCATTTTTTTCCTGTTCAACACCCCGGTTCTTTTCCACCAGTGAGATAACTTCTTTTGCCATCACAATAGAAGCATCGGATAGAAGGCCATTGGGTTGAAGTAGCAACAGATGATCTTGATACTTAGCACCTGCACCTGAATGGTGAGATCCTTTGAACTTCCTTCTCATACATCTTCTCATCCTCAAAGAACTTTCCATGAAATCTAACTTCCAGAATACCTGTTTAGTGAATGTTTGACAGAATTATACATGCTAAATAATCTAAATGTAAGAGAATGAAAAAGAAAGTGACACAAAGAAAACTGATTACAGCAAGGTAAAGAGTTTCAATAAGCATGTCCCCAAAGAATTTATATTACAGCATACCAGCTCAGGATTGCATATACAGTTGCCTAGAGGGCCAAAAAGACTTCTTGTTTCAATCAGGCAATGAACGAGTCTTTGCCATGCATGAGCTCCAATGCATGCACGATGACAATCTAGTATATTAACTTGTGCTCGTCTATCCATCTGCAAAAGGAGTAAAAAGCTCGAATCTGATATAGCTGCTCTAAATGATCCACACAGGAAGAAAGCATCAGGCTAAATATACCTCCACACGCTTCATATTTCTTGCCAAGGCAAAACTTGCAACCAGGACAGCGACATACTTAACAGAAAGTGCAGAAAAATCTTTCCCGGAAACTGATTTTGTATCGACCTGCAGGCACTCCATCCAGGCATTTCCCATGGCTTCATAAATATTCCATCGGTTAACACGCACTAGATTGCTTGCACTCCTGCGTTGTGCTGAAGTGGCCAATGCCACAGCACTGAGACCTCGTCCAGAGCCAATCTTGGCAATGCGCTCTAGATCACGTGCAGCAGCCAAAGCAGAAGCCTTGTCCTTGGGAGCAGAAGGAGATTTGTTAGGAATTTCAGGAGGCTTTTGGAAACTTGAAAAAGTGTGCAGTGGAAGCTTAGTCTTTTTCCGTTCAAGCAATGATGAGTCACGCCTAAGTTGTGTATTTCTTGTTGGAGTAACAGTTTCGCTACTGGACGCACCAGCGGCAACCATTGCCAATGCCATAGCAGCAGGGGGAGAAGCAAATGCAGCAGCCCATTCAGGGGATATCATTGAAAGTGCAGACTGGGACAGGCAAAACTACTAATGTTAATGACAAATGAATCATAAATTTTAGAACGAGTTTTCCCACAAACATATATAGGGCCATAAGTAAAGAGTGCAGTCAGTAGCAGCATGGGCACACATCCATGTAAAATCACAATCTTTCATAGGTTTAGTATATAGTCGCAATCTAAGTGTCACAATAGTACCAGTATCTAATTGAACATCATGCAGAATCCCTGTATAAAGATGCTCAAAATGGAATAATGTTGAGAAAAATTCATTCACAGGAGAGATATAGGGATAATGCAAGAGGTAAGATGTGACATCAATTATTGAAAAAGTTATGACAAAGTAAATTCAACAGCTGCGAGACAGACAATGACATAAAGTCACCAATGAAATAGGTGAAAGACATTCATTGCCAGCTGCAGTTCTGACTACAAACATTAGTCATTAGTGTTGGGGTGCGAACGAGTCCCACATTGGATATGTAGAGAGAAATCTAGGGATTTACAAAGGACTTCGGTCACTCCACCTAATGGGCTAGCATTTTTGGATAGATATCTAGTCCTAACAAGTGGTATCAAAGCCAGATCTCATGCTACCTCATGTGGACTTAAGAGATCCCCCAGGCAGACAGGATGGCAGGCCTCATTCGAGGGGGGATTGTTGGGGCTGCGAACGAGTCCCACAATGAAAGTGTAGAGGGAGATCTAGGGATTTATAAAGGACTAGGGTCACTCCACCTAATGGGATAGCCTTTTGGGTTGGATACCCAATCTTAACAATTAGCTGATGCAGTTTTGGAGACTTCCTTAAATTGCAACAAAGAACATGGGATCTCCTTGGAAAATCCCTCCTCTGATATTTAAAAAAAAAAAACCTCCAAGAAAAAAATTGAAAATAACACATGCAATGATAGAAATGTTTGAACCTTGGTGCTCCATGCCCTTTGGATCCTGTGGCAAGCAAACTTGAAGCATTGAGGCCCTAGGTAACCTTTCCCTAGCTGATGGTCCTTCACTAGGATTTTACCCAAGACCCAAAAATTCCAAAAAAATAAAGAACCATCAAACCAAAACTCTCCTATCGCAAGCAAACTAGAAGCATTGAGACCCTAGGTAACCTTTCCCTAGGTGATGGTCCTTCACTGAGATTTTTCCCAAGACCCAAAAATCCAATGAAATAAAGAACCTTCAAACCAAAACTCTCCTGCGTAATTTCTTTGCTTCCTTCATAAATAAAATATTACAACCTCAGAGAATTAATTTCTTGTCACAATCGTTCAATCTAAATCATTCACATATATCCTCGCTTCTAATTTTGAAGACTAAAGGTCATCAAAATAAATTATGAAGACTAAACAAAGAAAATGCTTAAATACCTGAAATTAATAAAATACAACCAACTGAAGATTTTTTTTTTTAAATGGATACAGCCAAATGAAAAAATTTAAGTTCCTAATAAAATGAGATCTTGAACACAATCATCCAAATATCTAATTAATAAAACAAATGTGATCAAACCAGCCAGATATGCCATTGTCATCAAGAAGATTGGATCCTCAAAGCCATTGCAATTGTTGGATGCAACATCAGTTAAGTTTTAGTTGTCGCTAAGATTAATTAAGCAAGAAATTTGTTTTGATATAAATCAGTCATGAAAAAGTATACAAAAGGTATAATTAAGGTGCAAAGAAAAAAGCTTAAAAAATGGTTTATTTTTTCCAAGTATGTTTTAATGTACACACAGAGAGAGAGAGAGAGAGAGAGAGAGAGAGAGAGAGAGAGAGAGAGAGAGAGAGAGAGGAGTTGAAATGCAATTACCTCAAGAGGTCTTGAATCTGCTGCCAAAGCATGATCATCAACAACCAGGGGATTCACACCATCTGAAGATGTAAGTTCATGAATACCTGCCAAATGTGGTCGCCAACGCCTCAGAATGGCAACAAATGGTGGTAGAATGGTCTCTAAATATTCCTTACGAAGAGGCTGTCTATCCATTCCAACTGCATTCCATATCTGCACCATAAATTTTATTAAAAATAAAATAAAATGGTGATCAAGAAAATTAAGAGGAAAAACCTGTTCTACACTAAAAATTACAGTTTGTCCCACAAAGTAAGAACATGAAGATCATATTTCAGATTATTGTAAAGCATCTTGAAATTTGTAACGCCCCGTCTTGCCAGCACAATATTGTCCACTTTGGGCCCATAGGGGCTTACACGGCTTTGCTTCTGAGCACATGTGCCACACATGCACCCAAAAGACCTTGCGTTAGAAGGAGAAGAAGTCCCAACTTATATCCCACAGCCAACTCTCTACTCTGGGAGGTGTGTGGCCTCAATCAGGCCTTCATTGTCAATTTTTCCTCTCCTATACACGCCCACACAACACAAGGGTATCACAATCCACTCCCCTTAAGACCATAGCTGTCCCCAGCTCTGCCCACACCGACAACCGAGAGTTGAACCGTGCTCTTATATCATTTGTAACGCTCCGTCCTGCCAACACAATATTGTCCGCTTTGGGCTCACAGGGGCCTGCGCAGTTTGCTTTTGAGCACATGTACCACACATGAGCCCAAAAGGCCTTGTGCTAGAAGGAGGAGAAGTCCTAACTTATATCCCACATCCAACTCTCTACTCTGGGAGGTATGGGACCTCAATCACTCCCTCACTAACTATTTTTCCTCTCCATACACGCCCATACAAAACATGGGTATCACAAAATTTAAAAAAAGATGGGAACTGAGGAAGTAAATAATCATCACAATAAATTGAACTCATGTGTATGAATAATAGATAGATGTGAAAGGTAAATGGTGAATGACTGCATTTATTGGAGCCTTCTTCCCGCCCCTGTTCCATCGTCTTTTTCTCCTCCCTCTTTCTCCATCCCTCTCCCCAACCCTTCTACTTACCCTTCCCCCCTCCCTCAACCATCTTCCCTCCCACATCCAATAGATGGAAGGATCAAAGAATGTCTTCTCTCTCCATCTCAAATAGCCCAACATTATTTTCAAGTATTTACATTTTCCCTATTTAGCAACTCAGGGAGAATTGTTAATAGTTTATACCTATCTCAAAGGAGTCCAAAAATCATAGGAAATTCACGTTTGTTCGGTTTGCAACTGAAATCGAAGCTCTTCAAGGCATTGAGGACGTCAACGGTAGATCCTTTAAAAATAAGAAGCTCTCTATCCAAATGGCAAGAACTCTAGCACCCCCTCCACATGATCCTTATGCATCCAAAGCCTCACAGCTTGCACCTCCAGCTGTCCTCAGATAGAACCCACTCGTTTCTGCCCCTGTCTAGACCATCAACTTAGACAAAGGCAGGTCCATCATCCTCTGCAAGGAGGCAATTGAGCAGATGATTAAGTTCCTGAAGAATTGTCTCCTTGCCACCTTTCTTTCTTCCTCGGTTAGTATTCCTGAAGTGGAGGCTTGGATTCATGAGTGGGGTTGCACTGGCAATGTCTTAGTGAGAAGAATTGTCTCCTCTCATGTCTTAATCTCATTCAAATTTGATGAGGAAGCCAGACGGCTGATGTCAGAGGCCCCTCTTGTCAAGAATGTCCAAGGAGAGGTTCCATTTTCCAATCTTGCCTTTTGGATAGAGGATCTCGATCAAAGAATAGTTTGGGTAAGAGTTTTTGGGCTCCTGTTTCGTGCCTCATTTCCACAATCCCTTCAAGCTATTGGAGAATTCCTTGGCCATGTAGTGGAGGTGGATCCTTCCTCTTCTGCTAGCTGCCACTTCCATTATGCAAAATTTAGAGTGGTCTGGTCACCCAGCCTCATGGAACTCAAAATCATTCCTTTAAATGTTGGAGATGCTTGGTTCAAGTTAGCAGTCGTTGTGGAAGAAGAACCCCTACCCTTCTCTGTTGTCAGAAAATCCCATCTTTGCTGCCATCGGTGAACAATTGTCCTCTCCCCACTGATTTCTGATGTCTTTCCAAGTTTTCTGTCACTGTCAAGGATTCCTGCAGTTGTCTCCCATGAAAACAACCGATCATCTCCTCGATTCGATTGTTCATGCCATGTGTCAGTCGAAGACTTGCCCCAACTTCTGTGCAACTTCCTTCGATCAAACCTCAAGTAGAGTCGTCCGATCTGGGTTTGAAGTGTCAAACAAGCCTTCCTGCCTCGTCAGTAATTCCTCTACAATACTCAATGTTCTCCTCCCAAGTATGCCATTGCAACAACTTTCGACTATTACATGATTTGGGAAACCCGGTGTTGCCTTATCCCCACCTACCCCTTTCCCTTTCTTCTTTATCAACCCATCACAGTAGACCTAAGCACATGCCAGATCTTTCACTTGTGTCCTCTTTTGGGTCATCCATTACTAGCCCTTTCCAACCCAGACAATCTCCAGTTTAGGCCCTTCTAATACACGCCCAAGCCAAGCTGGACTACTCCCAAACCTAACCCATTCAGACCTTCTGTTGAGCCCTAACTCACCTAACTTAGTCAGCCCAGGCCCAAATAACTTTCTCCTCCAAAATTGAAACTCAACTCATCATCAATCTAGGCTTTGCCCTAGATCATCAATCCCTCTTAGCACATGCCCAGTGAACTTGTCTCGCCCTACTTCCCCTTCTTGACCCTTACCTTGTTCTGGCCCAGACTTAGTTTCTCTTCTCTCCCCACCCTCAACCCCTTCCTCCACCCAGGCCCTATTACCCCTAGCCTCTCCTTACCAATCAACCCCCTCCCAAGCCCAACTGTTGTTTCCCCCCTTCTTAAGATTCTCATCTCCTCCTCCTTTGATAACCTCCTGCCCAGTCAAACCAGTCCTCCGCCTACCCTCCAGCCTTATTTCTCCTCTCAAAGCCCATTCCTTTTTCCAAGCGTCCCCTTATTGGCCAATTGTAACCTTGGGTAGCTCTCCCAACTTTTTTTTTTTGTTGCAACAGCACACTGATACTCCTTTGGATCTCATCGAGCCTCCTGTTCCAATCTTGGAAGTTGTGTCAGAGGACGCTTCAATCCAGTTCCAGTCTCCATCTTTCGCTCAAGTGTCCATCCTCTCCCCTACCAAGGATTGTGTAGTGATTAGTTGGCAAGAGAATTTGAGGCAGATATAGATCAAAGTTTTCTACCGGTCTCTTTTGCTCTTCCCTTGCCCGAATCCGACGTTTCCGATTGGGTTGATCACAAAATGCTTGAGGTTGGTAAAAAACTTGGATTGATAGCCAATGGTCAAGAAAGTCTCCTCCTCTCCTACCTTGCAGTGGTAAAGGAGTTGGAATCCACTCCATCGAAGATTAGAAGGAAAGATAGGACCTTTAAAGAGTCAACCCGATTGATATCTTCTATCAATTATTTTAGACGTAAACAAAGTTCAAAATGTGTGCAAGGTGACGAGTCGGGTACCTCATGAAGTTACTATCCTAGATTGTTTGGGGTCTTCGTGACCCAATTTGGAGTTTGACATTTCTGAACTCCGAAAAGCCTCTTTGTCAGATATTTTGCGTGCCTGATAGCAGTACTTTGGATTGTTTTTTTTTCTAGCTGGTGATTTTTTTTCCAGTTTCCAACCCTGGTGTTTCTTTCAATTATTGTGCTTGTTGTTTGTCCACTTTGGTTCCTTTTCTCTAATAATATAGTTATTATTTCCAAATAAAAAAATGACTGCATTTATCGTACATGTATAGAGCAGGGTCCTACTCAATGAAATTGGAAAAAAGACCTTTATTTACCATAGGGAACAAAAATCAAGTTCAAAGAAAGCATATTGAACTAACCTCAGCATAAAATATGCAACATGCAACCAACACTCTCTGCCGCTTGGACTCAGCTATTGGCATGGTAAGCACAGGAGTCAACAGACTGTACATAAACACAATATTAGATTAGATTATTCCAATTTAACTATTGCAAAAAACCAAATTATTGTCAAAGGAATGATAGTGAATGTAGGGGCATAACCATGGCCGACCAAAATTAAAAAACTCCATAGAGAGTTAAATTTTATACACTGGGTCTAATTGGAAATTGAATTCGCCCCAGGAAAAATGGAATTCTTACATCCTCCCCTTTAGAGAGTCAAACTTACAATGATACACTCCCCCAATACACACACACAGAGACAGGGCGAGATTCAGGTTCCACCCCTAGATGCAGGTTCTATTTTAGTCATGATAGTGAACACACCATTGAATAGTGCTATTGGACTTCTCGAAGACTATAATTTTCTCTTTTTTAAGGTAAATGATGAATTATATTAAAGGGAGAAAAATTATCAATTCACCAAAAAAATAAATGAATAACAAGCAAAGTTGCTTTTGCAAAAACCTACCAAAAATTGAGTCTCAAAAGTGTTGCATCCTCATAAACCCCATCTACATCAATTTATTTCAGATTTTTGGTCAAATCAATTAAAAATAAAACAACAATAAGGCACAATTATATCCTTGGACCACTAAATATGCACTATTTTCTAAAGAGGAACAAAGTAACAATTTTTACTAAATCATCTATGCCTAATGAGAATCTCTAGGGAGGTTGAGGTAGCTATTTTTTTATCTACGGAGGCTAGCCACCTAACATGGGTTGGACCCCACATGGTTGATGGAATGTGCAGAGGACAACATGAATGGAGGATTCAAAAAAATTCCCCAATCTAATCATCATAGCTTTGTGAGATTAAGTATGAAAAATCAATGATCTACAACAATCAATTTTTAGGCCCTAAAATCACTGGACTAGGATGATCAGATTGGCATGAAATTTTACCCACCAGCTGGCCTAATCATTTTCTACAAATCCCACCAAAACATGAGCGCTCTACTATTATTTAATTCTCTTTGGACAAGGCTCTTACCGATTTGACTCAGTTGGCTACCTACCTTTTTCTGGAAGTATTTGGCTCATGGATCAGGTTTGAGAGGGAAAATACATTCACAAATTCATACACTGTTAAATAGGATCTTCATCGTTACAATCTTTTTTTTTTTAATTTCTTTATCCTTCCAACTTGACAGAAATAAATTGATTGTCCACAAGTTCTATAGATAATTTGACGGGCTGATGTTTTACTTTTTTCCAGAGATTTTGACCTGAGAAGCATTTTCAATCTGTCAGGATTCATCTTATTTTCTCAAGGAGGCCAAAAAGGCCCTATTTCAGTCTGGACTTGATCCTTGAACCAAATAGGCACATTCTGCAAGCAGGATCGGCAACTGATTGCTTCCTAAATTCTATCTAATTCTTTTTCAATAAAGAATATAACTGGAATTGTGATCAATTATAATTGTAACTAATTCATTTTTTTTAAAGAATCTCTATCATTCTCAAAAAGTAATTCACTATACATGGTCTTCCAATACACAAAATATTCCCATACAGAAAACCCATGAATCATTCCTGTCTTTCAACCCCCACCTTAGCCAAAAGATCCACGATGCTTTTGCTGTGCATCTGACATCTTTAAATTGTCATTAATCACCATTATTTAGTACCAAATCTTTATTAGATAAAAGAATGAGGTACTTTTATGCACTTCTTTGAAAATGTAGGAACCACTACGGGGCAAGATTGTCCAAGTGAAACAAGAATTGTAAATAGAAGTTGCTAACATATCTATGGCCATGCAAATAACAGTAAATTAGAAGATGCAGAAACAAGTTTATTTTGAGAGACATCCTTTGATGCATTCCTTTTAAAATGTAAAAACCATGAGGAAACAAGATAGTCCAAGTATACTAGAAATTCTAAATACAAGTGCTTTTTGAGAGACAAGAATCATGTCCTTAAATGCATTTCTTTTAAAATATAGAAACCATGAGCAAGCAAGATAGTCCAAGTAAACTAGAAATTCTAAATAACAGTTGGTGAGATACATGTACGACCATGCAAGCCAACTGAAAATTATATTGAAGATGAAAAAAGAGCAAAGCTTGCCTCCAGAGCAATGCTGAGTGTGGTTTCCTTGCTGGCAAGTCATTGTCATTTTCTAGCGGCATCATATTACTTGCCTGCTGCAGTCCTTGAGAAATTCCATCCTTGATGCTTAAATTCTTCAAAATCATATCATCTGCACCACTATCTTCTTCTCTCATTGAAATAAGTACCACCCGTAGCATACACAAAAATGGCTGATCACTGTCCAACAACTGGTAAAGTGCTTTTGATCCCCCCTTTCCAGTGAAAGATCCTCCATCAGTACTGATGCATCCAATAATTCCAGAGTCATACAACAAGGTCTGGAGCATGGCAATTGATTTCTTTACTAGAGGAAGTTCAACCCAGTTTCCATTTGAATCCTTTTCCAAAGTAGACTTCCAAGAATCCCAGCCACTACCTCCACCACCATAGTCTGTTGCTTTTGAGGGAAACCCAACCCCATACCACATTCGGCTCCTGTCCTTCCATCCCTTAGCTAAATCTAAAGAACAGCTTCCATATGACACAAAAGCGCACCGAACAGATTCATATGGCTCTGCAGCAGCAGCAGCAGCAAAACGTTCCATCACTTCCTTCGAATTTTGGCCATTTTCATCAACCATGGAGGCAAGAACCTGATAGGAGAGAAACAAGAAAAATAAAGATATAAATCAAGGCTTAAAGTTATTCACTGTAGCGATCACCAAAGCCATCATGTATTATTAGTCTAGAAATATTTAGGTATAGCAGTATACATACATCATGAGAATGATCTCCAGAACTTTGAGAGCCCAATGTTTCTGATGTTTCTCCAATACCTCTGCTGATTGAATTGGAACGGCTATTGTTGAATGATGCTAATGAAATAGGAGAAGCAGGATAATCCACCGAATGTGAAGCAGTAACTAGTTGGCCTTGTAACCGCAAATGATCTTCAACAAGCATCAGAATCACAATGGCGTTCTCAGATAAAATCTCATAAAGACGAGAAGCAGAATCTGCTTCCACTTTTGCATCTTGTGAAGAAACGTTGTCAGATGTGCCACCAGCAGCAGTTGCTGCTGCAATAACTTGAGTCTGCTGAGAAAAAAAGGTCGGATGTAGACATCATTGCATCCTTTTAACTATCTAAGTGAAAAGGCATATTAGCTATCCAAAAAATATATCAGAAGGTACTGAATTTTGTGATGCAATTAGGAAGCAGAACGGCAAGAACAAATTCCACTTGGAATAATCATAAATGGCTGCCCAATCATAATCTATAAAGCTAATCACAGAAAGGTATGATGAAAAAAAGGTCAAACATATGAACGAATATATCCATACAGACACTACAATTCTCATTACAAGCTAGAGAGAAGCAGCAGAACATAAGTCTCTCCTGGTTTTAAAATTACTTTTGGACACTATCAACTTGAGCCAAATATTATGTATTAGCTGATATGTTATTTTTGCACTGATATTTCAATCCATTTTGGTATTCTCTCTAAAATCTGCTCAAACAAAAATCAAAGAATGAAATTTCAATCTTAATGGTTTTAAGGCACTTTAATTGTAAACAAACAATTTAATTAGAATGTAAAGGTGTTGAGAAATGGAGTTATAATACATTTAGGTTTTGGAGATATAATACATTTACATTTTCCCCATATCCAGTAGTCTAGGACAAAAGCTCATCTTTAAGCAAAGCAGCAGAGATGAGATCAATTTCTGCCATCATTATGAAATTTCCTTACCTCAACTTTGCTCCATTTTAAGACTACATGAATGGCAGAGGTGATAGAGATTGGCCTTTATACGATCCAACATGAATTGGACAATGACAGTTATAAATCCTAAAATTGACATACACTGTAGTGACCAGACCCTTGTTATGTTACTTTGAGGAAGGTAATTGATAACCCGTGAGGGTTGGCTTGGCGGTCAAGAACCCTCCTGAGATGCAAGAGGTCTTGGTTCAAATTTGTAATACCCTGTGTTTGTGGATGCGTTGAAGGGAGGAAAAAAGTAGCCAGGTTGGGCGCTACTTGTCCCACATTGCTAGATACGATGGAAATTCCCTGGTATATAAGTGATAGCCTTTCTCCTTCTAGTATGAGGCCTTTTGGGAGCAATAGTGGTTGGCTCACCAATTGAAAGCCGTGCGGGCCGTGCGTGAGGCCTAGAGCGGACAATATCATGCTAGCAGGATGGGTCGTTACAAAGTCACTCTCAACACAAAAAGGCCACTCCTCATATTGTTACCCGGAGTGTGTGGATAGGGAAGTTTGCACATGCCAAAAGGATCAGTCAGGTGCTCAAAGAGGCATGGACACCTTGGTCTTCAAAAAAAAGGATATTGATTGATAGTGTACACTTGTGACTGTATGTGATCGTGTGATTGTTGTGTTTGATTGTATGGATTGGTGTGTGGGCTTTCCAATAAGCCTGAGCTTACCCAAGTCCGAGCTCGAGAGCTTGAGTAGTGGTTCATTGAATGAAGGAGAAAAATCTGATTTTTCTAACATTTTCGGGAGATCCGATGGGAGGGGTTGGTGGATCCGATGGTCGGATAGAACCACCGGAAGATCTGAGACCCCTTCGGATAGAACATCAAAGACTGGATTTTCTTATATTTGATTTCTAGCTTCTGTCGGAAGATCTGATGACCCATTGGAAGATATATCAAAGAGCAAAGATTTCTGACAGTATTTCAGTTTCTGTCGAAAGATCTGATGACCCATAGGATAATCCAATAGTGAGCGGACAGAACAGTATTTAAGCCCCTTCTCCCATCCATCTCCTCCCTCTACCTACCTTTTTCCCTCTTGCATGCATGTGGATTGGATAAATCTCATCCTCAAGCTCCTCTTACTGAGACACAAGCCCTTCTTCGTGGGTTTTTCCACTTAGAGGTATTTTTCTCTCTCTTCAACTTAAATTTTTTCCAGGTTACGGTTTTGACTTTCCTTTGAGAATAGGATGTTTACCTTGTGAGGAGGAGCTTTTGGAAAGAGAGATTTGGTAGTGGGAGACGATTTTGATTTGATTAGATGAGGCCATGGTTGCTGGGAGTTGGACTTAGCCTATGCATGTGGTCTAGCCTTGTTGGATGGGGTTTCTAAATTCATAGAAAGAGGGGTTTGACATTTAAAAAGGAGAATTTGGCTTGCATGAACTTGTTTGCCCTAAAATGGGTTTTGGGCTTTTGATTTGGGTTAGATGCCCTAAAATGATTTATGAAAATTGGGGAAAATGTAAAATTTCCCTTGCATGGATGATTTGTAGTGGAAGTGTGAGAATTTGGGTCCTTCCCTCTTGTAGTGGGTTCCCAAGTTTGGGGAAAATGTGGACCCTTGAGCCCACTGAGTATTTGGGGCTGACCCCTTGAGTATTTGGGGTTTAGCCTCTAATTGGGGGTTGATTACCCTAAGATTAGTTGGCATATTTGAGGGAAGTTAGGATTTTCCTCTTCCCTAGTGTAAGTTTGGGACTGAATTCACTTCAATTGAGACTTGTAAAATTTTCTTCTTGCGTTTTGTTGTTGGGCAGCACCAAGCCCTTCCGGCACCGGCGTTCCTTGAACCGTAGAAGAGCGTTCCCGCCGCAGAACAGCTAGGTGAGGAGAACATTTCGTTTGACCTTGGTTGTGTTAGATATTGGCATGTTTATTTGAATTTCATCTCATGAATTGATGAATGTTAGGACGTGTTGAGAATGTATTGAGGTATGCATGTTGAATTTGTGATGAGGGGTAGTGTGGGATTGGACCTTGTAGATAAGGGGCATGGCTCGCACAATGTATGGAATTTGTAAGGGATAAAATGTTAAGAAAGACGAGTCGGACTAAGATGCCCGAAGACGAGAGCTTAAACCAGCTTCCAAGATTGGAAGATTTCACATGTGTAATTTGTGATGATATGAGCTTGTGTGAAATGCCATGAGATGTATTGGCCAACGAATGTGAATGATTATATGCTTGTGTATGTAGAATTGACATGATGTATGGAACCATGCTAATATATGTGGATTAGTGTGATGAAAGTGAAATGTTCATATGTGTTGAATGGCTCGGTATATGGGAGCATGACTAATCATAAGCATTCATGCATGTGTAGAAGCATGGTTGAGTGGGGGCATCAACATGACATGTGTGAGCATGATGGGTAGGCGGGATTAGAGAGTGTGTAGAGCATGTTGATGTGATTGTGACCCCCCCCACATTGATGAAATCCTAGGAGTGTTTGTATATTGATGAAAGCCTGGGACTAGCTGCATGTGGGTTATGATGTAATGCAAACAGAGTAAGTCGTACCGGGCACGTAGAGTAAGTCGTGCCGGACACGCAGAGTAAGTCGTGTCAAGCTTGCCAAGTAAGATACGTCGATTGTATTGTTTCAAAGATGTGATTGGGTACACAGAGTAAATTGTACTGAGCACGTAGAGTAAGTCGTGCCGGACACGCAGAGTAAGTCATGTCGAACACGCATCGTGGTATGTGTTGGTTCGTATGGCCTGGAGCTGAGTGACACCCAGAGCGAGATGGGGTGATGAGACCATGGTCCGACCGAGTGACAATGGGGGAAGTAATGCACTGTACGTCATGCATGACATTGAGCATTGCACGTGAATGGTTGTATGAATATGAAAATGAAATGTGTGTGTGTTGCATGCTTGATACTCCTCACTAGGCTTGTTTATGCACACCCTTACAAATTTCAGGAATCGTTGAGGAGGTGGGGTCGGAAAGACCCCGAGGGTAGACATATAAGTGGGACACTTTTGAAGGCCCAAGTTCATTCTTTTTTTTTTTTTTTTTTTCTTTTTTGTGTTTTGTTCATAACCATGATTTGTTTTAAATTTGGGATTATGTTAAATTTCATGGATGAATATGTTCGTGGCCTTGTGTTTGAAGTTCGAATTGTTTATATCAAAACCTATGTTATTATGATGTTTGAGGAATGAGTTCAATGGGTTGTAACTAATTTTGGAGTAGACTTTTAAATCCATTTATAGTGTGAGGTTGTTGATGTGTGTGAGCCTAGTAGAGATGATGGAAGAAATGATTTAGAATGATGACGGTGATGAAAATGGGATGAACTGTTGATTTCCAGATTGAAATCTGATTGTGGGAATTGTCCCCAAAGTCTCGTTTTCAGGGGAGACTCTGCCGGATTTTCAGTAGAACCCTTAGACCTCCGGAAGTACGTAGCATGGTAGGATTTCCCTCACATGTGCCAAAGTCCCACACGTGAGGGGTTTTAGAGTGTGAGTGGAGTTTCAAAAAAAAATGGTCACGTGTCCCGAGGGCTGGGGTGTGACATTCACACAGGAACTGGAAAGCAAAACTAGAAGTGGAGAGGAGATGAAGCCATAACTGAATGGAAAATATTGTCCAACAAAGGAAATTATCAGATAGTAGCAAATGGAAAATGGAAACCAAGAGATAGATCTCATCATCACACACACAATATGCATGTGTATGCAACAAACCTTTCTTGACGCAGGACAATGGATAGGGTAACCCTAAATGCCTAAATATAATTATAATGTAACAAGAAATCAATATGAATCAAATTTATGAAGCTGAAATTAAAACTCAAAATTAATAATTGTAATAAACAATATAAATTTGTCGCCAATATTCAATTTAATTTGAACAATTATGTAACATTCCAAACCAAGTCACAACTCAATAGAAGGTCTTCAAAACAAAGGGGTTTAACTAAATCCACAAATAAGTAGATCAATCACCAAAAGAAACTAATTCGGACTGTTTAGAATCAAGGTGATGTCAAAAACAGCAGGGTATGGGAGTATCAGGGATGGAAAAAAAGGATTTAATGATAAAAGAGGATAGGTAATGGCTGTATGGTAGTTTAAGACAGGTAGAGGTGGCTGTATGGGGCTAAGAAAGAGTCCAAGAGGACTTGTGGCTGCAGTAAGAGGGCTTTAAGGGACTTAGGAAGGGATTGGGATGAGTTTGGATGGGCTCTGGGACAGGTCAGGACGAATCTGGATGGTCTGGGATGAATTCTGGACGGTAAACAAGGATTTTTCTGAGACAGATCTGGGACAGCAATAGGACGATTCTGGGACAGTAGTTCTGCTGGGTTTGAGAGGCAGCAAAGAGAGAAGAAAAGGAAAAAGAGAGAGATAGGAAAGAAATAGATAAAACTTGGATCTTGGAAGAAGATTCTCACCTTTTCCTGTGGCTTCTCGCCTTCCCTAGTTTCTCACGAGGGTTCCTTGGCTTCTCACCATGCTTCCTACGATGGAGTCAAGTTTGCACAAAGCAAAAGTTGTTCTTTTCATTGATTAAGTGTCAATCCCGTATGGAGGAATTACATCATATATATAATGACTTAAAAACATGAAAAAAACCAAAACACCCTCAAATAAATAAATACCAAACTACCCCCAATGATTAGAAAGCCCTAATTACATGTAAAATCACTGAATTTCCCCAAACAAAACCAACTACTGGACTAAACAAATAAATGAAAGAAAATACAATTATGAAAAACTGGAATCCTAAATCTAAATATAGAAACTTGCTAAATATGGAAAGTCGTGTGGTGCTCCGCATCATTTCTTTAATGTATTTGGCATGCATTTTTCTCTCAAAAGCTTTGTGTCCATCACTCAAAAAACAAAAGCTTTGCCCTGACCACATTGGATATAATACCAACCAGCAAGTCATTGGTGATCATAGAGTAGTCAAAGATATACTATAGATCTTATCATGAGCCATATAATTAAATAAATACTTCAGATGCTTCCATGAGCCACAACAATATAAGAGTATTCAAAACTTCACTACCTAATTTCTTTACTTTGGAATTTATTTTGGATATACTAGACAAAGTTAAGGTTGCGAAGATGTGTATACTACATTGGATGAGTGGTTTAACTCTAATAGATAAAATTAGAAATGATCACATTAAGGACAGTTTAAAATAGCCAAACAGATGACAAATTGAGATAAACCTGTTTGAGGAAGTTTGGTCATCTAAGTATAAGACCTAACACGGCCCAATGCATAAGGTTGAGAGGCTTCAAATCACAAGCATAAGGAGGAGACGTAGACCATTGAAAACGTGGAGGAAAGGGATAAAGAAGGATATGATAGATAGTGGAGTGACCAATAGTATGATTTATGATAAGGTCAAATGGAGAAGTAGAACTCAAAAAGCTAACCCAATAGGTGAGATTCTAAACCATTATCATGATGATGATGATGATGATGATGATGACAACGATGACAATTATATCCAGGTCTTCAAAACCATGAACAACAAAGGGAGCATAAGAGAAGCAAAGATAAAGGCTAGGAGCATAAAGAGTATAAACACTTAATACTGATGTCACCAATTTTGAGAGACGAACATTGTAGTAACAGATTGAGAAATGTGTAAGCATAATTTTACTAAAGAAATCTCAAGGCTACATGTTCCTAGGAAAAGAATATCCATTGTGAGGAACATCATCTACAAATAGACCATTCACATGCATAGACAATCTTCATTACGTGTGCTCCCACCAACTATATACTTTAAAAGTCTACAATTTCCAAGTTATGGTGGCCAAAGTCTATCGGCATTTAACACATAAGGGAAATTGAAGAGATATACACACACTAACTGAAGCAAGTACAGGAATTTATTAGTTTAAGCAAATATACTCAATAAAATCAACTTTGGGCAACTGAAAGAGTAGTCCTATTTCCTAGATTAAATAATGAGGAAAATTCAAGCAATTGGATATTCATGTTACCTGGACTTGAAGTTCCCTAGTAGCAAAATCTAGCAAAGTCCCTAAAAACCTCCGCTTGAACACTGCCACTGATTCTTCACGTCTTCAATTATCAAAAGAAAAGAAATATAAGGTAATGAAGTTATTGTTCGAAATATTAATGAAATTATACAACTATCTAAAGATATTATCCCATATCACAAAGGGAGAAGGGACATTTTGGTTCATCTATTTTGTCTTCAAGTACGAAGATTCTGATTCATTGAATTGGACTTGAAAGTTTAGATGGATTAAGATTTGGGTCCATACAATGTGTAAATTGGACTAGGAAGATATCACGTGATATGCAACAAAGGTTTCCCAAAAGGAAAAAAAAAAGAGCAAGGAGAAATGTGTTGTACATTGAGGATATTGTGTAAAAGGAAAATGGATATAATGATGATGATGATTAGTGGAAATCATGTAGGTGTGAATTGGAGTTGTTGATTGCCTGAAGATGGAGATAAATTGGAGTTACATTGAGGAAGAGCTTGTGTACTTTGTGAGTTGGAATAGATTTTTCCCAGTTAGTAATCGATCACCATCAAGACGAAAAGGGAGATAAACGATCCATCAATACAGGGACTCTGATGGGGAAAAACATCCATAACATCTCCAGTTTCTTCTTTTGCTTGAACAAAACTGTGTGAACTCCCATCACCACTCACACAATTCAAGAAAAAGAGAGTGAAGAGAAGTGCCCACTGCTGGATATCAGTCATTTATCATGATTTGAATGTAATGGTTTCTAGTGGATCAAAGTATCAAGGGGAGAGAAAATGGGGACAAAAGAAACTTAAAGGATTCTCTAATTAAAGATCATCATTAACATTTTAAACAGAAATACCTGCAACGCTGATCACCAGTACCAGAACCAGAAACAACAGATAACCATTCTACACAATGAATTGTAGCTTCAATATCCTGTAAAATGATTGTCAAATATATAAATGAAATGGCTGAAAAAGCAGGAAAGGACAGAATATATGCATCAATTTAACAGAAATATATAGAGCAAGAATGCTGCTTGCATACTAGTTGTCCAAGGGTTAAAGATGTAAAAGAAAGTGATAAGGATGTAAGAGTATATGGACATGTTCATAACAAATCCTTTTTTCCATTCATTAATCATCATCATAGCCACTAAACCCATTGTTAGTCTAATACACAAATTAAGTTAGTCAGGAGCATTTAATGAAAATGAGCCAAAACTACTACTAGAAAAAATGAAATCATTGTTCCACTGCTTGAGTTTCATGGTTAATGTGCAGCATAGGGCTGCATTCTCAGATGATAAAAGAGTAATAGTGGCATGAAAACATGAATATTTATCTTTTTTTTAAGCAGGAACATGAATATTTATCTGTTGCAAAGATAAATAATAGGTCAACAACTAATAGTTAAAAAGAATAGCCACTTCAGTTGATGGCCCCAAAAACTAACTTATACAGAACACCAAACAGATGTACAAGTTAACAATCAACATATTGCCACAACATATCCTGTAGAGCTATGCTACCAAAACTCGTACAATTTTTTTTATCTTTTATCCTTGGTGTGTGGGTGGGTTGGGTTTAGGCAAACCCAAACCAAAACACTAATATTCTAAATTGGCCAACCTGAAATCTGCCTACCCCAACCTGAGTTTATTTTCTTAGAACAAGTTGCAATGGCTGGAATTAGGCTAGGTCACGCTGAGTTAGGTTTGGTTGGTTACTTAGGCTGAAATGGGTTAGAAATCAACCCAAGCTCGAATGGGATGGACTATTAATTTCAGGCCCAGCCAATCCAAGCCTTAAACTCTGGTCAGGTTGGGTTTGAAAGGTTCAGTTTGGCCTTCAAGTTCCACATCTAGCTGTTTCACCTTTATGGGGCCTTTATGGTGCATGGGTTTGTTCAGTTATGTTCACCCCAAGCCTCACACCTCATTGCACACGTATGTGCACTTAAACATGAGAATTTTCAAGAGAGACCAGGTCCTCGTTTCTGAAATAAGGCCCCTCCCTGGGGTTCACAATGGTCAATCTAACACTTCACACACAGTCACACTTTGAGGATTTGCATCACACTCATAGTTACAATGTGATTTCAAAATAGTAACAACAACAACAACATTACTGTATTTATATAACCATCTCATTTTGGACCCTGAATTTGTGAGCATTGAATATCAATGAGGGTGATACTTAGCTCAACTCTAACCCACCTAATAACCTTTTAAAAGCACCTCACAATCACCCCCCAGAAGGGGTGTTATTTCTCAAATAAGGACCCATCTCTCTAGAACAAAACCTGATTAGATGATCATAGGCTCATCATGGCCATGGATTTTGTGTCCTCAAAAATCAACAGTGTTTCAATTCAAAAGGGAGAGTTACTCCAATTGGGATCAAATAAGAGATCTTGGAACACCATTCCAAAAAAAAAAAGAGGATCTAGGAAGTAGAATCAACAAAGTGAGTCTCGAATTGGATTATATGTAGATAACCATACAAGGGGTTAGACTGGAGAACCCACAGATCCAAATTTTCCAACCAATATTTTAGTTGATGGAATGATCAAGGGCACAAGAGCAGGCTCAAATTCAAGGATGGCCAACCAGAGTCAAGTTCAAGGGAGTGTTTGTTTCCAACCTCTTTGACTCTTTGGCCAATATACCCATAGAGCTGCAAGTAATAAAATTTTGCACTAAATAATGCTATTTGTGCCAGGGCGGATACCCTCCTTAGCAACTATAATGTCAAGGTTTGTCAAGACAAACAACTGATGCGTTGGTTTCATAGTTCTAATTATCTATCAGCATGTTGGAGGGCAACTCATTCCTTACTTATCAATGGGACCATCATGGGTTGCCCATTTCTTCTGAACCTTCTTGATTTGGTTCACAAGATCCAGGATTTGTCAAAGATTTGTAATTTTTCTTTTCTCCATAACCTTGATTAACTGATTTAAAAGTGGAATTTAGCAAAAGAAGGAAGACAAAAGGCTGTTTTTTTTGTTTTTTTGGTGCCTTCTATGAATGACTTTTTATTTAGGTCTGCAACTTGGGCCTTCCTCAGCTTGAGTCCACCTGAAAAGTGCAAAAAATGGAGCTAGGCTGTGCTTATTTTGGGGCGCAAAACAGCATGCCCAAAATGTGTGCCCAACCCAAAAACCAAATTTTGTTTATTTATATTTCCTCAAACAGATAAATATAATATTTACTTAATATATTTTAATTTTTTAAAATTAAAAAAATCAATCCTATCTAAACCAAAGTTAGGCCCCAGAAGACCATAAGACAAATACGCATTTGGGTTAAAATCAGGAGGCCCTGGTCTTGGGCCCTGAAATCACAAATCAGGACCAAGACAGATATGCATAAAGCCTTGTTTGTCCCAACCAAGTTGAAGTCTTAGTTGTATTCTTTCTTTTCTTTTAAATAAATTTGTTACCATTTCAGAAAAGGGGGAAAAAGGATTAGACCACCAATATTCAATATTGTTAGAGAAAAATGGTGAAGAAGAAAATGTGAAAAGGAAATCAACACCAACCTTCCAACCATCCTTCTGGTACATTGAAGGCTCTAGCATCTTGACCAGGAATTTGTGTATAATATCTTCTACCTCTGTGATGGTCACTCCACTTTGACATTTACTTGAACCCATCTGTTGGATCAGGTCATTCCATGAGAACAATAAAATGCTGCCAAAGCATATCAAACTTAAAAACATAGATATGCCAGTGCAATCATTGTTGAGGGGAAAACATTATTTGTTGAAAGCAAATGCTAGCAAGAAAGTGGTTTTAAAAGTATTTCATGTTTAGGCCTCATTTAATTGTTGTCATCATCATTCCATTTATTTGGGATTGGTTTGGACTTGCAATGCAGCAGCCAATTACTGTAACAGAAAATATAAGGGGAAAGCATTTCCATTAAAGGCTCAGATTACCTCATAATTGGAAATAAAAAGCTCCAGAATCCATTCTGGCCATTGTTCCATGCTAGAAAGGGTTCTTCTATTTTCTGGATGACTACATGCCAAAAACAGAAGATCCTGACATTATAAGGAAAGAAACATTCAGGAATGAGTGTTCATGTTGAAAACTAGAAAGTTTCTTCTATTACAAGAAACAGGTGACAAAACAATAGCCAAGACAAGTATTCATGCACAAGTATATTATGCTAGCCTTTCAGAATCTGAACATGACAAACATTTAATGAATGACCAGCTCCCTCATAATGGTTATAAACTAGTAATTAGATCAGTTGAGGCGTTAAATTGGGTAGCACTAGGTCAATTTAAATAAACAAGATAGAATTCAATCAATAAGGAAACATAGAATACGAGTGGCAATGGTGATGGTTTGATGAATTACCAGATCTAATGAACACTACAATCTTAATTAGGTGATGTAAACAAACATCAATAACTGGAACTACTTTAAGTACCAATAGGCTTATCTTAAGAATTTGTGCTACCAGCCCTAACAGAGCAGGACTGAAATCCTACCCATAAACCAGTTGGCTGAATTTTAATTCAATTCTTTCTTGGTTATGAAGATATTTATATTATCCTTATTTATCTTCTTATTTCTCTTTCATTGATTATTCTTCTCTACCTATATTTTAGTTTTTCAGAGTACATGTGATATGGTCATGTTCAGTTTGCACATAATACATGTCTATTATATTAAATGGATTGCAAATGCACCCCCAAGTGCCATAAATAAATTAGTACAAAGTTTAAGGACACGGAAAGTTGAATGGTTACCTGTATGGATCGAACTTGAAACTCTGTGGATGCATAGGGCAGTGAACGGAGAAGAACTTTCAGAAGCTGAAGATGCTCAAAGCGTTGAGTAGAATGATAAGGGTTCTCATTATCACCCACTGATGAAACATTAATCTGGAAAAGAACATAAGACAAAAAGAATGGGTAATTTGACAAGGAAAATGATATGAGGACAAGGCCAATATATAAATATCAATGCCCTAACCCAAGTTGACTTGAGAATCAGTTTAAGTTCGCAATCAGGTAAATTAGGTTTTTGGGTAAAGTAAATTCAAATTTCCTACAAAGATAGAAGATTGTTTAAACATCAAGTGAAGGGAAAAATATATCAATCACAGGTTCAGAACTTACAACTTCATAGCAAGTACTAGTAATCAACTGAAGCACAAAAGAGCACAATGAAAAATATAATTAAAGTGGCAAATTCATTCTTAACTGATTTGCTAGGTACAGTCATGAAGGATCACGGAACCAAAATTTACAGTGTAAATGAGAAAATGGCAATAAATTGTGTGTTATGCTGTTTTGCATCTTGTTGACATTCTTTTTCATTCTTTTCATTTGACATCTATCTGATGCTCTATGCTGAAGTCCAACTCTGTACTTCCAAAGGCAGCGTCCATTGGATAATAAAGGAAAATTCATTTGGTGGGTTTCATCAATCATGTTGTGATCATCTTGAGGAAGGGGAATGATGAGGCACAGTTGGGACTGTAACTCAATTAGATGAAGGCAGAGGCTCAATCCCTTCTTGCCTAGAAGCAAAGAACGAGATGATAGTAAAGTGTTGAAGAGGACATGGAATCAGGTCCAGATAAAGGGCAGTGAATGATTTCCATCAAATTAAACTAGATGAAAAAGAGAAAAGGTGATTGGGAACTGACAGGCTAACAAAATCAAGAGCAAGAAAATATAAATCATTGGTCATCATCATCAGCTTGATTGCTGAAATCTATAGTTGAACCAATAACCTTTTTTTCGTCTAATAGTTTTTTTTTTTTTGAGCGGTAACCAGAAAATATCATTAAAGAAAGAGTATAGATACAAAAGGAGGAGGTCTAAAAGGATTAGACCCAAGAAAGAAAGGGAAAAGGGAAAAACAAGCAAGATGAAAATAAAAAAGCTAAAAGTACAAAAAGAAAAAAGATCCTCGAGGAAAACACCAGAGGACAAATCTGTGACTCCAAGCTTGGCAAAAAAATCCTCCACGCCATTCACTTCTCAGCCGATCTAGGACAAAAGATACATCCATCCCTTAAGCCAACTCTCTAATCTCCCAAACCACCGTGACCAGTTTCCAAGGCGGACGCTTTTGACTCCTAGCCCATTTGATGGCATTTGTCGAATCCCCCTCAATAATAAGTTTTCCTTACCCATACGTTTTCCAGATGTTCAAAGCTCTCCAAATGCTAAGGATTTCCGCCTCATTGGAGTCTCTAGTTCCCACCAACTCATTGAAAACAATCATTGAAGTCCCCTCATGGTTCCTAAGCACCCCACCTATTCCTGCAGTCCCCGGTTTCCCTCTTGCTACCCGTTTACATTGAATTTCATGACACTTTGTTCTGGACGTGTCCATTGTTCTATGGGTTTCACTTTTCTCCTACTCACATTCATACATCCCTCCCAAAATGATAAAAGATCCGCAAGTTTAAGACCACTATATTCCGTACTGGATAGGAGCCACACACAAAATCTCCATTTTGCTAATTGGAACAGGCCATTCATGTTTGCTGACTTTCCTTCAAAGATTCTGGAATTCCTTTCTTTCCAAGTGGTCCAGAGGATGACTGCTGGGACAGTATTCCAAGCTAGTTTAAATCTTGCAGTTAACCTTGAGATAGCCCATGATTCCAAAGACCCGACACATGTTTGCTTAATACCCAGGGAACATTTAAAGATTTGCAAAATTATTCCAAAGGTACCGGGCCATCGGACAACCCATAAAAATGTGATCTACATCTTCCTCTGTCTCACAAATTGGGCATTTGATATCCTCCTCTGGGTTGATCAAACCTCTCCTTTTAAGTTCCATTCTGGTTAGAACCCTCTCTTTTAGCACTCACCAAACAAAAACTTGGACCCTAGAAGGGGCAGTTCCTTTCCAGGCCAAATTGGTTGTGGGATCTACAGAGGGCTGTTGTTCTAAGACCAAATCTACTAAAGCTTTGATCGAGAAATTGCCAGAAGAGTGTCCCCAGTCCAGACAAATTCATCTTCCTCCATAGATGAGGAAGGGAAACTCTCCCAGCTGACCGAATAGGTCACTTCTACTATCTTCTTCGAAAGACCGCAACTCTCTTCTAAAGCCCAATTGCCAAGATACTTAATTACCCTCTATTTTATAGCAGTTCTGTAATAGCGCATTTTTTCCATGAAATTCTGTTTAATCATGGGAAAACTTCCTTTGATGGCCTCTCTCTTAACTAGAGATCTTTCAAGAACAAAGTTGTATCCCCCTTTCCAACCAAAAGCCTAGTATTGCCCCTAAAAAAGCTTCGTACCTGATCCTCACCTTGTCCTATCCACCAAGATTTAATCACCGTGGAGCCTTTCTAATGTAGCGGAAGCAGGGAATTAATCAAGTTAAGTCAATTCCGACGATAATCGGGCCACACACGTGTGAATGTGTTTTAAGTTATGCACGTGTGGCAGTCAAAAGGGGATATTAGGGCTGAAATAGGGTAACATACAAAGGGGTAAGTGGAAAGGAAGAGAAAACGAAAAGGGAGGCAGCGGAAGTGAGAGAGGCGGCGGAAATTTGAGGGAAAGAAAGAGGGAAGAAGAAGAAGAAGATGGAGAAGAAGGCTGGCTGCTTGTACCTGGTTATGTGGGAAGAAGACAGAAAAAGGAAGGGGTTACAGCAGCAGCGAAACTGGCTGTATGGAGAGGATGATCCGGCGAAGGGTTGGGATAAAGCCCAAACAACAACTGATTCACATCTGGGATTAAGCCCAGATCTGTATGTGACTTCGCTGGAATTAGACCAGCCAGAGAACAACCTGCAACAGAGGCAGAAACGGCAACAAAAATAGAGATAGAAGTCTTTCGACTGGCTCGAGCTTTTTTTGCAAATAAGGTGTGTTGTTCTCCACCTCTTGTATCTTATTTATAATCAAAACTGCCGACTATTACATGGATCTACCGACTCTTTTCGTATACCCTTCACTTGACTCTTATCCTAAACTATTCTTGGAACTTTCCAAGTTACACACGACTTCCATATTCGATCCTAAGACTCTTACTTCTGTCCTTATTCAAGTAGGACTCTTCATGGACAAAAGAAGTATAAATAAGACTGAGTAAACAATGGAAAGGGCCTAGCTCGTGATTAAGCTCGTGGGCCACTCATCTTATCGACCCGGCGGGAATACTTCTTCAAAAATCGGACCGCAACATGTTCTACATCACTTCCTTTTCCACATTCTCACTTAAGAACCACCAGATAATCTCCTTCAAACCGTATCTGGCCGTTAATATTCTAACCCACAAAGCGTTGCGTTCTCTCCCAAATCTCCATGCCCACTTGCACAACAAAGCTCGGTTCCTTTACTTTAGATGGTTTAGGTTTGATTATTTCTGACCATGCTACCAAGTGGACATTCTTTTTTGTCTCTCTATCTCCCCATAGAAATTTTTAAAAAGCTGCTCAACTCTCCTCGCAACCCCTTTTGGCATTTCTAAAAGAGGCAAATAATATGTTGGGAGATTCATCAAGACAAATTTAATGGGGGTAACCCGCCTACCAAGAGAGAGGTACTTTCTCTCCCATCCAGCTAATCTTCTTTCCACTTTTTCTATAACCGGGACCAAAATGTTTTGTGTCTTGGGTTCCCGCCCACCAATAAACATAGGTATGTGAAGGGAAGTTTTCCTATGCCTCAACCCATTCCTTCTGCAAGGTCCTTAAGGAGGTCCTCTGCCAAATCAATCCCGATGGTGGTACTTTTGCCTAGATTGATTCTAAGACCCAACACTAATTCAAAGCATCTAAGGATGGCCTTGTATCCCAATAACTCCTGACGAACTGGTTCACAGAAAAACAATGTGTCATCTGCAAATTGAAGGTGATTGATTATGGGCACGTCGGGCACCAGTTTGAAACCTTGCACTACTCCCATCTCTCTAGCTTTTTCCACCAATTTATTCAGGCTTTCCCTAGTAGAGTGAAAATGAAGGGCGATAAAGGGTCTCCCTGCCTTAAACCCATGTTTGCATGTATTTGTTGGATTGGAGAACCATTAACGAAGATGGAGTAGTTTGCACAAATCAGGTCATTTGTCTAGAAATTTTACCAATGGCAGAGGTGGATTCACTTAGTTCATCTGGTTCCCTCGCTCTAAAATATTCAATTGGTGCAGAAATATTTCCACTTTGTTGAAAGGAAAAGGAGTTACAACCATCTATGAGGACCAAAGTTATATGCGCAATGTCTGCACATGATGAATAGAAGCATGTAGATTTGGAAACATACAGACCATGATGCAGTAAAAATTGTGGCAGTCACATAGAAATTCACAAGATATATATGAGATGATATATGTACATAGATTTGTACCCTTCTTATACCCTGTCCTTGATGTAGTAACTACGATTGGTTGGCTTTTCAAGAGCTAGAAATTGATATCCAATCAAAGGAGTTGCAATATCTGCAGGTACTACTAAGGATAGAATAGTAGGGTATGTTTAGCATTTTTTGGTTTGGTGGTATGCCTACATCTTTGGTGAGATGGGAGCAATTTCACCATTTTCAAAATAGGGTTAAAAATTGCTCTCTTCCTCATGCCTTTCTCGGTTAAAGACAAATCCCATAATCCTAGAAATCATTGAAAGATGAATTAAATAGGTATGTCCAAAGAAAAATTACAAATTACACTCATGCCCCAAGAACCCCAATTAGGGTCTAATGTCTATATGACCTCAATCACCATAGAATACAAGACATGTCCACAACATGTAGTGTTGTCAACTCTCAAAGAGAAAAAATCTCCACAACATGTAGCAACCAGAGAATGCAAACAATACTTCTACATAGTTAGAAATGAAACATCGATGTGTAAAACCTAAAATGAAAAGTACAAAATGATTCATGGTTATCAACTCATCATGGAAGTATCCATGCAACCAAACATTAAAATCAGTCAAAAAAAAAGGAAAAAGAAAATTATTTTTTCAGTGGAAACAATTAGGATCAACTGGGAAATATTTATAAAATGTTAGCCTTATCTCAGAGAGCATATTTTAAGTTGAAGGAAAAGCAAACTCCAAATATAGGTTTCCCACAACCAGACTCATAAAAGAACCAAGAAAACAATACTAGATGGAGAATGTAAAAAACTTGTGGTGATGTCAAAAAAAAAGGAAATGAACCCAGCCATACCGTTGCCCTCATTAAAGCCACATGCACATTTCCAGTCATCAGCCTCTGTGGTGCTGCATGGAAAGCCTTCTGTAGAGCAAATAGTAGTAGAGAAACTCTATCAGAAAACATGGTACTACCGTCATCATTGCCCAGAAAGCTACTTTCAAGATGTGAAGAATCATCATTGGAATCATTTTTCAGATGCCCTGATCTCACTAATGCACCCAACAGGTTGATTATGCTGACAACAATCCCATCACCACCGTCAACATTATAAGCGTCATTCCTAGCACTGTCAGTACTCACTGAGAATGTAGTTCTTCCAACACTAACAGATGACTGCAACTGAGAACCTTCTTCATATGAAACTGATTTGTCTTCCTTTAAACTATCCTTATCACTACGCTTGTCTAGCCCAGACCCATTTGCAGCACCCTTTGCACTGGAGTTATTGGAAATGGAGAGGTTACCAGCTTTTACTTCCCGCTGTAGAAGAACTAGAAGCATTTCTATCCCTCCAGAAGAAATAAATGATTTTGCAAATGTATGAGCTCTCGATGCATTTGGCTGTACCACTAACCGGTAAATTAGGTGCAGCACCCTGGAAACCTGGATACGTAGGTCAATTGGAAATGCTTGTTAGAGGAAAAAAAAAAAACCAAAGAAAACACGGAGAAGTGTTTACAAACATTCACTAAAATTAGCATATCTTGGGGTTTAAGGCATGTCTGGCAAAGCATATTCTTCTTTAAAATCAGTAGAATAGAATATTGTTTTGTCAATTGTTGCAAAATCAAATAAATACAAATCCTGAGTGGCAAATGATCTATGGAAAAAGAACAGACTAGAAACACAAGTGCCAAATAGCAAGTTCTACATTCTGGTTAGAAGAAAACATATTGTTAATAGATTATTTCATTTCAAGTTATGTATGGTGTTTATTCATTTAGAGAAGACATATCTAAAGATGTTGAGGCACTAAATTGGTGTACATTTAAGTAAAAGTTTATCCTTAATGGGTTTACTTAGATTTTACACCAAGTGTAAGAACTCATCCCAGTGAAGCAGTAACAAGTGTAAGAAATATTTCCAAAGAAATGACTCTGTTCCTAATTGGAGTGGGATTATTAAGACCTCATTTTTTGCCATAGTTATGTAAAACATGAGAATGTATATTTAGGGAAGTTCCTTCAAGTATGTCACCTCTAGATGACATGGTGCTGATTAGCTAAAAAAGAAGGGGGGAAGCCCCAAACAATGAAGCAACTTAAAATGATAAAGTCAGAACTCTAGAGAAGATTTGGACTCAAATGGTTTGAAAACTAGAAGAACAAAAGATGTATGAAGTGTGAGTTTAGTGTTACAAGAGTAGGGAGACGGATTTAATCAAAAATTGAAATCGGCCTAGAACACCATGTGATAGGCCCAATTGTCAAAACTTGATGCAGATTGTAATAGGAAACTAATGTGGGGTGGGAAATGTGGACACAGGGAGCATATGTGATTGTCAAGTATTGGACTTTCTTTACAGGATAGTATTTAGACCTACATATTTCATTGAGCTGAAGATGGGACAAGAATGAAATGATAAGAAGAGAATGTACATGTCATCCAGATGCTTTCTCTCAGATATGGGAAGTGACCGGTTAAAAGAGAGAGAACAATTATTACTATAATAATGTTAAGTGCAAAAGAGCAAATCTACATGTGGTTCAGAATAAAAAAGAAAATGATGGAGAATCGTCCAAGATGATTCAGGCATGTTTAGAGAAGATTGAAAATAGCCCTCTAGAAAAAACTGAGGACTTTCTAGTTCAAGGTAATAGGAGAAGCAGAGAGCAATGAGGAATTGGATGGTAGTTAAAAATTTCTTAAAATGCAGAGTGATTGAAAATTTAGCCACAAAAAGGATGAAGAAAGAAGTAAAATTCAACAAGCTGATGCATATAGATAAGACTTCAACAGCGACAACAATGACAACAATGATGATGTTACTGTTGGCATTGGAACGATCTATCAAACCCAAGATGGAGTTAGGCCACCACAATGCACTATTGAGCTTTCAGGGCACCAAGTGTCTTCACAACCCTCTGAATTTTCCTTTTTGAACCATATTCTGGAAAGGGTTAGGACCAAATATCATGCATTCTTTGGTTTAGTTAGTCTGGCTGCAACATTCAACAATTAGTATTTGTCCTTTGTACTGTAAGCTCTGTAGTTGTTGAGCAATTGTTGCAACAGTTCAAAGTAGCTCCTTTTATTCATGTCCTCACTAATATACACATGTACAGTTTAGATTTATTAAATGAACATGTAGGGTAGATGCACATGACATCTGCAACTCATATGATCACATTTAACATTGGATGAGAATTTGATTTCTTTTTGCATGAAGCAGAGGCACAAAATCATAGTAAAATGTGAACTGAGGCGCATGTTGTTGGGACTAAAAAAAATCACCAAAATTGCTTCAAAGCACACAATCTGGGCTCATAATGAGTTAATGAGACTTTTACGTATTGAAATCCAATGGGGTCCCTGAAAGATTGCGTTGATCCAGAACTATGGTTAGATTGATAAAAGGAGGACCACGAATGGTTCAAAAGGTTTTCGAGAATTGGTCAATGACACAGCATGATCCAAGAAATTCTATGGAACCTGCTGATTGGAGATCAGATATCCAGACCAAAAGATAGAGCATGGGGCCCTACCTGTCATGAAAGATGATTGCTAGCCATCTTGAAGATCCTGAATTTAGCATTAGAATAGAATATACCTATTGCTCATTGTATATGTGCAGGGGCAGATCCTGAAATTTTATATCAAAGGGGCCAAATTTAAATCTGTGAGCATCTTGATTATGCTTAAAATTTAGATGGACTCGGCTGAAAAGTCTGACCCAATTAAACTAAAAAGCTTGACCCAATTAAATTAAAAAATATATCCATCATCCAACTTGTGCTCAAGGTTCTCTCATTGTTTATATGCTAATCAAGCTCTTATCGATCAGCATTACCTAATCTAATTTCATATGTATGCATTAATTCACCAAATCCAAATTGGCTTTTGAGACATTGCATGTTTAGAAGCTCATTAAAACATGGGGTGGTTGAAGGATGTTTCCATCGATGGCATAGGCACCTCATAAGGATCGTCTTTCAAAGAGAAACAATTCATACTCAAGAACTGAAATTGAACCTTTTATTATTAGAAAAAAAATAAAGGCTTACCTACGTGGTCATCATCTTCTTCTTCCTCCATTGTTTTCCTATTAGTCCATGTTTAATCTATATCTTGAGTGTTAGGGTGGAAATGTTCTTATGCTGTGCACTATGAGAGAAAGTTAGGCATTGTAGAAAAACATAGACAAGGAATGAATTATTGGAGGATGCAGCATTTATGTATTAAGAGTTGGAAAGTCTCCAGTCATGAGATGGAAACAAGATTCCTACATAAATAGCTATTGAATATTGGTATTTGCATAAGATAAGCCATTGACTAAATTGTAGGAGCAAAAGCTGGAGGTTTCCCTAAAATCTTGGGGTGGCCATGGCCCCTCCCGCCCCCTTGACCCGCCCTATTTTTTTTTTGAGAGGTAACGACAAAATTCATTGAAGGAAGAAAGAGTACAGAGAAAATAAAAAACTGAAAAATACAAACAAAGAAGTGGTCTAAAAGGGATAGACCACATAAATTGTGCAGTAAAACACTATATCAAAAAGAAACCAACACGCATACAATGTATTCTCCAAAAAGCCCTTCCTCAAAAATAGAAAACCCTGGACAATGAGTTGCTGATCAAAAATAGATCCGCCCTATATATGAGGATCAAATGAGGATCAAATGACATAGTTTGAGGGAGCAGGTATGGCAGACGCCGAAGCTGAAAAGCACGAACATTCTAACAGGCTATGTCAGATAGTGGGTCCCACCTAATGATCACAAAAATTATAGGATGGATATATTATCATGGGGGGTATCATACTACAAAAAATGGGACTCATTGAATCATGTTAGATTGTTAGCCTTAACTTTTTAAGATTAAAAATGAACCATTGGATAAATATTTTGACCTATCATAGTAATTCAACAGTGAGGATGCATCAAATGGAAATTTAAAAGGTTGTATCTCAATTTTTTTTTTTAAAAAAAAGATAATTTTAACGAACTGGATTCAACATTAATGGGTCCCACATGGAACCCTTGTGCTGGGGCATTTTGTAGTTTATCCTAGTTTAAGGACACTTGTGATGATCAAATGGTCCAATGTGCCATATAGGAGATCCTTGAATGAGCTTTTGAACAGAACTTATGGATAATCTATCCACTGCAAAGATCAAAAGATGTAGTAAATGACCTATGTTTAATGATCAAATGATTGACACCTATATTCCATCTTGAAGTTCCTCAAGTTAGCTTTTCAAAGTAACTTCTGGGTTGACGATCTAATACACGAACAAAAAATGCAGCGTATGGCCTCTTATGATGGTGGTCAAATGATTGAAATCCAATGCAGCGTATGGCCTCTTATGATGGTGGTCAAATGATTGAAATCCATGTTCCATCTCGAAGATCCTTGAATTAGATGTCCAATGCAACTTATGGATCATTGATCTAATACACAAATAAAAAGATATAAAGAACAACTCTTGATGCACATGTATCATTGAATGTGGGGCAAGGCTCACTTTCATTGTCAAGTCATCACAAATCAAATGTCATTTAAAAGCAAAGGTCCAATGATCAGTTGATACATTGCATATCAACTAATGTGCATTGGCCAAAAGGCCCAATCATACGCTACAACATGTGTAATACCCTGCCCCAAAAAGTCCCACATTTCTAGTGGCGTTGGAAATTCCCTGGTATATAAGTAGTAGCATTCCTCCTTCTAGCACAAGGCCTCCGAGGAGAGAATGGGCATGTATGGCCATGTGCTAGGAACAAAACCTTGAGGGTTGGCGGGTATGGAGCGAGGCTCTACCCGAGGGCCCAAAGAGGACAATATTGTGCCGCTGTGTACTCTGATACCGGACAAGGCCTCCTAGGCGAGAATGGGCATGTATGGGCCATGTGCTAGGAACAAAACCTTGAGGGTTGCCGGGTATGGAGCGAGGCTCTACCCGAGGGCCCAAAGAGGACAATTGTGCCGCTGTGTACTCTGATACCCGGACAAGGCCTTTTGGGAGAAACAGTGGGTTGGCTCCCCAAAGCAAAGCCGTACGGGTCCGTGTGTAGGCCCAAAGCGGACAATATTGTGCTAGCGGGATGGGTCGTTATAAATGGTATCAGAGCCTCAGTTCAACTCTCGGACTGTGTGGGTTTTTCCTCCTTCCCTGGTGTTGTTAAGTTAAGTCGGGTCGAGCCGGGGCGGCTAGAGGCTTAGTGGGGGTGATTGTGAAACCCTTGCCCAGCCGATGTGGGGAGTCCCACATCGGTTAGGAAGGGACAGAGGTGAGGGTGTATAAGAGGCCAAGCCCACTTAACTAGCAAGACGCGTTTTGGGCTGGGCCGGGCCAGGTGAGCCCGGGCCCAAAGGCAAAACCATGCGGGCTAGTAGTGTGTGAGGCCTAGAGCGAACAATTTCTTGCTAAGTTGAGCACTAAGCCCTATATGTAGGTCGGGTCGTTACAACATGTATATCAGGGTATCTGATATCATCATCATCAAAGCCATTCATTCCATCTATTTGAGGGCCAAGATACCCAATTTGCTGACTCACAATGTCACAATGAATGATGCCCATTTTTTGGGGACATTTTGAAGTTCAAAATCAAATAACTAAAGATACCATATGCTATTAAATTTGTATTTGGGCAACTCAAATTGTCTCATTCACTTGATATAGTATAATGAGGCCCATAATCATGCCACACTCCTACTTTGAAAATGCTAGATTGAAATCCATGAAGTGCAAGTTGAATTGGGACAAAGAGGGCTTTCTTTCTCCTCTTTTTTTTTTTTTTTATTTGGAGCAACCACAAAAGAATAATTTTAAAATAAGAAAGAGTACATAGATGGTATAAGAGACTTAAACCACTTACAGCCAAATAAAAATAAAACCCCAAAACTATATACACCCCAAATACAGATATCAAGTCATGTTAGTAAAAGTCCAAAATTGTTTGTTCCTTATCCCCACACAAGAATAATTTTAAATGAGAAAGAGTACATAGATGGTAAAAGAGACTTATACCACTTACAACCAAAATAAAAACAAAACCCCAATAAAACCCAAAATTCTATACACCCCAAATACAAACATCAAGTCATGTTGGTAAAAGTCAAAAATTGTTTGTTCCTTGTCCACCCAACTGGCCCAGAAGTCGGCCACACCATTAATCAAGCATCTGACAAGCTTGAAGGAAACATCCAACACTAAAGAGAGGTCACCTTCCAAGACTAACTTCCTAGATTGTGGCTAGCTCAAAATCATAAGGCCCTTTTAATGCCTAGAAACTCCACCTCATTAAAGTCCTTAATGCCTATGAATTCCAAGAAAAAAAGAATAATCTTACCTCTCCCATTACATAGCACTCCTACTATCCCCACCAGACTCGGCTCTCCCCTTACTGCCCCATCGACAGTTAAACTTAAAGCACCCCTCCGAGGGGGGAAAGCAAACTTCCCTCCTCTTGCCCTCCTAAAACCCTCTCTCAGACAACCTTCCCAAGAACTATGAAAGTCGGAAAAAATACCCTCTAAATTAGCCACCAACCAAGCACACAACCTCCACTTAGCATGCTCAAAAACTTCCTCCGCCGTACTCACCTTTCCCTTGAAAATCCTCAAGTTTCTCTCTTTCCATAAAGACCAAACTATTGCAATTGGAATTGTATCCCATGCCAGTTTACTTCTGCCCTGAAAAGGCTTAAACTGCCACCCCTCAAAGACTCCTACAAGCAAATTACTTAATATGCATGAGCACCCCACTAACTGAACGAACCTAGTCCAAATACCCACCACTACCTCACACGGTCACACCCACCAAACAAATGATCAATATCCTCCTGCAGATGTCCACACGAGACGCACGACAGAACGCCCCTTAAGAAATCAAACCCTTTTTCTCTTAAGCCTATTCTAGTCAAAATATATTCCACTCAAGGCACACTATAAGAAAACCTGTACTGTCGGTGCAAGCCCTTCTCATGCTACAGGCCAACTAGGCTTTTCAATCCTCCCTATAGATAATCCCAAGCTAACCCCCGCTTTGACTGAATAAATTCCCGACAAATCCCAAGTCCAAAATTACTCATCCTCTTCCTCCAAGAAGATAGAGAGATCCCCAAGAATTGCCATCAATTCTTCAAGACTTCTTTGTTCCAACACCCTGAAAGCTCTCTTGATGTGTAAAGAGTTTCCTCCAAATAGATTGGGTCTTTTCACAATACCAAAAAAATGGGCCTTTGCCTTTTGGCTCTACAGATTCAGCAAAAGGGGATCCATTCATAATATTCCTTTTTTGGGAAAAACCAAGTTGGGGCCTGATGCGTAGTGGCTGATTGATGTTTTTTCTTAACAATTTTTAATCCTTGAGTCAGTTTCCCAATGCAACAATGGCATGAAATCCAAGTTGAAAAGGGAAGCTTGAAGAATATGGTCAGAACATGATGGACTGTCAGAATATAATACATCAAATTAATGATCATGTGGAACCCACTCATGGATTGTGGCCTAGTTCTGTGTGGTCTCTGGTGCAGTTACGGATGCAGTCTTGCCCCTGTGTGTTATTCTTTGTTTTCACTTTCCTGTGTTCATATCAGAGATTGCCATGCACATGATTTCAGTAGGTAAAAAAGCAGGAAAAATGGCATAAATAGGAGAATAAGATTAGAAAGAAAAAAGAAAAAGAAAAAGAAAATAAATAGCAATGGTATTGAAATGTAGATAAAACAAGAACTTGGTTAAGAAAAATCTCTTCTAGAAACGAATCACATACATTACCTGATTTGGTTGTGGGCAGTCAACCAAAAATCCAACCAAACAGCGAACATCAGCAGCAGCAATTGAAGGAGGTGCAGCTCCCACCAGAAGTTCAATAATCACCAAGAGCTCATCAACTAGAGCATTCACCTCACCCATTGGTCGTGGTGTCTCATGTTGTGAAAATGTATCAACAGAGTCTATCTCATGAGTGATCCAATAGCATCTCCTACATCCATCAAGAAGCATCTGCAGAGCATTGGCATCTCGCATTGCTGACTCCTCTGTGAAAACCATGTCTGAAAGTGAACATAGAAGCTTCTTCTGCAGTCCATAGTTGCAACAACTCCATATCTTCAAATCCAACAGTAATGTACAAAAAAGATGTACTTTTAGTGAATTGTTTTTTTTCTGGGACTGGCAAAGAGAGAAAATTGCTGTAACAAGTTCCTCATCTGTAACTCCATTCTGTTTTCCATGACTAAATGCAGACAGAGATTGCAACAGATGACGTAGAATTATGGATACAACCTCAGGTCCATGAGTGCAACAAAACTCGTCATTATTTCCAGGATGTTGAATGGCCATGCAAATGATTCTGAATACTGGAGCAGATAATGAAGTTGTGGCCAGAGACAAAGGTAAATCCCTTTGTTCTGGCTCCAGACTATCTTTCTGCACATTGCTTATTGTGAGTGGAAGGAGGGACAATGCCCCGCCATAAGCCATGGCCCAAATGGACTCTGCTGGGCGTATTCGAGAAGCTACATGAACCTGCCCGAGAACCTCACCAGGCCTTCGCTGAGCTCCTAAAATATCAATTTACCATAACAGAATTAGAAACACAAAGAGTCACCATTAAATCATGTAAAAAGATGGATATAATGTCAAATTGAAGCTTCTAAACAACATGAACAGAGGAAAGTAGCAGCATATCATTGAAGATTCCCATGTGATCTGCTGCCTTGAGCACCCAATTATGTCAACATTGCCTCCATGATTGTGGCTGTTTATTTCAATAGTATGAACATTCAAGTTCAAAATCTGTAGGAACAATAGCAAGTTCCTTATTTTCACCAATTTTTTGTACATCATTGAAAGTGCACTAGCTTTTCTGTATGAACAGTGCATTAAAGCTTCACGTTGAGAACAAACAAGCAATTGATTTTAGAAGCTTACGACCATTAAACAGAATGACCACACACAATCACGAGAAAACCATTCATATCATGGAGGTCATGCACCATAGACTTAATTCTCACGAGAAAATCATCACATACAAGTTAGAAACCACACCAGAAATGCAGCCACTGAAAACTCATGCCAAACTCAAATCATGAAATATAAAAAGTTAGAATGCAGGCTATTTTCCACAGGAAGAAGCAAAGAGTCATGCAGGAAAAAATATTTTAACTCTACCAGTCGACATGTGGCACCATGCAGGTTAACTTTGTTTTAAACTGTGTGACATACTGTTGTAGATGTAAATATAAGTGCATTTCACATTTTACATGTGCTTTATTATAGTTGACGTGTTGTTATAGATTGTAACATATTCTCTTTCCTTTTTCGTCGCCTTAATTGCCTCCTTTGATTCTATATATTCATGTAATATCCCTGTTAGAAATAAGCAAATACAATATACAGAGAATTTATCTCTCTTTATCTTTTCTTCCCTTCTCTTCCATTATTTTCTTCCTTTTTGTCATTTTCCTTATAACATGGTATTAGTCAAGTTCGTTTTTTGAATTTTCCACCTTCTACAGTCGTTTTTTGGGGATTTCTAGATTGCCTACGGCCTCTGGTGTGCTTCTCTCCCCTTCAAACGTCTCTCTTAGTGGTTGAATCATCTCCTCAACATAGATTCACATTTGTTCAGACTCCAGCAAGCCTCGGGCGACAACTCTTGGAACAATTGTATTGTTCACCTTCGATCCATACGGATGTTGCTCATTGGCCTTCAAAACCACCACCACCCTATTGGTTTTTTTGGCTCTCCTTCCATCCATCAGGTGGGTCTTAGGGTTTGGTTCATTTTGGGGTTCCTTGTCTCCATTCTCAGTTTCACGTCTAAGGACGCCAAGAACAATCTTTTTTGGCTTCTGAGCTTCAGATCTGCTGCAAGGGGCCTTCTTTCACCTTCGAGCCAACATTGTTGGAATCACCCAGGGCCCTAGTTTTCATCTCCTCGGCTTGTTCTCCCTTCCGTCAATCCATCATTTGAAAATTCTGATCTCTCCATTGCTTTGCGGAAAGGTAAACATGTGTGTACTGATCATCATATAAACCACTTTGTTTCCTATAATATTATTTCTCCATCATATCACAGTTTTCTCTCCAAAATAGATACCCCTTCCATTCTTAAACGGATTTATAGTGCTCTTTGAGACCATTTCTGGAAGGTTGCTATGGAAGAAGAATTGGCTACCATTGAAAAAAACCGAACTTGGGAGATGGTATCCCTGTCGCAAATGGGTATTTGCTCTCAAACGCAACGCAGACGGATCCATTGCTCCATATAAAGCTTGCCTAGTGGCTAAAAGCTTCACTCAGACCTATGGAAATGACTATCAAGTCACATCTAGCTTCTACAACAACCTAACAGGCGTTCTATCTATACCCTTACAAACACAATCCAGCTAGGTATTCGGAACATGAAATAGGCATTTGGAAATAGACATTTGCTGCATGGCACGCGAGAGCAATGTAAGGCGCACAAACTGAGAAAGAAGGGCCGTCAATCATATCGGTACAAGGCACAACAAAAGACTCGGGCTAGGGCAGCCCTCTAACTTAAGGTGGAACTTCAACCATATTGAGCACAAAAACTCAACCAAACCCTCAACTTTTGACTTCAGAATAGGTTCGAAAGCGCAAACATCACCTCTAAACGGGTTATTATCTTTCTTACTACTACTCAGCAGTAAACACTTCATCAGTTAGATGTCAAGAATGCATTTATCTATAGTGACCTGAAAGAAAAAGTTTACATGTTGCCACCTCGGTCTTTATTAGACAGGAGGAGCAAGGGAAGGTATGTCGGCTTATGAAAGCAATATATGGTCTCAAATAGTCTCCACGGGTGTGGTTTGATAAATTTAGCACAATCTTGTTAAATAATAGTTTTGCACAATGTCAATCAGATCATTCCGTTTTTATGTATCGTGCCAGCGATGTTGTTATACCTCTTGTGGTTTATGTGGACGATATAGTCTTAACAAGGAATAATGAGTCCTCTATCAGTGCTTTGAAAGCCTATCTGCAACATTCTTTTGATAGTAAAGATCTTGACCTAGTTCGTTATTTCTTGGGAATTGAAGTTGCTTGATCCTCAAAAGGATTTGTTCTTTCCCAATGGAAATATGCTTTAGATCTTCTTCCTGATGCAAGATATTCTGGATGCAAGCCTGAAGAAACACCGCTTGATGTTAATTCAAAATTTTTGCATCTAATGGGACTCCTATTCACGATCCTCATTTTATCAACAATTGGTAGACAAGCTCATTTATCTTAACACCACTCGGCCTGACTTGGCCTATGCTGTCAGTGTGGTCAATCAATTTATGCATGCTCCTATGGATGTATACCTTCATGCGGTCTTTCGCATTTTACATTATCTGAAAGCCCACCCTGATCGTGGACTCTTTTATAGGAATCAGTCTACGTTTAATATTCACCAGTACTCTGACACTGATTGGGTTGGTTTTTCTGATGATCGACGATCTATCTCGAGTTATTGTGTTCTTTTAGGATCCCATCTGGTTTCTTGGCGAAACAAGAAACAAACTGTTGTTGCTCATTCCAGTGCAGAGGCAGAATACTGGGTCATGACCAACACAACATATGAATTACTATGATTCAAATAGTTTCTTTATGAATTTGGTTTTCCTTTCTCAGAGGTACTTCTCATGATCTGTGACAATCAAACTACAATCAACATTGCTTCAAATCCAGTTTTTCATAAGCATACAAAGCATATAGAGATTGATTGTCATTTTCTTCAACATCATGTATCCTCTGGAAATATTATCACTCGAAGGATCAATTAGCGGACTTGATGACAAAATTCATCTCTTATTCTCAACTTGATGTTTTCAACAAGCTGGGCTTAATTGATATCTTTACCCCAGCTTGAAGGGGAGTGTTGTAGATGTAGATATAAGTGTATTTTGTATTTTACAAATGTTTTTTATTGTAGTAGACTTGTGGTTATCATAAATTGTAATATATTCTCTTTCCTTTTTGTCGCCTTGATTGGTGCCCTGTACTCTATGTATTCATGTATTATCTCCTATTAGAAATAAGCAATACAATATACAGAGAATTTAACTCTCTCTTTCCTTCCCGTCTCGTCCATTATTTTCTTTTTTTATTCATTTTCCTTATAACACATACGATCAGCGTAAGATACAACAAAATCAATTGGCTTTTTTAGCAAATAAATCGTATATCAAGTCCAATTTCATGCACACAACAATTAAAATTACTCGTCGGTAACAAATGACCATCAAGAATAAATTTCATCCATACTATCATATTCTTTTAGAAACTACTTCGAGAAAGAACAGTAACCCTCCCTTCTGCCTCATGCCTTCTATTCATTGTTCCTCAAGTAGGTGAACCTCAAAGAAAAACTATAGAGGAAAGTGAAAACTAGAATAGAAGGAAATTGTATAGTATTTATATAAGAATCTTTAGTTTACTCAATTTTCTACATATGTTTATATGAGGTATCCAATTTTGCAAAGCAACCTAAAACACTTGATTTGGAGATTTGGGATCATATAAATATTTACACTAATGATTTATTTTAACCTGAAAAATAAAATCCAAAAATGGCACTTACAGAAACATGCACTCAAAAGTCAAAACAATAAAGTAATAAACATTTCACTGGTTTGTTAAATTTAAAAGAAGAAAAGATAATTATAGTAATCAGTCATCTTGAAAAACAATGTTAGATATAATACTAGAAGTATCCAAGAAGACTATCAAGAACACATCTTGGAGAAGTATCTAACATAGGTATGTTACTCCTTTCAAAGGATAAATGCAACATCACAAAATTCTAAATCTTTCACTGGTTTACTTTGCAAGCATCAGAAGTTAATAAACTGCAAAACATTGATAATGCAAGATAACCAGAATGCACATGCAATGTGGTTTTATGCAGGTCTTTGTTGTCATCATCTTCAATGCCTTATTCGATCTAGATAAGGTCAGGTTTGCCCGTTTGAAAGATCCACTTATCACTAGATTCTGTCAATGGCAATGCATGATGATATGCATGACTAGATTCCATTTCTTATTAATCTTTCCCTTCCAGTTCCTCATAATACTTGTAACAATGGTTTGATTTGATAAGTGTGTACTAAACTATAGGCTCATAGCACATTAAAAGAACAATGACGGCAGATATTATAGCCAACCTGATGAAGCAGAGGGACAAGCATCATAACAGAAACGCCCATTTAGCAATTTGGGGTGATAGAGAAGATGTAGGCTTCCTCCAATTTCTGAATCCAATTGGAAACTTTCATCTGCCAAACTCTGCACATTCTCATTAGTTGCAAGCCATGGTAAGCCTGCACCATTTCCAAAATAAGGCAACACATCCCCTCCCCTAGAAGCCAAACGAGACATCTTATCAGGACCAATTGGTTCTTTAAAGACATAAATTGGTCCCATTTCAGCAAATAGAGGACACTGGCGTCTTCGGCGTTGCAAACCGGCCAAGGTGGGAGGAGGGTTCGTTCCAATACAGAAGAATGAAAGAGGCTTGGAGATCCTAGGGTACGCAAATGGGTGTGTTTCATACAGATTGCCGTCAACATATAATCTCAGTTCACTTTCTGCTTTGCCCAGTAGACTCTGTTTACAAGTATGCTCAATGCCAACAAAATACCAGCAATTTGGCCTGAATGGATGAGTCAAGTGCAAACAAGCCTTCCGACCCTTAGCCCCACATTCAACCACCAAAAATGTTTCTTGGAAATAGGCCTCCACACCTTGATTATCAACTGACGAGAAACTAAACAGTCGTGGCATGTGCGACGTGCCTTCGCCGGAAAATGATTCTAAGTAGATCCATGTCACAAATGCATAGCCATTAGAAAATGGCCAGCGGATCTCACCTGGACCTAGCAAGCCAGAGCTTTCGCCATCAAATTGAAAAGTGCATGCAGGACCCTTTGTTTCATTTCCCCCTACAGCCTTCTCCAGTGTCAGCATCAAATGTTTTGCTAGATTGGTCGGAAGCGCTTTCGTGATTAGCCGAAGCCATCTATGCAAATCGATTACACTAAGAGAATGCATCCCCAGAAACTCAATACAGCGATATAAAGGGATCATATCCCAGAGTATCAACTGCTCACTTGAATTGCATTCTTGCATAACTATCTTTTCTGCAGCCCACAGAAGAACAGTGAGTAGACCGGACGCTGAACTCATTGCTCGGTTTCTTGCACAAGAGCCTAGTATTGCCAGCAATCCTCGAACCATTCGGGTTCTCGGAGACATGTAACTCTCAAAATCATCTTCCCATGGAAGCCAAGGAATGAGCTCACCCGCCACAACCGCAGCCCGTGAATTGAGCATCACACTAGGCGGGTTACCCTGCCCAGTGTCATCGTCAAAGCATTCGACCCCGCCCATTGTGACGAGAAGTGCGTCGACCACTGGAAAAGCAAAACTCTCCACTCCCTCTCCTGTACCAATATTCTCCTTTCCGCTAACGACACCCTGCAATTTTTCTAAGCTCCCGGGATTCCCCATGATCGTAGAATCGACTAAGTGGAGTAACTCTGGAGAAACAGTTGGCATTGAAGGTTTTATTTTCGCTCTTGGGGGAGACCCAACTGGAGAGGAAAATGCAGAGTCTCCATAAGACCCGGCGTAGCTTTCTCCATAAGAACCAGAGAAAGAGTCGAAACTAGCAGAAGATGACGACTGGTGAAGCCCTGGAAAAGACAATTCTTCATAGACAGGGCTTCCAGTTGGATCATCTTGAATATCTCCATCTAAAGCGGCATCTAATTCAGCTACTGCCTTACTCAAAGAAGTTTCAGATGCCACTTCATTTACAGAACACTGGCTCAAAGTATCCGAATGGTAAGATCCAGGTGCATCTGTATTGCTATGAGCTTCAAAAATATCTCTTCCTTCATCTTTCAGAAATCCATGCTTCAATTGTTCTTCGTTAAGAGGCGGAATGTCGCGCTCGGTTTCTGCATGTGATTCTTCTTCCATTGTAGTTTTCCGGACTAGAAATCCAACATCCCTGTCTTTCTAAAACTGCATTGATCAAAAAACAAGGTTAAAAATAAATCAAAGCAAAAGAGGAAAAGAAACAGAGGTTTGTGAGAAATTTAGATAGCATCTAATCAAAAGAAAAGAAAACAGAAGAAAAAATGTAAGATAATGGAGTATTCGATCATTCAAAACTAAGAACAAAAATAGAACAGTTCCGAAGAGGAGAATGGCGATCGAGTTGGCGTGTTGCCTTGAGAACCATCTCTAGTTCCGTCTTTTTAACGTGGAGTTGAAGGAAGCAGACTGATACAAATATTTTTTTCCTATTTTTTTATAAAATAATATATTTAAATATTAAATATTTTATTAATAAATCAAGTGATTTTTCAACCTCCTAAAAATTTGACACTTGAAACAATTCTCTAGGCCATCTGGTCCGTACATTGATAAAAAAATTGAGAAGCTTCAGCTTATTAAATGTTTTAAAAATTAAATTATTTTTATCATAATTTAGTTAAATTAAATTCTATCACATTAAATTAAATTAAATTTTAAACTTTTTCTACATTTTTCTCACATTTTTGCATGTTACTATATCATATACCATTTAACTAATACTTTTCATTTTCTTCCCATTGCCTATATTTACATATGTTCTTCTTTTATCAGTAGTAGGAGTAAAAAATATCGATAGAATTAACCTTCTTTTTTTTAGCGGGACATCCCTACTACTTTATTATGATTTAAATAATGATGCTCATGATTAAATTTTAATACAAGAGATAAACATCAATTTACGTAGGTAATTTAGTCTCTTGAGCTATAATAAAGTAGCACAAGTGTTTTTTATAAAATTGGAGAGTTCCAATTAATCTTTTAAAATAAAACAAATATAAGTTTCTCACACCCACCTTGTAGATAAGACAAAGCTACACCAAATACGCCAAATGCAAAACTGAAGAAATTCAACTCAGACCTATATATCTCACAGAAAATCTATAAATCAATACCAAAATGCTTAAAAAAAAAAAGGCTAAATAAAAAATAATAAAATCAAACATTATAATCCAGAGAAAATATCGATGAAATAGAAAAATAAAGAAAATCACAACCAATTGCTCTATAAAGATATCAACATAGAAAAAAGTTGAAATAATCATGTATTGTTATTCTCATGTTAACTATTGCCACACGTAAATTTAAAATATATATATATATATGATCACTTCTAAAATAAAAACAATATTAAAATAATTAATTAATCATAAATTAAATCATTTTACAAGGATCTAATCATCTGCACTTTGAATGAATCAATTAATAGAAGAGAGAGTTTATCTTCACGAAGGGAAGAAGAAGATACCTCTACCTTTGTTGGGGATGAATATGGACTACAGAGACCTGGAAAAGGTTTTTTTTCTGTGAAAAGCATTCAAGACAATCAATTGGAAAATTTATAAGAATGGATGAGTTTTTTCAGGTTTGTTGGTTGGATTACTGAAATTAGATCCACACACGAGTTTAGGGAATGCTAGTTCAACGTAACAACCATTCCGTCATTTTCTCTTTCTTCAACTGTAGCATGAATTGTGACTATTGTTTAGGGTAACATTTATTTGCTCAAATGTGACATGTGACATTTTTAAAAAAAATATATTAATCATGCTGGTAGAAAAAAAGTATTTTATTATTTGTGATATTTAAAATTTTGTCTAGTTTTTTTTTTTCATTGTTAGAGCATATGCAAACTTTCCTTCAGGTGGAGCGAGAATCGATCTCATGATGTTATTACTATTTTATTAATCTGCCATTCATATTTCATTTTCCATAATAAATGTAAATTGGATTGAAGTTTATTATTAAATAATTTAGAGGTGATATTTTTTTAGTTGTTAGATACGTGGATTTAAGTTGGGTTTGATAGCCCTGTCAAAATGAATGGTGCATCTTTGAATGCACTATTTCTCTTTAATTTAATGGACCCTGGTTTGTAACCCCACTGCTGCTAGTTTAATGCATGAGAAGGCAAGAAGCAAGGAGAAGAAACTTAAAATCTTTCCTACAATGTGGCACTGATTCATTGGAGAAACAATGGAAAGTGTGGATTTAGCATTTGGGGTCATCTTCTCATGGCAGGTGAATGCCCACCGCCAGTTCTGCAAGTTGGCTTCAACAAGCTCAGTCTCCGAAGAACGTCATCAAAATCGAGCGGAGACGGAGATCAATGCAAAGTTGGTTGGGTGGTAGATCTGAATGCAGATGACCTGACAGCAACAAAGGCGGTGATGAAGAGCAAATGGATCGCAGGAAGGATTCGAGCAAAACCCAGATCTGGCCGAGGGAAGGAGGAAGAAGAAATAGAGTGTAAGTCGTGCAAAACCGAGATGGGTAGTTGAGGGTGGTCGTGAGGTTGGAGGAGAGGGTGGAACGGTGGAGTGGATAAGAGAGAGAGGGGCTCTCGCCGTTCCTGGGAAAACAGGTAAGGTTTCTACTCTCAAAATAGTGAGAGAGAGACAATGGAGTGAAAACTGAGAATGTGCGGTGGAAGGAAGAAGGAAGCACGAACACTGCTTGAAAGGGAAGAATGGAAATTTACCCTCTCATCTATTAGTAGGTCAAGGTTGGTGACGATCACAAACATATTTGTAAATTGTAATACAACTCTAACCATTGAAAAGATTGAATCATCACATCAATCACTGAGATTTTTTATCCCACAACACTAAAATCAAAGTTTATATGCAAGATTTTTCTTTAAAAAAGATTAACAATTTAACATGAATTGGACTTTCCATAATTGTGAAACTTGTAGTGAACTGCATGAGAAATTTGAAGAATTACCACATTTATCATTTTACACTTTTGATATTCGTAAAGAAACATGAGTGATTTAACATATACTGTTGGAGATATCATATTGCCAGCCAAATTCATCATCCATAACCTTTTTAGATTTTTATTTAAATAAACGGTGGATCTCACCGGCAATACCATGTTACCGATGGTATATGAACATTTGACATGAAAAATCTAACTATTTATAATAATCAAATTTCTCGATATATTCTATTGAATTTATTACTTTGCATGAAAAAATAAGTCCTACTTTGGCATTGAGGTTACCTTCCTTTGAGTTATTTGATTTGATGATTGTTGATGAATCAAACTTAATCATTAGGTTTGTAAGGAATATCAAAATGATTAAATTAACTTTGAATAAAAAATACTTGATTATCATTCAGGGTTTTATTTTTTAAAATACTTGATTAAGTCCAAAGATTTTGAGTCAAAATTTATTATTTTCTACTCGACTGCTTAAGTAGACGTTAGATCCAACATTACCCGTCATCTTATGTGTATGTGCCATTACGATGTCCACATAAAAATGTCACCAGTATTATGCCCAGTCACAGTTAGCTTCTTGGGCCATCAATCCTATATGCAACCACCATATAGAGGAAAGACAGTATCACAATTACTTAGGTAATTTGTCCAATATAATGTAAATTCCCAATGATGGTAGGAACATGATAAATCCAATGATATGTAATTTTCTAGATTTGTGAAAACTAAAAGTAATTGAGCTAGATGAAATGACTTTCATAATGGATCCATCAGTTATACATATAACATTAGAAATGGGTGTACAATTAGCCATAATTGATTCATTGATTGTCATAAAGCAAAAGATGGAATGTCTTGTTGAAAGCAAAGGTGGTGTGTCTATGTTTAGGATTTGAGCATCTAATCCAAAAGATTGACGTTAAATAGAGTGACACAAAATCTTTATAAATTCTTAAATCTCCTTTTCTACTTTTAATGTGGGACTTGTTCGCTACTAATTCCAAAGTCTCAACGTGAAATAGAAGCATTGGACATGATGTTTGTAGTTAGTGTCTTTAATAGTTGGAAAAAAAACCACTCAAACATAATTAGAGAGAGTATTTTGTACAACCGACTTGGATAAAAACTTGTCCTAAGTTAGTTGTTTGATGTGACATTACATTAAGAACGATATCAAAATTGGGATGAAGTGCCATTGGAAACTCATATCCCAAATTTATTTCCTCGAGGAATAGAAGTCCTAAATTGACCGATTACTTTGTCTATGAATTCTTGATTCAACCAATATTTCTGTGCCTAGGCAAAAGAGTTGCTTCAAATACTTTTGTGCTTATCTTGGGATTTTTTTTTTCAAATTTGTGCCAGTATAATATTTAATAGATCCCAATGTTAATCTTGATACCACATTCAATGAATTGTTTCTTTTAGTCTGGTCGTTGTTGTCAAGTTCTAACTTCATAAGTTGGCATCATCCATATATCTCAAAAGACCCTTTTTCCATGGATAATAGTTTCCTTGAGGACCACTAGTGCTATTTAATCAAAATTGTACGGGGTCCAATTTATCCATGGAGAAATATATAAATAAACAGAATGATATGTGCTATAGAGACAGAGCTTTGCTCCAAGTTGATAGTAGTAGATGCTGTAATAGAGGTGTTCACACATAGACATAAAGTAGTAGATAGTAGGATTGGGTCTATAGGTCAAAGACAATTAATTTATTATGGACTATTGCTTAAAGAATTGGGTTTATTCAGTTAGGTGTTTTAAGAGTCATGAATATCTTAAACGGTGAGATATGGCTTAGAGTTTGATAACTTAAAAGAATTGTAAGTGAAGTATCTGGCTAGACAAGACAAGTGTGTATTTATATGTTGGAATCAATTTCAAGAAAGTAGCATAATCTTAATCATTATCCTAAGAAAATAACCATTCTTAGACTTGCTGCATGTGGATTCAAATCTAGACTAAATAGACTCTATTGCTGAATCTCATATCACAAGTTGTCATTTTCACATGCTTAGTGATAAGATATTCAATATTTATATACTTTATTTATTTATTTTTCATTTTCTTTGATGACAATTTAAGGCCCATGAATGATGAGTTGCTTGGAGAACATGCTTGTATAAACCATTTATTTATACTATAATTTTTCATAGACATATTTAAATTTCGAATTTTAGCTTTCAATAAAGGGTCTCACTAATTTCTCTTTCATGGTCATCGACCCCACTGATATGAGAGTTGATACATGGATGATATCTTTAAATCATCATTAAATCTAAATGACTCTGATGGGCATTCATATTAAGCCAAGTTAGGATTTTGTGTTTCAAGCCATGGAGAAGTGATGTATGAATTGGATAAGTGATGTATGAATTGGATAATTTGGATTTTTATCTTTTTGATTTGTTTTCTCTCTCTGATTATATAGTTGTGTAGACTCCATTGTTTTGTATAGATTTAATGAGTTCACACTATTGTTTAATAATATAAAGAATTGAAGAAACTGATTTAAGCTAACTTGACTTGATAGAGTTTTAAGTTAAGTGAGTCAGTTAACTTTACTTAGACTTTTCTACTTAATTTGAAAAAGTTATTTGAATCATTCAAGTCAATCGAATTTTAAATCAAAATTGTATATTAAGTTCTAAAACATTAGAATATGCTAAATTCGAGTAAGCTTAAATTCTTTTTTTTTTATTAGGTTAAATTGAGACAACTCCCATATACATGCAACCATATTGAGCCTTCTGCCTTACTACACAGTCTCACCGGTAAATGCTAAATATATTATTCAGTAAAATAGTAAAATTTATAAAAAAAAAATAATCAGAGGTCATTTGATTTAATTATATTAAATACAGAATTGTAGAGTATTTGAAAAATAAAAAATTAGAAAAAATATATTTTTAACCATTGGATTTAGATCGATCCAAATAATGGTGAGATGACTATTACTTTAAATATATCTCTAAATAGTCTATAATTACTTTTAATTTTAAAATTTTGCATTAAAATATTTTATAAATATATATTTAATATGGTAAGATTGACTGACCCGTTATGTGTTGCATGTAAGAAACTAGGTCATGATACCATAAGTTGAGCTAACACGCCGGTTACCGTAGCATGGTTGGGCCCAACCGCGAGCGGGAAAAGTAATTTCCAACAGAATCCATATACCCATTTCCGTTTTCCACAACAAATACCCCCCATTTCGGAGCAGAATCAGAAGCGGAGAAAGTAACAAAGAGACCGAGAGGAAGACGAGGAGAGGAACGTAAGAAGAAGAAGAGGAGAATTTCTTAGAACAGAAAGAAAGGCAAATAGAAGCTGGAAAATCAAAATCCATGGATTCCAACCAACTCATGGACTCTCTCACTGCCCACATAGCCCTCTACCACTCAGTCTCCACACAACAAGCAGGGCCTTCCACTTCTTCCTCATCTAACCCTAACCCTAGAAATTCCATTCTCCGTTGGTTCTCCTCACTCTCAATCCCTCAACGGCAATCCTCCCTTACCATTGTCGACGCCAATTTCCTGCAAATCGTACTTCAGATGCAGTCCCGGCTCCTCCTCTCCGGCCACGGCTTCTTTTTCCTCCTCCCTGATCTCCCATCTTCCCGCCACGCATCTCTGCCTTCCCTCTGCTTCCGCCGATCTCACGGCCTCCTCTCGCGTGCTGCCGCCTCTAACTCCTTCAGTCTATCCCTCTCCCACGCCATTCACATCTTCTCTTCTCACGAAGGCGAGTCTGAATCTGATCCCTCCACTCCCTTCTCTTTTTCCTTTAATTCACTCGATTCACTTACCGTATCGGAAGATTTTGTCGTGAATGTGGACCACTTTGTTGCTGTCATGGATGGGTTATCGGATGGAGCATTTCTGAGGGGCGATCAGAGTGGGGCGGGAGCGGGGTTGGATTCCCCATGGCGGGAATTGCCTTGGTTGAAGGGCAAGGGGTATTATAGCATGCATGAGTTTGTGGCTAACAGCATGGAGTTGGCGCTCAGGCTTTCGTGGCTGAATTGTAATGGAAGGAAGAAGCGGGGGGCAAAGTCAAAGGAGAAAGCTGGGGCTTCTGTGGGGGTAGCTGCCAATGTGTTTTCAAGGAAGAAGGGGTGTTTGGATTGGTGGAGCAATTTGGATCCTGGAATTAGGAAGAAGGTCGTGCTCACAGTTTTGGGAAAAGGGGCAAAATCTCTGGTAATTATTGTACATTTTGTTAATTTCGATAAAATTCATATCGTCCTTATGTTTAATTTAAAGTTTACAATCTCATTGTCACTTTTGACAGTTTTGTTAGGGACAAAGCTCAAGACAAATAACCATTAAAAAGGGTCAAAACAAATTATCCATCGTGAAATGGTACATTATGAACAGGGCAGCGAACCTTTTTGTAGGATTTATTTATAGATGACAAGGATGAGTTTGGTTTGAAAGATCTACACTTATATTACAAGCGTGCAGATATCAGTTTAAACAAATTATTCTAAGTACGACTTTGATGGCTGTAAAAAAATTCTGACTGTCAATATGACTTGAGCTTAATTCAATAGCGAGTATATCTCGAAATGGGTTCAAATTGGATATGAATCTATTTCATAGGATAATAATGAGTATGAGGTACTTTCAGAAACTTTAAAAAATAATGAGTATGAGGGGGAGAAGCACTGAAATCGTAGGCTCTATCGAAAACTTGTTACCTGGTTCACAACAAACGAGTTCACAATGGATAATTTCTCAAAAAATTGACACTTTTCTGTAAGTGTGAAGGTAAATGTCACTTTAAGGATAATCCAAAGGGGTTGGACTGATGTCCAGGAGTCCGCCTCGAGAAGCAGGAGTCCTGAGTTCGATTCTCACTCCACTCCAAAGGAGTTTCCCGGTGTGTATGGGTAGGGAGGTTTGCACATGCCCCGAGGATTAGTCAGGTGCTCTAAGAGGCTTGGACACCTTGGTCATCAAAAAAGAAAAATGTCACTATAAGGATAATTCATACCCACCTGGCATGAATGGTGATACACTTCATATGTCCAGTGTCCGAGTGCTGGTGCAGTGATGATGGCGGTGACAATGCAAACAGAAAAAAAAAGAGATCATTCATGGCATGAAAGAGAAACATATCAATAAAGATTACAAATAAAGTACCTTTCGAAAAAAGAAGTCTTAATTTTATCCTATCGACTGTATTCTATCATGAAGGGAGAACCCATTGTGCGATTGAGCTTGGGTTGCATGAAAATTGAAATACATGAATGAATGAGTCTCATGGTAAAATATCCTTTTTCTGTTAAACAAACAAAACCTTAACTTCCAGTTGATAAAATAATTTAATAGGATTATCTGCAAAAATAAAAAGGATACATCTGTTTGGTCCACCTACTGCAACTTTAGAGTCCATCGACATGCTTGCCATCTGTTGTTCATTTGTTCACAATTGGAAATGGAGATGCTTGGAGATGTTTGTGAGTTCAATATTGATGCAGGGGATGGTTGGAAACACTGCTTTTTTTATGTGTTTGGAAATAAAAAAATAATCACGAGACTGCTGTTAAGATGACTTGTTATCTTGGGTTGCAGATTTGTGTAAATTACACATTCTTCATTGTATTGGTTGTGTAGGACACTCATGTTCATATAACTAAAAGTCTAAAACTCTCTACTTGTTAGAGTATAGTGATATAATTTATCTTCAATGTCTTATTAAAAATACAAATAATAATTTACTTTCAATTCCTTTATAGCATTCTGTTCTCTTTCTTGATGGATTTTAATTTTTGAACATTGTGGCAGGTAAATGAAATTGTTAAGGCAGTATATAATGCCTCAGATGATGAAACACAGTTCTTCAATGTAGGAGTAGAACCTCAACTGAGATTTGGCTCTTCAAGATCTTACCTAAGAACCATGCAGGCACACTCAGGAACTGATACAGATATTGGCTTCGGCATTGTTCCCGCTTCAGTTTCTGGAAAGCCTTCTTCATTAGCTAATGCCTGTAATGGCTTGCTTGTGCTACAGGAGATATCTACCATGATATCTGCATGCCTAAACAACAAAGTTGAGAAAGAAAAGCTATTTTTCAGTACGTTGGGTTCTGTGCACACCATTTCAGATTACTTATTTAGGAGATTGAGAGGATTACTTATGTTGGTTTCAAATGATTCTATAAAGCTTGAACTTCTGGGAGATGAAACCCTAAAGACCCCACTGAATAAATCCAAAGATAAATCTGGTGGAGGTTGCCGAAAAGGAAAGAACAAAGGTCGTGATCGAAATAGGTCAAATTCAGGGAAGAAGTCTTCCAAGCCTCTGCAAAAAGTTCCAGTGGTATTTTTCCTTTTTCTTTCCCTTTTTTATTTTTTTATTTTTATTTTACAAAATTGTATTCGCAGTAGGCCTCAATGAAAGCTAAAGTTGCATATCATGAAAACTTGAAAGGGCTTTACTTCCAGGAGCATGGGTGTAGCTTGGCTAATGGTGAGGGCAGTAGTTCGGGGTCCGGTTGTCTTGAACCAAATGGGAAATACTTGAATGTAAAAGACTGCAATCTGGAGAAAGATCTTCCCGACATGACCTCATCATCGAGCATTGAGGTAGTAACTCTTGTTTTCCAGTATCTTGCTTCTGTATTTTTAAATAATTTATCCTTGTTTTGCCATTTAGGAGCATGCAAAAGGGTTTGTTAATTGCAAGGCACAGTTTTGTGCAAAGAAGAGCAGAAAAAAAGGAAAAAATAGTAAAATCTTAAATGTAGAGGGACCGGATGCAGCTGGATATCCAGTAGCAAACAGCAAGGAAATTACCTCCTCGTCTATTACTGTGCAAAGTGGATATGCAAAATCTACTGGGTTAATTGATCCTTCAACTGATCATCCCTCATCAAATGGTTCACCCACTGATGATGAACCATCACCAAATTCAAGTCTTTGTGATGCTTCAGATAAGCCTAACATGGAGAATGGATCTGAAGTGACTGATTATATCCAGAAACATTCTGTAAACGGTGCTACTGTAAATGTTTGCTATGGCAGCTTGGAGCCTTTTCAGATTTCAAATGGTTCAGAAGATGGTCAGTCGGACAATTATGGTTTGGTTAATCCTGGAAAAGATGGTGGAATCTCACTCCATGAGAGACCTTCTGGCTGTACTATTGTAAATAATGGAATATGCTCTGACAGGATGTTTGGGAGTTGCATCTCTGGAGGTTATACGTCAGATGTCACTTTTGACTCTAAAACTCTGCTCCCCTGTAGTTCTGCAAGGGACCATGACACCAAACAGCAAAGTAGCAATGGCTCAAGGCTGGTTCTTTCTCCAAAGCAGAATGAAGCTGTTGTTTCAAATGATGAAAATGCACTTCAGAAGAAGGAAGCTGGAGATTACTATCCTCTTGACAACCCATGTTTTTTGGGAGGTGTATCATATGAATGGCCAAGCTTGGCACCTATTTATTTCCCATCTGCCAATTCACAGCATACCCCAGCTGCTACTGATAGATTACATTTGGATGTAGGTCTCCACAGGCACAATAACCTGCATCAATCTTATTTGTCCACGAGGCGTCAGGCAAGAAATGGATCAATTGAAGGCGGATGTAGCCGGATCATGCCCTCTCAAATTTTGCCAATGAGTTTAGATTGGCCCCCAATGGTTAGAGGTGCTAGTAGATTGGTTCCATCAATGACTTGCAATTATGATTCTGGATTTATCCCTAGGATGCAGCCTTCATTCTGCTCAGGTTTTACAGCTCATGGAATGCAACTTAATGGATTAAAGGATGAGGATGATAGGAAGTATAAGGGGGATCCTTTGGACTTCTCTGATTTTAAAAATCTACCAGATTTAGTAGATGACAATGAGTACCATTGGATGGCTGAGGATGAATCTGAGGTGCATGCATTGTCTGGAAGAGATTATAATCAGTATTTTGGGGGTGGAGTGATGTACTGGAATACATCTGATCCTGCTGGGACTGGCTTTTCTCGTCCACCTTCTTTAAGTTCAGAAGATAGCTCCTGGGCCTGGCATGAAGCAGAACTGAATAGAGCCATTGATGACATGGTTGGTTTGCCTGGCTTGTCAGCTTCCTATGGTTCAAATGGTCTGGCTTCTCCTCCTGCCACTCCTTTTTGTTCACCTTTTGATCCTTTGGGACCTGGCCAACACCTTGGTTATGTTATGCCTGGAACTGATGTAACAGGGAAGGTGGTGCATAACCCATCAACAGGGACAGGTGTAGCAGAAGAGAAAGTTGCTGGATCTTTGACCAATTCACCTAGTGCTGTCGTGGAAGGGATGACTGGGGATTCACATCCATACCCAATCTTAAGGCCCATCATTGTTCCAACCATGTCGAGGAAAGGATCAGGATCGGAGTTTAAGCTTAGTCATGACCATAAAAGTCCATGTGTTCCTCCTGCTAGGAGGGAAATCCCTCGCATCAAGAGACCACCATCGCCTGTTGTTCTTTGTGTTCCTCGAGCCCCACGGCCTCCTCCACCCTCTCCTGTTGCTGAGCCCAGAAAACAGAGAGGCTTCCCAGCTGTAAGGTCAGGTAGCTCTAGCCCAAGGCACTGGGGCACAAGAAGTTGGTATCATGATGGGACTAATTGTGAGGAAGCTCGCTTTTGTTTGGATGGTGCAGAAGTTGTTTGGCCTTCATGGGGAAACAAAGGCCTTGCTGCCACTCCAATGATTAAGACTGTGCCAGGGTCTTTGCTACAAGATCACTTGATTGCAATCTCTCAACTAACTCTAGATCAGGAACATGTAAGTGCTTACTACTACTGCCACTGCTGATGGTACTACTTAATATAGCAATAACCATGCAAATGCTTTATTTTTAGGCATCCCAGTTAAGATTATTTTTGATGATTTTATTGCACTCATGACAATGTTCCATTACAGCCAGATGTTGCTTTGCCTCTGCAACCTCCAGACTCGCTGAACTGCCCCAGTCATAATGTGTCTCTGACCATGATGCACAATCTTCTCCATGAAGAAATTGATTCCTTCTGCAAGCAGGTATCAACTTCAGCAGTTTATCAAAATTTTAAAGGTTTTTGTTTTGCCAAGATGGAAGAACAGAAGTGCTGATACTCTCACAATTGTCTTCGGTCAACAACTGAACATCAATAAAGTCAATTTGAAACACTTGTTTGTTGCATCTTAAAAGACATTATCACTTGAGTCTATTATGTATAGAGTATATGCATGTAATTTTTGAACTTATTTCCTTCAGTCAACTAAGAATTTGCTAGTGCCATTTCTGCCTAATTATTTGTTGTTAAAAATATAAGGTTGCTGCTGGAAATATGATTAAGAAGCCCTACATTAATTGGGCTGTCAAAAGGGTTGCACGGTTTCTCCAAGTTCTCTGGCCTCGTTCTAGAACAAATATTTTTGGTTCAAATGCAACTGGTTTGGCTCTTCCCACCAGTGATGTGGATCTTGTGGTTTGTCTCCCACCTGTGCGAAATTTGGTAAGATCAATGCTGATGAAGCCTCTTGTGCAATTTGGTGTTTTTAAGCTGATTCTATGGATAGCTTACAGCCAAAATTACTTGTAGGAACCAATCAAAGAAGCTGGGATCTTAGAAGGTCGTAATGGTATTAAAGAAACATGCCTTCAGGTATACTGGCATGCATGCTTCTTGTCACCTTTCTGAGGTTGCATTTTTTACGTGTTTTTTTTTTTTCTGAATGATACATTTTTTTGACATGCTTGACTTTGACATCTTGGTGATTCTTTCTTTTTATTTTTTCCCAAAGTTTTTAGGTGGTAAGTAGAATTTTATGATTCTTTCATGTTAAGATATGCTATTTGGTACGTTACTCTAAGTACCAATGGAGCCCCCATTTTGAGAAATAACTACCATTAGAAGTACTTGGGCTATGAAACTTGATTCCATCTTGTGAAGGTTAAATGTTGTTGGTTTTCTCTTTATAGATGTCAATTGATACCTAGTTAATTCTTTGAAAACAATTTCATCCCAGGAATTTATTTATTTTTGGAAGATGGGAACCAATGTTACCTCTCAATAAAAAAAAAAAGAACTCTGTTTTGTTACCATTATGTAATGATAATCATTGGTGATTGGATATGTGGCAGCAAGAGTATTATTTTTAGTATCTCTTATTTACTACTGATGGGTACTGATACCACTCCAGTTTGGCATTCCAGCATGCTGCGAGGTACCTGGCTAACCAGGAGTGGGTTAAAAGTGACTCACTCAAGACCATTGAAAATACAGCTGTAAACCCTTCGTCTCTATTTTGAGTCTTAGTATAGTTGTGTATTTCTCTGGAATTTATTGTCTATTTGATTTTTTGTTCCATCTGCTCATCATGTTAAAATGTTATTCACCAGATACCTGTTATCATGCTTGTGGTTGAAGTTCCTCATGATGTAATCACTTCCAGCGGAAATACTTCTATTCTACACAATTCAAAAATTGAATCTGCCAAAGTAACTGATGAACAAAGCAGTGTTGCTCATTTTGACACAATGGGTTCAGGAAATGCTTCACCATTATGCTCAGAGATGAAAGGTGAAAATGGATTCCAAAGTGAGATGAAATCAGTTCGTCTGGATATCAGTTTTAAGTCACCATCACATACAGGCCTCCAAACGACTGAGCTGGTAAGTTCATGGTGCTTTCTAGGGTTTTTAGATCTTAAACTTCAACCTTTCTTCTTCTTCTTGGGGGGTTAATGCACTACTTCTTTCCAGTGCAAATGGTTAAAGAACATTTCAACAAACATTCACTTCTCTTAGGAAAACTTTTACTGGATGGAGCACTGTTTTCGTTGTTCAGGAATTATTTTTGCTCGTACACTAGCTAAGTTTTGGCTTTCCTTTTAGCAAAAAGATGCAAGAGAGCCAGGCTATGTTATGCTCAAGCTCCACTGCATATAGAAGCCTTGGCTCTTCTGGTCATATCTTGGCTTGTCACAGAGTCGGATTTTGTAGGTAATTTATTTTTTGAAAGGTAACAACTTTTATTGAAACTAAAACTGAGTACACAAGTGTACTAATTTAAATGGGCTCATGTAGGGCTGAGTAAAAGGTTACATTTGCATAACCTCATGGCCCATGAAACTGGGCCTGAGCCCAACCTCTGGCTTTTTATGACCCATATTTTATTGTTGTTGAGTGCTTCATTGGAGATGCTTTTCATTTCGGGGGTGTATGAGCTCATCCTGCAAAAGATGGATATCCATTCATGCTTGAGTTCAGTGAAATGCATGTCTTCGAAGTTTCTGATCTTTGGATCTAAGATGCTGGGGTACTTTTATATGCTCCAACGTATATGTTTGACACCTGTACCTTTGTTAGATTCCTAATGCTTGTAGGGTACTTTTTAAAATATGCTTTTATGATCTGATCATACTTCTATCTTGACCTATACAAAAGCCTCATGTCCAAAAAGCTTTACAAGATAGACTTCTGACATTTAGCGAGCTCAAAAGACTAATAAATTTAATATAGATGAAAAGAAATAATTGCATGGGTAAATAATAAAAAATAGAAAAATTGTAAAACTGTAAGTATATTTTGAATAAGAAACTTGTATCTGTAACTGTATCCTGAATTTTGGACAAGTCGAGTGTTCTGTTTCTCAATCATGTACCCTAGTTGTGTCTGTGCATCATAATTTGGGACCTATCTCTGTACTGCTGACTGGAACATGGTGTGGTAGGATACCACACTGTTTGTTCCGAGGTGGTTGTAGTTTTAATGTGGTTGATACTTCTTTACTTGCCACGTGGCTGCAAGTGAATGTTATTAATCTTCACAAATGAATCCTTAACACAGGGTAAGTGTTATTTCTGAGAGTTGTGGAAATTAAATTGAGAATGGCCTCAAATGAACTTTTTTTATTCCAACGAACCTCTAATTAGTATGAATCTGCTGCATGCTTCTTTGCTCTAAATCTGCTGCACTCTTGTCTGGCAAATTTGTTATGGAGTGGAATTAGTGAGTACCCCAAGCTTGTCCAACTTTTCCATGCTTAAATTTAATCTGCAGCACTTGTATGATTGGTCTTTTTGCTGGGTTCCTTGAACTCCAATGTGGGATCACCTTGGAATTGCAATGGAGGTCAGCAGATCTACCAGTAACCCCAACTTGGACACCTGGTTGGGACTCCACCTTGAATATTTTCTGTAAGGTAGACAGGGAGTTAATGACAGATCTAAACCGTGAGCAACTTGGTAAATGCATTCTGGATTGATGGGAGAGACTGGAGGGCATATGTTGTTAATGACATTGATAGACATGTTGAAAAGAGATCTTCCTTGCGTATAGGATATGAGGGATGGATCACACTCTGTTATAGATCTTTCTTTTTTCCTTTTCCCTTTTTTTGGTTCTTTTCTACTTATTGATAAAATTCAATATTCTTCTAATTTCTGACAATGGGATGCTTCCTTCAGAAATAAGCACTTTGTTCCATTTAGTCCTCTATGTCTATGGCTCTATGAGACTGAAACTCCTTTTTTCTCTGATTCTTGTCATTTTACTCTAAATCATGTGCAGGTTAGGGAGCTTACTGAGCAGTTTCCTGCTGTCATACCCCTCGCGTTGGTTTTAAAACAATTCTTGGCAGATCGTAACCTGGACCATTCTTATTCTGGTGGCTTAAGTTCATATTGTTTGGTACGTTGTGAACTTCCTAATGCTCTGTTTTCTAGAGGAAATCCTGCTTCTTGAAGTAATTTATCATTTGGTAAAAGCTTGCATGTACTTTTAATAAAATAAATGAATGACCAAACTTTAGCATATTTATATGTATTGCATCATTGAATGTTCTCTCTCTCTCTCTGGTCAGTCAGCTGTCCATTGTTCCTTGCCAAAGGCCTTTGTACTGATTTTTCTCCATCTAAAATTATAAGTTTATTTAATTCAACATCTTGAACTTTTTCCCCCTAAGAGATAATGGTGCAATTCATCGCCGTCATCATTGCCTTCATTCCATCTATTTGTAGTTAGCTTTTGCAAATTATAGTTTGCAATTTACTTTTTGGTACTATATGTTAGTGCTATTGCATATTGACTACAGTGTCTCTTTTCTAAATTAATCTTACTGTTTGATCATGTGGATAGGTATTGCTGATTACACGCTTTCTTCAACATGAGCATCATATTGGCCGGCCAATTAACCAAGTAAGCATCTAAAACTGAGTTCTAGTTGTTATAAACACGTATTTTTTTCGTTTTAGATTTAAATCAAGCTCATCTTTTTCTGGTTTGCTTCTTATTTCATATTGGCACTGACCTTCGTTTTACGAGCACCATATGCTATTTCCTGCCGTAGTGCCTGCTCATTTATAAATGCTTTTGCAGAACCTAGGAAGCCTCTTGATGGATTTTCTTTACTTCTTTGGGTAAGTACATGATTCTTAAATGTGAGATTCATATAGTTTTCTTTCATTTAGTAAATCTGTGATCTGATAACCCATTCTATTGACCTGGTTTAGCTGTGGCCCAAGGCACAGTGTTTCCAAAAAAATAAATGAGGCCAAGTTGCACAAGCATCTATCTGAATTTAATTTATTCCCTATTTATGATTAATATTAAGAATGTGATTTTATTCAGGAATGTGTTTGATCCTCGTCAAATGCGTATTTCCATCCAAGGAAGTGGAGTTTATGTCATTAGGGAAAGAGGTCAGAGGTAATGACAGAAATCTTTGCTTGTACCAGCCACTGCTATTTGAATCTCAAAGTTTCTTTTATCTTTGTTTCTTATTATTCCACCTAATGAACTTTGCAGTATTGATCCAATTCATATTGATGATCCTCTATACCCGACGAATAATGTAGGCAGGAACTGCTTTCGCATACATCAGTGTATCAAGGTGATATTTTTTTCTCGTGTCCTGTTCATTCTCATTGTAAAGAAACATTTAGACTTGATTTGATTATGAATTGTGGATATTGTTGTGAGTTTATACTTATATTTGAAACTTTGATTTGCTATATTTGGGTTGCAAAGGCAGCAGCAAATTGCATAATTTTCAGTACTCACTGAAGATATGAGTTGCAATGGAAACATCATTTCCTCCAAATCATTTTTCTATCAATGATAAGAGCAGCTTCTCGTATTGTCATTTAATGCTGTAGTTCTGCAACTGCTGGTTTTATTGTTTAGGATAGAATAGGCAGCTTTTTACTGTCTTGTGTTTAAAGTCGTTAGGTTCCATATGAAATGATGGCATGAAGTGTGTTTATTTTCTTATGTTTTGTTCAATTCCTGACATTAGTGCATGGATCAGGCATTTGCAGATGCTTATTCTGTTCTGGAGAATGAGCTAACATGCCTTCCCACCAGTGTGGATCCCAGTTCAAAGCCATCACTTAGACTACTTCCAAAAATTATTCTGAGCATCGGTCATGCACATGAGATTCTATTATCTAAGGAACATCTATAAATCATGTGGTATCGCCCCAAACTACTAACTGAATATTTGTTATTAATTGCTTTTCTTACTCAGATGATTTATTATGTTTCTCTCCTCTCATATCTATGTCAGCTGATTGTCAATTTGCTGAAAGCCAGAACTGCTTGCATTGATATCAGTTTCCTCAAGCCATTATTGGTTTGTAGTTGTGTTATTTTGTTATGTATGGGCATAATGGCACTAATTTCTTTTTTTTTGGTATAGTACTTCCATAAATGAAAAAAGTTCTAACTTGCATGATAGCCTGCAGTTGTAAATCATCTTCAAAGATCACTCTAGAAAATCTCTCAGTATGTCTGGATTTAATTCTGAAAATATGACCTGCTTTATTGGAGGTAAGTTGTGGAGTCAAGCAAGTATGTGTATTCTGTCTATAAGCATCTATAGCTTTGGTGTTTCAGAGATTTAATGATGTTTTTCTTCTAAAATGTTTTAGGTCCTAGGTCATATAAACTTATGATCAACATGAAAGCCAGCAGATGAGAACGAGAAATGAAGATTGCTTAAGCAAGTCTGTCTTGGGACTATCTCTCAAGTATCGACCCGAGGCATAGAGGCAAGTAATGATGCATATTCTATTCTTAATATTGCCCACACAAGTTGCATTCTCTGTTATCTCCATCTTAAGATTTTTGCCAGAGTCCATAGCACAGTAGAGAAATTCTGTCATAGTCACTAAGGTTTCAAGTTTAAATCATGTTATTATTAGAAAAAATGTCTTAAGTTTTTTCTTTTAAAAAAGAATAAACAACTCAGAACTGGCTTCTTAGAACATGGCATTAAATACTCTATTCACACTTGTTTCTGAAACATTGAACTGGATGAAGTAAAACAGCTTCTTGTCCATTGTATCTTTTACTGGTATGAATGATGAAAGATTGGTGGAAGAGGTGGACTTTGTTCTATGAGCCAAGACTTGTGGTGGATAGCTCAGAGCCTTCTGCTAACTTATTCCCATAATGAACTTGAAGTAGATATTATATACTAACAGCTAAATTCTGTAGGACATCACATCGAATGCTCACTTTGTAGAACATAATCTTGTCTGCATATTTAGTGGCATACTGGAATTACATAGCAGTTGAGTAGAGGACATATGATACATAATTTGAGAATGTGCAGAGCATCCTTGGGCTTTGAGCATATACTATTGGGTCCAATTACTTGCATTGAGTGTGAATATTCTGTTGTTTGAATGCCTATCTCTTACTTGATAAATATTATTATTATTCCATCTTTACAACTCTCGTTTTTAATTAGAAAAGAGAATCACTTGTTGGGCCATCCACTTCAGATTGCCTTTTGAGTTGATCTTTAGGGGTTCCACATCTGTGAATGAATGTGTTTTTTTTGGGGGATTGGCGAACATTTTTGGTAGGTTGTTGGTTGTTGACTGTTTGCTAGAAAAATTTAAACCTAAAGTTTCACTGATGCAATAGTCAAATGTGGCAATCCCCACCATCCTTCATAGCCTGGCAACCATTTCTCAAAAGGTTGGTGCAAATTTGTTGCCTTGGTTGGTAGAGGGAGGAAATCCTGGATATGTTCACATCATGCCAGGGATTATCATCGATTGTGATATTGCTGTTAGAGACTTCCTATTTCCGTTGGTTATCCCTTATGGATTCAGGCAGGGATGGAACAAGAAATTTTACATTGTGCGGCTAATGTAGATTTCTTTACATTAGCTTGGCCGAAAAAGCCCAAACCAAATTAATTTAAAATTCCCAGTCCATTTTCTTATGTTTAACCATGGAATAAATATAATAAAAAACAGAAATAGCAGCATTTCATATATGGGTATTGATTTTCACATCATAATTTTTTATAATCTTAAACCATATTTCCACGAAATTCCAATTTTACCCCTGTTTATTCCCTTCATTATCTCTTTCTCCATACCTGTCATTTCCTCCTTGCCAATGTTTCTTCCCTTTCCCAACGTTTTCTCATCGTCTCTTCTCCCATCTTCTCTTTTTGTCTCAGCCTATTTTGCTTCTGCTTTTTAATCGTTCCCCACATAAGCTTTTCATGATCATAAGTTCATAACCAGAGATCCATGAGATACAAGAAAAGAAAGAGTGGTGTTGATAGTTGGGTCATTTTCATTTCAGCTTTCAGAATGTTCTTGGCCTCGTTTCCTTCACCTTCATAACCTAACCATTTCGTGTGTTTCTTGTTTTGTTACCCTTCAACTTGAAATGTGTCAAATCCCACCGAGGTGGTTTTCCAATTAGCGGTTTCCCAGTGAGGTGATGGTGGTTTTTCCGTGGCCATAACATGGGCGAGAGCTTGTCTGGTTTCTTTGCTGATCCAGAATTCAGTAACACTGACTTGGCTGGAGCCAACTCACCGGAAAACCTCTTTAGTATCTTTGAGAGCCTCGAAAGTGCATCAGAGCTGCCATCCACGTCATTCAAAGAAATGGATTTTAGCCTCAAACTTGATCAGAAGACCCAACTAGCACTGCAAAAATCCAGTTCTTCCACTGCTAGAAAAGAGTTTGAGACTGATGTTGAAGCATCCCCAGCTTACAAGAGGCTGAAGAGCTCTGCACTGACATCTTCTTGAACGAGGAATGGGGAAGACTTTGGGAAGGAGTAAATTCAGAATTTCGTTGAGACATGGTGTAAGGTTATAAAAAATTGTGGTGTAAATATCAATATCCTTCATATATAAATAAATAAAATAATATATAATTTACGTCTAAACAAATGGGAAGAATCATCCACACGACCACATGTATATGGCATTAATATTATATGGAATGATTAAAATGATTTTTCTTGATATGCTTTTGAGAGTAATTGTTTCTTTTCATATTTGTGAGAGTTGGTCCCTTTTCTTTTCAATCCTGACTCTCCATGCCCTTTTACCATTCTCAGAATTTGCAAGAAGATCTGTAAACATTCATCTGAGCAATTTATGTCATTGGATTTAATATGTTCATTCCAGCTGTTAAAATTTTAATCCCTAATATCAAGGTTTAAGATGATCATATGTGTCTCAAAATTAGAAAGCAAAATATCAGAGTGACCTTATATCTGAAAAAACAGTGTATTTGACCCTCCAACACAATCCCTAATATACCTTATTCTTTTGTCTTCCTCCTTACTAGTTTTCTGCTTCAAAACAGAGGGGGGGGAGGTGTTATGCGGAACAAGTTCAGCATGATCTGATTGGTCTGGAGAATTAAACCTGCATTTTCCTCATGTTCAGGTGGGACCTGGTCAGGTTTACTGGCTGCTGGTTGCATGTTGTCCTTTCACATTTTATTTTTCTCCATTCTTTAGCCTTTTTTTATTTTTTTTGACTTTTCTGCTCCACATCGTAATTTGTTTATCTTCTGATCATCATGATAATAATAGTTTATCTGTATCCCCGTCTTATTTGTTGAAATGTTACAGGGTGTCATGTGGCAGTTGGAGAACTTGGGATATGGTCTTCAACGATGTGCCATCATCAGTCACCAGACTCATTCAAACAGTATGTTATGCTAATCAAGTTGGTATGAGTACGGGCAAGTGAATCTTCTTTAGACCAGTGATAACGATCCACAGGAGGGTCTCATGCACAATAGGGTCTTAAAAGTGTTCATTCAGATCATACAAAATTTCACAAATACGAAGAGTTCAAAGATACCGAATGATTTGGTTCCAGGAACTACAAAGTAATAGAACTTCAGACTTTCAGTCAAACCCGTTAGAAGTGTGTTCCTACCACTACTGAGCATTGCGGTGACTGATCTTTGCTGCAGATTGAATGATTGATGATGCCACTCTTACAAGCTGGACCATTGCCCTAGTGTATCATATGATGGGAAAGTAGTTTGAATACAGGCTGTACATGTATATTGTATTATACAGTAGACCGTACATGCAAACATGCAATGTAAATAACACTATTATATGGTGGGTAACATCCTCGTCCAAGGACGGTTTGGAGGGTTAGGTGATGTGTTGGTTATATTGTTTGTAAGTTTATTCGGCATTTATGTTAAACATGCTTCTTTTAAGTGATTGAATGATTTGATATTTCTTTTAATTTTTTTTTTTACACTGGATCAGATTGAGAAGTTTCTCTTAAATTATATCATTCTATTTATCCCACTTTACTACGTGGAGCCTAATTTAGAACAAAAGTGTAAGATCTCTATATAAAATGTATACTTCAATCTCTCTAAAACTGGTCAAGAAAAAGAATCACAATTACTACTTTGGACATTAGTCTTTTGCAGAGAATTTATTCAATCGATTGTCGTCACTGAGCTACAAATCTTGCGCTAGCTGGGTTGCACTTGTGTTTTTGTATAGGTTTTTTTTTTTTAGATGCTCTTATACTCCTTGATGTTAGACTTGGTTTCTTTATATTGTGTTGGCTTTGTACGTAGTAAATACAGGGTTTTCAAAGTTGGAAGGAAAGAGACCAATGTCGAGCCATCTCCTGTCCTTTTACTCCACTTTAGAATTCATGTTTTTTTTTTAAGAATTGATGGAACTAACTTCAATTTTTATAAGGATACTTGATTATAATTTTTTTTAAAATGATAATTATCTCTTATATAAAATTTAATTAAAGGTGTTTTTGTCATTTAAAACAAAATAATTCACAGTTGTGTCTCTTAAATTGTCATCTTCCTTCTTGAATTGTAAGAGTGGTTTGCAATTGGTAGACTTGTACTTTGGAAATTCTGACTTAGAAGATAAAAGAGAAAACCTATTCTATCTAAACCTTGGTGTTTTAGCAGTTGTTTGAGGGAGACATTAGTCGTCACCGAAGTAAAAACAGTTTGTGACGATTAGAGTTTTTTTTAACTAAACACTTAAATTCAGAAGATGGAAATCCAGTTACAAATGGTGCTCTTTTATGAACTGCAGGCCATGAATTCTGTACGCCTCGTCATTGTCCAGCACTCCAGCCCTTTGATTTTCCATGTTACCAGGTCGGCTGAAGATGTTAGATTCACAAATAGGCTATTGATGAATGGCCATACTCATAATTTTTCCTGGTTTGTATGAATTTTCCTGATTCACAAATACTCAGGTTGATGTGAGATGAATTGAAAGAGTTCTTAAAGCATTTGTAGCTGTGAAAGTTCTTTGTTTAATTAAAAATTGTATTTCTCATCTCAGCTCAACTGGTTGCCTTCTGTCTCAAGAAGCGAGACTGTAGGAGGTGGCGGGTTCGAGCCTCCATAGCCTAACTTTGGTGTGTCCTAAAGGTAGTGGACTCACCGTGGGGATTCTACATTGGATATCCTATGGTTTCCAACACAGTAAGTAAAGAAAAACTAGGAGGCTTCCTCTCTTAATTTTATTTTTTTATTTTGAAGAGGGATATTCTTTAATAAATATTTTAGCTGTAAATTATCTAATTTTTCACAAAAGTTAAATTAAAAGTTGTACCAAAATTAATGTTTTCCCCTCTTTAACTTGGTCTTCACATACTATTTTCTTACATAGATATACGAACATACATGATTAAAAAAATAACAAAGAAAATGCATACATATTCTCTTCAGTGTATTCACGTACGCACATCTTCCATAGGAACGAATTGTTTTGCCTACATTTTACACCTTTTCCTTCACTATTGCATTACACTTAATCTTGATGTAAAATTTAAACATGGTTTGTAAGTAAATTAAAAAATGTCTGGGATGATATCAAAGACTAGTTTCGAATGTTCAATTAAAAGAGGAACGAGTACGTGAGGTTGATTTATTATAAATTATGACTAGATCTTATTATCTCTGTAGTAGTATCATTTCTCAAAAAGGTATTGTTAGATGTGTTAGAAAAGATTACAATTTTCACTATTTATCGGTAAAATTAAATTTTTTAAGGATGAAAATGTAGGACTAGATCTTATTATCTCTGAACTAGTATCATTTCTCAAAAAGTTATTGTTAGATGTGTTAGAAAAGATTTCAAAATTAATAAAAGGGGAGTCATACAGACACTCAGATTTTCTTTCTTTACACACTCTTTTTCAAAAACTTAGATGAAATTAAGCTTTTTACCCATCCACTTCAAACCATCCACTGACCTCTTCCCTTTCGTTCGAAGGACATTGCAGTCGAACTGTTTGTGAAGGGGGAGAAGAAAATCGGTGGGCTCCACTGTTGACTGAAACCTGAAAGTCTTCTTTAAGCGTAGATAGGTGGGTCAGGAGCGACCATAGTCGGTGTCGACTCTAGGTGGAGAAGTGAAGGATCCATTTACTGGTCTACACTACTATGGTCGCCTCTGGCCCACCTATCTACGTTTAAGGAAGACCTTGGTTTTCAGTCAACGATAGGAGCCCACTGATTTTCTTCTCCCTATTCATAAACGGTTTGGCGGTAATGTCCTTCGAACGAAAGGGAAGAGTTTGGTGGATGCGGCAGTGGTTTGAAGTGGAAGGGTAAAAGAGTAATTTCATCTAAATTTTGACAAAAAAATGTATCAAATCGAGTATATGTATCAGGGGTCAAAAAATCGGCTCGGCCGATATATCGGCCGATATGTAAATATCGGCCGATATCCGATACGGACGATATATCGGCCGATAATTTTATCTCTCATACCGATATCGACATTTTCTCTCTCCTCCGATATCGGAACCGTGAAAAAACCGCAAAAAACCGTGATGAATAGTGGTGAACCGTGACAAAACCGCAAAAAACCGTGGACACCCTGAGAACCGTAAACCCTGAACCGCAGAAAACCGTGGAAAACCGCAGAAAACTGTGAAAAACTGCGAAAAACCGCGAATACCCCTGAGAACCGAAAATCGTGGAAAACCGCGGAAAACCGCGAAAAACCGTGTAAAAACCGCGAAAAACCGTATCGGTGTTTTAAATTTTTTTTTTTTTTAAAAATACCGATATTTTCGAATATCGGCCGATATTAGGGCCGATATTTTCGAATATCGGCCGATATTGGGGACCGTTTATCGCCCATATCGGCCGATATTCCAACTGTACGGCCGATACTTATCGTATCGGCCGATATTTCAAGGTTTCAAAAAACCGATATATATCGGCCGATACGATATGTATCGGCCGATATTTAAACCTTAGATATGTATGACTCCCTTTGATAAAGACTTCGAAAATATTACTATACGAAGCAGTTTTGGAAAATACATAAGGATAGAAATATAAAAGTATTATCATAAGTACTGACAATGGGTAGAATGAAAATAACATTTAATAAAGACAAAAATTAGAAGATTATTATAATCTAACTTTTTCAAGAGAGACAAAAAGATTAGTAAGAGAATGAAAAGTGAGGTTGAGTATGAAAGTAATCTATGCCTCTGCGTTTCATGGAATGACTTAGATTGTAATGCGTCAGGTCAAATTGGTTTTGGGTCGTATTTTATTTGAGTTTGGTCAATAATTTTAAACCCATTATTTACTTGTTTGTTAACGGGTTAATCAGTTCAGGTATATTTTGAATTTGGGTCTCAAAAATTTGAATCTATACCTATTTAAAATGCTTGGGTTCAATTTGAATAATTGAGTTGGATCAAATTTGGTGAAATCTAATTAAAGGTAAACTTGGCAAAGGTTCAGTTTAGTCAAATCAATTTCTAGTTCGAATCACCAACTCTTAATCCGTTACTTGTTTATTAATTGAATTAATTGGTTCAGATCTATTTCAGGTTCGGATCACAAAAACTTTAAACCCATATCTACTTAAAATGCTTGAGTTCAATTTAGGTAGTTGGATCAAATTAAATTTTATTAATCTAAAAATGACGTCTAAGAAAGGAATAATTTTTTAAAAAAATTACTAGATAATATCATATTACATCAAAAATTTCTACCTTTTTTCACCTTCGTCTTACCACTTCCTGGAAAATTTTATAGATCTTATTCCTCGAGTTCTTGTAAAGGAAAATCCCCCAACTTAGGAACATCCTCCACATGAAATTATCCAAAGTTTTAAACTTTTAAATGTCGTCTATATGATGTATCGATTACGTAAGGATTGATAAGGTCACGTACTGGGCATAGCCTGAGGCTAGTATTAAAGCTTTAATAAAATATTTTTCTATATTTACTAATATATATTGTTTACAGTGAATCAGAGTCACAACTTTTGAATAGTAAAAAATTATCAGCTTTTACTTTTAAACTAATTCAAAGACTACTATTAGAAGTTAACACCATTGCTAATAAGCTTACAATAGATCATTTCTCATCTAATCTAAGCCATCACAATGATTTTAAACCTAAGAATATTCTCTTTATATGTAATCTTTAAACCCACTTCACTTTTAATCCTCGAAGAGTTATTCTCATGCTTAATGGCTTATCCCAATTGGTTTGACAGCAATCTCTAGAAGGAGGTCTTAGGTTCAAACCATGAGATCTCTAATGAAGGGCCAAAATATGTATACAGTAAGATCCCATCGATTTATCTGATGTGTGGAGATAGGGAGTTTTTACACACTTCGGAGGACTAGTCGGGTGCGACGCTTGGACACCTCCGGACCTAAAAAAAAAAAAATGAATATTTGATAAACATGATCTTGACTTGTGAATGGTTCAATTTGATTGATATGATACTTAATTAACTCATTTATTATTTTTAGTGATACCTAATCAATAACTTTTTTAGTTCGAATTCCACCCATTGTCGCCCATAAATGATGAAACTATTCTTCATGCTGAAAATGCTGCAATAGATCAATATGAAAAGAATTTGGATTAGGTGGAAAAAAATTGACAACTAAGTAGTAAATATTTAGTGGAAAAATCATCAATAAATTTGGAACTAAAAAAATTGATTTTTTTTATGGCATTCAATAAAGAGACTTGAATTCATACTTTTCCAGACCATTTACTAGTTCTCACCCAATCGAAATTAGCCATAATATTATGATTTTATTTTTAAGCTCACTGTCATTAAGAGGGGTGGACCCATTTTTACTTGTTATATACTCCTTTAAAAAGCTTCTTTCTTTTCATATTCACTGATACCACCAATAATTAGGTAAATGTGGGCACTTGGTTCCCACTGCATGTGATGTTTCTGTGGTCCTCTCACATCCGTGGAGGCTTTCTGTAGTTTCTAAGGACCCAGTTGGTAGGACTAGGCCCATATGGCATGGTAAGTCATGAAATAATTGTATAAGATTGCCTCATTCGCAGGGCTGGCCCTGACTATAGGCGAAGTAGGCTGTCGCCTAAGGCCTCCAAATAAAAAGGCCCCCAAAGTCTATAAACTCCTTTGTTATATATTAAATAATTAATAATGCACATAAAAGTGTAAATCCATTGTTGTCCACTTTAGTTAGGGTGCTTCTCTTTCGTACGAGTGGCCTGGTGTCAAATCTCACTGTTTACATTAATAATTTAAAATATCAATAATTTTAATTAATAAAGAATCTTTTAAAATATATATATCATCTTTTAATGATAGTAATTATTATAATTCTCATTTTTATTGAGTTTAATGATAATAATGAAAATAATAATAATTTTAATTAATAAACAATCTTTTAAAATATACGTATCATCTAAATAGAGCGGCCTTCAAATCCCAACTAATTCCGTTTATGACTTTTAAGTTACTACAACTTGAAATCATTTGACTATTTTAACTATTTCGAATTTAAAATACTCAAAATTGAAAATTTATATAATTTTTCTACTCAATTTAAACTTAAAAAATTAAAATAATGATCGTAACAATCATAATAATAATTATTATAATTCTCATTTTATTGAGTTTAATAATAATAATGAAAATAACAATAATTTTAATTAATAACAAATATTTTAAAATATATGTATCATCTAAATAGAGCGAAAGAGAAACCTATATTGAGTTGGTAATTTTGAATTAAAAATAATTTAAAGCTTTTAAAATTTGAAAAGATGAAAAAATATAGCTTTATTCATCTGATCAATGTAGATTTTATTAGACGTAATATACAAGTATAAATCATTATAATTAAGAAATTTTTTAATTTTTTAAAAAATTTAGAAAAATTGAAAATTTAAAATAATAATAATATCTTCGTTTTGAATGAGAATTGGCATTACTGTTGGACTCGAATATAATAAAAGATGCAGTACGAAAAAAAATTAAAATGAATAATTGAAGTGCTAAATTATATAAAAAGAATGAATTGTTGTTTTCTAAACGCATGGATTGTTTATAGAATAATGTTGACTACACCCGTTACAATTACCTTTGCAGAAAGAAGTTTTTCAAAATTAAAACTGATAAAATCTTATCTTCAGTCTATAATGTTATAAGAAAGATTGAATGGATTAACTATATTATCTATAAAAAAAAACTGTTAAAAAAACTTGAATATACTAATTTAATTAATAATTTTGCATCTCAAGATCGAATAAATTTTAAATAATAGTTTGTTATAAATTTGATTATGATGTTTATTTAAATGTTTCACATTTTGTAAAAAAAATGTATAATTTTATTTTTTGTGAGTGTATAAAAGGCCTATTTTCCAGAGTTTGCCTAGGGCCCCTGAAATCTCAGGACCAGCCCTGCTCGTTCGAGGGGAGATTGTTAAGACAGTAAATGAGTGCTACATTGATTGTGAGGATAGAGATTTAGAAACTCATAAATAACTTGTGACACTCCACCTAATTGACTAGTTTTTTGGACTGGATACTTAGTCGTGATAGAAAATAGTCTTGATCTGACTAACACAACCAAGCCTCTAAGTCCGAGTCATGTTACTTGAGTCGACTCAAACTCAACCAATTTTTAAAACCTTGAAGATGACACGTATCATTATGGGAGAAGATATGCATCAATAATAGCTTCATCATTTTTTCATGTCCTTGGTTTGTAGTTCATAATCATTGTGCCTTCCACTGGGTATTTGACAATGAACAACAATCCGCATCCTAAATAATTCTCTAGCATTCAGCCTCCAGAGGGAACATGGGCGTGCACTTGGTGGTATTAGCCAAGCTGAAGCTTTTACTCATCAACCATGGAATAACGTCGTCTATCACCTTACTGGTGTGGCTCTTCCTGCTCAAGATCCCATTGTGTGGACGGATTTTGGGACTCTATGCAGAAGTTGCGGCCTCTTCGGTTCTCTTCTTTTTCCGGCTCGGTCAGATCTTCTTTGAAGACCAATCTAGACGCCATGGTCATAGGTGGGAGAGAGCACTTCGGGTCGTCCGGGGGAGGGCCGATGATGTCCGGCACCGGAGGTGCTTATTGACTGCACAATTGGATGAGTCCAGTCTACATGATGTATCCAATCTTGCTCTTTAGGTCCTTCTATGCTCTTCTTTCTCCTTCTCCAACTTGTGGCTATAATTCTACATCCGGCTTCTAAAATTAATAGCTACCCAATACTCAGTACTTATCCTTCATGCCCCTATTTTACATAATTCTTGTGCCCATTGTGGATGTAGTAGTGTTCCAAACACCAAAGATGGCAATGATCAATTAATACTTTAGTTTGAAATTTTGAAAGAATTTAGACGAGTCAAGTTAGGCTCAATTTGATATGATTTCAAAATTGAACAAGCAACAAGTGGTATCAGGTTTTTGTTAGTTGAAATACTTATTAGAATTACTTAATTTGATCGGGTCTCAATTTGAGTTTAAATTTTAAACTTTTTGTTGGGGGCAGTGAATGAGTTCTGTGAAAGAGAAGATTTAGAGACTTATAAAGGATTTGAGTCACTTAATCTAATGAAATAGTCTGCTAGACTGAATATTTAGTCATAATAAGTGGTATCAGAGCTATATCCTCAAACCAATGCACGTGAACTCAAGGGATCTTCTAGTCAGAAGAGATGGTCAGCGACATTTCATCTATCAAAGAGCCTTGTTTGAGGGAGATTGTTGGGACAACGAATAAATTTCATATTGGTTGTAAAGGAGAAAATTTAAAAACTTATAATGTATTTGGATTACTCCATCCAATAGATTAATCTTTTGGACTGAATACTCATTCCTACCCTCTTAAAATCTCAACAATTTCTAATATTTTATGTGGGAAAAATCTGATCATTTCCTGTCGTCACATCTTTCCTTATCTAAATTCTCTCAGTGCCGAGAGAGCTATTCACTGCCGATCATAATTCAGAAATTCGTTATATTTTACTCAAAACCCGGCCAATTCAATTGACTCAACAGGATACGAACATTTCATGTTTTTGAACCACACAACAATCAATTAGATAAATGCCTGACTTAGTTAAAAATTTAGATAACTCTTTTAAATAATGGTTGGTAATTTTCAGTCTATATTGAAGTAAAAAATTTCAATATTTTAAATTCAACAGAGAATATATTGTAAAAGAAATACAATTTAATTTATAAATAGAATTGTAGTGGGAAAGAGGGAAAAGGATATTTATGGGTTGATTTAATAACTTTTTAATAGATATCTGTCTCATATTACTACTCTCTACTATAATGGATTATAAATTTATATGCATTTAAGGCTATTATTAAAGTGACTCCTACTTCTTCTTTTTTAAATAGCAGAGAGAGTCTCTTTCCAACTGTACATAATTAACCTTATTTAATTTATAAATACAAAATTATCCTCTAAAATTTGTTTTTCGGAAATTTTGATATTCATCTAAAATCATTATATCAATGTGTATTTTGAGATTTATGAAACTTGAAAAAAAAAAAATTAACGAGTTTTAAAAATTAAAATATGTAATAAGGCATGATATATAGGAGAAATCCAATTGTTATTTTGACATAGATAACTTTCCAAAAAACGGTAAAAGGTATATCTAACCAGTAACTAATATTTTAGAGATCTAATAAAAAATTGTTTGGAGAATATACAGGTGTCATCGTGAAATATATACTTGTGGTTGCCTTAATAACTTAGCTATCTGTGCTATTAATATTTTATGTTATGTCGTCGTATGCTTATCACTTGTTAAAGTTTTCTTATATATAAACTGCTTAAACAAAATAGAGCTTTCTTATGAAACATGGTTACATTAGCAGATCCACTATCTTGAGCCCATCCAATCATAGTGGGGCCCACTCAACAATAGAAGACATGGTGGGATCAACAAAGATTGAAATTAGCGTTTTACAGTTGCTAATAATAAAGATGTAAAATTGGTAGGGATAGTCTAAGATCTCATGGTTCATCTCTTTGCTATTGTATGAAATTTATTGAACAATATAATTTTTAATTATTGAACTGAGTCAAGTGAAGAGTTTCAAGAAGAATTTTTTCAAAGCATAGCATGTGGCTTTTTTTCTTGTGAATTTGAGAAATATTTTTATGAATAACATCTTAAAAGTAGTTTAGAAAGATTGTGTTGATTTAATTTAGTTCCTCATGTTAGTGGTGCTTTCCGTCGTTGAATGGTCAACCTCGTGTGTATTGGGACTGTGATTTTTTTTTTTATTGGTTATTTTATTTTTCTTCTATATTTACGATTCACTTGTTATTAATATCAGGGATTGAAATATCAGGCCGATACGTATCATATCGGTCAATATATATCGGTTTTAGAGATGTGAATATCGGCCGATACGTATCGTATCAGCCGATATTCACAATATCGGCCTTGATATCGGCTGTATTATATCGGCTGATATCAAAATATCGACCGATATTTAAAAAAACGAGGAAGAAAGAGAAAAATATCGGCCGATATATTATATCGGCCGATATATCATATTGGCCGATATATCGACCTATACCGATTTTTAAACCCCTATTAATCATTAAAAAATCTTACTATTCATACATTTTGATGATTTAAGAGAGAAGTTGTGAAAAGTGAGCTTGTGTGTACGTATACAAAACACGTGGCAGATACTGTTGATAGTCGTAAGGCCGTGATTCAGTGTCGGTCGTTAGGGAAGCATTTCTGCAAATCACCATTATCTTTGAACATTGAAGTGACTCGTGTATTCCTGATTGAAACCATCGTGTTCCACCACTGATGGAAGTTTGAAAATATCCTCATATCTATTCCTAGTTGCCAACCACCATACTCAATTGCCATTGGGCAAAGCGTTTTTTTTTTAATTCTACTCTTTGTTCGGACTTCGGAGAGATTATTCAAATTATATATTTTTTGAAAATACATAGAGAATGATTAAAATATTAATTTTATAAAATTTGAGATGATGATTTTATACTTTAAAATTTAATTATTATAAAATTGTTGATATTTTATAACTCATTTATAATAAAAAAATCATTAAAAAAAGGGAGGTTTCTTTTAAATTATATCATTTGTAAAAAAAAAAACCTATCACATGATAAATTTATAATTCTCTCCTTAAAATTCACTTATTTTTTCACTGGACTTCAATACCTACCAATAATAACCGCCAATCATGTTAATAGGGATTAGTGGATTACCATTTGTTAATAATAATAGTCCCATTTATTCTGGTTCTGGCCAATGGTACCAACACAGCAACACTTGCTAGCTCTAATTCTAGGTCAACTCATTAAAATTAATGGTGATTAAATATGACATATTTAATTAATATAATAAAATATCCGAATTACAATAAAATAAGAGGTGATTATCTCACGTTTTATCTTCAAGTTAAAGCTTATATTAAGATACCATGACATTTTTTTTTTAATTTATAAAATTTAACATTGTGATACATATAAAGCACGTTCTCCTTAACCAATCATTTTTAATTATAAAAATAAAAAATTCTTCAAAATAATATAAATACTACCCGCTTTGTTGAGAAAAAAATCGTTACCAAACGGCGTCAAATCAAACGGGCACCAAATCTGGCCCCACCACGAGAAGGCAAACAAAATAACTTTGTGAGTGAAAACACAAAAGCCACGTGAGCTGTGATTTTTTTTTCGTTGCAACCCATCTGCAAAATTTTAGAAGTGACATGACAATCATATAATCCATTATGAATTTTTTTAAATAAATAAGATAAATGATTTTTAATGTTGATAATTATTTTTTTACAAATTTTAAATAATTATTGTCCAAGAGAACTTAAAGGGTTAAAAATTCTCCTCACTTCTCTTTATCTTAAAAAAAGTGAGGAGAGTTTACTTAATTTAATTTCTCCTCATCCAAATACAGACAGGACTTCCGATGACACTTGATAGAGGCTCTACATGAAATAAAGTCATTAACTTTTCCCACCCACTTAAAAGCAAACAGCAAATTGGATTATGGACAAACGAGGCTCACACCACCTCTGTTAGAATTTTCTTATCACAGAATAAGATACAGCACCTATTTTCCAAATAAAATAAATAATCCTTAAATTCTGGGAAGATGGACAAAAGAACTATAGTTTCTTCTCCCTAAAGAATAAATACAAGATCATCCATCTCTAACAAATAAACAATGGCAAATCACAGAAGATACACCAGCCGCAGTTGGATATTGGAGCACCACCATACCCTTTCTCCACAGGCATGATGTTGGAGATCGTCAACTCTCGAGACAAATCAATCTTACCTTTGCATGCTCATAGAATTTGCCAGTCTTCCTCATGCGGCTGGGGTTCGGAATCGGTCATTTTTCCAGCACATGCATCGACAGCATTGTCATCTTTGAGCTGATGAACTTGTTTTGGTAAATTGAGGGACTGAGCTACAGTGAACAGTGGTGCGCTATTTGACTGGTCTGCAAGATCCTGAGCTCGCTTACAGAAATCTTCAAAATCATCTGCAGAATGATTAAAATCCAACAAACACAAGTCAAACAACCAGTGATCTTTGCTTCGTAAGTTAAAAAGAAAAAAGAAACACGATACAATAAAGGAATTAAAAAAGGGTGGGAAGAAGCCATCTGACCTCTGTCTCTGCAATAAAATCCAATTCCCAAGGACGGATCAATTGCATTAAGCGCCATGCTTCGAACCACACTAAAAATTAATAATGGCATGAAAATGAGTAGAAGGATAATGAATGAGATTCATGGTGTCGCCAATCAAAAGTTCAATTTCGACTTGGTTGTCGGCACAGATCCAATGACCACATGCAAATTCTGCACAGCAAATGGCCAGCTCCACCTTGTAGATAACCTGGCCCAAAACTACCAATGCCAACTCCACTGAACTACTGGCCTTTAAGTACGTCCTTTTTATTTTTTGAATTGGTAACTAAAAGGCGTTCATGTCCAATATGGACCAATGTATTTAATCATCAATTATTGAACCATTAAAAACTTTTTTCACCCAAGAGGGTATTGGCACAGGGTGATTTACTTGGTGGACCCAACCAGATGCATGGCTTGGATGTGCCCCACCTGCACAAGCGGTTGGATGAAAATGGCGGTGTGTGATATTATCAAGTCTCTACTAGTCCTAGGTTATCATCTCTAACAATGTTTGAGAAAACTTAAAAATCAGAGCTCCCACCACACCTGCAGTGGTAGGATGAAGTGTCTGCCTCCAAATTATCCCTCCTAATATCAACCACCTGATCAAACACAAGAAGGTTAAAAGATATTGTTGAGACGGGCTTCAAACAGGGTACATATATGTCTACAAAGTAGTAAAACCAAAAAAAATAGTCAAATCAACGATATAAATTATAGTGGATCAAATATTGTAGAGCTACAGTTCTCGCTAAAAAAAACTATAATCACTTAAAAAAAGGAGGGTACTTTTGTCAACCCAAATTCATATACAAGTAAATCATTATCACATTGCAAAATTCCAAGTTGAACCCAGAACTTCCGTAGCTGTGACAGCGAATGCCTACCAAATTGCAACAGAGCTGGAGGCTCGTCATGAAACTGAGCATTTCTCTAAATGTCTTCTATACAATTTGTTCTTACCTTTAAGTTTTTTGTATAAAATAAATACACAACTATGATGATAACGATAGACAACAATGACGACGATGACTATATATACAATACATATACTAATCGTAGGCTTCGTTGGGGTTTACTTCAAATTTTATTTCCTGCTTTATCCAATCTTATAAGAAATGATTTTAACCTTTTCTTTCCCATAAGCAATTTGATTTTCTTCTCAGTTATTCTTGTTGGATGTCATGGCGCCAAGTTAGTCAATTTGTTTAATTGAATAAAAATGAATTACACCCATAAGGCATCGTGGAACATTTGTACAGCTACGGTAAAACAGATTTTTTTAAATAAATTATTGCACATGTTTGATTATGTAATATTTTCACATATATGATCGTGTTGTGTTTAAATAATGCATATTTGGGGATTGCACTCACTCTAAAGTCTTTCAGGAAAGCAGTGATTCTATGTTCATATCTATAGAACACCACATGGCAAAATGCATCATTTAAGATACTAGCTATCCATTTTTTTAAATGGTCCATGCATGAATAGATAAATGAAAAACAATTCTGGATATACTGTACTTGTTGAACTTCATGAGGATCCAAATAGAATGCATTGTCATCTTGCACACCAACAATATAAGTTGAGGCCCCAGGTTTCCCACCCAAGATGCCAAGGCTTTGAGGGAAGGTGAATGTTTCCGACAGCAAGGGGATATACCTGAGGAGGAAAATCAATAAATATGTGCTACCATGTCTTAAGAATAGCAATATAAGAACCATGCTCCACAAATACCAGATACGAGTCTTATAAATGAGGATGTAGAATGAATGATATGAAGAACATACTTTCAATACACACACACATACAATTGGTAACATTAGTTTAATTTTTTTTTAATTTCTTTCTGAAAGGTAACAAAATTCCATTAAAACATATAGAAAGGAAAAACAAGATGCTCCATGAATTCAGTAGAATACAGGGGAAAAACTGCCATCGATGGAACTAACACCAGCTTCTTCATTGCCCTCCTTGGGATATGTCTAATGGATAAACCTCCCGGTTGAATTAAGGCCTTGATTTCCTGAAACCAATCCAATAGGTGCCAAGGACATTGGCACCACTAGTCAAACAAATATCAGCAAAAGAGTCATCTTCAACTATAAGAATTGTGGGTTTTTTTTAGCCCTTCTCTATTAGTCTGGATCTTGCTTGTGAAAGAAAGGACCCTTGTAATGAGCATCAAAGATTTGGATGGAGAACAAAGGTGTGGATCTTGTTAATAACCATCTGGATCTTGCCATCAGTGACAAGGAGCTCTCTAAAGCATAACCAAGTTCCTGTCGACTGGAAGAGTAAATCACTTTAGCTTTTCAGGGAGAGATTATGTGCTCTCAGGTGGTCTCTCACATCGAGAGACATCAACAAAAATAGACAGTTCCCCCATTTAAATGGTGCTGTAAAAAGGAATTGTATGGCTAAGAAGGGCAAGCTTAGTGGAGGACCAGTGTTCTCTAGTTTGGCAATTCCTCTCTTTCTCTCTTCTCTTCTCAACACATCTCCTTCCAATTCCACACGCTTACCACCCCTCCTGCAAATATGGGTATTCCTCCACCACCACAGACAACCACCCCAATCATCATTACCTTGAGACAACTATACCCAATCAACATCTCTCCACCACTTAAAAAATAAAATTTCTCTCCTCTATGAAATGTCTACACAGTCTTGGAGGGTCAGCAGATGGTGGCATGCAGCTGTAGGGTGGAGAATTTTTTTCCCTTTTTTGGGATGAAATTTGTAGTATGAGGATTGGATATATCAGATGCATTTATGGTTGATGTTAGGCATGTCATATAGTGTTTGACTGTTGGCAATGGCTTGTGGCCCTTTTTTCTTTCTTTATTTGAGTATCTAGTTTGATATTTGGTGAAACTAAATGTGAAATTGATATGATACCACTTCTAGGGTGGAGTGTACATTGGAATATTTTAATGAGAAGTCCTTCATTTCCTCGTTGACTTAATTGCCCCTGGATATTTAACTTAGAAATCCCTCATTTTTCATTTCCCCTTGACTGCGCTCCTGAATAATATCATGCACCTTCTATTATTTTCCTCGAAAATCTGGTCTGGCCTTTTTTTCTTTCTTTATTTGAGTATCTAGTTTGATATTTGGTGAAACTGTAAAAAGGAATTTTTGCACTGATTTTCTGTTGATTTCACAGATTGATGTTGAAAATCCTTGTGTCGTAATGAGTCAAGATAGAAGCAGAGACTTTTTGCATTCAGGGAAAGACAGATAAATTCAAGGTAATTGTGATCATCTAAATAGCTATGTTCACTCTCTTTTTTTGATGACCAAAGGTGTCCCGATGTCTAGCCCGGCCTAGTCCTTCGGGGTATGTGCATGCCTCCTTACACACACATGCCGGGTTCAAGCAGTGGGACCTTACATGTACATATCCTAGGAAAGTGGCCCTTCATTGGAGTAACCAGGGATTGAACCAAAGACCTCAATCCTGAAGTCTTGTGTCTCAACCACTAGGCCAACCCCTTGGGGTTTAGCTGAAACAATATTTGACAACTCAATGTTGCAATACTAACTCAATTGCTACTTGCATGGCTGCAAATCAAATATGAATTCTTGATTGTCATCTCTTTTGCTTACATCAAATTCAACAACATTTTCTAATCATTCCAAAGCAGATGTTTCAAAAAATCATTCCAAAGCATAAGGAAACCAAATGGTTTTATTTTGGAGTGTTAAATGGACCCTGGAAGACCTTACAACGGTAGTGAGAAGTGAGAATCTCATTTCTTAGAAAAAAATGGTTCTTCAATCAATCCTATTACAGCTTGTAATCTACATCATTCTTCAATCAATCCTATTACTTCTTAGGGCCATAGTTCCACTTCCTAGATAAATCACTCGAGTGAATGGTTGATTCACATTGATGATAAAAGCTATGAATACTGGGACTCTTTTAGTGCTTGCACCATCCACTGCAGGATTGTGATAATCCATCATATATAGGCCCACTGTGCCACCATCAATTATGAACAGTAATGGTTTAGTGTTTAGAAGAAAAGAACCGATTTCAGTAAATTCCTCACCAGTCCACTTGTGCATCTAAACAACATTTTGGCTATTGTAAAGAAACAAATTTCTCAGTTAGAGAATCTCGCTTTTGACTCTCTAGAGCATCTCCACTTTTCATTTTTCCACATCCAAGAACACCCACGGTAAATATCTTACAAGGAACTAGGAGAGGGAAGACAAAAACCCATAGTGCAGTTGGTCAATTCTCATTGTTGCTATCGGAAGTGCTGTTGGTGAGACACATAGTGAGAGAGAGACATAGAGGCGGGGTGCATGTGCTCCTCCATTGTAAGGCAAGACATTATGTATTATGGGGTAAAAGAGACATGATCAATGATAAGGTTTGAGTGGAAAAATAGAATGAAAAAGCCGGTCATAAATAGATGAGACTGAAGCTTTGATTATGATCTCAAATGATCCTCTCTCTACAAGGCCTTATAGTCATTCCAAAATAACAAATTTTGTTAATAAAATCATAAGGTAGGAAACTCATCAAGATGTTAAATACAGAGAAAAAGGATTAAACGGGGAAGAAAAGACAAGAAACAGTCACATAGATGATATTTGAGACAACTGTGTACCTAGGATTGATTTTGTCAAGTCCAAGAACTAGCGGAACCAATAGAAGAATAGGTGCCCAAGAAGTTCCACCCTTGCAAAAATCAGAGCATAGTTTAGCAGCATGTTCAATATAGATAACGGGAGCTCCACCTCGCTCGCCATCTTCATCACCAGAAACAACGTACAGAGCCATGGGCAAGGACCTCCTGTCTTCCACATGGTTGGTCTGTTCCATCTCAGCACGAGCAAGAGTGCTCCACGAACAACAAACAGCATATGGACCAACCCATGAACCAGCAGCTAGGCCATAAGGTTTCCCAGCTTGCAGGAGCTTGTGTATAGAGAAAGCAGACTGCTCAGAATCACCAAATAGATGCAGAATCTCAATGTAATCTGGATCAAATGGCTGCATAATCAACAGGGGAGACCATCATGAGCAACCCTACAGAGCAAATTTAAGAATTCATCAACCCTATGTGATGATGTAGATCAGATTTTGTTTCTACCATCAAGATGTGAACTATCAATAACTCTAGTATCTAAACATATATACCATCCACTATGTGATTCTCACCTTTTCCACAGGCTTTCTCCAAGATCTCCCTAAATGATGAAAAAGCAACGCCTGAAAGCATATAACAGCAGTTAAATACCATTAAATGCCCAAAAAGGTAAGACTAATTACCAAGATTGCATTTTGCTCTCTGCCTTTGAATGCACTGTACGTTTCTGAATATTGGGTAATTCCAATATTCTATACTCCACTATTAGATAAGATCATGAAAACAGAGGAGAGGACTTGTCTCCATGCCCTAAACATGATTAACTAACACCTAGGTATGAATGAAATGAATCAAAAAGAAAAAAAAAAAGATCCCCAATCTAATGCTTTTCAAGAACACTCAAGAAGCACCATACTTGGGCAACAAGCATCTGACTGCTTCTAAGCATGCAGCCCCAACCGACGTCACTGGTGAAATTTGAATCACCAATAGGGTCAAAACCTGTGAATGAGTATGAACAAATGATGATTGTCAGGTGTTGCAAGTAGAAATCCAACATACTTAGGGTCCATTCAGTAGAGCTCTGAATTCCCCTGGAAATTGAGAATTTGTGGAATTCAGGGCCATACTTTGTTAAAAAATCTACAGAATTTCATTTCAACAGGGAAACTCCGGGCTTACCAAAACGGCCCTTAATCAATACAATAAATGGAATTGGATATAAAACTAACCTCTCCGATATGTTATCCAAATTCTTGATGAGAAATCGCGCAAAAAATCATCAAAATCATTTGCAGGAATTACACCATCGCAGGATTCTTCTGATGAAACTTTATAGCATACACCTAAAAGCCATTTTTCACTGGTTGAGCAAGAAACACCTGTCTTGCTCAACCCTAATAGGCGCTCCTGCAATCTCTTCATTGAAGCGCTTGTCAAAGCTCTCTTCACTGATCTCGTCCACCCATGAGTTCTAGTACTTGACTCTTTTTTCCCACAAGGAGATGACCCGGGGTAGGATTCAAAGATTGAGTAAGTGGATGTAAAGAAACTTGACCAAAATGGAGCTTTCAATGACTTGGTATTGCTAGTTTTCTGATCCAAACTAACAGAGTTTGGATCACTATTTGTCAAATCAGTTGAGCTTCCAACATGAAATTTTGATGCAGCAGCCCTCTCAGGCAGACCCTTCATTACCTACTCATGAATAATCATCCAATGACGAAATTGATTCATAATAAATCTGCAGTTCAGAGAACGGAAGGAAAAAAGGAAAAAATCCATGTAAATCACTATATAAAATGGCTACAGATACTCAGCAACAGAAAATGGAAATATATTCAAAACTTTCATGGAGATCCTAATACACACAAACAGTAATCGGAAACAAATTCCATAGAAAAGCTGGTTCAATTTTCATTTTCTTCTTTACATCAGACATGATAAAAATTGTAAGCAACAAATGCCTTATTCATTACAATTCTGGAACAATCAGATGTTTTCTTATTTTTATCAAATGTTTATAATTTGTGGCTGACTCTGAATGGGCCACAAAATGCCACTACAATTTTCATTGTTCTCAGTCATGCATGATGAAAATCAGTAAATTAAAATATCCCATTCATTATGTTAGCATCAGACGTTTTCTGGTTTCCATCAAATACTTGGGAGAAATTATTTGTTGTGTACTAGATCACTAACTTTTTTGTAGGGCTAATTTTAGAGAATGAGTTGGTTCGAAAGATCAACCATTTTATAGAAAGTGAGATACAGTTCAGCTTGAACAAATCATTCTTAGTATGGTTTTGAAGGCTTCAAAGTTCTGATTGTCTATAAGACTTGAGCTTAACCCAATGGTCAGTGTATCTTGAAATCGGTTCAAATTGAGTAAAAGTCCAATTCATGAGACAATAATGAAGGAGAAAAATGGTGTAAACATAGCCTAAAAAAATCAGTTATCCAATTCACTACAAACCAGTTCACTAATGGATAGTTTCTATAAATACATGTAATTCACAGATCATCACCTGTATTGACTAGGCCATAAAATAACACCTTAATTTTCATTCATTTTAATTATTTTGGATTAAAATTAAATATATTTAATTGAGAAATACCTTCTTCGTTATCTTACAACAACAATCAGATGATTTCTGACTTCAGCAACAATTTCATAACTTACATATCATAAGTTGAATCCGATTAGACCATGAAACGCTATACTACAGCAAAAAAGATATTCGATCGAGCACATAAATCAATCACATCACATCACATCAATAGATCCCTCAAATGATGAAACAAAGATACAACCGGTGGAATTTTTGTTGTTTTGCATAAATTAACATACAAAAAAACCATGTTAAACAGTTTTGGTTGGCAAGATTAGGAATTGAAGATTAGCACAAAGATATGAGGAGATTGGCACAAACCTAGATGCCAAAACACAGAAAAGGGGAGGACGGAAGCGAGGAAGGTACCTGGGCTTGGATCTTTGGCTTGATTTCTTGGAAAGATTAGGATTTTGGGAGGAAACCCTAGTGTAGAAGAAAGAAAACGTAAAGGAGAGGAAAAAGGTAAGAGAGAGAATACCAGGAGAAGACTGTTTGGAATGTGGAATCTGAGGTGGTGAATCGAGGATGGTGAAAGAAAATCAAAGGTAGGTGAAAAGGTAGAATCCGACAGATTTTAATGTCATTCAGGCATTGCGAAATTGCGAATTCGTTTCGTAGTAGAGTTTCGAAGACCTTTCACATGTTAGTCTGTTGCCACGTGGCAATACAGAATAGTTGTTCAGCTAATTTACTCACGTTATTAAATATGTAAAACTCTAAATGGAATATTTTAAATTTGTATAAAAATTAAGTTGTACTAGGATTAAAAAATAGATGGGTTTTTTCATTTGTTCAAACTTAATGTTCGGGTCCTTATATTGAGTGATAAAAGTTTAGATAATTGTAATTCTAATATTTTGAAATATTTCCTATACTTTTTATTTTGTTGTTGATGATAAGATGTAAAATTATTCATCTTAAATTGGATAATTAATCTTTTATGATGAAAATGGTTGATTAAGTTAAACTCAATTTATGTCAAGTTTAAACTTGATTCGCAAGTGAAAATCCAAATTCGATACTAAATTAATGGTTAAATATGAGTACAACAAGTTTGCTAGACCAAAGCATGAATCTTAATAAAGCTGAAAAAAAAAATTATATAAAATAACAAAACTTTATTTTCTAAGTGTGAATCATTATTTTTAAATTATTATATTGGATACTAGGCAAACTAAACAGTCTAATAAATAATCAATTCAAGGGAAATTCGACACATAAGTTATGCTTGTTGCTTTTTAAAAAAAAAAATAATTAGTAATTGATGGAATAGTAAAAATTCATTTGGATGGATTAAAAGACAATTGAATGGACTATATTTCGACTAAATTTCACATTAAAACTAAAACAGAGGCTTGATTTTTGATCAAAATCACCATCAGTTATTATGAAAAATAAAAATATCCATAAACTTTGATCATTAAGATCAAGTGACCCTCATATACTTTTTTAATATAAAATTTGGTTCACAAATAGATAATTTAATAAAGAGTGGTCATTTAGACACCCTACTTTTCTGTTAGGAGGCAACTTTTTTTAAAATTTAGAATGAAATTACCATTTTGTTCTTTCGATTTTGAAAAATCTTTCAATTGTCTGAATACACATCAGAAGGGCAAATGGTAATTTCACTCTAAATTTAAAAAAAAAATATTTCTCAATAGAAAAGTGAAGTGTCTAAATAACTATAATAAATTTCAATCCAACCGGACAGGTTTTATGTGTCTTCTAATCTGGCCAACTACAAATAAAGCTGAAAATTTACTCTGAAGCCACATTTTCTTAGGCTGGGTTCCATGTGCTTTTGGACTTTCAAGCCAGGTTTGACGACAAAGTTTAACTTGAAAAGTTATTCTAAATTTATAATCATAGTTTTAAATACTACAAAATTTTAACCATATATATTACTTAATCTTAATTTAATTAAAAATTAGTTCAAATTGATATAAGTTATCTAGTTTATAATAAAGTGATTTACAATAGATAATTTCTTACACATGTTTGTAATTTTAACTCCAGAAAAAATGGTTCAAAACAAGGAGGATTCAAACGTTTTGTTGGTGAAATCTCGTGTCCATGTATGTGTAAGGAGAAAAGAAATTTAAGTTATTCTCATATGTTCATAACATTATCATTATCATGAGAATTAAGTTAGCTTCTTAGAGCTTAAAGTGGAAAAATCTCTCGATATGGACTTTGAAACAAATATATGTTGAAATTCAATCAGTGTAAAGGACCAACTAGACTAACCTAATGAATAAATTAGGAATATAAGAAAAAAAAAAAAAAAACTACAATTGGAGGTGATAATATGATTGCATTTTAAGGTCAAAATTGAATAGAATGAGTAAATTAAAATTGACGTAATAAGAATTTTTTTAATCCAAAAACCTCTGAGAGAGCTACAAAAGTTAAAAAACCCCCTAAATGACACTAAGTCACTAACAACTCAAATTTTCTTGTGCTTCAGATCTCCATGGTAACAACAATGAATATGTTGTATTGACACAAATCCTGCAAATCAAAGGGCGGTTGACTTTTTTCTTTGGAATTTTTTTCTAAGCAAGGGATTGTAATTAGATTGTAATTGATTTTTTTCCTACCAGTGAAGTATATAAAACATTATTTATACATGTGTTAATGAGAAAGGTGATAAGCCATTATTCAAAAATCTTCATGTTGAACTGTTAGTAGGAGTAGAAACCTTTCACATAATTACTGGCCAATTCATGGATTATCTAAGAGTTAGGCTGAAAATTAATTTTTCAAAAGTGAAAAAAAGAAAAATTATAAGTCCAAAATTTCAACCTAAGAGTGCATGTGAAAAAGTCAAAAGTAGAACTTTAGTCTTACAAAGAGCTCTTGAGTTCAACCAAAGAGAATTTCCCATTTTCAAGTTTCATGGAGATTTTTTTTTTTTATTAACGTCTGAAAAAAAATCATCATAATATATATGTTGCGTATGTGGCTCAAATCCAATCATAAAATTGGATAAGACTCCAAATAAGGAAAGAGGCTGAATCATACTCTTAAAGAGTAGAAGGAAATCCTATTGGATTTAGGCAACAACTGTACACGAATCTGTTAATTCTTGGCAATGTCTTAATATATACATGGTGTATTCTTAGCAAGACTCCAATAACAGAGACGTGTCCTTATTAGCAAAGGACTCTCAATGTGGGAAGTTTATGTAATAGGCAATTGCTTAGTTAAAGTCAAGGGACCGACTGGCTGCCATCTATATATACTCAACAGATTTGACGAGTGCTTTGGACAGGACAAACACCACGACTGAGAGGATAGGACAGCAGATTCGGTTCTGCCATACAGAGAGGAGTGGGTCTGCATATCTTGTTCACAGGAGGAATAGCTTGCAGGGCAGGTTGAATACAACACCGTGTATAGCAGGTCAGCAAGACAGCAGAGGTAAGATCGGCAAGGTGCTGATCGTGAGTTGCTGGTTGGTGGAGACACTGTTTTTAGTTTGGGTACAAACTATTTGGATCTCTCTTGTAATTGTATCTCTTCTCTCAATAAAAGGATTCACGCTCCGTGGACGTAGGCCAAAGGTGGGCCGAACCACGTAAATTCTTTGGTGTTGTGCTTGTGTGATTTATTCCGACATTATTTTCGGGTGTATTTATTATTTCCGCTAATAAACGCTAACAATATATAGCTTGAAAATTTCATTGATTTACAAGTATTAGAACTTAGAATCCATATTTGTATAATACAAAGATGTTAATTACAGAAACAGGAAGGAAATTCTAACTGAAAATACATTAAAAATAGCTAATAAAAATTGGTTTGACCATAATTTGAGATATTTCCTTTTGATAAGATCACTGCTGATGGAAAACATATGCCCTGCCTTGTATTTGCAAACCTACAAAGGGCCATAGCCTGGAATGTTGCTTTGTCTTTCATTGCTTGCATGAGATGTGCCCTTACACTTCCTTCTTGTGCCTTTACAATGCAGTTTGTATTAGAGCATAAAACTTACCAAATTCAAATTAAGGATTCTAAATTTGAAAAGAAAAATTAAGTCAATTCATGGGCTTAGACCCAAACCGAGCTTGACCTAAATTTGTCATGATTGAACGGGCTCGAACATTTATTGACTCAAATTGGTCATAATTCAACTGGTGGGAGCATTTACATTTGACCTACCGGCCAGACTATGGCTTCTTTTTTATCCCTTTAATAAATGGGTCAGCTCGAGTTGTCAAGAAAAACCCAGAAAGCCCTGTTAGCTTTTTTGCTTGTCTGACTAACTATATGTAGTTTGTATATTTTATATATATTAAATTTTTATAAAGCCTAATGACCCTATGTCGACATATATATTTCTTACAAACAAGCTCCAATAGGTGGACCTAAAAATTGATGGGCTGTGGGCAGGCTTGGGCTTTAACTATTTCAAACAAGTGAGCTTGGACATTAGCCTAAAAGGTCTGATGGGCTTTCAGTGGGCTCAGGCTTTCGATGTTCATATGAGGAAAGAAAAGGACAGCCTGAACTCGGCCCACAAACAACTCTAGGAAAAACTGATTTAGATGTATTAATTGATTAGTCTATCAAATAGGGAGGAAATTTCTTAAATGTATAATTTATTTTAGAACAAGTCACAATAAATTTTAGAAATAAAAGCAAGTTTTCCTTTGCCATACACATTACATACCTTCATTGAAGTTATCAATGTTGCTATCTTCACCAGATTGTCTAGACTCTCCCTTTCTTGCTTTACAACCATCACAAGCTCAGTTAACAAAGAACTCATCTTCTCAGCCTTCTCAAAAAAAAAAAAAGAGATAAAAATATTACGCTACTGGAAAACTACCATATTGATTACGTACAAAAATAATGTTATTGGTGTTATATATTTATCTCGAAGTGGAATGGCTCATTGGTTGTGGTAAATCAATAAAAATATTATTGAGAATAAACATTAATGGGAATAAAAATATAAATAACTGTGAGAAATTGAACCTGAAAGAAAAATCTTGAGATGATCTCTTCCATTCCAGTCACGACCTCCATTGCCGTACAAAATGTTCTATAAACTGAAAATATATTTGCCTGCAACAAAAATGTCCATGAACAGTGGACATCTCAATGAGACACATACAACACTAACCTTTTCAAGGCCTGTGCACCTCAGGGATGTAAAAGACCCGTTTTGGGCCGGGCTACATGTGCCAAGCCCTAATAGAGTGGGTCTGGTACTTCTGCCTTTTGGGCTTTAGGACAAATTGCTATCCTAAGTGATGTCACATTGCAATTGATTAGATGGTCGAAAGAAATCATTGTCAAGATTATCAAATCCTTTAACTCATCTCCTGGAGACAGGGGTAAAAAAATCGGCCGGGCCGTTATCCCGGCCGATTTTTCATATCGGACGATATATCGTTTCGGCCGATATATCGGCCGAACTTTTTCTCTCTCCTCCCCGTTTTTTTTTTTTTTTTTTTTAAAAAAAAAAAAATCCAAAAAAATTACAGCAAATGCAGAAAATTATGAGCTTATTGAATATGTAATTTTTTCATAAAATATCGGACATTTACATCTTCTAATATATTTTTGAAGTTACGATAGTGGGAAATTATATAAATAGTAATAAAATAGTGAAAATTACAAAAAGAAATAAAATAAAAGGAAAAAATTGCATCCCTTTAAAAGAAGTTATTATACATTAAATAACATCAAATAAAAAAAGTTCATGTATTATTTTATAGGTTTTACCATTTTCTAACATTTATATATCATAGTCCATAGATAATAATGAAATAATTACAAAAAGAAATAAAATAAAAGGAAAAAATTGCATCCTTGTAAAAGAAGTTAGTATACATTATATAACAGCAAATAAAAAAATTTCATGTATTATTTTATAGGTTTTACCATTTTCTAACATTTATATATCATAGACCTAGATAATAATGAAATAATTACAAAAATAAAGAAAATAAAAGGAAAAAATTTCATCCCTGTAAAAGAAGTTAGTATACATTAAATAACAGCAAATAAAAAAATTTCATGTATTATTTTATAGGTTTTACCATTTTCTAACATTTATATGTCATAGTCCATAGATAATAATGAAATAATTACAAAAAGAAATAAAATAAAAGGAAAAAAATTTCATCCCTGTAAAAGAAGTTAGTATACATTAAATAACAACAAATAAAAAAATTTCATGTATTATTTTATAGGTTTTACCATTTACTAACATTTATATATCATAGTCCATAGATAATAATGAAATAATTAAAATAAGGAGTAAGTGAATGTAAAAAATGTTGCTGTAAATTTTAACATGTTAGTAACAGTAACTAAGAGCAAATGAAAAATGTTCATCTATTATTTTATAGGTATTATCATTTTCTAACTTTTTTTTTTCATTTATGCTATTTTATGTTGAAATAGTTAACAAAAATGAATAAATAAATGAAAAAAAATAGTAACTAACAAAGTACACAAAAACTAACTACAGATACATTAAGACCGAAAAAAAATTATAATACCTATATAAAGCTTTTATTACTACATATCTTATTTAACTTCAAGCATTTTTTAACTTCTTTTATGTTATTTTTGGCTAAAAAAATTAAAATAAAATACAGATAAATCGAAATAAATTACAAAACTTACAAGATCAGTAGATCTGTAAATGAAGAAACCTTTGAACGGTCTGGATCGTTCGGTTTCAAACAAATCCGGGTCGTTTAGAACTTACTTAAATCAAGTAATGAAGAGTGTAATTTTTTTGAAAGATAAATAGTAAAATCTGATTTTCTCTTTGAAAATAAGGTGTGAAATTTTAGATGTAGGTGAATGGTATTTATAGGAAAAAATTGGACCGGTTCGATTTTTTGGATTTAAAAAAAATAATAAAATATTCAGGCATGCCGGACCAGCCGAATCCTGCAGTCCGCTGTACACAGAGATGTGATGGGGAGAAATTGGTTGACAGGTGAGATCTCGTCCGAGATCTCGCCCGATATATCGGACATGAGATATCGTCCGATATATCGGCAAAATATCGCCGAACTTGAGTTGGGCCCAGGCCCGAGATTTACTGTTTTCAGGGGGAAAAAACGGCCGATTCGGCCCAGATTCGGCCCAGATTCGGCCGAGATTTGGACCGATATATCGGTCATCTCGGCCGATATTTATTATGAAAAAAAAAAAAAAAAATTAAAAAAAAAAAAACAAAAAACCGAATTTTTAAAATTCGGCCGATATGATGACCGATAATTCGGTCAAAAATTCGGACATATCGGCCGAATTTTTTTTTGTACTGCCGATACTATACGTATCGGCCGATATAATTCGGTGGTTGAAAAACCGAATTATATCGGCCGATACGCACAGTATCGGCCGATATTTTGACCCCTGCCTGGAGATGGTTGGATAAAAAAGGAAGAAAATTTACCCAAAGAGCATTAGTTCTATGAATGAGATGGGCTAGGCATGCGCACACCCAATCTGTTCATTTTCCCAAACTCAACCCAATTGCCATACCCAACAAACTGTGAAAATGAGTAGCTGGGCTTGGGCCGAATGACCGATAGTGCCGGCCGGGCTAGAGACCAATTAATTATTGAGCCAAAACCTGGTTCCAGAGTCCAGACCATGAGCTGATGTACTCAGTCAGCCCATAGTGATAGCCCAAGAAAGAAACTGCCCTCGAGTAAAAAAAAATTGGCCAAAATTAGCAAATTTAGTAAGAAATTTTCAGAATCGAGTAGGTATTGAAGTGCAACTTTCAGGGGTTTTCAGGGCTTGTCTAAATTACGACAAAATTGGGCCATATCAAAATTTTGGAATTTCAACGTAAAATAGATTAAGAAATTCTAAAGCCCAAAATGGGCCGAAATTGTAGAAATATCGGCAGAAATTTAAAACGTAATCTTGTCCTGTAAAATTTGAAACTGACCTTGGCACCACCAGCAAGAGGGAGCTTGACGCATGCAGACTGTAAGATGGTTGCTGATTTAGTAACAGCCTCTAAGTTCTTTTTGTCTATTCTTTCCCATTCATTGAGAAGTTGGATTTGGAAATTGAGAATCCGGCGTAGTTTCATCTCTGCTTTGAGCTTCTGCACCTGAATCTTCTTCTCCATCACTGAATTACGCAGTCTAAATGTCTCTAACCAAACACTGAATAACTTCTTCTGCAGTGTAGACATCCACCAGATAAAGTAAAATTCCAAGTTCAAGTACATTGTTATGATTTTATTGCAAACTGTTAAAGAACAATTTTACATAATTCCTTACAAAATGAGAACTCAGTGGGTTCAACTTGGGTCGGCCTAACTTGAACCTAGTGCAAGTTAGAATTTGATTTGGGTCGGCCTAACTTGAACCTAGTGCAAGAAAGCCAATATAGAATTTATATTATATATCATAAAACAATACCAACAAACCCATTTTGGGCTCGAGAAAGCCCAAGCCTGGATACCCAAGATGCATTTCATGTTTGCAATTGGGTTTAGGTTTCACAAGTACAAATTGGCCTACACTCGGGTTTGAACAAACTGGGCCAACTTGAATTCAAATCTAAGCCATTTAGTTACAAATTGGGCCTAAAGTTCAAGTTGGGCCAAAACCCAACCCACTAGATTTGCCAAGTTTCATGGGCATAGTATGGAAATATGGAATACTTCTCAAGTTCAATGTATCATAGGCAAATATTACAAAAAAATATATTAAAAAGTTCAAAAATGCGTTCGTTGATATTACCTCAGCTACAGATTTCCCAGCGGCCATTCCAGCCTCCATTCGAGCATTCACGAATCTCCATTGCAGCAGTCTCGTTTGCAGAATCCGAAACTGATCAATCGTCTCTTCTCTTGCCGACGGCATCTTCTTCTGCCGGAAAAACCTCAGCATCCCGCTCATACCGCCGGATCTCTGCTTCAATGCTCCAGCATTCAATGCATTCTCCGCCGGAGTTGGCTGGGGAGACCGGCCGGGAGAGAGCGCCCATGCCGAAGGAGAGCTGGTAGCGGATCTCACCTTCCTGGGCTTCACTCCCACCGTGTCGCCACCCTTTGAGACAATACCAGTGGTCCCATTCCGACGGATTGCTCGAGTGAAACTTTCTCGGTTCTCTTCGGGTCTTTTCAAGATTGGAATTGTAGGGGACTCGGATTTTCTGAACTGTTATTGGAGCTTCGGATTGCGATTCTCGTCATCTTTGTCATTGCCGGTCAGCACTTTGGACGTTGACCGGGAGCGGGTGATGGAGTTTCGGCTAGAATTGGGAGCCAATGGCTGACTTTCAGGCGCTGGAGCTCTGCAGGCGGTTGGAGCGCCGCTCCGGCTCCTTATAAGGCGAGGAGAGCGGGAGAAACCGGGACTAGGAATACGGCGACCATTATCCATTTTTTCCCGCGTAAAAGAAGAAGAGAGAAATGGTTTTGCATGGGAATTGGGAAAGAAAGAATTTGAGTGTAGAGTTTTTAAACTAAATGCATTTGATTTGAAAATCAGGAAAAGTGCCGTTGGGTTTGACTTTTTCAAATAGTCTTTGGTTGGTACATCCAATGTACTCATAGGACTGGCTATAATAACCAGTTTAAGGCCACCCATCATTCCATTAAAGAAATCTAAATTTCTTATATTAAATAGCCAAGGCAAGAATATCATTGTAATTGTCATTTTAATAGTTAGAAAATTGCACTAGAAAAAATTGATAATAAGAGAAACTAAGTTACATGGTCACCCCTTAAATAGTTATATTTGTTTAGAAAGATGTAAAGTCTGAAAAATCTCTCTTGAATTTATGATTAAATAGAAAATTTCTACTCTTAATGAATCTAAACCACTCTCCTTGAAAAATATTGTATAAAATATCCAATGCCCCTTTAAAGAACCACCTTTAAGTATTTAACAGATAATAGTATTTCAAGAACCAAACTTATAAATAGCAAATAAATAACAAATAATATCCAATAACTAATAAAAGTATAAATTAGAATCATTGGAAAGATCCCATTAAAATGAAGGCAATGGCAACACGTTCTATGATAAAAATACATTAAAATGTCTGTCTTCAGCCCATGAGAAAAGTAGTTCAGAAAATTTGGCAGCACGTATGGCACGTTGTTTCTTTCATGTAAAGTCACCATTAATATAGAAAGAAAGAAAGTAAGGAAGGAAGTGATAGGCAGGGGCTTAGACCAACTTTGACACATCATATGATCGATCAGATAGATTAGCCATTTAGATACTCGATTTCAAAATTTTATGTTAAATTATCATTTTATCTCTAAGTTTTGTATAGAGAAATCATGTTTTTTTTTCAAATAAAAGGTAAAATGGTAATTTTCACACAAAATTTTGAAATCGTGTGTCTCATAAAAGTCGAGTGTATAAATGACCACTCTTACTCTAATTGTAAAATTGAGACTCAAGAATAATGAGTGTTGGAATTCTTTTCATCGTTTCCTTCGGTATTTAAAGACTTTGTTGTATTCTGTTTAGTGTAGTCAATCAATTTCATATATCATTTTTATATAATATTAGATACCCATATGGCAAGATATATTAGGCCTACAATTTCGCAGGTTAGGCTGGGTTTAGGCCAATCAAGCTCAGAACAGTTTGTAATTAAAAAGCCCAGGTCCAAGCCTCAGCCCAAGTTAGTCTGGACCTGAACAATATAAATTTGTAAGATTTGATTCTTGTTTCAAACTCAAGAAAAACATATTTGGGTCTATCCAGACTTGAGTTTTTAACTCAAAATGGGCTTGTTTATATTTATTTAATAAATATAAATTAAGTATTACGTTTGTTTTATATTCAGCTGGTATTGGTTCATCTGTGTATGGTAGAGAAGCTTATAATATAGTAAATTTAGTAAGTGATGAAGTCATCTTACACTTGTTTTTACATAAACTTTTTTCAATTGTCTTATTCTTTTGTGGGATGTAAAAGTCTAACTATATTCAAATTTTAACTTAATATTTTAGATAAAAAATCAATCCAAATCCTAATTTATTTTAGTATTTTTTTAACGAACTCGAATTCAACCCGACACAGCTCACACCCATGTATACTAATATAGTCATCTAATGTTTTATCTACACATTCAAGTGGAGATCCATCATTAAAAATTTTAAATGGTCTCTAATCAACATTTTTTTTATCTAATTTAGTCAATAAATGGAGTTCCAATATTTAATGATCCCATATTTAATATCCTCCAATTTTTTGTGGGGCTAAATGGGTTTTATATACCCCACAAGTTGTCGGTAGAAAGTGACAAATTTAGTAATAATTTCCAAGATCAGAATTGGAGAAACAGAAGGCAATGAGTGACTGCATCAACTCTCTCAAAAGTCAAGTGCTCTATCATTTTCCGAAACTGAAAAATCAAATATTCATAAAGTATGATTATCATTGAATTAAAATAAACAGTAGAGTTTCTTAATCCATATTATGATTCAATATAAAAAATGCAAAGTATTAATCAATAATGGGTCCTAATTGATTTTCTCTGTCCTAGTCAATCTGATGATCAACAAGTTAAAGCTTTTGAGACATGAAGAAGCAGGGATTTAAATATCGGCCGATATGTATCGGTTTTTAATGCCTTTACATATCGGCCTCTATGATATGTATCGACTGATAGGCTGATATTAGTCATTTTAATTTAAAAATAATAATAATAAGAGAGAAATATATCGGCCGTTATTATTTTTTAAATTCCTAGCTATGTTGGTACCAGGGGTAAAAAAATCGGCCGGGCCGTTATCCCGGCCGATTTTTCATATCGGACGATATATCGTTTCGGCCGATATATCGGCCGAACTTTTTCTCTCTCCTCCCCGTTTTTTTTTTTTTTTTTTTAAAAAAAAAAAAAATCCAAAAAAATTACAGCAAATGCAGAAAATTATGAGCTTATTGAATATGTAATTTTTTCATAAAATATCGGACATTTACATCTTCTAATATATTTTTGAAGTTACGATAGTGGGAAATTATATAAATAGTAATAAAATAGTGAAAATTACAAAAAGAAATAAAATAAAAGGAAAAAATTGCATCCCTTTAAAAGAAGTTATTATACATTAAATAACATCAAATAAAAAAAGTTCATGTATTATTTTATAGGTTTTACCATTTTCTAACATTTATATATCATAGTCCATAGATAATAATGAAATAATTACAAAAAGAAATAAAATAAAAGGAAAAAATTGCATCCTTGTAAAAGAAGTTAGTATACATTATATAACAGCAAATAAAAAAATTTCATGTATTATTTTATAGGTTTTACCATTTTCTAACATTTATATATCATAGACCTAGATAATAATGAAATAATTACAAAAATAAAGAAAATAAAAGGAAAAAATTTCATCCCTGTAAAAGAAGTTAGTATACATTAAATAACAGCAAATAAAAAAATTTCATGTATTATTTTATAGGTTTTACCATTTTCTAACATTTATATGTCATAGTCCATAGATAATAATGAAATAATTACAAAAAGAAATAAAATAAAAGGAAAAAAATTTCATCCCTGTAAAAGAAGTTAGTATACATTAAATAACAACAAATAAAAAAATTTCATGTATTATTTTATAGGTTTTACCATTTACTAACATTTATATATCATAGTCCATAGATAATAATGAAATAATTAAAATAAGGAGTAAGTGAATGTAAAAAATGTTGCTGTAAATTTTAACATGTTAGTAACAGTAACTAAGAGCAAATGAAAAATGTTCATCTATTATTTTATAGGTATTATCATTTTCTAACTTTTTTTTTTCATTTATGCTATTTTATGTTGAAATAGTTAACAAAAATGAATAAATAAATGAAAAAAAATAGTAACTAACAAAGTACACAAAAACTAACTACAGATACATTAAGACCGAAAAAAAATTATAATACCTATATAAAGCTTTTATTACTACATATCTTATTTAACTTCAAGCATTTTTTAACTTCTTTTATGTTATTTTTGGCTAAAAAAATTAAAATAAAATACAGATAAATCGAAATAAATTACAAAACTTACAAGATCAGTAGATCTGTAAATGAAGAAACCTTTGAACGGTCTGGATCGTTCGGTTTCAAACAAATCCGGGTCGTTTAGAACTTACTTAAATCAAGTAATGAAGAGTGTAATTTTTTTTGAAAGATAAATAGTAAAATCTGATTTTCTCTTTGAAAATAAGGTGTGAAATTTTAGATGTAGGTGAATGGTATTTATAGGAAAAAATTGGACCGGTTCGATTTTTTGGATTTAAAAAAAATAATAAAATATTCAGGCATGCCGGACCAGCCGAATCCTGCAGTCCGCTGTACACAGAGATGTGATGGGGAGAAATTGGTTGACAGGTGAGATCTCGTCCGAGATCTCGCCCGATATATCGGACATGAGATATCGTCCGATATATCGGCAAAATATCGCCGAACTTGAGTTGGGCCCAGGCCCGAGATTTACTGTTTTCAGGGGGGAAAAACGGCCGATTCGGCCCAGATTCGGCCCAGATTCGGCCGAGATTTGGACCGATATATCGGTCATCTCGGCCGATATTTATTATGAAAAAAAAAAAAAATTTAAAAAAAAAAAAAACAAAAAACCGAATTTTTAAAATTCGGCCGATATGATGACCGATAATTCGGTCAAAAATTCGGACATATCGGCCGAATTTTTTTTTGTACTGCCGATACTATACGTATCGGCCGATATAATTCGGTGGTTGAAAAACCGAATTATATCGGCCGATACGCACAGTATCGGCCGATATTTTGACCCCTGGTTGGTACATGTAGGTGTGGCAGACTTGTAATCTGTTTGGATCGGCAGAAATATTGGAGGATTTTCTTTTCTTATAAAAATAGAATAAGATTTGAATACGAAAGTAGTAGAATTCAGTTGAAAATTTTGGCATTGATTAGGAAAGGAAATTTTCATAAATTAAATCACTTAATTAATTTGTTAGAAGATTCACATCACTTGATTAGGATGTTGGGCCTTTTGTTGGGCAGATAACTGTAATGGGTCTTTGGCCCGTGCTTCTGTTTAACATATTTCCTGTGTTTTACTTTACCAAAAAAGGAAAAGAAACAAAAACCTATCACGGCATGTCATCTTAATTGGGTTGGGCCAGATTGGCTCGTCCAAGCCCTGGCAACATCTAATCAAGACGAATATTTATTTTAATTCCAATATATGGGACTGAACTTCAATCCAACCTGGCCTACCAGTAAACAATTTGACCATGTCTTAGATTTTCCCAGCTTTACTGGGCCATGAATAGAAAGTTCTACAACTTTTGAACTCACAGTCGGCCCATTTAACTATTCGGTCAGAAGATCTGACCTGATCTAGCCAATGGGCTATTAGTAGACATCACAGATATTTGATATTCCACGTTAGAAGGTGGTGGATGTGAAATCTTATGGCGTTAGTGTACAGTCCAAAGTGGGATACAATAAAAATCTCAACCCTTGATTTTTTAAATTTTAGTCAATTCAATGGATAGATAATTATAGTTTGATTTTTTTAAATTTTAGTCAAAATCACTGGATAGATAATTATAGTTTGATATTCTATCTGATTGTGAGAATGAGTTCAATTTGGAATATAGAAGACAAGGTACACAATAGTTTGAATTGATCGTCGCAAGTGCAATTATAATTTAAAAACTAAGATTGAGATGACTGAATCGATATGATTTGAATTCAGCCAAAACTAATATGTCACTCTGACAGTGGTATTAATTCATATCCAACCATTTTCACCTTTTTTTTATTAATAATTTTCAGTCTAAGATGGATTAAATTAAGAAATGACCCATGTGGGCAGTTTGTCTGGGTGTATGGATGCAGGCCTGTTTTTTGATAAATTCAGATTATTAAAATATTTTTTATTTGATGCATGATATTTTTTTAATTGAACACCATAGGTTAAACTACTTATTTCATGATTTAAATTTTATTGTTAAAAAAAAAAAAAACTAGAATTGAGATAATATTTTAACTCTCTAAGTTGTTCAAGGTTGAGTTACAACTATTTATGAAAATTTTCAGTTCAATCGCAAAAAAATTCATCCATCTCCATCCAATTTCATGATGTTCTCATAGCCTGCCACGTGTCCAATACGACAATGTAATGCAAGACAATGGTGAACTGGTGGTGGTGGTGGAGGAGGCACTGCATTATTCGTCTTTAATTAAGCAAAGAACAATTCTAGCTAAAAGTCTCTTAAGTCTTATAAAAAAAAAAAGTAAAGAAAAAGGAAAATGCTAAAGCAGAGATTCCAAGAATTACTTGATTTGCCATCATCAACGAGCAAGACAAGCAAATTTTACTTTGGAATTATAAGTATAAATAAAAACATGCCCAATTGCCTAAGTACCATAAGAATAACTTTGAGTCCATATCACTCTCAAGTACTTTGCTGTCATCTCAAGTTCATAAGAAACAATAGATCTCCTCCGTCCATCATCTTTTAATTAATTTGAATTAAGATTTTATAGCTGTTCATTTTCAATATCTATTATAAAGGAGGGATACAACTGAGATGGGTTCAAGCTGGATTTTGGGTCAACCCAAGCATATATTTGAATTTTGTACTCTCTATATTCTAATTTAATTATTTTATATAGATTTTGAAATTGTCTAAAAATAGTTGTTTCATTTATATTGGAGTAGCATAAAGTGTGTTGAAATGGATGAAAATTATCTTTTAACTTAGATGGTTTAAAGTTAAATTCAAATTTCTTAAAAAATATAAATATATGAGACAATTAAAATAGAACGGAAGACATATTTGCAAAATCCAAAATCTAAAATTCATATGCAAATGATTGAGACTCTTTTTGAGCCTGAAATGGGTTTTTAATTTTTTATATTACTTAGAATATAAAATGCAAAACAATTTTTTTTCCAAGTACTTCTCTACGGGCTCGAGTTAGACCTCTACTAAAAACTGCAAATGAGATAAGATTTTAGCTTAACCTATTTATCCGTTGTTGTACGTGAGTCCAATAAGTATTTGAGTATGCCTTATATCATTGTCGATGTATATAAGTCAGTAATTTTTCTAACAAATATTTAATAGATACATAAACATATATTATAGGGATGACACTTGTGTGGGTTAGACCAAGTTTTACCAGACCAAGTCCAACCCACGTGCATGACCTAACTCGACTTTGATCATGTCCTAGCCCAACCCCAGTATATCTCAACAACCCAACCTAATTCGACTCTATCAATCATATTAGCTCTTTTTTTAAAACCAACCCATATTTAACCCGGGTTTATCCTTCCACAACATGCTCCAACTCTAAAATAAAAAATGCCTAACCTAGCCCTAATGTTTTTTCAGTCCAGTTCATGTTTATGTCCTTGAGAAGTAGACTATTAATTAGGCCTACTCACCAATATATTAATATATTAGTGCTTTAGGGGTCCATCATTTCATTAATTTGTTAAGATCTTTAAACTTAACGGAAATAATCATAGACTTAGGCATGTGGCCTACTAAATAGAATAAAGATAGATTTATTAGAAAGGTGTTATTTTGAATATGTAGCCTAAAACCACCATTGATTGAATCAATCAATTTATATTTTTCAGCTCTCCAAAATGTAATTAGTTTAAGTTATTTTTCAATCTTTAAATAATCTAATTAAGATTATTTTGGTTAGTCTCTTACTCACACAAAGAAGTTTTTAATAGATCCACCATCATCTTATTTGATAGATCATGTATAAGTGTATCTACCCATTTTACGCAGATGATCATCTTTTTATATTTAATATGATGGTTCAAGAAAATAAAATAGAATATTCATTTAGATAGTTGTACGTCAAGTTAAGCAATTAGACACGCCTCAGTTGAGTCAGCCTGTATCCCATGGTCCAACTCTCCTTTTTCCATTTCTCGACTTGCAGAAACCCAAAATTCAAACTCATGATCTGTGCATATGATCTGATCTCAAAGTTTGCTAATCTCAACAATCTGTCAATCATTAAAAATATATATTACACGTACCAATCTTGGAAAATAAGGTGATTATCAAGGAAGGTACATGAGTTAAATTCAATCACATTCCAACAACAAGCGCTTAACAATGTAATCATATGACATTACTTAAGGTCTCCAGTTTCCCAATGAGGATGCAAAAAGACTTGTGACCTAAATGTAAGGAGATAATATATGATATTAAAACTTATAATTAAAGCAAAGCACTAGATTGAGTCAACCAACAGAAGGAATGCTCCAATAAACATCATCAATTAGTAAAATCAAGATTAGTATATAAATATTTTGAATTTCTTAAACCAAAATAAATTGCACATTCAAATTTGGAATCTTTTCTAATTCCCACATCATAACTTTTATTTAAAAAAAACATAATTTATGTTATCAAAAATCAACAACTAATATGTAGACCAATCTCAAACTATTAAAATAAATATGAACTTTTAAATACTAAAAAAAAAAGAACACTCTTAAATTGATCCATATGATAGCTGTTGGATGCCACCATAATTTTGATAAATTTTTAATATATAAGTATCATTTACGTTTTATCATAAATATTTTTATCAAATTGACAATATTATAAAAAGAACATGTTTATTATAAAAAGGGGTTAATACTTAACTTACTAAACAACATAACTTAAATTAGAAGTCCTTGTTTGAAGGATGATTTTAAATTTATTTAGATAATATCAATACTTTAATTTTGTAAAATTTTAATTAATTTTAAATTGGATAACTTTTAAATATTGTGTGAACTCCTTTTTTCCTCAATTAAAAATTTAAAACTAAAATACTAAAAATTAGGGACTAGGGCAGTCTTAAACGACCTCCACCAACAATTAAGAAGGAACCACAAGACTTTGACTTTCCAAAAGAGGTGACCTGTAAGTTCTAATCCAGCGATGTAGATACGAATGCGGTTCATTTATGGCACATCAAACAGATATTAAAAAATTCCGGTGTTTTAATAAATTTTGTTTAACACTAGTTTTATATAATGATAAAAATAATTTATTATAAGAATTATCATATTATTAAAATTGAGATCCAGTAAATTATATTAGCTCTTGAATTTTAAAATTGAATATAAATTATTAGATAAATATTTTGATCTGTCATAATCAAATTAAAAAAGAGAAAGAAAATGAATTTATATTAAAAAATAATAATTTTAATAACTTAAAATGATATAAAATAGATCCTATGGAAGACCCTTTATGCCGAGTATAAAACGCCCCTAATGTTGTTAAATGATCTGGAGAGGAATAAACAAATCAGATCTCATATTTTATCATCGACAAAAGTTGGTAACAGTGAGCTATTAATCAATTTTATATTAATAACTCACAATTATTATAATTAAAGTTGACTAAATAGAGTTTTTTTCTATGGGACGCACCCAGAAGTCTAAAACTATTTACCTATTAAGCAAGTTGTAAAAGTGGAGGCAATAATAACGAAAGATCAAAGGTGGCATTTGTCAACACGTTTTATGAAGTGCTTTTGTTAGAATTTATTTTAATTACATTGATTAATTGTTCTCTCACTTTTTGAGATGGATTTGTGGCCATCACTCTTTTAAATTAATAATAAAAGAAGTTAAAAATGTTATTTCTAATGGATTATATATTTAAATAAAGAAATTTGTAACAAATTTATTATCACCTCTTTTAATGACTTATATCTAGATATGTAGTGCAATGACACCACCGGACCAATTGACATTTAGTTTATTTTAAAACTTTAATTCATTTTTAAGAATTATGTGGAACAATTAAAAATTTGATTAACAATCGCCTTCCATCTTCCATTAGGAAGACTCAGCCAATCTCTTTATTTTTCTCACAATAAAAATCAATCAACCAATGAGAAAGAAGAGGCAGCAAATTAAAAGGTTTAAAAAGGATTGCTTAGAGAATGAAAGAGCCGTTGCTTACGCATTTAAGCGCGGTTATGCCACTTGCAAAGTTGGAATACTTTAGTTGGTCAAATTGTTGCTGAAAGATGCCTTTCTGTGGCTAAAAAACAAGAGCAGTAGCAGATGGCAGGTCGGCAACGTGGGTACGAATGAAATTTTGTTTTGCCATCTGCCAACTTGTCAACCCACATCCATTCACGAGTCACGAGTCACGAGTCGTGACTAGAAGATAGAATCGTACATTTGAATTTCCATTTATAAATTTAAAAGAAATGGTTTAAATCAGGTTCATTATATAATAATATAAATAGTTAGAAAATTTAGTTAATTTTACATTTGAATCCATTTTAAATAAAGAAATTATGATCATTAAAAGACTCTAATACAACCACCTATAAAAACTATGTAGAGTCCAATTTAGATATATTATAATGAATGGTGGTCCAATTTAAATTTATTCAATAATTGGGTTACTTTTAGATTGTGAGTTTAGAACCCACACTGGTCAGGTGATTCAACTCAAATTTAATCCGATTTATAATATGGACAAACCTATCAATTCAACTTATATTTAATGTAGAAGAAAAAAGTTTTAAGTTTAATTGGGTTTGTCACTTCGATTTGAATTTATTTAACTTGATTATCCAATGGTCAAATGAAGAGGAAGTAGATTAATGGTAGATGCAATGGAGCATAGTACATGATAAGATCAATGTGTTACAATTGATCTAATGGTGAAGAGGCAAAAGGAGACAGAGATCAACATTCTGACACAAGAAATCGACAAATCTAAATGATTTGAACAACTTAAACCACGATATAGTACAGATGAAGATAGATCTGAGGCAAAAATCCTGATGAAATAGACATAAGATCTCAACCATTGCCGTGACAAATATTTTCAATGGTCAGATTGCCCAAACTGAGCCACAAACAGATAATTAGTGGCTAATGGCTATAGTGGTGGCGGCAATGTTGATGAACAAAGCAACAAAACCATGATAATTTGGTGTTGAGAACAAAAATCCAAACCAACGGTGGGGCAACACTAATAACATAAACTATGAACAATCTCTTAAACAATTAACTAGACAACTTCTTGAATCATGAACAATGCAGTAAACAAACATGGACAATGGTTACAGTCCGGCATGCCAAACCAGAGCTGAGAAGACGGGGAAAGACAGAGGACATAGACTGAATGAGCAACTGTGATACCCCTCCCTCCCCTAGAGTCCCACATCGGTGGGAAACAAAAGGGAGGGTGGGTTTATATTAAGCCATCCATGTATAACTTAGTGTGAGGCCTTTCAGTTCAGTGAGGTGGTGGAAACAAAATCTTGAGGGGGTGGACCCTAGAGAGGACAATATCATGTTGTGTGTTATGAGCTGCGTACTCTGATACCATGTGAGGCTTTTTGGGCTGGGCCCGGTGGGCCTAGGGCCCAAATACAAAATGATGCGGGTTCGAGCTTGTGTGCGAGGCCCAAAAGCAGACAATATCACACTGAATCAAGCCCTAAGCCTTGTGTGTTCGGGTCAGGTCGTTACAGCAACGATTACAAATGTTGGAATAAGTGGTGGTGGAGACACAAGATGATCGACTCTATCATCCAGAGACACAACAATGAAGCAACCAAGACAGAAATTGAGTGGAAAACTGAAGGGCTAGAAAACAGGGACAGAAATGGATTGGTGGTGACAAGAAACAGAACCCAAACTTTGTGTTGGGCAGATCTGAGTGAGGGCTTGAATCGAGCAGTCACAGAGAAAAGGATTCCACATTCGCACTAGACAGACACTGGGATTGGATCATGAGATGGGTTCAAAAGGTTTTCGAAAAAAAAAAAAAATTGTATCATTTAATTATTTAAAAATATATATAAATTACTTTTACTTGTCAAAAGGACTCTTGTTTCCAATATGTGTGCTACACATTCCAGGCAATTCAAACCAAGGATTAAAGCATATAAGATGCCATCGCAAGTGGTGGATTCCACATTCGCACGATGATCATAATTGGCTGATAAAAAGTTTTGGAATTGACGCGTATAGACTGAAAGTCATGTATATGCTCTGCATGAACAACAAAAATGACCCGTTCAAAATATCGTCTACCACAATCCCACTTAAGCCAACACCTGTAGTCATTGACTTGACTGAAATTTTAGACCACTAAAAGAAAGTTCCTGTAAAGTGGTGTTCTTATATAAATATTATGTAATAATAGCTATATAAGGCATATCTTAGCTCTAATCAGATATTCTTTATCTATTAAATCAATCTGCTTCATGTAAATCAAATTTTTTGCTAATTTGAATTTAATTCGAATTTGGTCGATTATTAATCTAACCTTTATTTTTAAAAGCACCTTATTCAAATAAAGAAATTTCTAATTAATCTACTATTTAAATTTATATAAGCTATATAAGAAAATAATACAAGTAAGTCGCTATAAGAAATCAAGTTACTTAGCCATTTCTTTCTCTCTTCCGTTAACCTTTTAAGTGGTCGTTTTGGTTTCCGCAACTTAAATGACACGACTTAGGCATGTATAACGCTTCTTCTCTCCGACGCTTTAACGGAATAAGAAAGCGCCACGTGGCACTAGAACGGTGTCATAGACAGCTAAACTTGTGTGGGGCCGCAGTGCCATGACTTCCGGGGATGTGCCCAAGAATAAAAACAAGCAAGAGTCCGGACAAAACGGTTGAAATCTTAAAAAAAAAAAATTTAAATGATATTTTATATTTATCGAATGTGAAATTATTTTATCAAATATATTACAGAGAAATATTGAAAGAACTACACCAGATAAAAAAGTTTATAAGCCTGAAACAAAGAAAACTTCAGTCGTTCGAACACAATCTGGCAAAGAAATTGGTCAACTTTTGAAATTTGTGATCAAAATTTTTATTTTATTTTTTATGACAAAGAAATCTAAAATCCGCATTTTTTTAGAACATAGAAGCCTTGATAAAATAAATATGACAGTCTTTAAATTATGAATATATTTCAATGTTTTGAAAACTAATTATTTGCTATAACAATTTAGTTTAATTAGGTTCCTTTGAACTATGAGGTTAGTATAATATTAAAAATAATATAATACATCAAAGATAGAAAATAGAAAATAAAATAAACAAAAATGTTAATATTTTTTGGACAAATAGATAAGTAACAATAAAATAGATTAGTAATAATAAAAGAGTAATGTAATAAATTCTTAAATTTATACCTTTGAATTAAATGATATTAAATTTAAAATGGTCCGGCTAAAAGTCATGTTATTTTATGTTGTACAAGCATCTATATCTCTGACTTAATTCAAAAACGGGAGAAACCAAATTGTGGCAAATGCCACAGACGATCCTGGCTTGTTTTAGTCTCCTAACTATTTTTGGAGGGGACTATTTCGGAGATTCTCCACTGGAGAGAAGTGCACCGCGCTTTCCTTTTCTAGTCTCTGCCCCTTTTTCCCCTTCCTACTGCTCGAAATCCAACCACATTTTTTTTCTCCAGCGCCTTTTCTTTTCCTTCTGCTGGAGAAAGATCAAATCCGTTCGACTCTGTTCATCTTTCTTGTGATCAGAGCACAAAGTTGATCTTCTTTTAAAGATTTCATCGATTTTTTAGCACTTGACTTTGTATTTTCGTTTTCGCTTGTGGATTTTTGATGCGCGGCAAGTGAAAATGGCAGAGATATCCCGGAGGAAGCTAGAGTTGGGGTTTTGGCAGAGCGCCTTGTTCTTCGGTCTTCTTCTTTTTACCATTAAATCGGTCAGCGGCGTGGGGGAGCAGCAGCAGCAGAAAAAGAGTTTCAGGAATGCGTATGCAGCTATGATGTATATGGGTACTCCGCGGGACTACGAATACTACGTGGCCCTGCGCGTGATGCTGAGATCGCTGGCGAAGCTCAAAGTCGAGGCAGATCTCGTTGTTATCGCTTCTGTAGATGTTCCTCTTCGCTGGATTCATGCTCTGTAAGTCCAAATTCCAAACCCCCCTTTCTCTCTCTCTCTACGAATGCTATTTTTGAATAATCCACATAGATGCCAGCAGTGCATCACAACCGTTAGCTCATCCGATAATTTAAAAATTCTTCTGATTGAATGGTTAGATTACCCGATCTTTGCCCTGCAATATAGGTTCCGGATTTAGATCTTGTAGTTTGAGTCACCGGTTGGTGTAAGAATAGTAGTCATGCTAGCGCGGGTTATGGAAATACTTAAATATGAGTTTTATAATTATTACGTAATTGATATTTCAGTTTATTTAAGGAGACCGATTTTTTTTTTTTTTCGGATAATAATATTCTGAAAGTTTTGGCCTTATCGAAATACTGGTTTATTTTTCAAAAGTATCAAATATTTTTATTTCAGTTGACCTCTGAGCTGATTAGCTGAAAGTCTTCTAGAGTTTGGGTCTGGACTCAGATTTTAATCTGACCGTCCATTTGGGTGGGACCACTGAGCAATAAACGCCAAAAAATTTAGTTGAAAATTGGTCAATTTTGATTATCCAGTGCCATCTTAGATGCATTGTATTTTTTAATTTAATAAAAATGATGTTATTATCAAAATATTTGTCCTATTTTTTAAATATAATTTATTTAAATTACATTTTCCAATACTCAGTATACTCATTTTAATTACATTTACTACCCTTCTAAATCTCATCTGATGTATATAAATAATCTCATGTTGCTATATATGTATGATAACAGTTGAAATTAGTTGTTTACTTACTAAGGATATGAATAGTTCATTGAATGAGACCATTGAATTATTTTAATTCTTGATTTTTTATCTTCTCGGTTGGCAAAATCAAAACTTAGTAAGTTGGAGTAAAAGCTATCAAAATTAGGAATACGAAAATAGCTGGCATTATGTATAGTTTGGTGGCTCTTTAAATATGCTGTGATCGTGAGCTGTTTGTTGATCTGTATGTTGACCTGTCATCTCTCAAATTGCCTAACCAAGTTCAGAGAAGCTGACTTTGATTGTTGTTTACTTTAAATAAGAAAATCCCATTTTTATATTTAGTATTGCTAAATTATTTCGTCACTTCTCCTATCTAAAATTCTCAGCCAAGTGAGTCCTTAGACACCCTCCTTGTCACAATTTGTATTTTTTTTTTACCTTACACTTGTAGTTTTGTCACAGCGTCACTCAGATTAGTCTGGGCGGCGGCCAGTAGGAATTTAGCATTTGGCAATTTCTGAAGTGACCAATTCTTATATTTCAAATTTCAAATTCTTTAGAGCTGTGTCTATTTCAATATAACGTGTCAAATGGTATGCTATGGTCGAGGTCTTTGAGACCTGGAACCTAATTTTGAAATGGGTCTCTCGTTCAAATATTATTGAAGGTGATTTTAACTTAGATTATTTAAATATATAGTATTTATTTATTTTTAAATTAAAATTGTTTATTTATTAAATTAAAAATATACATGTATTTATCTTTTTTATTTTTATTTTATAAAATTATTGGAGACACCAAATAATCTATTTTCTATTTGAAAATTCAACACTCCAATTTCCAACCCTTCTTACATTTAGGAGAAGAGTAGACGATAGCCAGTTGTCACATGTTCCCTACGCGTAGTCGTGGCTTGGAAAACGCTAATCTTCCGACATGAGAAATTTTCAGGAAATTCCATATACATACGGCCCACAAGTAAATGGTCTCAGAAATTCTATTTTTTGAAATTCACTCATCTTATTTTCATGGTTTAAAATCATAGAAATAAATGTTTTGAAAAATAAATTTTCAATTTAAATAGATTTGTAAATACTTTTGCGATAGATGGATCTTAAAGAAAAACTCGTCAATCCATGCTCAAGTATCCTAGGCTATATTTGGATGAAGTGTAAATTTTGTAGGGGTGGATAAACAATTTTGAATATCCTGCTTCAAAAGGGTTTTTAAAAATGAGAGTAGAAGGGTAAGCAATGGTAAAATTGAGATTTTTTATTCTTACTATTTAGTTTACAAACAAGGGTAATGAGGGGTAACACCTCATTCCCCTTATTTACACCTCATCCAAAGTTATCAACGAATGGGGTTTTGATGCGAGTGAGCAACCTTAAGATCAGTTTTATAGAAGATTTAAGATATATAAGAAAATAGTTCTCACTTCAGATAGTTTTAGGTCATAAAAATATGTTTAACATTTAAAATATATTTTTGTTCTTGCTTTTTCAACCTGAAATTTGGATATCTGCTAGCACTTTTAGAAGATAATATTGGTCCGTGACTTTACACTGGATGATTGAAATCACCTTGTAGGTGATATACATTGAGGACAATCACATACATTTTCAGGCCAATGAACCTTCCAAAGTAAACGCGTGGCTGAAAAGTTGCGGCCAACTTGCCGCAACCTTAATCTATTTATGAAAAAAAGGAAGTTTGATTTTCTGCTAGGAAAGACCCAAAATGAGGATCTTTTACATAGATAACGACTATAAAAATGTAGGACTTTTGTGGCACATGTTAGTGGCTACTGGTCTCACCAACGAGGGCATCTACGATTTTAATGAAAGTTGAAGTGTATGGCACGTTGATGGGGCCACTGATCTCACCACAAGCTTCAGGAGTTGCTTGTCGATTAAGAAATTAGTTTAATAAAATATGCTTTGTTGTGATTAAGGTCATCTGAAAGGCACTGTGGAAATTTAGTGCTTGTTGGGTTGTAAAACTTTAACATTTATGTTGTCTGTGCCACAAATATTATTTTTATTAAAAACAAATGAGAAGTTGTCTTGCCAAATATAGAAAACCTTCTTCTTTTCCTGATTAAATTTTCTGACCTCCTCCAACGAGAAATTGATCTCTATGTAAAAGAGGGAACGGTCTTATTTTTGTGTTCTCAGCAAAGTGCTCCTGTTCTACAGCTAAAGAGGGGAAGGTCTTATTTTTTTTTTTTATCTCAGTTTTCCTTCAGTTGGAAAATGACAGTCAATCTTTCAGACAATGTATAAATGATCTCCATTGGAAGTGTTCAAAATCCAATTTGTTGCAGTGATTGTGATTTTCTTTTATCTTGTAATTTAGAGGAGGGTTTGTGTTTTTTTGTTTTGGCTCATGTCTTTCTTGTCTCCCCTTTTAAATTAATGAAGTTATCCTTAAAAAAAAAGGGGGCATAAAAGCTGTGAAATTGTTGGTGTGAAGGTTATTTTTGTTTTATATGGAATCATATCAATGGCAATATGGTATTGTTGACCATCCACACACAAATTGTACTGGTTGCATCTTATTATTCACACAATGTATATAGAATTTTCACTTAATTTTTTTGGTGGGGACAGGAAACACGAAGATGGCGCCAAGGTGGTAATGGTGAAGAATGTGGAGAACCCATACAAGCGGCAAGCCAACTTTGACAAGAGATTCAAGCTGACACTGAACAAGCTCTATGCATGGAGCCTGGTTGACTACGACCGCATAGTCATGCTTGACTCTGATAACCTCTTCCTGCACAACACTGATGAGCTCTTCCAATGCGGCCAGTTCTGTGCTGTCTTCATCAACCCATGTATTTTTCATACCGGCCTGTTTGTCTTGCAGGTATTTTCTCATGGTTAAATGTTTTAATTCTCATTGTATCTCTACCCATCACCATCACTAAATCCACTTTTCCCATATGTTTGGGTCTCCAAATTACAAATGGAGATGGCAGGGAATTTAACAACATGCCTCGCATGCAAAGTGGCACTCTGCTGACTGTGCCACACACCCCTTTCATTCTAGACTATTGACTAATAAAATAGAAGTATAGTGATTCAAGCACTCCTTTATACTGATTAAATGCATATGCTAAGAAAGTATAGGAGTCATCTGTTCAATAAAAAATAGGGGTGCCATGATCAGTACCCTAAAAGGACTGCATATGTCATGGTTATGTTCCAAACTTTAATTCTACTCTTGACTACATGCATCTATATTTAACTCTTTTTGTAGCTCAATATATTAAAATAAAAGAAAAAACTAGCATATGACACAGTTCTCATCTACTTCTCTTGGAGTGTAGCCGTCATTGGAGGTATTCAAGAACATGCTTCATGAAGTGGAGACCAAACGATCTAATCCTGATGGTGCTGACCAGGGTTTTCTCACCGGCTATTTTTCAGACTTGCTTGACCAGCCATTGTTTCATCCCACCCTCAATGGAACCAAGCTCAATGGCAACTACCGCCTCCCATTAGGTTACCAGATGGATGCGTCCTATTACTGTAAGTTTTTTTATTTTCCATATTAAACCTTTCTGTAATCTTTTACCCCAAGCTTGAAATTTCAGAATTCGTTAACCTCTTCCATGAAGTGGTGATTAATATTGTATAGAAATCTGACTCATGTACAACAGTGTTAGCCGAACTCAGGATGTTTACATTTCAAGTTTCCCAACCACTGTGATAAAATAAAAGCACTTAAACAGCCATTTAATATCTTTGAATTTTGAGTTGGAATGTACATGTTCTATCCATATTCCTTAGTTATGTTCATTCTTTTTATGCAGATCTGAAGCTGAGGTGGAGCATACCCTGTGGGCCCAACAGTGTAATCACTTTCCCAAGTGCACCATGGTTGAAGCCATGGTATTGGTGGTCATGGCCTGTTTTACCATTGGGCCTTTCATGGCATGAACAACGACGAAATACCATCGGGTGAGAGCCTGATCCTGTTTGCAAATGTCTGATTTTAATTAAGCATTATCAATAACAAATTGGACTAAAGATGGAAGATAGGTGCATTTGGATGTATCCTAAATCTTTGTCTGAATACTGCTGAATTGATCTTTGGTGAGTCCAAACAATCAAAGCCTCGTGCAATCAGAGAAATCCTCAGTTTTTACGATTCCAGAAGAGAAAAGCATGCTTCCTTGTGTTGTTGGAATTTAGGGGGGTATATTTAGATGCTTTTTTATCTTCACCTGAATCTTTGATTTCCTGGATTTCTCAAATTCCAAGAGAAATCCATCATTTGAAGTCAACTCCATCTATTTCATTTTATCAAATCATCTAGCCTAGAAAAATCTCAGATTCCAGGAATTTCTCATATCCCACAAGTTATCATTAGTGAAAGGCTGTCTGCTTATCCAAGTGCCTCCATCTTGGGTGTTCAAGAGTATAGATAGGTTTAAAATTTGATAGAACTGATGGTTGTCTCTCTTACGTGTTTGAGGTGGCTTGGAAATAAAAAACTGTGTCAAATGAATCTATCTTCTTTGCACCTAAAATGCCACCAGTATTGCTACTCAAGGCTATTGATATTGTTATAGGTCATTTTGCTTTGAAGTAATCAAAGCGGTTGCAATCTCAGTTTGATACTTTAATCCAAAGCTGAAGACATGGATTTGAATGAAGATGTTATTTTTCAGAAAGAACTGATCAAGTCCAACTGGTTGGAATATAATTGTAGTCTAACCAATGGAGTGGAGATCTTTTATCAACACTATGAGTGTGTTGAATGGATTGCATAAAGAAGGGCCTTTGGAAGCCCTTCTTTGGGTATTTGGGTCATTTTATTATTTTACAATCTATCATGCTATTGAGAGCATCTCTGAAGTACTGATTTCATTTCATTTCTCTGTTATTGCTCGGGCTGAAAAATTGTTTTCTGGTACAGATATGGTGCTGAGATCCCTGTGGTGTTGATCCAGTCAATAATGTACCTGGTGATCATGGTAATTACTCGGTTGGCAAGGCCCAACCTGACCAAGCTGTGTTACCGGCATCCAGAGAAGAACACGACCTGTGCACAAGCTGCAATTAAAATGGCGGCTTTCTGGTCCATCTTAGCTGCTTACTTGGTCCCTTTCTTCCTCATCCCTCGAACCGTGCACCCAGTTCTTGGCTGGTCACTCTACTTACTTGGTTCATCATCTCTCTCATCAATTGTTATCAACACCTTTCTGCTGCCACCTCTCGCCATCCTCATGCCCTGGCTTGGGATTTTGGGTGCTCTTTCTGTCATGGCTTTCCCTTGGTATCCAGATGGGTTAATTCGGGCCTTATCAGTGTTCGGCTATGCATTCTGCTGTGCACCATTCTTGTGGTCATCACTGCAGAAAGTGTTGGCTTCTCTACATGTTTCAATCGAGCGGGAGGCTCTGTTTCCGAGATTGGGAGAATCACTTCTACCACCTGAATTCAACAAATTTTACTGACATAGACAAGCTCTATACTGAACAAGAAGAAGCTAAGGTTGGCTCCTCACCCTCATCATTATACATGATTTTGGTTTGATTGCTTGGGGCTTCCAACAGATGATGTATGTATGCTCCCGAATACTCGTTACATTGTACACTACAATACTGGAAAAAAAATCCAGATTAGGATGGGATCGATTAGATGTTTGTTCCGAGAAATTGGAATGTTACTAAACTTTGTGAATGTTTTCATAATCATTCAATTGGTTGGACATGTGCATTGAATTTATGTAAGTAGAATCCTTTCTTATAGAAACAGAGTAGAATCCGATCCCATCCCCAACTCGATGAATGTATGGATCATTTTGCCCGTGATGTAGAAGCAAACCGAGCCAACTTGTATTCCTGCAAAGCAAACAGTATATTGACTTTATCAGCTCTTTTAATACTGTAAATGTCTTTACGATTTAGCATTATCATTTTATCTACTTCCTATACATACAGAAAATAAAGAGGGTATATTTATCATCGATGGATAGGATGATGAATTAGGAAGATTTGAATTATATACACCCTGTGGGTTATGATCTTAAATTCAAGATAATGATCGGAGAAATCAATGTAGATCTCCATCAGACTGAAGAAATGGTTGTGGTGAATGCCTTGACCAGATCTCCATTGGAAGAGAATGAAATAGCATTATAATTATTATTTGATCTTGTGCTTTTTTGGGAGTCCATGGTCTTAATGGAGTTTCAATTCTGTGATTGATTCGGAAATAAGGTCCATCATACCAAAAATTGGTTGTGAATTTCAATCGGTCTAATTCTGAACAGAAGATCAGTACTTAGCAGATGATTCTATTTGGGTTCTGAATTACAAAGTCCACCTCGCATTGTAGCTCATCAAAATTAAGGTTAAAAATGTCAGCCGATTCATATTGGGTTTTTGAATCTCGATATATATCTGTCGATATTTATAAATATCTTTTTTTCAAAAAAAAAAAAAAACTTCATATTTCACACATGTAAAATATATATTTTGTAAAATGAAATATTTCTGAAAAAAGGTCAAAAGTGATTTTTTTTCTTTCATAATTATGTCTAATGGTGTTGTCTTACAATTTGGTGTGGTATTCAATGCTCTCTATATCCACTTTAGACTTTTCTTTTGAGAGTTTCATCATCATCACCTTACAGTTTTTAAAGTTACATGGCAAACACCTGCCAATGATACTATAGTACTATTTTTATGTTCACCATCCTTACTTTTGAACTTTGATCTCAGTGAAATTTGGTAAAGTGTTAATTAGTTTAATTAGTGCGATATACTATTAGGCACCTTGTCTCAATGTGTATGGCTCTAATCAGACTTAATTATCTTAATACTTTTTTTTTTTTTTTATCTTGGGTAGTCTTCATCCTACATTAAAGATTGAGACTAAACCTCACAAATTGACTAAATCAACAATAAGTTCTGTAGGAAAAGAGTTAAACCTAAAATTTGTGGTCTAATCTTACAAACTTAAACCAATTAAACAATCTATGTAGGTCCATCATCACAAATGTTTAAAAAAAATTGAGGTAGTTGTTTCTTTCTAAAAAAGATTGATTATTTGTCATGAATTGGGCCAGACTTATGATGCTTAGGTGGGATTCAATAGATAACTAAATTATAAAGGGTACTAATAAAACTCCTACTTCAATCACTGCATCTCTGCGAGATAAATTATGATAACAAACAATTTTAAAACTTAAAAGTAGATAATTTAAAATGATAAAATCTGAGCTTGCTTGCAACATGTCAGACTTTTGAAGGCTAAAGCTTGAACCTACTTGTTTGAATATATTAAAAATTTAACCATTCACAGTTATAAATAATGATCTATAAGTGAATTAAATTTTAACTCAAATTATTATTTCTAATCATTTGATTTTAGTAGTCAATATCATAATTTGATCTTAAAAAATACCAATGATATTTGGTGATATAGACCACTAAGATGAAATTGCTAAAAATAATTTTTAACTTAAATTTAACCCTTTTATAGTTCATCAAATGTTGTAGCAATCTAAAATGCTAGTTAAATGGGTTGAAAAATCCAACGAATTTCACAATTAATCCGAACTTTCACCAAACCAATCAAATCCCTGTATATGCTGAAATCCATTGAATTGTCATGAGTTTGAAGGCATGGCCTGAATAATGTGGTTGGAGGTGAAAGAGTGGAGCCTCCAAAGTCCAAGCCACAGTTCACAATTGTCGGCATTTTTTGTCAATAGGCGATCGTGGACACAATAATTACTGGACCGAAAACTCCGGCGATAATTACATCTCCCCAAATTCCATCTGAACCTCTCCGTCGCCTGTCGGGACTTCTGGACCTACTCCTTCACACTTTCACAGTGACTTAAAATCGGATTGAGTATTCACCATTTATACTTTACACATGAAAGTGATTGGTGCAAACACTTTTACTTTAGTTCTAATAAAAATAAATGAAATATTTATTTTGTTTAAAAAAAAAATTAATTTTTTTCTCTTCTCATGTATTTGAAAAAAATGAATATTTCATCTAATTTTGATGCACCCAAAATAAAAGTGTTAATGTATTAATCAATTTCCATACTTTATAGAGTAATTGATGCAATGTTACTGCAGCATTGTCAGGTGTTACTGGTATACACAAATCGGTAGCTTCACTTTCACTTCCACTTCCTTCTTAGAGTAAATATAGATAGAAATAGTTGAGGGGTTGAGTGGTGGTCAATTTTTTTTTTTTTTATCTCAGATAGTGTACAAGTTCTTTGTTCAATTTTTATTCTATGTCAATGGGTCACAATTTGTATTGGGAGGTTTATTATATATGTTCTTAAAATTAGTTGGTTGAAACGTCTGAATTAAAAAAAAAAGATAGAAATAGCTTCAAAATACTTTGAAAAAAAAATGAAAAACTGACTAAATGTAAATGAATTGATATACAAGTTTAAAATTTATTTCTCAACTTAACTTATATAAAATAAAGTTAAATAGACTTGAGTTGTTAGTGTTTTAAATTTCCAATAACATCAGTTGATTGAAATGAAGTCATTAATTATATTATATTAAAAAAAACTCTCTCTAATGAAATATGATATGACTATCTACACATATTTAAATATAAAATCACATGACTCGTATATAAGTAATTTTTTAAGGGTAATAATTTTCACACTAGCAACTTTGATAATTGCACACCATAATAAAATGAAATCTCATTATTACCATTTTTCTTTCTCTCTTCGAAAGCAAGTTACACATTAAATAATAAAGGGTAATAATAAAATTTCCTTTTGTTATGATCTACAACTATCAAAGTTGCTAGTGTAAAAATTATTATTATTATTTTTTTAAGGTGAGACTAGTGCTTTTCCAATTTACTCTTGTAACTTTTTTTTTTTTTTCTCAAAGTAATAATGAAATAATTTGTGAAATAATGATCCTAAGTAGGGTGGGACTATGGGAGTGGGATGCAAGGCGACAGAGGACAATACTCATTTGTCAGCATTACCTTGTCGCCTACTCAACAAGTGGCCTTCTTTCCATTTTCCAATTTCCAATTTCCAATTTCCTCCTCCATTTTCAACGTTCCAAAAGGATATCCAATCCAATCCATTCCATTCATTCACCTCTGCTAAACGCCATGCTTCTGTTTCTTTTCCTTAGCTCTTTCGTATTTACTTGTAGGTGACCGTTGGAGCTGAATTTAACCTATTCGGCTTGACTGAGCTCAGCTGCTTAAGTTCGGCTCCACCACTTGAATTCTTAGGTATGGGCAAAAGTTCGCTTAATTAGTGAGCCACATGAGCCATTGAACAATGCTCTTGTTAAGTAATTCAAGATCTACTAATTCAAAGCTCACAACGAATAATTTCTCTAAACATCCCACCCTAAATACTAATGACTTTTGCTCTAACTTTAGTGGGTTACAGATACGATTCAGGTTCTTTTTAAACAAAGGTGGTTGCCTTTCTTCCCTAATCCTGCATCTCTCTCTTTCTCCATGTGTAACAGCAGTTCTGTATAGTATTTTTGTGTAAAATTTCAACTTAGACCAACTTTATTAATAGTTTGAATCAGTTAAAACAGTGTAATTTGAGTTCAAGATAAACAAAGTCGTATGTTATGGAGATTAAAATAGCACAAGGCAAAAATCATGTGAAAACATTGTTGATGAGAGACTTCATTTTTTATGAAACTCTTACTTTACTTTGTTTTAGTTTAAATGGTAAAAATATTCTTTTAAATGATAATTCTTTTTTTACTAAAACTTAAGTATCAAAGAGATTTTTTTTTTTTTTCATTTATATAAAATAAAGTATAAAAATATGCCCACATTGATTCAATTCAAACACGTCAAATAATAAATGTGCAAATGTAAATTTTCATTTTCAAAAAGGTTTCAAGAGTTTGGCAAGTTAGAAAAGAGAGTAAAAGTTTACAATCTTTAATTGAAATGCTATTTTTTAGAAAAAAAAACATTATATTTTTTTATAGATAGAAATATCATGCTATTGATGACTTAGATGATGATAAAAATATCTTAATATATCAATATGAAAACTCTTTCATTGTTTGATTTTTTTTTCTATCTTTTGAATATGTATTGGAATTTTAATATATTTTTGTTAGAGTGTTCAAAAAGATCCGTAGAGTTATTCTAGCCCTTGATTTTTAAATAATTTTTTATCTATCAAGATAAACCCACTAATAAAAATGCATTGAATAAATATAAAAATAATTGAAATTAAATTTAACAAAATAATAATTATAAAAATTTAGATTTATAATTTTTGTCTTCAAGCATGAAAAATGCCTAAATAATTTTGCTCAATTTTATTATTCAAGAAAAATAATATCTCAATTAAAGGCCATATTATTAAAAACTTTGAGCCCATCACAAAATCCTAAAATATTTGTAGCATGGGAAATACTTGCAATAGTTTAATTTGAAAAGGATATTTTTTAGTAAAGAGTGAGAGAGTTTGACAGTGATGTATGCCTAAAGTAGTTCTCGTGCCATGAAATGGTGGGCCCTGGTCCTCACTACCAATGAGATTCCATTGACTAATCAATTTTCCAATTTTTATTAGCTTACATTAAGCCAAGCCAAGCCAAGCCAAATCACTCCAATTCCTGACAGAAGGAAAATCTTGACCGTTAGGCCTCATTTTTAATTCTCTCTCTCTCTCTCTCTCTCATCTTCATCTTCGCCTGTCTCTCTTACTCTTATTTATTTACTGAATCTTTGTATGGTCCTCTAAGATCCCAAGAAAAATCATTCCTTCTGCATTCTTTTTCTATCAAAAGAGCCCACAACATTCCTCTCTTCATTTACTCCCAAAACATTCTTTCATTGCATGGCCCATCTCAAGAACTTCATTTTCTATTTCATTCTCACATTTTTATTGCATGCCCATTCATCATTTCTCACTGCAATTGCTGATACCCTCAATTCAAATGCAACCAAGCACCACCATAAGTGGGTCGGACCCGTCGGTCGTCGCGTAATCACGGTCGATTCTAATGGGCTCGGTGACTTTCAGACCGTTCAAGCCGCCGTAAAAGCCATCCCCAACAACAACAGAGAGAATGTCATTATACAGATCAATGCTGGCTACTATGTGTCAGTTCATCTCCTTCTTTACAATATAAACATCTTTTTCTCCATTTGAATGCATAATAATATGAAATTAGGTGAATTGGGTAATCGAGTCTGATTGAAAATTGTGAATATTGGCAGAGAGAAGGTGGTGGTTCCTGCAACAAAGCCATACATTACATTTCAAGGAGCAGGAAAAGATGTTACGGTGATCGAATGGCACGACCAGGCATGCGATCGAGGGCCGGACGGCCAACAGCTACGCACCTATCATACGGCTTCTGTTACTATTTTTGCTAATTATTTCACTGCTAGAAATATAAGTTTCAAGGTGAGAATTTCTTTTTTCAACTTGTTTTCCGCATCGTGCCGGAGCTAACAATCTGTGAAAAATCAATATCGTCTGAGATGGCGAAGACCTTATTCGCAATTGAGAGTTTGTTCATCCAGGAATCGGTAATCAGATGCTATTCATATATATTTACATTTTAATCCATCATCAAATAATCTTATTATCTTGATAAGATGTTAATTGCACGTGAAAGTGTTTTTTTTTTTTTTTATGTTTTTACTATACTTTTTTTTTTACTATTTTGGATTGCCAATGGCAAACCCAAGTATGAGAGGTTATGGGTTTCTGTTGGATGTGGAGAAAATGTGGTTTTGCCTGGTGAATCACCCTTTTGATAATTGTCTTCTTTTTCCTAGTCTATTCTCACTTAATAATTTATTATAAGAAGATATGGGTTGAATATGAAGTTACCCGTCCATCATGGAATATGGGTATTTAGAGATGATGGTTTGGGTGGAATTTTTAGTAAAAGAGATTCTCATGGATGCAGAACACAGCTCCGGCACCAATGCCCGGCGTGGAAGGGAAGCAAGCGGTAGCTTTCCGCATCTCCGGGGACAAGGCATTCTTTGCAGGTTGCGGTTTTTATGGTGCACAGGACACTCTCTGTGACGATGCCGGTCGCCATTACTTCAAGGAATGCTACATCGAAGGGTCAATCGATTTCATCTTTGGAAATGGAAGATCAATGTACAAAGTACGTATCACTTAAAAAAATGTTAATTGTCATCATTACTATTATAGCTATAATGACATTCTCTTTTATAATTTTTAGTAATTTCTTTTGAAACCTTAACGATTTTTAATGTTCTTATAACATTATACTAACATCACAGTTCATAATAATTTCACCAACGGGTAAGTTTACAGACTGAATCATAATAAAAATGATTCAATCAAAGTGATCAAAGTTTTATCCAAGGTTGGATACCCAACTGATTACCTCTTGTCTTAAAAGTGAGAGGTCGCTAGTTCGAGTCCTATCAGCGTAAACTAGAGATATCTTGTGTGGATGTCGAACGTTCTCCTGAGAAGTTTAGAGGGATCCTTGCCTCGTAGTTCTCCTCCGTTATAAAAAAAAAAAAAGTGAATAAAATTTTAATTTTTAAAACATTAGCTGTAATTATAAAAGTTGCATATATAGAGAATGACTATATACAAAACAATTTTGTCAAATGTGAATCTCAAATAATGGGAAAAAAATTATATGAATAATAATGATATTTGAAAAAGCTAAGTGGTGGGATGCCTAATAAGGAAAAGAAAGAACCAATAAACAAAACTAGAAAAGAAGTATGTGAATCACTGACCCAAATCCTAGAAATAATCCAAAATTGAAAGATCTTAAACTGTCTTAGAAGCTTTTCCAATGTCTTTTGTCTTGGTTTGCTGCTTGGTTTTTTGATGTTTTGAACAACAGCCAAACAGGCCTTGATAGCCTCCTCACATTGGAAAATGAGGACCAAACATTGGGAAAAATGTTGTGTAGAAACTAGATAATCAAGAACTTTAGACATTGGATATGGGTACAAAACTTTTTCCTTTAAAAAATTAAGGCCACTAACCTGCATTTTGTACTATTCATCTGTTTTATATTCCTTTTTATGAAAAAAATAGATGTGCCCCTGTTGGTGTCAAGATTTATAAGAAATGATGCAGATTTGGAAATTTGTGATGGTCCTTTAACTTTAGACTCTAAAAGGTAACATAAAGTTCTTTGATGGTTACAAAAGATGCTCAGATCCTTACATAGAAAAAATATTATTTTATAGGACACCAATTCTCTCACATGCATTTTGGGGTAATCGGACACACGGATTTTACTATACTGTCTATTTTACCTTTGGAATCGACTTGTCGAAACCTTTGCTGTAAGTAATTCGAAGGTTTCGACGAGCCAATTCGAAGGACAAAATGGATAATACAGTAAAATTCGTGTCGGATTACATAAATACCTATGAAGAATCGCTATCTTATTTTCTATTATAATATATACATGTAAAATAAGTTTTAATAAACTATATATTTAATAAAAAACCTTTTTTAATTGTATCACATCTCATTTAATAAACCCTTAGCTAAATATTTAAAATAATATATGCAGATGATCATCAAAAGTATCTGCAGGATGCCATTATCCAATGTGCTTATTTAAAATTATTGAGCCCATAAACCGATTCTGCAGAATTAAGGCTGCATGATTTTGTAAACATGGGCCAATGGAATGTGTATTTTGGATTTTTTTAACCTGACAGGTCAATATTCGAGTTTGGATAAGTGACTGACTCACTTTAATTTAATTTAATATTGAACTGTAGCTCTAAGCATGTTTCTGACTCACTTTAAAAAAGTGCACGACCTTTTATCTCAACTCACTTTTTTTATTTTTACTTTTTTACTCATCATTGTTATCATTATTGTATAAAAATAATTATCCTTAATAATGGATTTGACCACATTGATAAATTGGTTAAACAGGATTGTCAGATTCACTCGATCGCGACCAAGTTCGGATCTATTGCAGCTCAGGATAGGCAATCGCCAGATGAGAGGACGGGCTTTGCCTTCTTGAACTGTCGGGTCACGGGTACGGGTCGGCTATATGTGGGTCGAGCAATGGGGCAATACTCGAGGATCGTTTTCTCCTACACCTACTTCGATGATGTGATCGCCCACGGCGGATGGGACGACTGGGACCATGTCAGCAACAAGAACAAGTAAGCTCATACTTCAAATCCAAACCATCCATCTAGTGGGTCCCACTTGTTCGTACTCATCGGGGACTTCCCCTGGCAGATTATGACAAATTTTTACTCAGCTCAATTTCAACTTTAGAATCCACTAATATTAAGGTTGGATTTGGGTTGATCCACACGCTAGATTAGATGGGCTCAGATCAGGTCAGAACATGCTAATATCATGCCCAACATAACCTGATGTGACCCAGTATTTTTATTTAAGAGGGTTATATTTTCAATCCATTTAATTAATTGGGTCAAATTCTATCGAGTTGGATCAATATCCATTGAGTTGAGTTGTGACTCAACTTTCCTTCCATAGATGATTCAATTTGTCAGAGGGCCACCTAGCACTGGCCATCTGTCCACAAAAGGGCCCAAACTAATGCAGTTTAAGTTTTAAATATTGTCAAAAACTGATAGTTCGGTCTCGCAAGGAAAGGGCTGAAATTTTTGGGCCCAAACTCTTCGGGCCCATGTATTTTTTATTTTTAAGAAAAAAACCTAATAACCAAATTCACCTAAGGCTGGCTGACCTTTATTTACTAAACCCTAATATTTACTAATTTTCTCATTTTAGTAGAGGCCCAAACCAAAAAATAGTAACCGAAATCTTAGATTTTAGTCGATATTTGAAATTGAAAATGCGAAGAAGCAATTGGCCAACTCTAAGGGGTTAGCTTGGAGGTCAAAATCCGCTTCATTTGCAGAATGTTTTGGGATCAAATCACCTTCAATATAAAAAGGATCACTCTCCATATTCCTATACTTGGCAGGTTCACTCATAGTTTGGATGTGGTTGCAGGACGGTGTTTTTCGGGGTGTATAGGTGTTGGGGACCGGGAGCAGCAGCAGTACGTGGTGTTTCTTGGGCCCGAGAGCTCGATTACGAGACTGCACATCGCTTCCTTGCCAAGAGTTTCGTCAATGGAAGACATTGGATCAGTCCTTTAGATGCTTAATCTCCTCGTCGCAACCTCTCTTCATTCATTTCATTCTTTTCATGTATTCTAAATTCAATGATTTTGTGAAAATTTTCTTCAAATACACCTATCTCCTTTCAAACAAATTCATTCATTCTTAGATAAACCCAAATTCATTGACTTGTATCCTGATGGAATTTTTCTTCAAATAGTTTATCTTCTTTTGTCCAAGTTATGAAGACAGAGCTGCACATTATGTTAGAATGTATAAGCAAAACTTATTTGAATTCCACAAATATTTTTCATAAGCTAACTTGCCTTTTGATGCCTATTTGTTGATAGAATTGTGTGGAAAAGCAAAACCAGTAAAGTTTACAGTTGACTAGTTGATGGAGCTCTCCATAATGGAAGTAATTTGAAGTGATTAGAGTAATGGAAGTAATTGATAATTTGATATTGATGCCGTAACCTATCATGTGGTCAACCTTGTTTAATTCTCTTGAATGAGGAATGCCACATACTTTAACTAGTTTCGTATCGGCCGAATTTATGCCCATGGTCTAAACATAGGACCGGACCGATTTTCAGGCAACATCAAACATGTGCTCAGAATTTCTTATTGGGTTTGGCCTCTCCATATCAAATGCATATGTGTACATAGAAAGTACAAGAATTGGAGAAGGGGATTGTTCAATGTCCTCTGCCAAATGGTTGGCACTCTTTTTCTATTTTTTTAATATTAAAATAGAACACTTAGCATATTTTGAAGTTTATAATAATGCATTAAAACAAGAATATTCAAGTTTATATTGTTCTAAATATAAAAGTATGAATATGTATTTAATAGTTTAGATTTGATGACTAAAAACGTTCCAAGTTTCAAGCTAATTCATGGCCGAACAATCCATAGCTTGGCCCAAGCTCATCTTAATTTGGGCTGGACCTAGGCTTTTTTTTACAGATCTTAATCTGGGTCTGGATATATCTTTTAATCTTATAGCTGAAAAGATGGTGTCAGGAAGAAAATTCGACTGAATTTTAGGAGTTATTATCCACCAAGGCTTCCAAAATGGGTCAAAATGTCTGTTAGAATCTTTGGCCCGATAAGGGCCTAATATGTTGGAGTCGCCGAAATAAACTCAGGGTTAGCTAGGCCTAGATCTGTGTAGCTTGAAGGCCCAGACCTGCAATCTAGGCCCATGAGTTGGATGTGGAGGTTAACAGGCTGGGGTTTAGGTAATTTTTCAATGCCCAAAGTCCAAACAGAGTAATCCACTCTTTATAAAAATAATATTATATTTTTTAATACCTTATCATTTCCTTTTAAACCATTTTTAATCATCTTACCTTTTCCATTATAAAATATATGGTGCTCTAATAAGTAATAAAGGGCCATCTCCCAATTCAATTGTGAGTGATGAATAAGTTTGAGGTAGCCAACCAATCTCTGCCCTTTTCACAATTATATGTCAGTTTCATCAAGAATTTTGGTTAACCAAACTAGACACTGGAACCCACCAATGAGACATGAAAGCCCAAACTATTAATATGAATTAGTTCTGTATTTAGTTTGAGTTTAGTGCTACACCGTCATCATTAAATTATTGAATGTTAGGTCGAAGGTGATGGTGATAGTACGCATTTAACATGAGTTTTAAATATCAATCAAAATTGAAACCTATCTATTTTTGAAGAAAAAAAAAGTTAATATAAATATTTGTTGATACGGATTATTAAATAAAAAAAGGGAATTTTTACATTATATTTCAACTTTCTATCAAAATTTAAACCAAGTCATATAGTTGACTCCAACCTGCAAATTGATCAAGGCCAGTAAAAAAAAAACTGTTTAAATTTTTTGATCAACTCACCTACTTAACCACCGAGTCTCCTGATTAATCCTGACCCAGTAATTAGATAAAGTCAAGAGTATATGATTTAAGCGTTATACTATCATTAACAAAGTGGTGTCACTCTGAACTCTGAAGTGCATTCGGGTCCAAGGAAAGAACAATACTAGGAAATTTCTCTGAGAGAATTAAATTCTAAAAAGAAATAATGGTGGTCAAGATCAAATTATCAATTGAAATCTGATTTTTTTTAAAGAATGGAAGATCACTTAGAGTATTTTATTAATCCTTGGAGCATGTGCTAGCCTCCGTACCTATACATCGAGTAATTAAAATCTAATATATTGAGCAATATTAATTAGCCTCAAAGGAGAGAACAATTATAAACCGGTTTATGTCGAGATTTTTTTTTTTTTTTTTTAACATGGGTATCGTCATTCCTACATTAGATGTGAGACTAATTCCACAAACATGTATAAACCTCTCAATCCACACACACTGGTTAACTCAACGAGGAATAATTCCTATGAAAAGTGGTTGATATTTCCACTATTTTTTGGGGTTTAGAGTGGGTTTGAAATTCAGTCTATATACTGAAAATTTTAATCGAAATTTATTGGGTTTTCAACGGGCTGAAATTGAGGAAAATATAAAAAAAAAATACTGATAATTTGAGCATAGCTGAAATTTTAGTTAATATTTAATTTAAATATTAAAAGAATTAGGAGCTCAAGTGGGCTAAAATGTCAGAAATGTCCACCAAAATTTATTCGCCCATTGAGGACCCAAAGTATTTTTCACCAATTTTTTTCACTTAGGTCAAAAGAGGGGCGATGGTTTTATGTAGGACCAATATTTTACTCTCATGGTGGTGGAGGAAGCACATCGGAATATCCCTTGAGGCAACTAGTCCAAGTCAACTTAATCGATATAACCTAGATCTAGTTTACATTGATTAGGACTCTTATCATAATGATATCAGATAAAGACTTAAGACTCACCTTTTTTTCACTTAATTTCTAATTGATTTTTAACTAATTCTTATCTAATTTGATCGATATACAGTAACTTCAACTAAAATTAAATTATAGTTAAAGTAGGAATCCTCTTAAAGAAGTAAGACTTCTAAGTTCGATTTCCATTTTATTTTAAAGGGTCATATTTTTAAGAATTACTCAATGTACATAGATAGAAAGATTTGTACATATATTAGAACTGAGATAAAACTAATCACAGTTAAACTAAACGCTGAATTCGATGTTTAAAACCTTAAAAATTGCTGAAGGCTTGAACCGGGTCTTCTCTTACTATCCACCAAAGTCAAAACAAGTAGCTAGAAGTGAGAACATAGCCTCTTCTTGGCAAATGATTCTCTCACATCAAAGCAAGTGAAAGGTGGTCAAGGTGGTGAAAATCAGAGAAGTCTGTAGGTGGGTAAAACTAATATTGGGGATTCACCATTTCTCCTTTTCACTCGTTCTTGGAAGGAGTTGCAATTTTCAGCAGACTTTCCAAGTGCTGTGGGCCATTTGGTTGGAATGCAACAGTTTGTGGATTTTCTAAGTTTAAGAGCCCAAAGTTTGTATAAATAATAATCAATGCCTGGTAAGGAGAAAAGCCATTAATTTACAAAAGTGAAATAAAAATGGTAAAAAAAAATGTCTTTTTTTCTTTTTTTGAATTTACGTATGGAAAACCGCGGGATACAAATAAGATGAGGTTAGAGCTCATGTATAAATATTAGCAGAAATTGAAAAAAATTGTTGTTAGTTGATACTTGTCAAAATATCAAGGATTCGATATTGACATATCAAGAAATATTACTAAATATCGGTATCAACAATATTATGGGCCAAGAGCGAAATTTTAGACTTTTGGCTGGAATTTATTTCTCGTAAAAAATAAAAAATAAAAAACAAAAAACAGGGCCCTAAAATGGGCTAATATGGCTGAAATTTCAGCAGATATTCATCGACCCATTAAGGGCCCAAACCTTGAATCTAAATGATATTTCAATTCTCAGGTTTAAACTAAAAAATGTGTTAAAATTCAGCTATGGTATAATTGAAACTTTATGCACTATCTCAAATAATGTATGAATATTGAATCGAAGCAAGAGTTGAATTGGGCCTGCTTCGTCTTGGTTGCGACCGGGCTGGCATTCTGGTTCAACTTCTAGAACCTGAAAGCTTTGACTACGGCACGAATTATTTTTATATAAAAATATTTTGGCATGAATTTATTTTATATATCATTTATGCACGAGATGTATTTGGATCTAGCAAAGTTGGGCTTTGTTGAGTAGAGTTAGGCCACATTTAATTGTTATGTTGGGCCTGGTTCAGCCCAAAAGACAAGCAAGATGGGTTTCAGTCAGCTTTGTGTACGGGTCATAAAGTCATTTATTCACCCATTTATGAAATGAATATAATTGGTGTTAATGTGTTTATAAATGGGCCAATCAACTCCAGTTGAACCATCAACCATATTCTCATGTCGGGTTGGAAAGGTCTTCTGACATCATTTAAGGACTCATCTCAAACTCACCTATTTTATTAAATGGGTTCAACTCAAATCCACCAGTTAAAAAGATAGAATGCATTCATTCCAAACTCTACGTTTTCACGTTGAATTCAGGTCTAACTTAGATATTGAAAGAGCTTTGGAAATTCCATTATTGATCTTATGCAAAATACACCACAAAAGGTTAAGTCGAAGTCCAATTCGTTGGATTTTAAAAAGGGTTAGTCATTGAAAAGTTATAGTCTAAATTCTAAAAAATTATAATAGTGCTGTAAAAAGACAGGCAACTCAAGAGCAACATCACTAGAAAATTACTACTTATGAAGTTATGATACAAAATTAGGATTTCTGTAGCAATGATGGTCTCTCAAAGTATACAAGTCTCGAAGAACTTGAGTTTCAAAATCTCACCCAATTCGCATATTTTATTAATTTTAAGAGGTCTTGTTTTCTTCTTTTTATAATATACCGACTATTTTGGCCTATTTTATGCATTTTTCATTTTTTTTAAATTTAAAAAATCTTTGTATGACAAAATTTCTAGTCAACTCAAAGTTTCATTTTTTCCAAAATATCCAAAAGAAATTGATTATCTGGGCCCATCAAATAGGAGAGTAATTGATCCATCGAAAAAGTCTCACAAAAGATCACATTAATTTACAAATAAAGTCTCATTTTTTTTTTTTTTTGACCTAGGTGTCCAGGGTTTTACATGTATTTGGATAGAAGACATTTCAAGCCGACTATTGAAGCATTTACAAGCCTCTCAATCACACACACTGGATAAGCAACTATGAGGAGTGATCTAAAAGGGTGTTGAGCATAAATCAAATTCAAGACCTCCCTTCAGAAGCAGAGCTTCTTAACCGTTAGGCCAACCCAAAGTATCTTTCATATTGAACTTTTCTGAGTCACTCCCTATGGGATTACTTTTTATCAGCTTGAATCCGGTATGTATATAAAGAGATGTGCAGATGCTTCGAAGAATTAGTTAAGTAAAATTCTTCTATATGTGAGATATTTGAACACCTACTGTCATTAAAAAAAAAAAAAAAAATACTGTATACTTGGAGAATAATGATTTTTTTTTTATAAAATAATATAGAAAGAATGAGGATGCAAGTTTTGTGGCGCTTAGAACTCATTCAAAAGACAATCTGATGAAACTTTCAGTATACTTTTTCTCTGTGGGAGAGAAAAGTGAAAGATTCTGCACGTATTTGACCGACTGCTTCCATTTTTTGGCCTTTTCAGATTGGAAGGTCTTCATTTGGTCTTTCTTCCTTCAAACTTCAAATTTTCAAAGTCATCATTGGCAATGGAATAGAATGTGCACACCACTCACTCCTCTTCTTCTTCTTCTTCTTCCTCCTGCTTCTTCTTCTTCCTCCTGCTTCACCTCGCCCACGTAAAAGTCACTCACCAAATTTTTATTTTATTTCCTGAATGATTCGATGGACATTAAAGAAAGGAGGTTGCTCAACTTACACCCCCCACCTCTCTCTACTTGCAGGCAGGCACATCTGCAAAGATCCACATCAATTAATCATAAATGGGACCCACTGAAAGACATCTTAGAACCCATCCACCATCAGTTGGCCACAAGATCTGTCACCAATATTGGCTATATTTTGATTGAATTATCATGATATTATTTTAATTCTTTTAAACATGGTCCACTCCAAATTGAAAATGTCCCAATATTATTTTCAACATTTCTCATTTTTATTAACTTATATTAAGTATGAGATTTTGGCTGAGTTTGAACGAGGGTTAAATTTTGCAAGGGTTATCTAGAGTTACTCGTGACGAGAAGTTACTTTATGAACACCCCTTAAAAAATATATATTTTCAAAAGTGAAAAAAGAAAGTTAAAAAGTTGAATTTTTTATTCTTACTCTTTGGTTACCAAACCCCATTAACCCTCCTCCGAACGCAACCTTTGAATTAACACAAAGAACATTTAATATTTATATTTTTTATATTGAGAAATCTCTATCATTCCCTACCCTCGCACTTATTTACAAAATCATCTTTCCAATGCTCAGGAAATTATATAACTCAAAGAATTTAAGACCTTTCAACTTTCAAGTCCCTTTGTACCATTTATTTTATTTTATTATATTTTAAATAGTCTATTTTGATCGGTCATCATCACCGGTTCAACATGTTTCTAAGCTTCTAATTAAAAAATAAAATTGATTTCTTTATTAAAATACCCAAACTCAAGTTTTAATGCTCCCCTCTTTTCTTTTTTCATGTCTTCGACTTCTCGTCTCCTGATTTTCATGTTTACATCAAGTTATAAACATGATCATGCTGAACTCTTAACATTAATTTTATTTATTTATTAAAAAAATCTGTCGTTCAATTTATTCATTAAATGAGACACTGCACTCAACTCAATTTCTATGTAAAACTAAATTCAAATTGAGTTAATGGGTATGTTCACTGTTATCAAGTCAGTTTAAGTTCAAGTTGAGTTAATTGATTCTTATTTCAAAGGGTCATTTATTAAATAGGTTTAGATCTGATCAATTTATTTATTAAATAAATTAATGTAGTCAACTTAAATCCTTTATTTTCACATTAAATCAAAGTTAATATTTTCAATAAGTTTAATCGAAAATAAGGATTTTCTCTTTTGCAAAAAATAAATAAATTATGAATTATGGAAGATATGGGTCATTACAAGGCACTGAAAAACATGAAATTCATATCATGTATTTGCTGATAGTGGTTTTTCGATAATTAAATTTTGTTAACACTTTTATAATTTTATTTAAATAAAAAAATTATTTTTAAAGAGATGATATTCATTCTTTAAACAGGGGCAAATCTCAGAAGTCAGAACTTTGTCGCCAGATTTCTCTAATGTAATTGTCACTTTGTCTACTAAATCTATCTTTTCAGAGAATCAAACCATTTTGGAGCTTGAGTGGGCCTTCCTTCAATTATTCTCAATCAATCTGAACCATCAATTCGGTGGGCCATAAAAATACTTTTGATTGGACCTTTACCCTCCCATCCATTGTGTATTTATACTTGTGAATAGCAATGAACCGCAAAGATTGTAAGGAAAGAAGAAGAAGACATGAAAATGGAGCATTCGGTCTCAACAAACTTTCTAAAAGGAAAGGGAATCAGGTTCGCAATTAGTCACGGGATACGCCCCACTCCTTAATTTCGCAAATAATAAATTATATGCACATCAATATAATTTCCATGGCCACTGGCAAAAGCAGGTAAAGGCATATATAATTTGGAGGATTGGACTATACTTCGTAGTAATTTTAACTAGGGCTGCAACTCGGGTCAGGTCGATCGGGTTTCTTAAAATCCAACCTGACCTGAATTGATATATATGGAGTCCGATCTAACCAGATCCGAATTCTCAACTCGAACTCTAGAACCCGACCGACCCGCATTCTGAACCCATTTTAGTCTAATTTTAGTCCGGTCGGGTCCGGTTGGGTCGGGTTAACTTGTAAAATCCTCAACTCGACCTGAATTTTATATTGGTTTTTATCTTCTCAACCCAACCCGACCCGACCCGCTAGCCCGAAATTCTTGACTTGACCTGCATGATTTCTCGGGTCGGGTCACACGGGTTGGGCCAAAACCCGACCCGAGTTGCGGCCCTAATTTTAAACTTCATATTACTTTTAGTTTTTAGTGGCCAAAATTCTAAAATAAATACTAAAAATTTATAAAAGGATATGTGGACATGTGGGGCATAGGTATCGAATTCGGTTGATACTGTGTTTATCAATCGAATCGTTGTGAAATTTTAAAGACCAAACCGTATCAGCTGCAACACACCAATGTGTTGTAAAATTCGGTTGTTACAATATAAATTTAGTAACTAAAATAAAAAAAGTTCACAAAAAATACTAAAATTTGAAAAAGATTATATAACTGAATATTGTGTTTTTGAAGGATTTTGTCCACTTTTTTATATGTTAGTATCAATACTTTTTAAAAAATTAAAAATGAAGAAAAAATATTTACTATCAATTTTTTTAACCCACATCACTGGCAAAAGTCTGTATTCCTAATTGACAATATAAAAGACATGAACAATGAATGTGGAAAATTGAAACTGTGGGGCCAGCCAGCAGAACCATATGTGGTGGTCCATAATCATCACGACTCAGTGCTTACCTCTCATGTCTATTTACTCATTCATCAAATACATGTGATTTCTGCAGCAGAGAGACTCAGCAGAAAATTATCTAGAGTTTTAAATTTTCTATGATATCTTAAATATTACTCTTATATTTGGAAAAAAAAAAAAAATTGGTTAATATTTTGTGATATTTGCATATTAACCATAAAATTTGATAAACTTTAGTCAATTTTCAGCCAAAATTTGAAACTAACCTCCCCACATGCCTTTAGGTTAAAATTGAATTTATATTGCAATTTTTTTTTTTTTTTTTTTGCCTCCTTTGGTTATTAAAGGCAACTTAAATGATGAATAGAAACCCCAGAAGGGGAATCCCAACTGTTCTCTTTTAATGTGTCAATTGGATTTCCCATACCATTTTAGAGGATGGGACCAATCCTATCACAAAAAATAGATTGTTGCATAAATCATTATGGAAAGTAACCAAAATGAGGTCTATCCAATTATCGTATCTTCTGATTTTTTATAATTAAAATAAAATTATTAGACACTTCTTATCCTGCAATGTTCAATCCAACAGTAAAGATGGATTCAAATGAACATAAATAAAAGTTGAATAAAATAATAATATTTTAAGTGATTTAGATTCATCATTAATGAATGACAAATAAAGTAGACACAGTGGAGCAGATTTTATGCCCTTAGTTTCCGGTAACTTGAAAATGTAAATCAATGAAGAGATTTTATTATTTTCATATTTAACACTTGTAAAATATAAAGAAATATTAATGTAAAATATTCCCTCCGTCCCATTTTAATTGTCTCATTTGAAATATTTGTGTTTTTTAAGGAACTCTCTCTATAAGGCTAACATTTCATGTGATCTCATCCATTTTCAATACACTTTATACTAAATGAGACAATTATTTTGGGACAATTCTAAAATCCATATAGGACAATTAATTTGGGACAGAGGGAGTAGTAAAGATAAATGGAAAAAGAAAAAAAAAAAACAGTAGATTTGAAAGTTGGAATCATGGCCTTGATTTAGTGTGACAAATGAAGTAAGAAATGATTCGTAGCGGAAGTGGGCAAGGTTAGTGAAATGACCGAAAGGGGTACGAGTATGATGATGAATAGAACAAAAGAGGTAGCATGTTCCACACGCCATGTGGAGAATGTAGAATAAAATGAGGCAGATATGGTTGTATCAGAGGGTAGAAAAGGTCCCTCTGCCATGCGAGGAAGAAGAAGAAAAGTCCAACCATTTCGTTTCACTAAAATCAAAACCCAACCCGAAGGGCATGGAAGAATCATTCTTTTGTTGACAAGTTTGAAGTTTGAACATCGATCGATCTATGCTGATCAAAATTCTAACTTTACTAAATTATTTTTAAATATATTTTTAAAATTTTTAGGGCAAGACTACTGCAAGGTTATCCATAATTTTTAATATTTTTTAGAATTGAATAACAAATTCGACTGATACAGTGTATATCAGCTGAACACATGAGAAATTCTGATGGCTTCAATCCAAGCACGAAATAATTTTGAAGATTTTACTCTAAGAGCAAGTATATTTCAAAATGAGATTAAGTCAAATACAAATTCTTTTGCCTATAAATTTCTTGACTTGTATCTCCTTTTCATTCCCTTGTATTTTGGTGGGTGTCATTTCTTTCAACTTGCCTTCTAAGTTAGGCCCTTGGCCAAGACCCACCAAAAGATGTCGCCATTCATAAGCTACAAACTAAGTACAGATTAAATTAATTTAACCAGTCAACATGTTTGGAACGTCTATGTGCCAAGGTTGGCCTAATTTAAAGGGGCATCCAACCTGTGCCCCATGTATTTGAACCATTTACAATCCTACCCATAATTGAAGGCACCATCTCAACCGTTTATCTCGTTGACCCTTCGTCATTGATAGACCACCCACTTCAATAAATAAATAAAATCTTAAATCTCATCATATAGATCAACATTTATAACAAAAAGCACAAAAGTCCTACAACAAATTAAAAAAATAATTACTAATTTCATTTCAATCATCTTAACTCACTCTATTCTAATATCAAAATCAGGAGAAAATCATGTAATTTAATACCTCTTCCAATTCCTATCAACTATCTTGGTGTCATTTTAGTCCTACTTAAATATTTTAATCCTCATTCACCCAATTTTCATGATATGGCTTTTTTTTTTTTCATCTGAACTTATTTACATTTTAAATATATTGAAAAATTTTGAATTACAAATCTTCCACATTTCAGTATATTTGTGTAAGTACGAGTTATAAAAGCCCTATCATTTTGTTAAAAGAGTTCAGATCGTGAAAAATCCTTCATTTAAGTAAAAAAGAGTTTCATAAAAACTTATATTTTCTTCTAAAAAAATATATTCATCTTTACTGTAATGAAACACCCAAATAGACAAAATGATAAAATGTTCCACTCTAGAGGCCAAATGTAATGATTTTTGAGGCAGAATAGACAACTATAGTTAAGAGAATAATATTTTACTTTTAAGATTAATTTGGTACAAGAGATGCCATGAGGATAAGTAGATTGGATTGGATCATCATTATAAAATATTAAAATCTCATTTATTTGAAGAAGATATTTTTAGTGATTTGTCTCATCTCTCTATATCTGTGATTTATAATCTCTCGACTCCACATCATGAAAATCATCCCTGATCTTTTACGTATACGTCCAAATCATTTTGTACGAATTTTTCTAAATTGTAGATTTGTAAATAAAATTTGTCTCTGAGGTAAAATTGTAAAATCCCATCTTTTTCTAATGGAATAAATCATGATAACGGTTGGTGATTAGTATGTTTCAAATGGGATTTGAATTACCTTCTAACACTAAATATTTTAAATCACCCAATAAAGAAAACAAGTCCTTTCTAGCAAACTTGCTCTTTCTTCAGCATCATCATCAATTAAAAGCAAGAAGGACCAAGTTTGGAAATGAGGGGTGGGAATTTAAAAAAATGGGGCCCCTTTTCTTCTGTCAAATGACAGGAATGCCCCGAGCCTCTAAAAATTCTTCTCCTTCACCTCATATTGTGCTGGCCTGACACTTCAACCTTCTTTCTGTAATTACTAAAATAAAATACAACATCAAATCATCAACCAAAGCAAATCAACCCAATTGGAGGAGAAGAGTTAGGAGGAGATTAAAGAAATAAACCCTTTAACTTTTTTTAGACAAATGACTAAAATGCCCCCATCTCAGCCACGAAAATCTCTACATTCTCAATTTTGATTACAATTTTCTTAAATGCTACTGACGGTTAGATAAGAGCCCCAGTAGCTTTCCCAGATACTGCGGTCATTTCAATTTCCCAAGTAACAAACAAAGGATCTTCTCATCTTCCGCCATTGCCCCCAGCAATCATTCCTTTTTAGCAAAAACCCCACTCGCAAAATCCGCTTTTTAAGTTAAGTTTGGTGCTTTAAAATCTTCAAAATTTTCAAATCTGTCTCATTACTAAGTTTAGAGTCTAATAATAATTTTAAAGTCTTAAATTTTTTAACAAATAAATAAAAATTATGATCAAATTGTTCAAGTCTAAGAGCGCCTTTGAGTTCCTTAGACGGGTTGCATTTAATGTCATACTTTTGGCATTGCCAAACGCCCAAACTTCTAATCTGCACTCGACTCTACTAAGAAGGATCTCTTAAAAAAATACACTTGCATTCAGAACGTGTTCAAGTTAAATATGCTACTTATCCTAATCAAATTTCAGATCTTATCTTTTCATATAGTAAGCTTTCTAGATAGACTAGTGAAATTGAAATACAAAATAATAATAATAAAAGATATATTTTTCATTTTAAATACTTTATTTATCAAAATCACAGAGTCATAGTCCTGATGTTGAACTAGCATCGAAAAAATCGAACTTTTAATTTGCATTTATCTCAATAGGGATCTCTTCAGCCATTGTTCCATAATCAATCTTTTAAGCAAAAACCCATTTGCATTCTGCACTTCTGAAGTTAAATATACTAGTTATCTGAAATTCTGAATCAGTGGAGATGCATTTCTTCTCATTAAATCTTCAAATCTTTGCAGAGAGTAAGGGTCGAGTGAGACCACTGAGTTCAAAATCGAGAATTTTGATGATAAATAATATATGTTTTTTAGAATAACTTTATTATCAAAACTATGGATGTCGTAATTCTGATATTAAATTAGTATCAAAATAATTGGACTTTTAATTTGCACTTATCTCAATAAGAAGGGATCTCTTCTGCCATTGCCCAATGATCAATCTTTCCAGCGAAAACCCACTTGCATAAAGCACTTTTTAAGGTAATTCCAGCCACTTTCCTCAATCAAGGAAGATGAATTTCCGTCATAAATCCTCCATTCCAAGCAAGAAAATTTAAGCTTTAAGCTTTGAACAACAGTGTTAGCAGAATAACAGCAAAGGAATTAGAAAGAAAATAAGGGAGATGGAAAATTGAAGTAGAAGAGATCAGCTTCAAATATCCTAAGCATAAATCGCAATGTTTCTGAACAGAGTATTGAAATAAAAGGGATAGAACAGTTAACTAGTCTTTGGAAGTTCCAGAGCAACTTCATTCATCTCTTTAACTTGATAAATACCCAAGAAAAATTACAAAAATAAGAAGGAAAAAGTTATCTCATTTCAACTAAGCCCAATTGAGTTTGCAGTAAGCAAGAAGAAATAGCAAAAGTAATAACAATGGTGATGACAATAATGGAAAAAAGAATTACAGTGAGCAGCAATTTAATAACAATAAGAAAGAAAAAGAAGAATACCAAGAGCGTAAAATTGTGAGGACGGCAGTGGCGAAGATGAAGATCGAATCTGTAAATACATTGAAATCAATGCCCCAATTGGGGAGATCCCAGAGAGGCAAACAGAGCATTTACCTTGAATGCATATGGATTTTTTTGAACTGAGTATAATTTGATTCTGGTCCAATTGGGTGGGGAGCTAGTTTGCTGGATCGACGAATTCGGCATCTGAGACAGCAGAGAGCTCGACCTGACTGAAGTCATCCTCATCAAAGGGCGCGGGGAGGTTGAGATCTATCAAGCTTTCGCCGAATTTGGTTGGAGTAGCGGAGGCGGAGGCGGAAGCAGAAACAGAAATGGAAGTGGAAGCGGTAGCAGAGAGATGAGATCTCTTGTGCCCACCGAGAGCTTGACCGGACTTGAAGACACGGAAACAGACAGGGCATTGGTGGACTCGGGTCGGGTATGGATTGCCCGATTCCGAATCGAATTTTTTAAGTTTCTCAGAAGCAGCTTGAGGAGTAGGAGGAGGACGAGCGCAGGACTTCATTTTTTTGTGACTCGCTCTATGTCCACCTAGAGCTTGGTAGGAGTGGAACACCTTTTTGCATGTCCCGCACTGGTATTTATTTCTTCCTCTTGGGCAGAACTTCGTCTCTTCTTCCTCTTCTCCACCTTCTTCTTCCTCTTCCGATTCGACCAATGGCGTCGTGCCACCTGTCATCCAAGTATCCCTCGACAGCATCATGAGGCAGATTGCCACATCCTCTTCTGGAGTCGTGTCAGACACAGAGCTCACCGGCTCCTGCTCCGGCTCCAATCCAGCCGACCTCCGGCGGCGCTTGGATCGGCGACGAAACGGATTCTTCGACGACTCCGTCTCGCTCTCCCGATCCTGAACTACAGAGCCCGAGTCTAGCGCGAATGAGAACTCGGGATCCGCTACCCGAATGCTCTTCTTCGGGTTCTCTCTCAATCCATAGTAGAGCGCTTGAGCTTTCCCTTCCTCTTCTCCTTCTCCCTCCTGCAACGAAGATGAAGAAGGCGACGGAGACGACCCATTTCCTTCCTCCTCCTCCTCATCCTCCACCTCTGCCACTTCTCGGGGCTTTGCCAGATGGATCGTCGGCGACTCCGCCATCACGTGAGATCTCATGTGACCCCCAAGCGCCCTCCCATTCGAGAAGCTTCTATAACAGAGCTTGCAGGTATGTTTTTCCATTAAAAAAACAGAGCAGAAGCAGAAGAAGATGAAGAAGGAGAAGAAGAAGGAGTTTTTGCTGGTTGCTTGCTTGCTTTCTTTGTGTGTTTGCTTTTATTTTTTAAGCTGTGAGGGAAGTAATAGTAAGAGAGAAAGAGAGAGAGAGTGGAAGCTAAAAGGAGTAGGTGACAAGCATTCCTCCACCAAAAGACATAAACCCGCACCCGAAAAGAAGAAAACTATTAAAATCAATGGAAAAGGAGAAGAGAGAGAGAGATTTATTTATTAATGAAGATTTTATTTTGGTAATTACAACCCATGAAGAAAAAAAAAAACGCTCCGCCCATTTTTCTAATGCTTGTTTTTCAAGCCTCAGTTCGGCTCAAACATGCAACATGCATGGGACACCCATCCTTTTAGCCCTTCCCTTTTATTTTTTTACCCCCATTACCTACATTTCCATCTCCAATTCACGAAATAAACGCTACATTTGAAGCGTAATAGATACGAAATTTTATAAACATTTAAATATTCAAAAAAAAATCTTAAAAAAAGACGCCATATTTATTTCAAAATTCTACTCTATGATCATGTGGCAGGCCATAACAGATTATCATGAACAAAAGTCTGTTTAAACCTATCTATTTATTTTATTAAATGGGCCAAAGTGCATCAAGTTCTATATGCTTAAGAAAAATATTAATTACAATTAGTGGTTTTAGTTGGGAGTTAATTTGGTCATAATTACGGTGGAGGGTGAGAAGTGAGAATGTACCGGATTCTATTGCGCAGAGAGGGGACAGTCTCGTCCTTGTAAAAAATTAGGGGCATTTTGGGGATATTTGGAAGCACATTTTGTCATTAAGAAACTCGTGGCCAGGCGCTGGCTTGTACAAGTCAAGAAAACTGCTGGGTTTGTTGTAACGACGAGGCAACTAGATAAATCCACGTGGATGGTCAAAAACCGCTTTTATTTTCTTTTTTCCTTAAATAAAAATCTGATAAAAAATAATTTATATGGATAGATATGAATTTTACCTTGGTGTTGGCGTACCCGCGTATGAAAGAAATAAAAGTGAATGTACTTAGTATATATCCGAATTGATTAAAAAGGAAAACGAAAAAATAAAAAAAATCAAAGACCACCATCTGTCCCACAACCCAAAAATATCCCCAAATAGAAAAGTCTCTCTGGCGTTGGAATATATTTTTTATGACACTTAAAGTTCAAGTTAGTGTTCAAACATTTCGACTTGATTACAAGTTTTTCTTATATATAAAATGTATTTTATGTAAATTGTAAGTATAAATTACAAATCGATAAATAAGATAAAGACTCTTGAATTACTATAAATTGATTAAAACACTTCTTAATTTGAATATTAAGAAAGAAGTTAGCACAAAGGACCACTTTTTTATATGAATGGATGATATTTTCGTTTAAACGAGATAAATGACTGAACTAACTTCTATAATCCACTGGCAAAAAATTGTCTTAATTATATACCTATTAAGTCTTAAATTATTAATATCATATCTAAAATCATAATCATCTATTGCTAAATCCATTTGAAAAATTATAATATGCAGGAAACATTATTAGCTTTTTTTTCTGATTCATATGCAACTATTGATCTTATTATTGTTAAGATTTATAAATGACTTAAGATAAGGTAAAAGGGCTAGGGCAATGCTACATAATAGTAGTTTCTTATATGATGAGTCATTGATGAAAAAGAATATTGTAATTTATTAATGGGTAAAGATTTCACGGATATTTTGTATAATTCGACACGGGTTTTACTGTATTACTTATTTTGCCCTTCAAATCAGCTCGTCGAAACATTCGAATCATTTACAACGAAGGATTAGGCGAACCGATTCGAAGGGCAAAATGAGTAATACAGTAAAATTCGTATTGAGTTACTCAAAATATATGTGAGAGGATAACTGGCCTTTATTGATGAGTTAAGATAAAAATAGTGATTTGTGATTGAGTATTATGCCTATTATATTTTCTCTTTGAGTTCCAGAAAAGAGGAATTTAAGATGATCAAAATCAACGGGTTGGATTAAGAACAAAGGGGACCCAGAGAAGCTGAAAAGCATAGAGGCAAGGAAACGGAAGAATCGAGGGCATTGTTACGTTCTTGTCGTCTTATTTACGACATCCATTGTAGAACTTTCCACAAGGGCATGCCGGCCAATCCATTCTCTTTTTCTTTTCTTTTTTAATTATTATTACCATTTTCTTCTATTATTAATATAATTTGTTTATTAAATGTAAGTAGAAAGAATAGTTGGCGCTGCAAAATTGGATCTTGAGAAGGGGAAGGGGAAGGTGATGGGAAATTGAGAGGTAGAAATCAAAACTGGCGAGCATTGAGGGAGGCGCAGATGGCGTTTTGTTAGGAGAAAGTATTGGGTTGGGAATGGACCGAGTCCTAACTCCTTATCCCATTCATGGCTGAATGCCACATGTGCCGGCCCATGCGCGCATGCGGTGTGGCTTCAAGTTATTTTTACTTTTAGTTTTTTACCAGATTTACTCAATTACTAAGTTTGGTAAACCATATGACTCACCGAGTCGATCATTAATATTTGTAAATTAGTTATATTATATCAACTCGACCTCAACTCAAACCAGCCCTACCCTATCAACCTTAGATGAGTCTGATTTTCAGTTGGGTCAAAAAATTCAACTCTAACCCAAATAACCCCAACCTAGAGCAGTTCAAATTCGAGTTAGGATCATTCAAATTGAGATTCAACCTAACCCAAGATGTACCCTTGGAGCATTTTGGAGTACCAACTATTATATATTGGGTCTGGGACTGCACCCCATTTTTCGTCAATTTGGAAGGGCATAGACCTAATAGAACATGGAGCTCATCAGAAAAAATCTTGCTTAAATTTATGAAGTCTTATTTTTTGAGTTCTTGAAATTTGAATCATTCTATATATAATTAATTCGACGAAAGTAATACTTATTTTGCTCCTCCAGATTGAGACCTTTGAAATGGGCCAATTACATATACCAAAATAGGCCACACACATAGCAGTAGTGAAGAAGACTATACCCAATGAATGAGCTGATAAACTGATATTTAAACCCAAAATATTGTATTAAAATATTGTAGTTAGGTCTCCTCCTTTCTTGGTGCAAATGATTTATCCAACTCTTGTTTTCCCATCTCAAACTAAGCAACAAAGATAATGGCCGGAACCCATCATCGTGTTTCATACTTCCATCCACTCTTTTTTTTCTTTTTCTTTTTGGAAAAATATTGAAGGATTTAACTTTAACCTGGATTTGTTGATCCAACACGAAAAATTATGTCATTGAGATCATAATAGACTAAGCTCAACTGAGTCACATCATGCAAGACTTGATCCATGACTTAGATCAAGTGTTGCATTACAGTGTCAGTGACAGAAAATTATCTCTAATATGGAGAAATTTTCATTATGAATTGATTCATTGTGAAATGGATCACTAATTTGTTTTTTAACCTAATATTTAGGTGGTTTTTTTTTCCCTCGTACCAGTAGTTATAGCATAATTGGAGTTGTATTCAATTTGAACTTATTTTGACATAAATCTCATGTTAAGTTCAAGTTGTATGAATATATTTTTTTTTTAAGATTAAAATATTTAAGCTTTCCATTTGACTTAAGTTATATGAGTGCCTAAAACTTTATAATCTTTAAATTATACTTAAAATGTAAAGTCAAATTCTAATAAAATTTTCATTCAACAGTAATAGATCTATTAAATTAACCCATTCTTACTCTCTAATATAAGCCCTATAAAAAGCTAGTGATGTTAATGATGTATAGTGCATTTTAGAGATCGCATAGTATATTTAATCTAACGGTACATAGTAAAGATGGTTGATTCTACGACCCATTATCTACTTGAATGTTGATATTGATAGAGTGGAGAGAGAGAAAAGACCCATATGAAAACTGATATTAATATTAAATATCAGGATCCTATTTATTTTTAAATGGTTTTATACATGCATAAAAGATTTTTGTGTGGTGCTAGCTATTTCCATTACTGTTATAGCTTTATTTTTTCCCTGGCCCCGGGGTGTGGGTGGTGATATTTATGGTTTTTTTCTCTCCTGGCCCGGGTTTTGGACTGATTGGCTCGGGTTGTGGGCTGTTTTCTACCTTAGACCTAAGGATGCAACTCGGGCGGGTCAGTCCAACTTGAGAAATCATGCGGGTTGAATTGAAAATTTTGGATCGACGGGTCAGATCGACTTGAGAAGATAAAAATCCACATGAAATTTGAGTTGGGTTGGGTTGAAGATTTTACAAGTTAATTCGACCCGACCCAACTAAAATTAGGCTAAAATGGGTTCAGAATGCATGTAAGATAAGAATTCGAGTTAATTTGAGTTAAAATTCAGATTGAGTTCCATATATATATCAATCAACTTGGGTCGGATTGGGTTTTAAGGAACTCGACCCGTCCGACCCAACTTGCAGCCCTACTAAGACCCGAGGTTGGGATCTTATCTCTGCCTGGCTCAGGCATGTGACTAACGTCTTTATATATGGGTAGAGAGACTTATATATGTTTTAAATTAGTTAAGTAGTCTAAGTGATCCAAACAACTTAGTTATAAAAAAATTAAAGAAAGCTACAAAATATTATTTATTTGTAACAATTAAATTATAAACATGAGATGAATGTTTTTATCTATTTATAGTTATTTTGATTTTGCAATATATCAAACTCGATTAAAATCTCAAAATTGCCATCACTTGGTCAATACACGTTCTAAGACACATACTTAAAATTTGAAGTTGATTAACTTGATAGAGACTCAACTGAAAAGTCGTAAACATTTCATTTAAAAATTCTATTAATAAGTGGCAAAACTTGACAGTAGCTCAACTATTTTCTACTTTTGTACAAAGAGTGACTTACGGAGGACCTGACCTATTGACATGACATAGTCTCGTCTTCGACTAGACTCGCATATTCCATTGAAAAATAAAAATAAAAACAAATGATTTTTTTGAATTCTTCTTAGAAAGGTCTATGTTGACTATATGTTCAATGAAAAATTATCTCAATTAAATTAATCAAATAATGTATCTAAAGAGTTCAAGCTCAAAAATTAATAAATAATTAAAAATTAATAAAAATTTGAAGAGTTTGAAAAACGTAAAAATATTGATTCAACAAAATTTTTGATGAGTCACATATTAACAAAAAGACCTTTAAATAGATCCATCATTAATTCACCACCCTATTATGTGGATCATTGTCCGAGTGTGCTGTATAATACATTATACACTGGTGACCATTATTAACAATCAAAAGCTGATTTTACCAGTGAAATCAGGGATCTCCAGCAGAGATCCTTACTGAATAAAATTAGGGATTTCCAGCAGAGAAATCCCTAATTTCCCTCTATGATGATTTGATGTAAAGAATATGGAAAGAATATTATCTTGATTGATACTGTATTTTTCGGATGAAATAATATATAAATATACCAAAGGTCTCCAAGGTTGAAAAAGCAGTGGAAAACCATTCATTCATTTCTGTGTTTTCTATTTCTTTAATCATTTCATCTTTTACCGAACATTTCGGAATTTATTACTCCTATTACATCTTAAAGTCATCTTATGAACACAAGCTAGTCCATCATCAAAGAACTTGACCTATCGAGGAAGACATATTGTAGTCTTTCACTCGACTTGATCACCTCTCTCTCATTTTGTAAAATTGACTTAGATCTCTCTTTCTCATCTTGTAAGATCAACTCATTTTCTCATTTTATAAAATATTCTAGGGTTTTATTACTTTTATTACGTTCTAGAAAGATTTGATTAATAAATTTGTAAAATAATCTTATGTTGTCCTCTTCATCAAAGTTTTTATATAGATAAGTTAATCTACTGTTTATCAAACTCTAATAATTTTCACTAATAAATGAATGTGACTAGCTCAACATGGGAGGATTAAGTGATTAACACATCCTCATCAAAACTCTCGTGAGGATTACATCATATTATTGTCTCACTGTAATCTTATAGACATTTCTTTTTAGAAATTTAACTTTAGTTCTTCAAAATTACAAATATTTATTTGCAGTTGGCTGACCTTAATTATTGTTTTCTTCTTAAACTTTGCATCTAAGCCTTGCATGGATGATATATTCATTACTGTAGTTTTAAAAATGAGTTGAGTTTGTGTCAAGTTCAACTTGGTTCCTCTTGAAATGGTTGACTCACCTGATTTTCAATAGGACTTGGAATTGATTCTTACTGAATATGAGACGGAGTTCGATGTTTAAAATCATATTCATATATAGATAAGATTTTGACATTTGATGATGATGATAAAAAGTAAAATTTAATTGAAAAAATTCTGCCTAATCAAGTAATTATGTGTACTCATTTCACGGCGAAGAAATCATTTGTTTGAAACTTTTTGCCCTAGGTTTGTAATCGTCCTCTTGTCAAAATAATTCAACGGATTATTTTCAATATTTTTGTCCAATTCAAACTTAAATCAACTCAAGCACAAGATTACATGCATGAATCTACCCATTCAAATGGTTTAGACTTTGGACTAAATGCAGATACATCTTCTCATTATAAAATACATTTAGATTAGGTATAAATCACTGTTATTTGATCAAATTGTATGGCCTGTTGATCAGATGTGGAATCCCGACATTCACTCTTACACCAGCAAATGAAAAGGGAATAAATAAGATTATAATTTAAAAACTCGAAAAAAAATTAGTATAATTAGTCTTTTTTAACTCGATTTAAGTCAAATTGAAGTAGAACAAATTGACAATTTTATCTAGTTTCTAAGGGTTTGTTTGAGTTTTACAATGAAAAAAGATTTTTAATGGAAATGTTAATTGATATGTATGTAAAAAGAGAGATTTTTTTTAAATCACTTTTCTATGAGAAAGGGTAAAAAAATTAATATTACTACAGTTTAACGCCAGTCTGGCCCAACCCGACAAGCAAAGGTGATTTGCCAAAGTTTGAGCCCGTCTAAGCCCGAATTGTGGGTGGGTCCAAAACTCCAAATATATACAATTCATGCTTGGATTGTCAAATATTTACCATGGCTTCGGCTTGTTTTGGTCCAATGACCTGTCCATTTGACCTGCACATTTAAGGAGAACGGCAGGCAGTAGGGCTACAACTTAGTCGGCCTGGTCCAGGTTTGGGCTTGCTTGAGTCTTTGACTCTCTGCTCAAATTGTAATTAAAAGGCATGAGCTCGATTTAGAGTCTGAAATAACCAGAATGAGTCAAACCCAAGCCCAACCTAAAATGTATTTATAAGACCAGAGCTCGATTCAAGCCTCAAATGTATTGATATTTAATTAGGCTAGGCTACTTTAGACTTAAAATGGATCTTTTGTCATTATTTAAGTTATTTATCCGAACAATCTGAAGTTGACTTTTATATTTGACTTTAACAAATTATTTTTATATATCTGGAATGATATGTTTAATATGCAATACATTTTAACATATGAATCCAATTAAAAGAAATATCAAGATTTTTAAGTTGGAAGAAATATCCAACATTGAATTCGAATCTGATAATATGAAGTGGAGGTGGATGCAACTAGGGTGGATCGAGTGGATCCCTAAGTTAATTGAGCTACGGCCTAAATTGCAATTATAAGGCCCAGATCATCATGTGTAAATCTAAATTATTTGAAATATTAAGCACAGGTCCTAAAAAATTAATAAAAATTCATTCGGGCCTTCAAGTTTTCAAATCCTTACTCAAATTAGTTCTAAATCAATTATTACCATTGGTATAACAATAAAAAATAGTTGTTTATTGTTTATTACATACAAAGTTTTAATATGATTTATTATTTAAATAAAAATTCTTTTTTATCAGAAAGTGATCATTATATCTATTAGTTCCATCACATCTATCTTATTATAAGGAAGATGAGTGGGCATGATTCAATTATATCTATTGATTAAGTTTTTCAATTAACTATACTGTATTGTTTTATACAAATATAATGTAAGGATATATATTAAACATCAAAGGCCATTGGGTTTGATTGTGGAATTCTGATCGGATTAGTCCTTAATAAAGCAAGCCCGAGCCTAACTCAAATTTAAATTAAGCCCTCACTCAAGTAGAGATGGGTTCCAAATGCTTTTCTTGGGCTGAGTTGGCACACATGGACTCAATCCAAATTGCACCTTTAATTAAATACAAATCCGACTTATTTACATCTCTACACCTCATGAGCCCACCATGATCTAAAAGGTCAAAGTGATGGTCAGGAATTCGACTCAGAAGGTGGGAGTCTTGTATTCAATTCTCACTTAACTCTAAAAGTCAATTCTTCGTAGACCACAGAGTTATATAGTCTGTGTATGTAAGGAGGCTTGCACATGCTCCAAAAATTAGTTGGATGCTTTAAAAATCTTAAATATCTTGATCATAAAAATAATGAGGCCACCTTCATCATTATAACTAGTATTTTTCATATCTTAAATAAAAGTAAAATTATATGTAAAGAATTGGCAACAAGTAAAAGATCATTAAAATCATAGGAGGTTTTCACTCACTTTAGTCAGGTATGACGCCTGAACATTTCCAAACTTAAAAAAAAGTCACTAGAATCATGATTCTAAATATGAAAGGGCAAAATTAGTCCGGAGATACTAGATAGAGTGAAATTCTCATTTTACCTTTATCTGTGTATCGCTTATCAAATATTGGTGTACCGATAACACACCGCTTTACATATATATGTTCTGCATATCGATACCCTAATACTTGATGAGCAGTACACCGGTAGAGATAAAATATGAATGAACAATACACTAGTAAATATAAAATAGGATCTACCAAACTTTGACTACTGGAGATAAGAGAGAAAATGACAGAAGAGCCTTCAGATTTCTCTCCAGTAAATACCAAACAGCAAACACAAGAGACAGGCAATATATAATAAATATGCACAGTTGTTGGATGAGTGATGATATATTTGCGACCCCACTTTTGGCTTCATTTTGCTCTTTCCTCTTTGGTTTTTGAAGCTTTTGCCTTTGTATTTTCCTAACAAAACTTGGGACCCACAACAAATATCATGTGATCATTATTTCTCTTTGATGAGAAATTACTCCACTCAAACTCTTCCAAATTTATGCAATGCAATGTGGGGCCCACTTTTTATATAAAGCCCAATTTTTCAGTCAATAAACCAACTCACTCAATCTAACCAATCAACAACGCGCTTAATTATGTGTATTTAAAATTTTAAAATATTTCTATGTCGAGTGTGATATTCACTGTTAGATTAATGATACAAGACTTTTTATCTAATAAAATATTGACTCGCGACAAATATCATTTAGAATCTTAGATAATGAATTCGGCTGATAGGATGCGTATAATTATTTGTAAGATTTATTTAAATTAGATTTGATCATATTCTGGCAAAACTTTGAGTCAAGACTCATTCAGTAAAAGTGATCTCATTGTCAATTCTTGATAGAGATAATATTTTTTATATAAAATACAGCCATTGGGCCATGCTTGCAATTTGCAACAATAGACATTGATTAGATAATGCTATCTAAAATTCTAATAATATGGCCACGTATGGTTTCTTCTAATTTCAATCAAGAATTGCATACGTTAAGGTGGGCCCCACTTGTAGATTGCCCACTTCAAATCACAACCACCATGTTTAGGTGGTGGGCCTACTTTTCAAGTTATAAGTAATCTTAGAAGTGGTCTCTCTGAGAAATTTGTCTGTCCCGCTTTATAACAGGGTTCAAACTAAACCGGTTTAAATTATTCATTCAAATGTATTTTTGTTAATCATTGCATATTTTAATGGGTTAATCTTCTATTCGATCACACTTAAAATTTTAATGAAATAGAAAATAATTGTTATTATCTAATATAAACATCAACTCTAAATTGAAGAGATGAATGGTTTGATGATGAAAAGATGGTTCATCATAAGGTGCACAAGTTGAGAGGGCCCTTGGTCAGGAGTCAGGACCTAAGAGAATTCGAACCAGGCCCATGTTGCTAGTCCTCTCTCTTCTTTATAAAGGCCTAAGCTTAAATTGGGCCCAAGTGGGCCCTGATTATTTCAAAATGAGCTTGATCCTAAAAATAAATGACGGATCATGTTGTTGTTCCTCTCTCATTCTACCATTCCAATATTGTTAATTGGCCATTTTTAAATATGACAAAAGTTTGTCTATATATGAGCATATATGTAATTTCAAGTTCTAATTGAAGATGTGATTAAATTTCTATTAAATTATTCAATTTAACAGTTGAGTTTTTAAGTAATGTGTTATAATAATTATTTAAGTAATATATAAATGATTGGCCTTTCGGTTTAAATCAAGCTTTTGAGTCTAAGTTTGAGCTTTCAGGTCAAAGTTGGACTCTTAAAGTGCAAGGCCTAGCACCAATCCATTTTTAAATGGAGCCCTATTTTTTAAGATCCAATTGAGCTCGGGTACTGTCCAAGTCTACCTGAATTTAAGGGTTTTTTTTTATGGTCAAGCGTACTAGTATGGGTAGGGGTTGCAATGGGTTGGGTCAAGTCCAGCTTGGGTTGGGTTGACTATATGTAACAATACATTTTCTATTCGTTTTGATCGACCTAATTCAATCTAACCTAATTAAAAATGTAAAAAAAATTTAAAAAAAGAGGTAAAAATATTATTTTTAATAAAAAAATAAACATAAGATAATTTTCCTTTCATGTGGAGCCATTGGATTATGAAAAATGGAGGCAATGGACTCACATTTTTTAACTTAATATGGGGTACTCATACATGGGTTAAAACCAAATGGTGAAACAAATCTAATGCGTAAATGTTATTTTTTCAGGTCTAAGAAGTCAACCTCGAATTCTTACTATGAAAATGTCAGAATAGAATCCATCAAATCATTAAAACAAAAATTTAATATAAAAAAGTATTTAATAAATACTTTTATTCATTCATGATACTCAATCCAAAAAATAGGATGCAGTGAATGAATATCACATAAGGTCTAATATAAATTCAAAAGAAAAAAAAAATTATATTTTGAATGAGTTGAGTTAGTCCAGAGTTTTGAACATGGCCAAACTTTGCAGGGAGACATGGAAAATGAAAAAAAAAATAAAGGTACGTTTGAATATCAAATTAGCAAAGCATTATCATTACAAATTACAGAGGGGCTCCTATTTTTATGTCTACATCTTAGCTTTAAATTTCTAAATGGCACCACATGATTTGGATCATGTGAACAAGGTTCATCCATCTCAAATTCTATTAAGATCACCGCTCTTAGACCTCAGTCCCCTCACATGATTGCTGTACATAAAGAAGAAGAACCATGTGGTGTCATGGGACCCACATGTGACTGACCCATTTGAGACATGACACGTGGCCAACAGTGCCACATTTTTGGGTAACACACTAACACAAGAAAGTGGCCTGCCTTGAACAGGAGTGAGGAAAGAACAGAAGATAGACATAGAAAGAGAGTGGAAGAAGCACAGAATGGGTGTTATCTGTCTGTCATGTATAGGAAAAGGGCAGCAGTTGTGATGCTCTTAAAGAATTTGAGACCTAAAGCCAACATGTTAATTACCAATTAGTGATCACATGAGGATTTGAACATGCTGTTAATGGGCCCATTATGTGCAAGAATTGATAAACATGTTTTGACTTTGTTTCTCATCCAGATTAGATTTGGTGATTTGATTGGAAAAAAAAATAATCTTACATGTTGGATCTCTTCTCGGTCTAGTTTTGTGGATCTTGGGTATTTTATTCCATTTCTAATTTGGGTTTATGATTTTTATAGTCGGATTTTATTTGGATAATATTGTGTTTATGGAATGAGTTGACATAAAATTCTAGATGTTGATTAAGTTGAAAGAAAGACATCACAATATAAGAAAAGACAAGAAATGAGAGCATTTTTGGTGTTTATCTACGAAAATATAATTAATATTGCACCCTTGAGAGTTTCAATTGGGTTTTACAATATAAGGCATCTTCACAATATACAAATATGGTAAAACCATTTATTTCGTAAAAGTTAATTTACTACTATAAAATTTTAATTTAATGGAAAAACAGAAGAGAATAATTAAATAAGTGTTATATATATATATATATATATATATATATATATATATATATATATATATTTAAGAAAAGCCAAAACTCCTTTTATGGGCTAGTGACCTCAAAGCTTCCTCATTCTTAAGGGATACATACCCTCTTCATTATTTTCTATTGACTATCAAATAAAATAACTAATGATACCTCTAAACCTGAATATAACTCCTGATCTCTTTGGCCCCTGAAATCATTTTCCAATGAAGTTTTTAATTTTTTATTATCCATTTGATTGCGTTTGTCAAATCTCCCTCTAAGATAAAGTCTACTCTACCCAGTAGAGATCTAAAGGGTCAAAACTCTTCTAACAACTAAGAGTTCGGCTTTATTAGAGTCTCCCATTTTCACTGATTTAGAAAATACTAGAATAAGTCTTTGATACTAAAATTACTTTTCACCTCTTTAATGATAATATATGTGCAAAAACACAAACTCATTTACAAATTTTCCTTATTATGGGAACAACAATTCATCACATAGAAGCCAGTAAAAAAAATTCTTCCAATGTTTTCACAATCATCAAATAATTTTTTTTGCTGATTTCAAATTTTCAATTACCCAAGGTCCAAAGATGAGGATGACCGTAGGAATCTCAAGCATGCATTGTTTTTGTTTTCCCACAGAGAGAGGATAGAAGAGCATATTCTCCTCATAGGGACATACATATACAGTGTATAAAGTAGAAGTCCAAATGCATGCAACGGATGACTCATTTGATTTAAGACAGACGGATTGTTGGGAAGTTGAATGGACTGTGGAGAAGTGGACATACAAGGCCCAGAAATAGGAGGAAATTCTCATGGCTGGTATTTAACAGGAAGATTCTGGCTTAGGATAAGGAAAGTCTTTTAAGTTTGCTTGTCCTTGTCTTAAATGTTGGGGACAACAAGAATCAGACTTATGACCTTCCTATCTCTTCATCTCCTTCTTTCTCACTGTTCTTTTAACTGATCTACTTCCTTGAATAACAAAGCTTCCCAATTCCCAAATATATATATAAAGAAAAAGTTCCAGTCGGTCTTCCACTAAAATCAGGTAAAATTATTGTGAAATTTTACGTGGTTTAATCGAAGTTTATGTTTACTGGCAGCAATCAGATAAATTCCACTAAAATTTCTCTCAAACTCTCTCTATAGCAAGTTTGGTCAAAACCCAAGATATCAATTGAAACTTATCAGAATTTCAGGAGTGCCGACATTTATTGAAAAATAGTTTCTGATACAGATATTCTGGGCCTGCCCAAAGTTTAAGTCCATTTCAGCTGAAGTTTTGAAATTTTTTTTTGGGGGTTGGGGGGGGAAGGGCGGGGGCGGGGCGCAATATGGGGTGAAATGGCTGAAATTTGTCAGCCCAGCTTAGGTCCATAATATTGGATGTCACTGATACTTGTAACTCAGTTACAAACCAGTTCTAATACATATATTTTTGAATGGTTACCGTTAATATAAAAAAAAAAAAGGAGCATCAGATGTACAGATACAGAAAGAAAAGTGAAAATAAAGAAACAAAAACCCATTATCCTAATACACTCAGTAAGAGCTCTAAATCTAGAAATAAAACTAACATAAGAAATTAAACTAAGACAACATATTCTTTCCAAGCATGCAATATACCATTAGTCTATGTTTCTGAATTCCACGAGAGGAGAGGCTCATGATGCACACTTGGCAAAGACCCTGACATAAACTATTTCGAGCAATTCGACTTGATCCTTAAAGAGTCTATTGTTGCATTCTAATACGTATTTGATATGTGTAATACCATAATGCCTTAGGACTCATATGGGGTTTAATCTATGGCTAGACCTCTCGGCTTTCTTCCACTTCTTCTCCATGATCTCCCCATCATATTTTTTAAAGATCTACATGGGTTTCATTTTATTTTATTTTTTGCTATTTTCTAGAATATTTGAAGGTTTCTTAAGAAAGGTGGGCCTGGATTGTCTAATGCCCAGGATTCACTGGGTCCCTGGACCCTCCACACTCTGTCAGTACGGTATTTAAATCCTTGGTAATGGGTTCATGATGGCTAATAGGGTTCTGTTGGATGTTCGATCCATGAAGAATGTGGTTTCAGCTCCTGCTTGACATATATGTACTCCCGAACCTTTTTTTATTACCTGGGCATGATAATGCAATTGGTTTTTATGAATGGCCTGTCGTCGGGCCCTACCTAGCCTAGGTAAAATGTGAATTCTGATTAGGTCTAGCCTCAAAATAAAGCATAACTAGTCCAAAAGTGGGCCCTAATGTTCTGTTTTGATAGCTCACCCAACTATACCTTGGATTCAAGTCTTTCTGCATTTATGAGGCCCGTAAAATTTTCAGGCCCAATAAATAAATGGGCTGAGCTAGTGGATTAATAATTTATAGCATGAAAAATAGACGGGTCAGATTTTGAGATGGGCAGTCTGACCTCGGCATGAAGTTTAGGGTTAAGGACTTGAGGTTTAAGGTGAAAATAAGAGTAAAAACATGAAAATTTCTTGCATTCTTTTGATCCAAACGTACCTTCAAGAAAATTCTAGTAGTATCGAATTTTTTTTCCCAATTCTTTTGAGCCGTTGATCTTTTTGAGGGATCAATTTCTTATTTTTGCTGTGTCGTGTATGTATTTTTCTTAGAAGAGAAGTTGATGGCCATGGATAAAAAAATGCAGCCGATACGTCATGTACCGGCCGAATACGAGCTGATGTTGAGTGGGTTTTGTTGGTAATTAGTGGCTTCCAAGACCTATATCAGGGGACCACTAAAGATTGACCTGGTCACATCTAGAAGAAATAAAGTTGGTAGGGAAATTTGAATTAGATATTTGGATCTAACTTGATCTAAAATTTGATTAGGTTAGTTTGATTCAAATTTAGTATGGACTATAGGCTAAAATATGAAATTTGAACGTCGACCAATATTTATTAGATTTCAAACAACTAATGAGCAAATGTCGTAATATATAAATTTCAAAAATAAACATGAATATCATGAAACTTATGTTTTGTAAAGGTTTTTTATGTTCTTAAATTACTTGTTTTGCTGGAAAGATACCTAAGGGCACCTTTGAATGTTTCTAACCATGCATGGAAAACAAGTTTTTCAAGGAAAAACAATTTTAGAAAATTATAGGGTTGGAATCACCTTTTCCATGTCATGCACTTTTTCTTAAATTTGTGTTTGAGAATGGAATCCTAATCAATTTGTGCCTATTTTTCATGTCAAAATTCTTTTATATTGTTTAGACTTTAGAGAAAAATGGTGAGAAAGGTTATCTTGTCAATGGATCATGTTTGGGTCAAGTTTAGTCAACCTTTGGGGCTGCAACTTTGGCAGCAAAATTGGGTTTTGGGTCCACTCAAACCTGGGCCTAAATTGCAACTAAAGAGTCTAGGGCTGAGCAGAGTCTTGGGTTAACTCAAATTAGTCAAATTTGAGTCCAAATCATAATGTGTTTCTAGGACCCAAGCCTAATTTTAAGCTCAAAACGAATAAATTATTCTATTAAAATATAATATATTTCTACAAAATATTAATTAAAAAATAGATTTTATAAATTATTGATCAAATTTGAGCTTTCAAGCCAACCTTAGGCTTTCATCTACTGAGCCTAGCACAAATCAAATTTAAACTCAGATACTTGAGTTCGAGTCAACCTTAACTCAATTTTTTATTTTCAAAGGGACTCCAAAGAAATAGACAACCAACCCAACCCAAACCCAAACCCATTTACCAATTTATGAAGGGTTGGAAAACCCTTTTCTCAACCCAGGTTAAAAGATATTTTCCTATTGGGGACGAAAGGAAAATTAAATAGTTATCATTGAAAAGTGATGGGTCAGAAATACTTATCAATGAAGTTAGAAATTGGACAAATTTAGAAAAGAAAGTAGGTTAAAAAATAACTTTATTCTCAATAAAAATGATGTAAATTGGAAAAAGACAAACATTCCATGAGGGGCCTCTTTCCACTCATTCCTCATGCCTAATTTGTGCCCACCATTGAGTGGGCTCAAATCTACATTTAGCAAGTTAATTGACTGATCTCACTTTTAGAAAGATCGATATTTGAATAGATAATTTATAAAAATTAATTTAGTTTGAATTAATAAAGTTATATAATTTAGAGATTAAAAAATTAATAAGATGAAAGTTCGATAAAATATTAAAAGCATGTCCTAATTATTCAAGCAAGTTGATTTTTATTTTATCATATGAAAATGTCCAATCAGCAGATAGATATATTTTCATAAAAATTAAATATTTCTTTTGTATTCTTAAGTAATTACAGCATAAATTTCTAAGTGATAAACATGAGACCAACTCAACTAATTTTGTTTTTAATTCGAGCCTACTTGTGATTATATTTTTTTTGCCTGAGTGGCCCAAATATCAGCCCACTTTGACTGCAATATTTGCCTGAGTGGCCCAAAATTGCCCCAAATATCGGCCCACTTTGAGTGAAATGTTTACCTATATAAGTTTTTTAGATAATTTAATAAAAGATACAGCTCATAGTGGGCCAAAATAGCTTATATACATGTCACAATTTCTTAGATATTCTAGAAAATTTCCAAACTCCAACGAGGCCGATAATTCTGGGCGAAAATTGGCCCAATTTTCAGCACATTTAACTGAATTTTCAAAATTTTGGCCAACATGAATTTTCAGAAAAATCAAAAGGAGGCTTAGAATGATGAAATAGGTGACATTTAGCTGATTTTTTTTGTTCTATTAAAAATTCAATATTTCAAATCTCAATGAAATTTAAAATATTGCTATAGACATTTAAATTATAACTTCAAAGGCCACTCCTCGTAGATTTAGTGTGCGAGTATGAAAGTTTGCATATACTCCAAAGATGCTCGAATAAACCTCGACACCTTAATCATTAACATTTAAATTGTAAGCTTGTGATTATAAATTTACAATTAAGTTGAGAGCTACTGTTGTAACTAACTCTTGCCTCTCACACACCAATGCAGAGAGATGAAAAGGTTTGGTCAAAATTTTTAATATCAAACTCGAACTCCAACTCAATAGATATTGATTCTGAGTCGTATCAATTGATTCAAATAAAAATTAACTCAAAATTATAAAAATCAAATAAAAATAGATGAGTTCTAATAACACAAGTAAGGAGCTATCTACTGAGTTTGAATCGTTGGACTGAGTCAAACTCGAAATTAGATTGATATTTTTAGGCTTTCGTCCTTTTTCTGTTATTAGGTGTGCTTTGCTTTTTGTGTGTGATCAAAAAGACCATCAAAATGAAGAGGGAGAATGAGAGTTGTGTGAACAAAGTAAAAGGGGGAAAGGGTCAAACTCATCTTTCAGCTAAACAAAGAGTCAAGTAATGATGGAATAGTAATAACATAGTCCAAATTTTCCTCATGAAATTTTCAGCTTTTATTCAAAACAGTTGCCTGAAAATCCAATCCAACTCAAAAAAAACAGAAAAAGATGGGGCTTTCTTAAAAACCCACAAAAAATTACACACAGAAAAATGTTTAAAAGGGATAATAATGGGAAAAAAAAAAGTTTAGGCTTGTTGAATCTGTAATTACAATAATTTCTTCATACAAAATACATGGTCAAAATTCGAAAACCTTTATGGGTTGCCACTCTCATTAGTAGCTGAACCAATCCCCACCTGCAACCAAGGAGTTGAAGCCCCACCAAGGCTCATGTCCTTGAGATCACTCAGCTTTGCTAGCTTAATTTTACTATCTGCTTCATCATCCAAATAGATTTCACTATGGTTGTTCTTTTTGTTGTTGTTGCTGCTGCTGCTGTTGTTCTTATTGCTATTGTTATTGTTGGTGTTTGATTGAATACCAATCCACTGCTGTAGATAGAGAGCAGTTGGGAATTCTAAACTTAAGGGGGCCACATTATCCGGTCTAACTTTGGGGGCGGGGGCATCGTCGGACGGGGCGGGGAGATTGAGATCAAGAGGAAGATCGGACGCGTCGAACTTGGGTCTCTGTTCTTGCAGCTGATGAAACTTGGCAATTGCCGGGTCAGGTGAATTGGAGGTGACCCAATGGCATCTCTTATGCCCTCCCAACGCCTGTCCGGAGGCAAAAACCCTGTGGCATATGCTACATTCATGCACCTTCTGCTTCGGCTTCTCAAAGGAAAGGTCAGGAACAGCTTGGTCGAGCGGCGCTGCCTTAGATGAGGCTCCGGCACAGGAGAATTCCTCGTGGGTGATCACATCCTCTTCCACCATGCTCTCGTCGAGCTCCTCTAACTTGGCGGCGAAGCAACCTTTAACCTTCTTGTGACTAGCCCTGTGACCCCCCAGGGCTTGGTGTGAATTGAACACTTTCTTGCATGCCTTGCATTCAAACATCCCTCTTCCAATTCCTTTCGGCTTTTCTGCCTGCAATCGGACGACGTCGGCCTCAATGCTTGCATAATTTCGGTGCTTCTGTTGCTCCTCCTCCTTGCTTGCAGACGTGCATGATTCCTCTGCCTCGACGACCATCGGGTCGACCCTTGCAGCCGAAAGCATCACCAAGCAGTTTGCCAGCTCCTCCTCCTCCATCGATGGGCAATTGGAGTTTGAATTCCCCAACATGGCTACCCGCCTCGAGCGCTTCCCCTTGGACCACCCGGGGCAGTCCCTCCGCCCGGACCCATCCTCCTCCTCTGACCCCGGCGATGACACCAACGACGACTCCACATCTTCTGAGCTGCACTTACCATGCTCCAAGAACAACTTCCAAGACAAGAACTCCTTCCCACAATTCTTACATATCCGGCAGCTCTTGAGCCGATTCGGGTTGGTCCTCAGCGCATACATGCGCTTGTTCCCTGAATTACCTCCAAGTTTATCGTCCCAATCCCCGGCCGAGTCGTCTTCGTAGACCGGACCCACATCGTCTCCTATCCCATGCGCCCTCATGTGGCCCCCAAGTGCTCTCCCACACACAAATCCTTTCTTGCAAATTCTACAGAAGTGCTTGAAGTTCTGGTGCTGCTCCATCACCACGGCTATAGAAATCGAAAATTAACACTCAATACCAAGAAATCGACGAAATCGACACAGACCCAGATTTGAATTTAGTGAAGATCCAGTGACGCTCCATAAACGCGGCCGTAGAAATAAGAAAGCAACAATTCAGTGACGAAGAAAAGCATAGACCCAGATTAATTTATATGAAGTAAGAAGAATATATATCGATGTGGGAATGTATACACACAAGTTGGAGTGTATATGGTAGTGGAAGGGGTGGTGGTGTAGTTGGAGTGGCTGTTGGGTTTGTATGGTATATGTGCGGCAAGTGAGCCCTAGTTTTTAGTTGAGGAGTTGGTTTGTTGTGGATGAATGGGAAAGAGGGAGTGTGAGTTTTGGAGAGTGACAAGTGGAAGGGAGGAATGGGAAGGGAGACTTTTTCTCATGGGTGGGGGAGAGGAGGAGGGGTAGTGGCGCCGCCAGTCAACGGTCAAAATGGCCGGAGGAGGGGTGGTGTGTGTCATTTTTTTCCGGGAGAGAGAGAGAGATGATGCATGGTTTCCAACTGCCGACCCATTCATATCCCTTCAATTCCAAGCCAAGAAAAACCGAAGGTAAGCCCCTCCCTCCCCCTCCTTTGTCGGTTGGTCCATTACCCTTTTTCCTTCACAAATATTAATTACCATTATTATTGTCATTAACTCTTTATTAATCCAAAATCCAACCCCCTACCATCTTTTCTTATTTTACTTTCTTCATTTCAATCAAATTTATGCATCTAAGACCATATCTAGTGTGATCTAGAACTAGATCTAAGAAATAAAACAAAGAAACTCACATAAATAAATGAGATTTTGTAAAATAAATATTAAAAATGATAAAGTCTAAAGTAGAAGAAATAAAGTATCTTAATATAATTGCATGGGCAGGAAAAATAGAATTTTTATATTAAAATATTTTAGGTAGTATTTTGCATCTTGAGTTAAACAATCTCAAACTTCAATTCTAGAGATATATCTGTCTTTAACTTTAATTATTTTTAAATTTACTCTATACAGGTCTGATTTTTACCCGACTCAATTTTCACCCATATAATCCAAGGATCATATTACTCTAGAAAACAAATTATTATGAAATAAAAGAAAGTTTAAGCATATTATTGTGATTATTGTCCATGTTTAAAGAATCAATTCTCTAACCAAAGACTGTTGGTATTGGTAGGAATAGTACCCATTATCATATGTCACAAAAAGAGTAGACATTGCGCCTCTCATTCAGTAGCTACTTAACGCCATTCAACTTTCATAAAATCTTACCACATGCAATATTTATAGTAAAGAGTACCAATCAAATAAGATCATAGTTTAAATTTTGGTCAATTCAATCCAATTTTAACCAAGTACTCCTAGTCACTGAATGAACTTGGTATGACTCAGTTGAGTTACTCAAGGTGATGAACTTATTAATTTAGAGCTACATTTAGAGTATTAATGTGTTTGTTCATCACTAGGATCATGAAAAGGAAAAAAAAAAAAAAAATCTTAGTAAAGTATGATAACTTGACTAGGTTAGTAGGTAGAATTCTTTTGTTGGTGGTCCAAGAGATCCACATTCAATAGAAAATGGTGAAAGGTGAGTTGTCAATTATTCATGGTCCAATTTGTGAGATTTTATTTTCAATTTATTCATTTCACTTAATTGAGGACCTGGGACCTTATAACTGTTATTTTATTTATACAAAGTAAATGAAATAATATAAAAATATAAAAACTTGTTCTTACTATATTTTTCTTTTTTACTATAATTAGTTTTCTTTCCATTGTTGATTTTTCATTTTAAACTTCAGAGTTAGTAGTGGTTATTGGCATTTTCAAAGATTATGCATTTGTTGAAAATAAAAAAATTATTTAAATATTTTCCTTTGGAATTCAAATAGCAAATTAAACATTGATCTTGTACTTTTGAATCTGGTTGCAAAGTTTTCTCTTCAAAATTATTGAGTTTAATGAGCATAGAGCCCATCAAATGAAATGTTAATGGATTCATGGGAAATTCTATGATAAGAGGCTTATTAAAAATTACCTTGATTGAATCCACCAAAGTATGTTTTTTAATTTCTTCAAAATTTATCAGTTTAAATTATTTTTAATCTTTAAACTCTATGACATTTTAAAAGAATATCTTTATTAATTCAATCACGTAATTTTTTTGCAAACCATATACTTAAACAAAAGTCTTTCCAATAGACTTATTACCACCCCATTTGATAGAGTTTGTCTCTAAATATACGAAGATGATACAACACATACGAGTGTATGGTGATCATCTCTTAAATATTAAATGGATCTTAATCTTCAAGTACTTATTCTAAATTCCAGTATTACAAGATTTTCTCTTAAACATGAAAACATCTAACCCACTTCTTTTTAATTAAAACATGCAAGATCCACAAGGTAAAATTTAAAGAAATTAGTCATTTAACTCTATATCCATTAAGATAATTCCATTTCTAATAACATTATCATGATACTTATGTGGCTTTATATCAGTGAAATTCCTCTACATCATGAAAAATAGTAACTCCTTGTTGAAGTGCCTACTTCCTCCAATAGAGAAAATGAAAAGATAGAAAGTAAAAAAGAATAATAACATGTAAATGGTGTTTTCACTCTCTCTCTTCTCTAATCAAATCACTTTATCCCCAATTAAAAAAATAAGATACCCCATTCTTAAAAAGTGAAAAAAAAAAAATAATAAAAGTTAATATATTTTTTTCTATTGTTGGCATGATCCACTTGCTAATGGGACTATAGCAGTGTCAAAAGAGTGGACCTAGCAAAACATGAAACATGGCTTCCACTGTGAAAAGGAGTGTCTTTATCAACTAAAGAGTGGGGAAAACAAGTTCAAACTAAAGGGAAGTAATTAAAATTTAGTGCTAATTGTACTTATCTTTAGCTAATATAGTCAAACTCTTTTTTGTTGATTGGTGATTATGGGAAGTGATGGAAAGTAAGTGGGCTTTTAGTCCAACAAGTCATGTGATGATGGGGCATGTCATCAGCCACATTAATAGAGTTCGTTGGAACTTAGAACAAGTATTTTAGTGTTAGACGAGAAAGTTAAGCCGCCCGCTTACATCGTCTTCGGACTTTCGGACCGCTTCTCACGAGGGAAGTTCGGACCCACTGTCCAATGAGGGTAACAACGTGAAAAATGATTAAAAAAAAAAACGTGAGAAATGATTCCCTTGAGATACGTAGGGTTTATTTGTGAAAATTTAATTTTCTATTTTTTTTTCAAATATTTGGATTTACTGGCTGGATGGTGGATGGATCAAATGTGATAAATGCAATAAACTTCATGTATTTTCTAATCAAGCATTTTTCTTTTGATTTATCCAGAGGTGGAATCTAATAGTTTTATGTAATTAAAAAAAACTCATATAGTAAATAAGTGTACAAAAATTAATTGATAGTTTGAATTTTTTAATAAGTGAACTCTCTATATCTCAAATGCAAAGTCGGTTTTGACTTTAGGCCAACTAGGCCGCTGTCTAAGGCCCTTCAATGTGACCAATAAGCTTTATAGCCCCCATTTACACTGCTCTTTATAGCCCATGCCTTTCCTTAGCCCATCGACTTTTGGGTTGGATATAGGCCCTCCTAGGACGGGACTTAAGGGCCTAACTGAGGTTTAGAGAGTTCAATACACAATTACAATAATAATAACAATAATAATGAATATAATTACTACAAACTGACCTTTATTTTTTACCTATGCAAAGCATCAGAAACTGGATTTAAGCCCTTGGGCTAGATAGAGGCCCGAATTCTTCTTCTTCAATTTTTTTTTTTAAATGTAATAAAAAATAAAAAATCGAAATGAGGGAAATATTATATAAAATAATCGACACGATATGATTTATTGTTTTAAATGAGAAGAGACATTCAAAACATCTCATTCAATACCACGTGATTTTTGTGAAATATTTTTACATAAAATTTATTCGGACATAATATGCCTATTTGTCCGAAGTTGTTAAAAAAATGTTATTATTATTGCACACATGTGATTCATGGGAAGTGAAAGAAACACCTTGAAGTAAGTGGATGATGGAACAGGCCCTATCTCTCAATTGGAAATATTAAGTTATATTTTTAAGGTTTTTTACAATTCAATTATTTTAAATTACTTTTAAATCTTAAATTTTGGAACATTTAAAATTTGACTTATCAGTTCAATGGTAAATCACATAGTCAGTAGTTAATCCTTTCAATATCTGAACTTATCACAGTTGATAAGTAAGTCATTACCTATTTTGATCGAATCGATCTCTATATATTTTATTCTATTAAAGTTATATTTTAAATATTCTTACTTATGTTAATTCTTAGACCATGTGACTCAAAGGTTCTTCTCTAAGATTTCAGCTTGCTATTGAGTTGGTGTTTCATTTCACTAATTAACACTATATCATCAGCAAAAATCGTATGCCACAACACTTTGTTTTGGATTCCCAATGTTAAATTATCCATGATTAGTACGAAAAGATTGCAACATATCTCTAGTGGAGTCCTACTCTAATTGAGAACTATGTTGTTTCTCCACAAACCGTTATAATATTAATATTTACACTATCCTGCATGTTTTAGATAGTCTCTACATAATCGTTTGAAATGTATTTATTTCACGAAATAATTGAGTCAACAAATTATTATGAGTTTTTCTGAATCAAAGTGAAATTTCAAAATTTCAGATTACATTCGATCCATTTAATTGAATCATGGCTGCAAATAATGCATAAAGCAATAATGATAGTAGTTAACAAAAGATTCATAATCAATACTTCTTCTGCTGCAAGAGAGAGAAAAACAAAGAAGAAGAAAGAATCCTCACTCAACCATTGATTAATGGGTAAGTGTGGTTGTCAGTGTCATAATCAACATTCCAAACTGCTGAAAGAGCTTTTACCAACTATCATGCTAGTTTGAGTGAAGTAGAGATTTGGCTTATTAAAATCCCAAAATGACTGATTTTGATAGTAACTAGAGTTGCTGTAAAACACACTCTCTTTTTCTCTTTCAATCTAAATCAATTTTAAAGATGGTTAGACCAATAATTGCTAATAGTTTTTATATATTTATTTTTCCTATTTTATATTCTTATTTATCCAATATGACTAAAATACTGATTGAAATTCTTTTTACTCAATTCAAAAAAAAATATTTCGACCAAAATTTCAAATCCATATTAGGGCTAGGACTTAGCATCTCTCTCAAGTGAAGTGCCATGTATTGATGATCATAATTTTGTAAGATGGATTATAAAAAATTAAGGAATTTATAGTAATAAAAAATTTAAGATATAAGATCATAAACAGAGACAGTGGAGAAATCTCTATGGAGATTTTGTTGATCAAATGAATATAATAGGAACACATTTAGAATGCCAACCACCTGACGTACAATCCACACTTAAAAAAGAAAAGAAAAGAAAAAAAGAAGAAGAATTTCTCTAATTTTCATGACTACCAAGTCAAGCCACCACAATTATTCCTTGTTTTAACCCTGACTCTAATAATAGACATTCCACTGCAGTGGCTGTCAAGTGTCAAAACTCTCTCCTTACATGGCTGAAATCATGGTAGCCACATTGTCATCACCACCAACAGCCATGAGTGGCATCTCTATTGTATCAGTTGACTTGGAGGTACAATCTGATGAGTCTTCCACATTACCAAAATATTTGTGGTGATGGCTGATTCAGCCACAGTTTACATGGTTTATGGACTCTTCAATGTAACTGGAAGTATAAAAGTATTTTATTTTTTTTTTTATCAACATCCCACTTCATTGTAGGAGTAGAACATTTCTCGATATTCAAGACATTAATGAGACTGAGTATCAATTTTAAAAGGCTAGCTCATTAAGTAGAGTAATCCAAGTTTTTTATAAATCTTTAGATTTCTCTCTACACTTCTAATGTGGGACTCATTCAAATCTCCAATAATCTTCCCCTCGAATGAGGCCAGCCATCCCGTTCATTTAGGGGATTTCTTGAGTTTATATGAAGTGGATTGAGACGTGATTCTGATTCCACTTGATAAGACTAGATATCCATCATAAAAGGTTAATCCGTTAGCTAGAGTGATAAATCTTTTATAAATCTTTAAATCTTCTTCTAAAATTTCAACGTAAGACTCATTTGCAATTCCAAATAGATTCAACACAAGAGAGAAGTGGACAAGAGACTGATATTCAATCCGAGTCAGAACTCAGAAGGTGTAGGGTCCTCGATTAGGATGGCTTTCCCCTTTCCTTTGTCCACTTCCATTGGTCTTGGGGGGCTTGGTAGGCGCGGTTCCAAGATCCTGATAGGAATTTGTCGACTCTGCATATTTGAGAGAGAGAGTTGTTGTTTGGGAATTATCATTCAGCCATACAACGTGTGGTATGTGCTGCTAGGGGATGATAATTTTGTCAGAAGGATAAAGGACTCTCTCACTAACCAGCATTGGTTGTGTGTGTTAACAATCAATACAAGAGGGGCAGCAATACACTGATCTGATCGGTGACAGACAGTGTATTTGCAGGCAGCAGTTTAGGCTCAGCAGAGAGGACTTCCCACAACGGCGAGAACAGGTTCTGCCATACAGAGAGGTATTCTAGGTGCAGAGAAGCAAACCCGAGCAGCAGTTGGAGCAGTTCCAAGAAGAGGCTAACATTGGTTTGATTAGTTCTCTGATAAAGGAATTTATTCTTGTAATTGTAAACCACCTTATTCTCTTTTAATAATATTATTCACGCTCCGTGGACGTAGGCCAAAGGTGGGCCGAACCACGTAAATCTTTGGTGTTGTGCTTGTGTGATTTATTCCGACATTATTTTCGAGTGTGTTTATTATTTCCGCTAATAAACGCTAACAATTCATATCTCCAATAATCTTCCCTCGAACGAGGCCAGGTATCCCGTTCATGTAGGGGATTTCTTGAGTTTATATGAAGTGGATTGAGACGTGATTCTGATTCCACTTGATAAGACTGGATATCTATCATAAAAGGTTAATCCGTTAGCTAGAGTGACAAATCTTTTATAAATCTTTAAATCTTCTTCTAAAATTTCAACGTAAGACTCATTTGCAATTCCAAATAGATTCAACACAAGAGAGAAGTGGACAAGAGACTGATATTCAATCCGAGTCAGAACTCAGAAGGTGTAGGCTAAGGTTGAAATATCGGTATTTTAATACCGAACGATATTGGCCGATACGATATGTATCGGCCGTACATACCGAATATCGGTCACAATATCGGCCGATATTCATAAATATCGGTATTTATTTTTTTATTTTTTTATTTTAAAAAAAAAAAACACCGATACGGTTTTTTACGGTTTTTACACGGTTTTCCACGGTTTTTTGGAGTTTTTAACTGTTTTTTACGGGTCTTTACTGTTTTTAACAGGTTCAGGGTTTACGGCTTTCACGGGTTCTCACGGTTTTTTGAGGTTTTTTGCTGTTTTTAACGGTTTTTCACTGTTTTTTTACGGTTCCAATATCGAAGGAGAGAGAAATGCCGATATCGAATGAAAGAGAAAATTATCGGCCGATCTATCGGTAGAGGCGTTTTTTAAACCCCTGGGTGTAGGGTCCTCGATGAGGATGGCTTTCCCCTTTCCTTTGTCCACTTCTATTGGTCTCGGGGGGCCTTGGTAGGGCCGGTTCCAAGATCCTGATAGGAATTTGTCGAGGTCTTTGAGCAGCACAGGAGAGATCAATGTCTAAATCCATGCATTCCATCAAACCCGAGTGGAGACGTAGACAATTAGAAACAGAGTAGAAAGGATGGAATTGACAGAAATGATCACTCGTGGATGGGTTTGCATCAGTGTTCCTGATTTCAAAATTTGGAATCTACTCAAAATTCTACCGAGTTGAATAACACATTGACTCAATTCAGAACAACTTGATAAAACTCACTAATTTTCAGATTCAAAATCATGTTAAGTCGAGCACTTAGACTAATTTGTTCAAATATTTTTGAGTTTTTAAACTATGGCTTATATTTTTAAGACATCTGATAATTTTGACTGTTAAAATAAAGTGATTAGAGCTTCATTTTTCAACTAAAATTTGGTAGTTGAGCTTTATACCACTGTATTTTATTTATTTTAAAAATTCATATTTGTTCTCTGAAAAGAAAAAAAAATCTAACACATAACTTAAATAATCTTTACTAATTTCACCACGCAAGAGCTAGAAGTCTCCTAACTTCTTATACTCCGAAAGAGCTAAGGAGACTTCTCTTATTTAAAGGGAGCACTTACACACACCCGGTTTTTCCGCCTCTACACACCCATTTTTGAAATTTCAGGTGAAATTACGATTTTGCCCCCACATTTCCAATCATTCGAATGAATGCCCAGTTCATTTTGACATTCATTCGAATAAATCATTCATTCGAATGAATGTCCATGTGTAATTTCAATTCATTCGAATGAATGGGCTGAGCAGAAACATGAAATACTGCTTAGTCCATTCATTCGAATGAATAGTAATTTCATTCATTCATTTCATTCATTCATTAGGATGAACGACGAATGAACGGTCATTTGAATCAACGATCCGTTCATTTGAATGACCGTTCTCATTTGAATGACTGTGAACGAATCGAATGGCCGTTCTCAATAGATACATTTATTTAAATTCTTTTAAAACTTTAAACTTATTTTTTAAGCACAGTGTATTTTCAAAATTTCTCAAATTGAATATCTAAATTAATTAAAATAACCTGATAACCTGATAAAAATACTTTAAGACTTTAGGGTCTTTTGACACTCCTAAATATTTAAAACACAGTATTTTACAAATAAGGGTATCCCTAGGCTGTGTCGAAAACACATTTGGAAGTGTCAAAAGACCTTGAAGTCTTAAGGTATTTTTATCAGGTTATTTTAATTAGTCTAGATATTCAATTTGAGAAATTTTGAAAATACACAGTGCTTAAAAATAACTGTCTATATTTTAAAATATAGACAGTTATTTTTAAGCATTGTGTATTTCCAAAATTTCTCAAATTGAATATCTAGACTAATTAAAATAACCTGATAAAAAGACCTTAAGACTTTAAGGTCTTTTGACACTCCTAAATATTTAAAACAAAGTATTTTACAAATAAAGGTATCCCTAGGGTGTGTCAAAAACACATTTGGAAATGTCAAAAGACCTTAAAGTTTTAAGGTATTTTTATCAGTTTATTTTAATTAGTTTAGATATTCAATTTGAGAAATTTTAAAAACACACAGTGCTTAAAAAATAAGTGTGCTGCGCCCATTTATTCAAATGAATTGAAATTACATATGTGCATTCAATGCCAAAATGAACTTGACATTCTTTCGAATGATTGGAAACACGGAGGTAAAATCATAATTTCACCCGAAATTTCAAAAACAGGTGTATAGAGGCAGAAAAACCGAGTGTGTAAGTGCTCCCTATTTAAATTCTAAAATGTCGTCATACCCATTTGAGAACTTGTTCCAAATTTGTGTTCGAATCAAAATATTTTAGTGTTCTGACCATTTTGGTGTTTTATTTCTAAACACAGTCAAAATTCGTCGGTCGAGTTGACACATACTAATTCAGTCAAGTTTTTTCGAGTTTTGAACTATGATTTTGACAAGTAATATTTCAAATTCTAAGAAGTTAATTTGAACCGACCTTACTTATTTATTTTTTAACAAAAACTTTAAATTATGCAATGAGCTAAAGTCTTTGTTGCACTTGACTAATATTTTTATTTGCCAAAATAATAAAAATTACATATAAAAAATGAGTGCTTCAATTTTTATTTTTTTTATCATTTTCCAGTTCTCTGATAATTCAAAGATCCCACTTAAAACTTAAAAGAGGTTTCATTGTGTCATATTCAGGGGCCGAATTTTCGGCCAATATTGGATCTCGGCCTGAGATTTTTCTCTCTCCTCTTTTTTTTTTTAAAAAAAATTATTTAAAATAAATAAAAAAGGCAGTTAAAAAAAAAATAAATATATATATATATATATATATATATATATATATATATATATATATATCGACCGGGTCCATGCCGATATTTATTTTTTTAAATAAAAAATAAAAATCGGCCGAACTTTTCTATCTCTAACCAATACTATTTATATCGGTCGAGACATCTCAGCTATAGAAATCCCTAGATGTCTCGATCGATAGAGAGATTTCTACCCCTGGTCATATTACATTAAATGGAACTAAAGCTGCAACTCAGGCAAAGCGCGTTGGATTTTTAATTTGCTGGATTTTGAGACCAATTTATAATTAAAAGGCCCAAACTTGAACCCAAGCCCGAAGCCTTGGTTGGCCCAATTTGACAAAACTAGAATCCAAGACCAAGACAATTTATATATGTAGGGAACAAGTTCGATTTTTAAACCTGAATTACATATGCAAGCCTTGTTTGGGTTCTACCCAACACGGTTTTAACGCTTATATTAATAAACTTCTATTAAAAAAATTAATATTTCAATTATATATCAAATAAAAATATTTATATTCATAGGCTAAATTTGGGCTTTTTAATCGGGCTTAAGCTTTTATTGCACTGGGCCATAACTATCTCGATTCAATGTTGGATCAATAACTAGACTAGAAATGTGTCCAACTAGGCCAAGGTTTGTGTAAGTTTTTTTTTCCTTTACTCTTGAAGTGAGATAGGAAGAGAAGAGAATTAATTTATAATTAATTGGTGAAAATTTTCAATTGCTACTGTTAGTTTAAAAAAGTTGACAGTTTTTACATTTTAAATTCAGCATATGTCGAGAGAGAGTATACATATAATTTTAGATTGTGCTTAATAAACTATTAAAAATGGGTGGAATCAATATTTTTTGCTTTCGAATAATCGATGAGGTCAATCCAATAAGAGTCATTCCTCGTAAAATTATTGGATATATGTGAGTATGAAAGCTTGCAGATACTTTGAAGATTAATTAAGTGCTTTAAAAGGCTAAGACACCTTTCGTATCTCTTAATTTTTAAAGAAAAAAATCTAGTCTTTAGATAAATATTTTGGCCTATTATAATAAATTCATTAATAATAATATATTAAATGATCATAAAAATTGTTAAATCTAAATTTAGGTTCTGTTAAGATATATTAATACAGTAATTTAAATTTTGATGAAATTATGCATATCACTGAATATTGAATGGATTTTATTGTCTCTCTCATCCTATAACATAGTATCGGATTTGATTAGCGATCGAGAGCTCATCCTCACCGTCGGATCGTAAGTTCATCAAATCGAAGAACCTGTCACTGTTTCACCACGGCTGAGATCTGGTTCAGCCCCACCCCAGATTGCACCAATCTCCTTCCATTTGAAACCGAACCTGATGTGAAATGAAGAAGAAGCAGGCCAGAAAACCCGCCAGACCAGGGCCTCGCCGACATTTGATCATTCATTCAACACATTTGATTTGGTTGGTAAGAATTTTCAATGACACAGATTTATGCATAAAACTAATATATATTAAAATGTATTGTTATTATATAAAATTATCTTGTTTTTAATATATCACTCTTCTCAATGACTGTGATGGTAATAGGTATATTAATAAGGTTTATATTTTGAATATACGACATTTTAAGAACTATCTTGATTGAATTAATTAATTGTTATTTTTCAAATTTTTATATTTGATAAATTTAAACTATTTTTAATTCCTAAAACCTCATAAATTTTAAATATATAGGTTGATTTGTTAGATGAATGTGTTTTTTTATTAAACATTGTATTGAAAAATAATACCATTTCAATATGCTTGCTAAAATGAGCAAAATGGGCTTCTCGTAAATTTTACCAAACACACATGAGAAACCTATTATAAAGAACGAATTAATCTATTATTGTTTATTGATTGTATGGATTAAGGAAATCTTTCTAATGAAATATGGCATGAAATATTTAAATATAAACACATGCATGAATATAAAATGAAGGTAGTTAAGAGATGAATATTGTTTAAAACAAAACTACTCAGTATAATGGACATATTTTTATAATTATGTTTATATAAAACTTTTCATTTTATTTTCTTAAAACTAACAAAAGTCTATTGTTTTTACAAAATTTATATTTTTAAAATTTTTATTTATATATCTAACTGATCAAGACGGTCTGGTCTTAAAATTATAATTTAATTAATTATTTATTGGTTTATTTAACCTGTATATTTATTACAATATTGGGTCAAACTCGGGTTAGAGCTGGGCCGGACAATGAGCCGTTCACAGTCGTCATGACTCGTTTGTCTAACTCTAGACATTTAATTGGGTCCGTTTAGCGCAACAGGCAGAAATTCGTCATATTTGCTCGTTTCGTTAATCAGGAATTGTCCTTTAAAACTTAAAAACCCCGCACAGAAGCGAATGCAAGGCCTCTCATTTGGCGGGAATCGAGAGCTTTTCACTGCAGCGGTCAGAGCGCTCTCTCTCCCTCTCTCGCCTCATTTCTTCTTCTCTCCATCTTTTCCTTCCCAGGCGTCTAAGAAACCCTAGAAAAGAGAAAAATGGAGAATTCAAGGTATTTATCAGATGAACCTCTCGGAAGCTCTCGCCGTATCCGTGCGGGGATCATATCAAAGATCCGCTTAGAAAATTTTATGTGCCACAGCAGTCTACAGATCGAATTTGGAGAATGGGTGAATTTCATAACCGGCCAGAACGGGAGTACGCCAAACAGATTCTCATTCCTTTTGATTTACTCAGTTCTATTGCTTCGATTCTTTTCCTTTCGCTCTTTTATTTTCTCTTATCTCATCTTTCCATTGTAGGTGGTAAAAGCGCAATACTGACTGCGTTGTGCGTAGCATTCGGCTCGCGAGCCAGAGGAACGCAACGAGCCTCTACACTGAAGGATTTCATCAAAACTGGTTGCAGGTATTATACTTTATCCAGGGATTCTTTAATTTCCAGCTGCTTAAAAATGTACTCTCTCTTGGACTTGAAACATAAGAGAAAAATTCGGCTAAATCTTTTGACCATGAGGTGAGATCTGTCAATTTCGTGATATATCGATTTTTCTGGAAAACCGATATTTCCAACAGGGCTGAAATATTAGCGGAAATTTATCTATTTATTCTTTTGAATTAAACATTTGGGCCTGAAATGGCTGAAATTTTGGCTCATTTTCTCTAAGCCCATTTAAGACCCGATGTTTACTTTACTGCCAAAATTTATGTATTAGCTTGAAGTGTCGATTTTTGCATTTCAGTTATTTTTAATATGTTGGTGGCTGAACACTTGGTGGGCATTTGATTTTAATTCAGTTTTTGACATTTTTGCATTGTGCATGGTTCGAAACTTGGACTTGAAATCATTTCGAGTTGAGAAACTTGGATTAGTTTTTCAACTCGACTCTGAGAAACTCGGTAAAACTTGTTGACTTGCTTGACTTCAAAATTCTATCGAGTTGTGTTGACTTCGACTGACTTTCCTGAGTTTTTCTCCAATTTTCAAAACATGACTGTGGAGTGTAACTATGATGTTTCTTGACATTCGTCTGCAATGTACTCTGGATGGTTATTTAAGGAGGTTTTGCTAGTGTCATGTTCTGGAAATCATGTTTTGCAGCTTTGCACCACTAATTTGGCAGAATTCCTTCTTGATTGAACTATTTTGTGTTTCTGTCAGAGGAATCTGTAGAATCTGTTATTTGGGACATCTGTTTGATTCTCCATAAGCTACTTCCGTTACATTTTCATTTGGTTGTACACAAAAAAACTTTTTGGCTCTTGCTGGCTATGTCTCGAGAGCATCGTTTAAGAACCTGAAAACCTGATTTGATTCAAAATCTAATTGGTTGGAGTAAATTCGGCCAATTTCTCAAGCTTTGGATGTGAAATAGGAAAAAAAATCTAATGGAGTTGAGTAACTTGCCGGAGCTTTTCCTTTTACTTTTTTTTTTTTTTTGTTTTTGAACAGAATCTGGAGATGAGATGTTCAGTTTGGGTCAATGATACCTGCTTGTGGTATTCATATTGCTTTAGAAGTTTCTCTTGAAAAATGTATTCCTTGGGATTTGGAATAGATAACCCTCTGTTCCATGAAAAAATTCTCATATCATATGGTCGTACCTGTGGTTCTATGCTTATCTTCGTCTAGAGAAAAATGTCTTCATTTCTTTTAGTGCAACTGAGAAAAAACCGTCTATTTACCATAGAGTTTCTACTGTAAAAAATGCCTTCAATTTTAGAATGCTGTGATACATTTTTGGTGCTTCCAATTTGCTGCAAATATTTGATATGATGTTGTACCTTCTATGTTAGATTGCACTCAAACCTTTTTTGAAAGTTGAAATTAACTGTTATGAGCCCTTCTCTTTTGAATTTTTTGCTTTCAGTTATGCTCTTGTGGTTGTGGAAGTGAAAAATGAAGGAGATGATGCTTTCAAGCCAGAAATCTATGGTGATATGATAATCATTGAGCGTAGGATTACAGAGTCCACTAGCTCAACTGTTTTAAAGAACCACCAAGGTTACACTTTTCTGGGTTGTGATACTTGCTTTTATTGACATGCTTCTTCTTCTATTGCTTAATTTACTTAACTTTGTGGTGTTGCGTCCCTTTTCTTTTCTTTTCTTTTGTCAAATAGTTATGTCATTTGAACCCCAACGTTTAAGATTGCACACTATGGATGTACCAATTGTAGCAAGAGCTTGTATTTGATTTTGCTCCTTCTGTCCATTTTTATATTACTGTACATCTTAATTTTTTATTTCACCACTATGATGTGAAATTTTAGATAATTTAATGTCTGCTTACTTTTCTAATCATTCACTCATCTGCATGTTTGCATTTCAATTTACTATTTGGCTTTATTTCATTTTCAATTCGATATAAAGTTCATGAAATATGATTTACTTGAATTCCTTTATTTTTCTGCATTGTGTGTTTTAACTGTGAAGCATAAATCTTATGGTCTTATTCTTGTTTGCTCTCTTATGAATATTTATGGGATTCATTTTTCACAGGAAAGAGGGTTTCTAATCGGCAAGGTGAACTTCGTGAGCTTGTGGAACATTTCAATGTGAGTGTTTTACCTCATTTATTGCAGACTCTGTTCATCTCCTTTTTTTTTTAAAAAAGCTAGGAATTAATTAATTACTTGCATATACCTGCTAGGTATCATTGCATTGGATTATTCGCTTTAAGCATGAATTGCATATGGTTTTCTGTTAGCTCTTTTTCATTGGGATCAGTAAGCACATGAATAGCCATGTAATGGCAGTTCGTACTATAGAATATTTCTGATTTCTATCATGTCTATCATATACACATAAGTTTCTGTCGACATAATCATCAATCCTAATATTAATCAAACTAAATGTGAAATTGATACGATGCCACTTCTACGGTGGAGTGTATGTTGGAATATTAATGAGAAGTCCTTCATTTCCTCGTTGCCTTAATTGCACCTGGATATTTAACTTAGAAATCCCTCATTTTTCATTTCCCCTTGACTGTGCTCCTGAATAATATCATGCACCTTCTATTATGTTCCTCAAAAATCTGGTCTGGCCTTCTTTTCTTTCTTTATTTGAGTATCTAGTTTGATATTTGGTGAAACTGTAATAAAAGGAATTTTTGCATTGATTTTCTGTTGATTTTACAGATTGATGTTGAAAATCCTTGTGTCGTAATGAGTCAAGACAGAAGCAGAGAATTTTTGCATTCAGGGAATGACAAGGATAAATTCAAGGTAAGTTTTGTGATCATCCAAATAGCTATGTTCATCTTTTTTTTTTTTTTGATGACCAAAGGTGTCCAGGTGTCTCGCCCAACTAGTCCTTTGGAGCATGTGCATGCCTCCCTACACACACACATGGGGCTAAAGCGGTGGGACCTTACTCTGTACATATCCCACGGAAAGTACCCCAGAGGGCCTGGCCAGGAATTGACCCCAAGACCATGTTGCCACATGCAAGAGCCTTGACCGTTAGGCCAACACCCCTGGGGTATAGCTATGTTCACTCTTAGATGTTCAACTTCATAAATGTTTTAGTCTTCAAGCTATATCATCTTTTAATTTTTCTAATAAAATACACACATAAGGATGTGATAGTTATTAGAGAAAGCTGCGAGATAAGATTGATTCTTATTCTAATGCAAGGCTCTTTTCTTTGTTTTATTTATTTATGTTAAAGTGCATATTGCCACATGTGATTCTACTTTGCAGTTCTTTTACAAGGCAACACTTCTTCAACAAGTAAATGAGCTTTTACAAAGCATAAGAGACCAGCTGGATGCTGCCAATGCAATGGTTGATGAATTGGAATCTTCTATAAGACCCATACTTATGGAACTTAATGACTTGCAAGTGAAAATTAAGAACATGGAGCATGTTGAAGAAATTTCTCAGCAAGTACAACAGCTAAAGAAAAAATTGGCTTGGTCATGGGTGTACGATGTGGACAGGAAAATACAGGAACATGCTATCAGGATTGAGAAGTTGAAAGAGCGTGTACCTATGTGCCAAGCTAAAATTGATAGACAAATGGTAAGTAGTCTAGGTTTCAAAATCATAGTAAGTTCCATTGATGCCATATAATGTTCAATCATGTGATTGAGAATTGATGCAACTTGAGTAGGATCTCTGGGGGGTTCACACAAGTGATCAGTTTTTGTTAGGTCTCTTTTAGTTGTTTAGCACCATCAGGTAGGATTTTGGATCCGAATGCTTCCTTGCCTGTTTTTGGTGGAAAATCAAGGACATTGGGTTTGCTAGGGTCCCTATGAATGAGTTTTAGTGAACAATGGTGTGGTATGGACAAGGATGTTGGACAGACTTGTTATGTTGCCATGTTTGAGTGCTTGTCTTGTTGTGCATCTTGAAGGCTATATTGCTTTGGGCTTAAACAACTGTTCTTAATGTGACCAATTCCATGGATCTTCTTCAATAAGTTGACAATAATTAACAAGGAATTCTAATTTACAATCTCTCTTTAGTTTTACCCCGATTCATTGATCTGGAAAGGCCACAATAATAACACCATTCTGATCTCTTTGAAGTTTGAACTCTGTCCATCTTGGAAGTATTCAGACTATTACCATCTAAACTCTTGACATTCAGTTCTTGAAATTTGGTTGGTGGGTTTTATGCTTTTCCATTATCTTGACTATATTCACATTGATTGACACTTTATAATTCCTAACAAGGTTGAAAATGGAGCCTTCTTTACATCCGTTAATGGTTGCCACCCACTTTATACTTGTTTATGTTGAATATCAAGTTATTGTGCTTCCATCCATGGTGTACACAAACATAGACCAACCATGGAAATGCTTTCATCTTATTAACCTTGGGAGCTTGGGGAGTCCTTATTGCGTCTTTTGGCAGGAGGGGCGTATTGTTGTATCTTTTCCTTTTCTTTATGTTTCTTTTTCCTTCTTCCTCATCTTGGATCTGGGTATATCTCTTCCATACTTGGATCCTTCTCTTGTACTCTTGTTTCTTTTTTTTAATGAATGAAGCCGTCAATGTTTCAAAAAAAAGTTATTGTGCTTCCAGTGATTCTAATGATGCGAGGCACATTTAGCTGAAATTGGTAGGGGTAGATGGGTGCACAACTTCAAATCAGTTCATAAATTTTCTAATGAAGTTAACACAAAAAGTCTATTTGAATGGCCATAAAATGTTAAATACTTTTCATCTCTAGTTTCTTCTAAGATTTCTGCTGGTCCTGCATTCAATGTTATTCCTTTTACCTTATGGCTTTACTCATTCAGTTGAAGTTGATAATGCGTGATTTTTAGTTTGTGAGATGGTGAAGTATCTCCAGCAATTAGGACTTGCCAACTGTTCTATGTGGTCTTCAAGCTGAAGAGTTTCATCATTCTTAACTGGTTTTACTCTTCATTCACCTTAAAAAAATGTTCCCCTTTAATTTTTTAATTAAATAAGTTGTGTTAGATTTGCTTTACAGGTTAAGGTGGATGACTTGAAAACTCGGTTTGCTAATAAGAAGAATCAAATTGCATCTATGATGAAGAAAACATCTGAAGTGAGGAGAATGAAGGATGAGTTGCAGCATAATCTTTCCTTGGTATGTTGCTTATGTTTTGGTTTTCTTAGTCCCATAAACTGCTGAAGAAGAGGCTTTTCCTCTTCTTTTTTGAGTGATAACATAAATGAATTTACTACAATGAAAGTACAAAACAACAAGTATAAAAGGCTTATACCTAACAGCTTATGCAAAGAAGAAAATGCAAATAAACCCCTCTAGAAAACCAAGAAATACAATGAAACCCCAGGGAAACCCACAAAACTCCACAAATACATTCACCCTAAGAAACAATCAATAGAAGGAAGCATGCTCATGATCCCTATCCACACCAAACTTGGCCAAGAAATTGGCCACTCCATTTGCTGATCTACGAACAAGCTCAAAAGTGAGGCAAATGCCCTAACCATTTTGACCAACTTCTAAGGCGGAATTTTTTTTTTTTTTAAATATAATTATTATGAAGAGTTCTGAGTTTGTGTACATAAGCATGCCTAGAAGATCTAGTTGTGTGAAACTCTTGATGGCACTTTTGAAGCGTACTATAATGCCACGTGTCATGTATTGTAGCCTAGAACTTATTGATGGTATTGCATGATCTTTTCGTAGTTCTTATACTTCGATCCTATTTAAAGTGTTTTTTGTTTGAACAATAAGAATCAAGAGATATTATTGTTTCAAGAATTTTTACAATGTGTTTCTTCTAGATGTCATTTTTTTTTTGAGACCAAGGGGAAACTCCTGACCCCACCCCAACTTATGCCTTTGGCAACAACCACTCCAAAACCCCTTGGGAGGACACCCCACACCCATACAGAACGCCTCCAATTAACACCGTTGGGACTCGAAGTAGTGACTTCCTGCTTCCTGAGGCAAGAAGTAACCAGTTGAGCTATTCAACGTTGGGTTTCTAGATGTCATTTATGACAGCAAATAGTTCTGTTTTTTCATCATCTCATTATGTTTTTCATGTTATGCTTCGTTATCCATCTTATTTTTCACCTAATATTGCATTTTAGTTAGCAATGATCTACTTCTGTATCACTTGCTACAATGGTTGACCTTTCAGACATTATCTTTGTTATTTAGGCTATGAAGGAAAAACTTGAGCTACAAGAAGAATATAATCGTGGAAGTAACCATATACAGAAAATGGTCAACCGTATGAAGTGGCTTCATCAACAGGTTCTTGATATTCAAGAGCAACATGTTAGAAGCACACAGGTTATCATCTACTATTATTGAACAAGACTTCTTCTTTCTATGATGGTCAAGTTTTTTGGTGTGTTAAAATGCAAAGCTAGGCAAAGTGAGCAACTGTGTCCTGGAAAAGTGACCCATTCGTTGCCTTGTTATAGGAAGGTTTATATATATATTGCTAACTATATTTCATTTAGAAGTTTAAGGTAAAGGTACACAGGATGCACATCTATTTTGCAAATACCCCTCCTTTAAACACATTGCCAGACATTTGCATGTGGCTAACACTGCAAATGTTAGCACCTAAAATTTTCACAAAAATTGCTTTTTGGTGACACATTTGAGCCTTAATTGGTTGATTAAGCATGAAAAATTAACAACCAGTGTGAGCAAGTGAAATCAAGTTAAATCCATGAAGGGTTAGGTTGATTTGAACCTTATATTGCTTCAACGATCAAAGGTGGGTTGTCGGTGGATCAGAAAGGGGCTCCTAGGGTTTGATCAATGACATATCTCACTCCAAAAAAATGCTTTGCAACTTATAAATTGTCATTCAAATGTGTAGATTAAGAGATGCATTGTGTAGCCCAATTTTGATCATTAGATATTAGCTGTCTACATGTCATTTCAAATATGTGTGTGTTAGCATTCCATCGCAACTAATGGTATTAATGATCGAGTGGATTGGGTTAATCAAATTGAAGTCAGGTAGATGAGAAAATGAATACAAAAATAATGAAAAAATTTGAAATAAAGAAGAAATGGGCTGAACTTTGTGGACTCCACCCATAGAAAACCTGGATCATGCTGTATGGCCCAAGCATGTTTGTTAAGATATAGTCCATATGTTCCCCAGACCAATGCAGATCATTCTAGGCTATCGGGCCTCTGAATTTGTACGACCCATTCTAGGCTATATGGTTGGACAACCCCCAAGCATGTACAATCCATTCTAGGCTGCACGACTCCAAAACCTGTGTGGTCACATCTGACCATAGAACCCCTAGGCTTACGACCTAGTCTAGATCATACAACCCAATCCAAGCAATACGACCCCAAACTTGCACGACCCAATCTAGGCTATATAGCCCTAGGCTTTTATTGCCCATCCTAGGGTTCATAGGTTTGCTTGGATTTTGTGTATTTTTCATGCGACTTGTGTTGAGTGCCCATGGCACTTGGGATGAAGGAGGGAGGCAACCTTGAAATTTGTCCCACTTGTGTCATTGCAAGGACTTAGGGGTAGAGCACTTGGAATATTTACCTTCGTGATTGCACTTGGATATGCCCTTTGTGATTTGGAGTTATTTTGAACACCTTGGATCTACCCTTGTGGAGATTTGAGTTTGAAAGCAAACGTAAGTTTGGAATTTCACAAACATGGAGTTAAATTAAGTACTTCGGATCTGATCTCGCATAGAACTGGAGGCTTGAACAAGGACTTTTAAGTCCATAATTTTTTGTGCACTTGGGAGTTTATTTTGCTTGTTTTGGATCAATCACCTAGTAGATCTGGAGTTTAAAATTGTGTTAGGACTACCATTGTGTAGGCCTGGAGTATAGGAAATCCTTTAGATCTACCAAGAGGTGGGTTTAAAGAAAATTGACTTTGAGTGTACCGTCGTTAGAATTTGAGGTTTGGATTCATATTTCAAGCCCACAAGCACTTCGGGTGCAGATCTCACCACTCTTGTGAACATCTTCATCAAGCAGATCAAGTCACTAGGCCCCACCAAGATATCATAAGAGAGATCTTTTAAAGGCATTTCCATAAGCGAATCAAGCTGTCAAAGGCTTTCCTGGAATGCCACATTGCCAAAGTTAAGAATTTTGAGCAGTTCTTTTGTATTGGATGTATTGAGGAAAAAATGTAATACCATGAGAGTGCTCTATTTCTTTTACTTGTTTAAGAGGAGCCATTAGTCTGATACTTGGAATTGTTTTACCAGCAAAATTTAATTAATTGAAAACTTTGTGAATACTTTTCACTTCTGAAATCTGTGCTTACAGAAAGCATCTTATGGAAAAATTGTTATCTTTGAAATTTTATGGTGGAAACCAAAATTTGTTATTTGTTTGATGTAAAGCACAATAGTCTCTTGGGCTTCTATATCATATTTTACTAAAGACTGGTCTCTTGGGCTGATATACCCTGTTTTACAGGCTACTTTTCTTATTTGGATATATTTGGGTCTACATTGCTGTACTATTGGTTCTCTGCTGAAGATAAGATTTGAAGTTCATCATTGTTTGACTGTAGGCTGACAATTATGAGGCTGAGGAACAATTGAAGAGACTGCAGGAGGAATTTGATTCAGCTAATTTAATTTTTCATAGGTGATTTATTTATTACTATTATATTTATTTTTTGTTTTTTCAACTTTGCCATTTTTAACTGTTGACCTCTACTAGTTTGCTACATAATTATCCAAATTTACTAAAATTTAAGTTATTATTTTAGGTTGGAGGAGGAAGAGAATGTCTTGTCAGAAAAGTTATCAAACACACTGAATGCCTTGAAGATGATCTGTTCTGAGGTGAGCTTAATGTTCTACATTAAGTAGTCGTTGTGCTTCTTCTTGAGCCCTGATATTCATATGGAGCACAATTTTCCAGCTGTAAATTTTTTGCCTGTTTTTTCACATTTTAAATGGTAAATGGTATATTACCTGCTTGTCTCATGGCTAGCATTGCATTGGGTTTAGGATGGCTTGGATGATGAGGACCCATGATATCAAGTCCTGTTCTTCAAAGTCTTGCCCATCAAATCTATGAGCTGTTACCTTTTTTGCTATCAGGCATAGGTTCAGTTTCTTGATAAGTGGCCAAAGAAATATATATATATATATATATATATATATATATATATATATATATATATATATTCTAAGAGCTGAGGGAACTATTTTTCTTTCCCTAGAATTTGTACCTTTCACAATTGGAGCCCATATTTGTTTGATGTGATATGATTACCTAGAGACCCCCTTAGTAAGCAATCCATCCTCTATCCTATGTATGTGGGGCCACTTTGGCCTATGATGATGGTTCTGCTTAGAAAGGTCTATGCTTGAATATTGGGCCCATTAAAATCACCTTGATCAATCAAGGTGATTTTGGTGGGTCCTAACCATTGGTGGGTCCTACATCTATGTGCACCATAAAGGGTGTGTAGTAATCATTGTACTTGTTTGATTGTGGCTTAGTGATGCTGGTTTTGGTTTTGAGCTCCAAAACTACTTTGACTAGCCTTGAGCTATCTTATTCGATTTTACTACCCACTCTCAGTACTGATTGTACTTGCCTCATGCAATGGCTTGGAAAATAAGAGACATCTTGCAAAGCCATGCAACTTTCTTTAATTGTTGATTAGTCAGATACTCATTGGACTTGTAATGAATGGCCGTATATTCTTTTTGATCATATTTATTCTACGCTGAGACAATGATTAAAAATTTTGTAATGTGATTTTAAATTTTTTTTTATTATGTATCCTCTGATACTTGCTTGTTGGGGGAAAAATATCAGTATTCAGTGTGGGCAGTAGTCGATGCATTATTTGTGGACTATAATGCTCTGTTGTAAATATAAACAGAGGCGTAATTACATGATGTGTCGTTTCCTAAATCTAGGATATGTTGATACTGGTACTGATTTTTCATTTTGAGAGTGGGGCATGCTATTGATTTATACACACCAATGGTGTAATGAATCTCATTGTAATGTTGATGGCCAGAAACATTTATCTTTCTTCTTTTTGCCCTTTTTAATCAGATTTAACTTCTTATTGTTTATTGTAAACATTGAGGTTCATTTTCTTTAACTGATAGAGCATTTGTTTTCTCTCTTAAGACGTTGATTTAACTGATTTCACTGAAGTACTTTTAATGATTGATCATATTTTCTTGGGAAAAAAGTGATTTACCAATTTGATGTTTGTTCTTTGTAGATTGAAGATTATCATGGCAAGTATCGAGATATTTGTTCTCACATTCGCGATCTTCGACAGCAAAGTACTAACAAGGTCAGTTTTATGAAGTGGATGATCTCTTCTATTAATACTCTATACAGAAATATTCAGGCCAATATAAGGTGGATTGGGGCATCAAATTCATGCTGCAACTAACATATGTGCAGAAATTTGCCAGGATATATATATAGATATTCACACCACTGTTTCTTTTTGTATGATGCCTATTTGGATGCATCCAGACATTTCTTTGCATACTTGCATTGATCTAACATTTTTTTGTTTGGTTTTGTTTTTAATTTTTTGTGTTTTGATGAACCCCACGTGGCAGGTGACTGCTTTTGGTGGGGAGAGAGTGACAGCTCTTTTAAAGGCTATAGAAAGGAATCAGAGAAAATTTAGAAAATTACCCATTGGTCCTATTGGAGTTCATGTGGTGAGCATTGCAATTAACTTCTATCCTTCTCTCCTATCACTGTTAACTATTTATATTTCAAAATTATACATGCCTGTCTTTTAGTCTAATTGTAAAAACACCTTAATGTGAAACTGTTTACGATTGGATTCCTGCCATACACAATCTTTTCAAGTAGTGTCAAGGACCTTGATTGAAATGATAATTTTGTTACATAAGTTCAATATATACTGAAATTGATCATATTAGATGTTAAAGTACACTGACATATATTGAATTGCAAACTCCAAACTAAAATACGATTTAAGTTGAATTATGAACTAACTATGGACCAAACATTGAACCAACAACAACGTTTGATAATGCATGTGTCATGTATTGAGGCCTCTATGCAAGTGGAGATACTTGTGCTGGCTTGTGTTTGGTTGGTGTGCTTGTTGGGTATTGACATTGGTTAGTTATGGAGCTTTTTAGATAAGCTTTTTGTAGTTTCTATTTGATTGCTTTGTCTTTTAAAGGTGTGTTGTTTTGTTAGGGATGTGCCCCTCCTCCTTCCTCTGTCATTCTTTCTTTTTTTAACTGTATTTATGGTTATTTGTTGCCTTTTACCATAGTATCAAGGCTATCCTTTGTGGTACACTATAATCAGGAGTGTTCTAGTTGTTCCTTTTGTGCACCTAGATTCATTCCTAGTTGTGAGCCCGTGCTACACTTTGAACAATGCCTGTTTTTGGTTCTTAAGGAATCATCATAGATTTCATTGTTTGAGATAAATAATATTGTATTTTAATATATATATTGAAAAATGCGAAACTTACTCTCAAGTTGTACTCTTTTATACCTTTTGCTGTGACAAGACATTTGATTGTTATCTTAACTAATTCTGGAAAGTCCAACCAATTGTGACTTGCCATATGATCATGAGGGTATAAAAGGGTATAATTTCAGGGTAAGTGTAGTACATGGGATATAGTTTTTTGATAAAGTCCACCTAGCACGATTAAGCTCATGCCTAGACATGCATCTTGCTCATCAGGCTTTAGGACCCTCTCGCACCTTGATTACCATGCTTGCTTTCTTTACATTTTTTTTTAATAAATGTCTTCGATGCGGCCTTCCTTTCATGATTTTTTATGTACCTTTGCACTTTTTGTTGCTATACTTGAAACCATGGCTTGTCCGTAAATATGCCCCATACTCGGACATACTTGAACATACATACATACATGTATGTAAAATCTACAGTGTGTTTAATATCATGCTTGGAACATACACTAGAAGGTTAATTAACCGATATCAGTTACTGAAATAGGTATATACTTCTGTAGCTAGGACAATAACCATTATGTATTGTTGTCTGATTCTTGCAAGAAACAGCCATTTCAAAAAGAAGAAAAACAAATCTTACAAGAAACAGATAACTAAAATTTGGCTTCAAAACTGTAATATGTTAATGTGAATTCTTGTGAAAATACTGGCAATAAAACATAGCTTCTTATTATATAAGCCAATAATTTCACCTCTGCTTGAAGTATTATCTGGTTTTTCTCTAGCATGACAAGAATGCTAATCATTTGCTTCTTTAGTATAGCTGGTTCTTGTGGCATTCTTCCTCTATTCATTATACATTTTAAAAGATAACTTGTTAACCTATGGTATGCCTAACTTAGCATAATATATGTTAGTATTTCTTTGAAGTTTTCATTTGAATATTACCTTCTGTAATGATATCTTGCAGTTTTTTTTTGAAACAGTAAATGATATCTTGCAGTTAAAAGCAAACGGTACATTATTATGGTTATGTTTATTGAATGCAGACATTGGTTAATGATGATGTATGGGCATTGGCAGTTGATAATGCCATTGGTAGGTTATTAAATGCTTTTATTGTAACGGATCATAAGGATTTTCTACTTCTGCGAGGATGTGCTAAGGAAGCAAATTACGGAAACCTCCAGATTATCATATATGATTTTGATAGACCAAAGTAAGAGGACCCTAATTATTGCATCAATATTTCCATGTTGCGTTGTTTTGTTGTTGCCATCATTAATATTAATAATATTATTATTTGAATATTGTCATCATCTTCATTATTATTTTCATCTTTGAGCAGTTGTTTGGCATTAATTCTTGAATTTTACTTTTACAGGTTGAATATCCCAAATCACATGCTTCCTCACACGAATCACCCAACTGTTCTTTCTGTGCTACGTGTTGAGAATCCTATTGTTATGAATGTCTTGGTGGATTCGGTTTGTAACTTTTTACACAAGCAAAAATATCCGTTCCTTTTTTCTTTTTCCAAATGCTGTTCATGGAAGGTTTTCTTCTCTCTCTCTCTCTCTCTCTCTCTCTCTCTCTCTCTCTCTCTCTTCACATGCACACAAACACCAACACACACAATAGCAATTTAGCACAATGGAGTAGTGGTCATGACCCTCTTAAGACAACAAATCTAAAATGGGACTATATTTCCAAACATAGCATAGCCATTTGTTTCCCATGCAATCCATTTCCCTTTTGAAGCTTGTGATGAAACAAAATTAGCTTATGGGAAGGTTCAAGGAAAAAAAAATTACACATGGTTCTTATCAACTTAGAAGAGGCCTATGATAAGACCAAGGAAATTTATTTGTCAAACATTGAAAAGGAAATTCATTCCAACGATATTATTCAAAAAAATATGCATAATGATTACTGTTGAGATTATATGGGATATCTCTCAAGATTTTCTTTGAGCCATATTTGTCTACTTTAGCTATAGGCTATTTAAATGTAGCAATTTATGATGAAGTATTATGGTGTATGTTATTTGCAGTTGTTATAGACTTAATTAGTGAGACAAGAATTTGATTAGATGATGAATTAGAATTGTGGATTAAAGCTCTAGAGTTGAATGGCTTCGAAATTATTTGAACAAAATGGAATGTGGAGTGTAACTTTGGTGAGTAGAGAATATGGAGGATGAACTGATAAAAATTGGAGATCACTTATATGGCATTGTGATAAATTTATAACTTGGGTGCAACTATTGAACCAAATGGAGGATCGTGTTTAGCTATAGTGTGTAGGATCAATATGACCACCTAGATACTATTAAACTTTGTACACTGTAAACATGTCCTATGGGGGTTGAAACTTTATACACTCCTAGATCAAGATGTTTGGTCCCCTCCTTACTCCATGATTCTCATATTCCTAGACAGGCCCCACCGATTGGTTATATTACACTTATAGAGCTCAAAGGTCTCTAGAATCAAGATAATTATCCTCTGTGTGCACACTTGCCTGTGCATGCTTGTATGTGTGGACATGTCCTATGGAATGGAAACTTTATACAACCAGTGAAGATTGTGTGCATGCGTGTGCATGTGCACGTGTTTTCAAGTGTGCATGGCAACAACAATTTGGCTCAAAATCTGAAGGCTTGAAGTACCAGCCTAAAATTGATAAGGCTTGGGAGACATGCTATGCCTAGTTCAAACTCAACCTGTTGACATTTATAGTGATGGAAATTTGGCCTAAAGAGCCTTGGCTTGTCATAATAGGGCTTTGATCCAGCTTAATCCCAGCCCAATTACATCCTGGTGTTCAGGTGGTATGGCACTTTGGTCATGTGGGGTGGATGCCCTCTTTTTCTTTTCTTTTTTTTGGTGGAAGTGTTTTTTTTTTTTTTTGTGGGGGGGGGGGGGGGGGGGGGGGGGGCGGCTAGGCTAGGCTGTAGAAGATGAAGAAGTCCATTTTCGATCAACACCATAGGAGAAGGCCAGAAGTTGTTTACTTGCATCCTGGTTCTTGGGTGAAAGTTTCTATTTATATTCTTCAATAATGACTTTGCAAAGTGCCCTCCTATGTCATTATTTCCATAATCAGGCCTGCCTTTGACGGCTGTAATCAGTCAATCCACTGATGAATTCTCTGGGTCCCCAGTTTGTTTTGGTTTGTTTCTTATTGCATTTCACACATAATCTATAGAAACCAATCATGCATCATGTATAACTTATTTGTTTGTGTTGTAGGGTAGTGTTGAGAGGCAAGTACTTGCTAGAGATTATGAAATGGGAAAGTCCATTGCCTTTGATCCAAGGATTTTAAATCTCAAGGAGGTTTATACATTAGAGGGGTATAGAATGTAAGACAATTGATATGGAAGCTCAGATTACCATCTTTGAAATATGTGTTGCAGTTTTGCTTACCACCCAGATTCTGCTGTTAGATAACATTAATATATGCACCTTTCAAAAAATAAAAGGGTAAATATGCAGTTAAATTGATGATGTCTTAGGTTCTCAAGAGGTTCGGTCGAAACTGTTCTTCCACCAAACAAAAGGATTAGAAGAGGCAGACTATGCAGCTCGATAGATGATCAAATAACTAATTATGAAAAGGATGCATCGGAGGTTCAGGAACTAGTTCTCATGGCAAAGGGAAGAAAAAATGCTGCAGAGGTAGAACGGCATAATCTGAAAGAAAAGTTACAGAAAGTGAAGGTAATAAGCATTATTTACATTTTATATCTCTGATTCCTAGTGTAACAGCCTCTGCTTCTATTAGAAGCAACGCCTAAATGCAGAAAAGGATATTACAGTCAAAGCGACTAAATTTGCAAGATCTTGTGAAATTGCGTGCTGCTGAGGCTAGCTCTGATCCAGAACCAAAAGTTGATGAGCTTTGTCAAGAAATTTCGGTTTGTTCTTGAATCCCATTATTGTTTCCAATTTATAAGAGTTGCATTTGCTGATATTTCTTAAGGTTGTCTTTTTGTTTTATCTTTTATTTTGCAAATGTTGTCTAGAAAGTGGAAGAACAAAATCAAGAAAAGGAAGTTTCATTGGAGAAGCTCAAATCTAGGATTGCTAAGGCCGAAGTGAATGCCAACAATATTAGATTATCATTCGAGAATCTGTGTGGTATGCAAATTGGAGCCTTTTTCATGTGCATGCATTCATAAATTTTTACCTAGATTGATCATCTCTTTTCATTTTCCTGTATGCTTCCATTTGTCTGTTGCTCAATCACCCTTCCTGGCAGATGATACATATCGCCACAGATATTCCACCAAGTTCTACATCCTTATGATTATGTTATAGTTCCATGCTCAGATTAGAAACTGATTCAATTTATTTCTAATGAAAAATGTAGAGTCAGCTAAGGGTGATATAGATGCCTTTGAGGGAGCAGAGCGTGAATTAATGTTGATTGAAGAAGATCTGAGTTCAGCAGAAGCGGTATCTTGTATTCTTGCTGACATCATCACTATGTTTCTGACCTGACATTCTATTGGCCTTAAAACCTGATGTCTCTGTTCTCAGGAGAAGACTCATTATGAAGGGGTTATGGAGAACAAGGTTCTTCCTGACATCAAAGAGGCTGAAACAGCATATAAGGATCTTCAGCTCAGCCGTCAGGTGCATGTCAATTTTGTATTAAAAATTTAAAGTAGCTTATTTGAAATAAAATTGGGTCAATAATTCTAGTTCATGGTGATATGATAAAATCATAAAATATTATTTTGTCCATGGATTCATGCTTGCTTCCACATATGAAAGTTTGGTTGGAGTTGTAATTTGGTGATAACAGTAAAGTTTCAAATAGATTGCATCTTTCTATACTAAGCAATATTTATGAACCCATAGTGACCTAAACTTTTGTGGGTTCATGAGACACGTATGTCTTTATGCCTACTTTATTCAGTCTTAAAAACTACCTTTTATTTCTTGCATCTTATCTCAGGTATGGTGATGGTCTTGTTTAATATGATCTTTGAAGAATTGGATGATTATTTATGTCTTGTTTTATTTGGACTTGTGTCTCTGGTCACAATGCAGGAGAGCTGCAAGAAGGCTTCGATTATATGCCCTGAAAGTGAGGTGGAAGGTTTAGGAGACTCTGCTAGGAGCACTCCAGAAGAATTTAGTGCTAAATTAAATAGACTTAAGCAGAGACTTCAGCAAGAAAGCCAGAGGTTGAACATACTTTTTGTGATTAAATTCTGAAGTGATGGGGATGAGTTCACCGGTTGATATATCCTTGCAGATATACAGAGTCTATCGACGATCTCAGAGTAGTGTATGAGAAAAGAGAGCGTAAAATTAAAAGAAAACAGCAGACATATGAAGCTTTTCGTGAGAAGCTGAGTGTAAGTTACATATTTTTTGCTGTAGAAAATTTGATAGTATTAGTGAGATGTTACTGAACCAGGTTTTTTTTAAGTGATATGTGTTCCAGTTCTTATAGCTATTGTTTTGTTATTACCATTAGTCACTTGATGTTTGATGGAAAAAAGCCTTTTTATGAGCATTTCGAATCATTGATAAGCATGTTGAGCTATGCTTGCCCTTGTCCACCACCACCAATTAATCACGAATGCAATTCCTACCATATGGATAGGAGTAGAGTTCCAATCAACTCAATCATTGCCTAATTAAATTTTTTAAATTTTCATCAGACAAGCTTTCTTTAGTGACACTCATGGGCTAAATATGCACCATCTACGGTCTGTCTTCCACCATGGAAGTTCTCCAGGCCTTTAGAATTGCCTTTGGTACAACTCTAGCTAGCCTGGTATGTAAAGCTTTTCCCAGTTTCTTGTAAAGGCCTTCAAGAAGACTGATTTGGTGAATTCCTTTAGCACCAATGTGTCTGTCTTGTTTGGAATTAGAGATATAAGGATGCTGAGTACTGAAACCTCTATATAGAGCTGAATGAATAAACTTTGATGATCTCCTCAGAGTCATGGATGAACACTGTCCATATCCAGCATTGCTTGATGCATTATCTCTTCCTATCTTGTCAATTTCTGGTGGCACATCCACATTTGATAGCCGCTATTTCTGCTGAAAGAAATGTTTATGGAACTCGAATGCTTTTTCTAGCTTGGATTTGGGATGAGCAATCATTATATTGTCAACTTGGGTGACCAAAATATAGTTATCCTCTTGCCATTTGCAGTGACATGTTTATTTCCTTTTGCTATATGCAATAGCATGAAAATACTTGTGAACTTTTTTGGGTAAGTCAATCACCTTCTATTATGTATTGTATGCTTTTTAGGACTTTGAGCATAATAATGTAGGACTGTTATGAAGCTTGATATGAGCTCCTATGACAATTGTAAGTGCTTACTTTGTAACCTCAAGAATTGTGGGCTCAGGTCACGTTTCCATTGACAAAAAGAAAACTCATTTTGATGAAGCTTCATAATTATGTATGGACACACTTGCTTATGTATAGATCTTTCTTCTTACTATGACATGATTTCTTTTTCATACATACTACCTATGGCATGTTTTTTGAGCCTTTCCTTTATCACTTTTTTCTCCTTTAACTTTTAATAAAAATTAATTTTATGTTCCTTATTGTAGGCCTGCCAGAAAGCTCTTGATTTACGTTGGAGCAAGTTTCAAAGAAATGCTACTCTTTTGAAACGCCAGCTAACTTGGCAGTATGATTTATTTCCCTTATGCTTATATAATCTACTGATATTAACTGAAGCCCTCTGTGATAATTCTCTTACGCCTAGAACGACATGTAATGTGTTTTTGATATTTTTGAAATTTATGCTTCACATGCACTTTTGATCATAGACCCTCTTCTAATGGAGCAAACTCTATCGTATTTATGGATCAGATTCAATGGTCATTTGAGGAGGAAAGGAATCAGTGGGCAGATTAAAGTTAATTATGAAGATAAGACATTGTCAGTTGAGGTAAAGGGAAATTTTTATTTGCAGACTTGATGCACACAGTTTTAGTAAGTATATTTAGATTTTGAGACAGATGATTCATCACCATACAGGTGAAGATGCCCCAAGATGCTTCCAATGACGTTGTTCGAGATACTAGAGGGCTTTCAGGTTTTCTATTTAATATTTGCAATTGCTTATGGATTCTTAACCTAGGATTGAAGGGCATTGAGCATAATATCACTTAAGTTTGTTCTCTTCTTCTTTATTTTACTTACAAAGTGGTACATTTTACATTTTACAAATTTATGCAGAAAGTTGGATATTGCAAAATTCAGTTGTGCATGCTTTGCAGCAAATTTTGATAACAAAAGAGTCACCAGTTGTTATCAAGCAGCAACGGTGTCTGGCAGTTCCACTGTTAGAAGGATAGAAACCCTTTGTAGATATACGACAGGATAACTTGCTTCTTTGTTGATGCAAACAGGAAAGGTCCTGTATTTTGACCTTTTTGGAGAGGAGTATTTTATTGGCGACTCCAAAATAGATTGGGTGGTTGGAAGTGCATCTGGTTGATCAAGGGAGGATAGAAAGGTCCTGGAGGTTACTAGGGCAATATCTGGAAGAAAAGAGCTCATGGATGAGGAGTTTCTATCTTCAATGGCAGCTCACTTTGAAGGCTAGCTTGTTAGATTAAAGTCATTGGATGTTTGAAACCAATTGGGATGAGGTTGATGGGGATTCTCCTCTATGCGTGGGCAAAAGAATTTTCCAAATATAGGAGGCTAGCCTTGGGTCTCTCTGTGTTTTTGTAACCAAAGAAGCAAAGAAGGAAACAAGGAGATGGATGTAAAAGGGATGTGATTTCAGTTTGACCAAGGACAATTGGGTTAATCATGTCTCTATTCACTGCCTCTTTGCTTCAGAAGGCATTGTTCGAGTTTGATGTTTAATGGGTGATTCCCTTGGTGGCGTAGGTGACTAGTGCATGGCTGACAAATGTGGGAAGTAGCATGTTTCGTTGTTACGAGACTAATTATGCGAGCAGTCCCTGGGATTTGGTTGAAAAGATTAAACCGATCTAAGTTAAAATATTTATTACATATGCTCCAAATATTGTGCCTACGATGTTATGATACTGATATCGATGGTTGGGTATTCATGTGTCACTACAATCTTCTTGAACGTTCTTTATTTACTCTTGTTTAAGTATGTCTGTATATTGGAATTATAAATGATTTTATTGCATTTTGGCATCAGATATATATCAGTAGTAACTTGATTCTCATTTATTTCACATGCTTGAATAATATTTATTAACAGCATGAGATGATTATGTAGGTAATTCATTTTGGGTAAAAGTCACAAACTGCTCCCCACAATTCTGGAAATGGTTATGCGTGCATGTTTATCGCATCCACTTGCCAGTATTCTATCTGTGTATCATAAATTTATGTTTATGATGCTGCTATCATTTCATGTTGAGATTATACTACCAGCTGTGCCATGGATAGGTGTGAGATGGATTAGAAAGGAACCTAAATTAGGTGTACTGGGTTTGTCATTTCCATTACTGCTGAAGTGCCTAAAAGGCTTGGGGAACATGGAGTATGGTGTTGGATCCTCCATATCTTTTCCTGCTATTTTCGAGTTGATATCTGTATAATGGGTTTCGTTGTCCATAACTATATTGCTTTGTGTCATTTGTGCTCAACTAGGAATTTGTTGTTCCTTTTCTTTTCAGTCTTGCATGCACCCTTGCATAATACTGTCTAATATTCTTCTAATTTGGGACATGTCTTAGATAATGAAACAAATTTTAGTTGCTGTTTTTTAGGATTATCATTATTTATTCTATGGGGCTAGTAATTGCTTTGCATAACAGATGTTTCTGTGGTTTTACAGGTGGAGAGCGCTCTTTCTCTACTCTTTGCTTTGCATTAGCTTTACATGAAATGACCGAAGCACCATTTCGTGCAATGGATGAATTTGATGTTTTTATGGTAGGACTATGAGATTTTGCTTTCTTTTCTCTGATTATCAAGGGAATCACATATATCAAATACAGATTGATAGGTAAACAGCAGTTTTGATGTTGAATGTTATTTCAGGATGCTGTTAGCCGGAAAATTAGCTTGGATACCCTTGTGGATTTTGCAGTGGCACAAGGCTCTCAATGGATATTCATTACCCCACATGATATCAGGTGACTGCTATACACTTGTGTGCATGATTTTATCACACTTACGCATCTTTTCGAGTTTCATCATGGACACTGTTGAAACGTCAACACCCTTGTACACATTAGGAGCAACTTATGCTACCCGAACTTGCTTAGTTATGAGCCAATCAATTAGTCCTTGTGAACAGCTAGAAGTTGCATTTATTTGAGGGCAATTAATTGTTTAATAAAAAAAAGACCACATTATAACTTACATTTGGCAAGGTGTGGTAAGTGTGGTTTACCCGGTACTAGGTGCAAGGTTCAAAAACTTGAAAACTTGACTTGATTTCTTACTAAATTGAGCCAACTCAAAAGATGAGTCAAATTTTGGCTACGTCAACATGTAAAGGCTTGGTCAAACCTATCAAAAGATTATTATCTTGATATATTTTTATACGTGTTAACAAATTGTAAAGCTATGAAAAATCATGTAAATCTTAAATGGAAAGGTGAAAATAATCACACATGAAGCTCATGACATAGAGGTGATACCCACTATGGCTGATACTCACGACATAGTAATCACACATTCTATCCTGGATTGACATGTGGCATTTTCTCCATTGGTGAATGTTGTTTCAATTGGAGTGACATCTAAAGTGATCACTGTTTATGCATGGAGGTCCGAGAGAAAGATCTACATGGGTGAGATGTAGGTCCATGAATGTGGACCTGCTTGAGAGTAGTGGAACTGTTGACAGTATTTTATCATGCTTTAAGAGGGAAAAATTTAAATGTATTTATTTAAATATTTATCATTTCTAATTTCTAATTTGAGGTTCCATACCTTTATTTCTAAAATGCAAATTCCATGTGGAAGGAATTTTAATTTTTAACCTTCTTCATCCACCCAACCCGTCTCTACTTTCATTTTCCATGTTAACTGAAATTCAGGATAATACCAATCTTCCATATGATGCTGCATATACCTCATTCAAGGTTCGCTTACCTTGGCACTTATAAATGCCTGGACACTTAAAAAGTAGGCAATGTTTCCATTTACCTTGTGTTGGACACTTTTTTCTTTTGGGGGTCTATAATCATTGGCCCTTGTTGAATCTGTGCCATAACCTGCTGTATGCATAACTGTAGGCATCAACTTGACAGTGCTTTCAGCTACTTGGCAATCCATGTTGTGAACAATAAATGGGTGTGCATTGAGGCTAGGTTTAACTTATTACTGTGTTCTCTAAAATATTTTTGAGGCATTTCAAATTGAAGTGGTATTATTATCTTGGCATTTCATACCAGCATGGTCAAACCTGGAGAAAGGATCAAGAAGCAGCAGATGGCAGCTCCTCGGGTCTGATCACCGGAGACTGGGTACTGAGATCTTTGATACTGATTTTGTAAAGTGGCATTGTTTGTTACTGCTGAAGTAAGTGTTTTCTGACAGTTCAATGCAATGCCTTTTGACATGATGATCGGCTCATCTTATGTTGTAGCCTTGCAGATAGAGCATACTTTCCAGTCTTTCCAGTCTTGTATGCAGTATCTATTTATGACAAGGTTTGTGATATAATACCAACATATTGGAAAGAGGTTCTGGTCCCGAAATGTTTTGTGGATAAGAAAACGAAGATGCTGGCTGATTTTGCTGGACCTGAGGAATTTGTTTTCTTGCTTCAACACCAAATCGGATCGTGAGTTTGAAAATGTGGTCTCAGCGACTTTTATCCAATGTCTCAACCATGTTGGTGGGATGCATTGCTTAATGAGAAGACCCTACAAGCCACTTTGTCCGGTCTGTTCGACGTGTGTATTGAACTTGTCTGGGTGTTATGTTTTTTCATTTGTCCTTATAAGTATCCTGATTGTTGCTCCTGGGTGTATTATACATGTGTCGCCTGACTGATGATTGGTCCTGATGTCACAGACCTCAATTTACTCTGTTATTTTTGTCTAAGGGAATCCCATTGGGGTCGTGCAGGCTTTTAGGACTTGAAGGGGGCTAGCCAGGCTTGTTGTAGATTGACTTTTAGACGAGCATCCTTTATTTTTTTTGTCTTTTGGCATGAGCTCAGTTTGCTGGATGGGTCTATAGATACTTTGAATTGTGATTGTGCCAATTTGCCGAGCACATTCAAAGTGGATACAGTACCGAGGATTTGTGAGTTGAATGCGGCTCCGGAATGGAACAGCTCCTGTTGGCCCTTGTGGTTAATTTTCATTTAATTTCTGTAGACAGCGCCACGTAATGTTCACATTGAGTACCAGTGTCCAGGAGAGTTAAAATCCATTTACATGTTCTTAATTTGAATTTTTTTGACCTGGCCTTAATAAACATGTCTTTACTGGTAATATAATTGACAGGTTGTGTTTGGACGTGATTTTTTGAACTTTTTAAGAAATAGTTGAGTTGGGCCCTGGGGTAAAAATGCTCATCAAGCCCATTGGTTTTTATTTTTTGGTGTTGGGAGTGTTCTTAATGGTTATGATGATTGATGCAAGATAATATGATATTATTCTTCTTCATCAAATCATCATCATATGTTGGGCTTTCTGGGTTCTATACTTCATCGAAAATTATTTGTCATTCCATGATACATTGATCTAAGCAATGAGCTTGGTGGTAAGAATGGGCGACACTATTAATTTATTCCGAATATTGAAATTTGAAATTTGAAATTCAGCATTAAGTAGGCTTTACATGATGAGTATTGTTCCTTCGGACAAATGGATTTAAATGGTGTGCAAGTATTTTAAAATTGTCTCGATGATTGGAATGGAGATCAGTCTGTGAGCCAGGGGTCAAAAAATCGGCTCGGCCGATATATCGGCCGATATGTAAATATCGGCCGATATCCGATACGGACGATATATCGGCCGATAATTTTATCTCTCATACCGATATCGACATTTTCTCTCTCCTCCGATATCGGAACTGTAAAAAAACCGCAAAAAACCGTGATGAATAGTGGTGAACCGTGACAAAACCGCAAAAAATCGTAAAAAACCGCAAAAAACCGTGGACACCCTGAGAACCGTAAACCCTGAACCGCAGAAAACCGTGGAAAACCGCGTAAAACCGCGAAAACCGCGAAAAACCGTGAATACCCCTGAGAACCGTAAACCGTGGAAAACCTCGGAAAACCGCGGAAAACCGTGAAAAACCACGAAAAACCGTGTAAAAACCGCGAAAAACCGTATCGGTGTTTTAAATTTTTTTTTTTTTTAAAATACTGATATTTTCGAATATCGGCCGATATTAGGGCCGATATTGGGGACCGTTTATCGCCCATATCGGCCGATATTCCAACTGTACGGCCGATACTTATCGTATCGGCCGATATTTCAAGGTTTCAAAAAACCGATATATATCGGCCGATACGATATGTATCGGCCGATATTTAAACCTTAGCTGTGAGCAACTAAAAATGGTTAGAAGGAAATGATTACATTCTTTTCAATGCATCCAATGGATTTGAAAATGTAAATTACTTATTCAGCGCTATAATACCTTGTTGGTTTAAAACTTGAAAAAAAGGGTCCCCTCAGGTGAATCAAATACATTAAATTTGAAATTGATCTGGACAACGAGTTTCATAACTTTTTTGAAAAGTAAAATAAAATTTTGTTTTCAGAGTTTGGATTCTGAGTTTTTAATCGATGGACACCTTGTTGGTAGTAGGGGTCAAAAAATCGGCTCGGCCGATATATCGGCCGATATGTAAATATCGGCCGATATCCGATACGGACGATATATCGGCTGATAATTTTATCTCTCATACCGATATCGACATTTTCTCTCTCCTCCGATATCGGAACCGTGAAAAAACCGCAAAAAACCGTGATGAATAGTGGTGAACCGTGACAAAACCGCAAAAAACCGCAAAAAACCGTGGACACCCTGAGAACCGTAAACCCTGAACCGCAGAAAACCGTGGAAAACCGCAGAAAACCGCGAAAAACCGCGAATACCCCTGAGAACCGTAAACCGTGGAAAACCTCGGAAAACCGCGAAAAACCACGAAAAACCGTGTAAAAACCGCGAAAAACCGTATCGGTGTTTTAAATTTTTTTTTTTTTTTAAAATACCGATATTTTCGAATATCGGCCGATATTAGGGCCGATATTGGGGACCGTTTATCGCCCATATCGGCCGATATTCCAACTGTACGGCCGATACTTATCGTATTGGCCGATATTTCAAGGTTTCAAAAAACCGATATATATCGGCCGATACGATATGTATCGGCCGATATTTAAACCTTAGGTTGGTAGACCATCAACTCCTTTTGAAAGCACTAGCAATTTGTCATTGTAGGATGAAACCAAGTATAAAAGAACAAAAGCAACTCTATGGTTACATAATTCTATCAAACTCTCACCGCTTTGCAATTTAATCGGCTATGAATTGGATCACGTGTGGATAATTGTTTAGACAATCTCAATTAAGATATCGCTTAAAAAACTCCTGTGCTAGTGTAGCGTTATTGTTTATGCACATTTTACGTGTAAATATACTTGTAATTCATTTAATAATATTTAAAAATGTAAATATTAGTTAATATTAAAATTTTCTATCTTGTCAAACAGGAATTATTACCGTGTTGCGTTTTGTGAAACACGAGCCGCATTCCACCGTCCGCCATCTAATGATTTATAGAGCACCTTGATTTAAAGCCGAAGGCAAAGTGAGGTGGGTAAGTCTGATGTTGACAATATGTGAGCTTGATCTCAGGTATTGTTGAGTAGTTTTCAAACTGAGAATGAATGATCAAATCTGATTTTTTTGTTGAAGAGGTTTTTCCGGCTTCCTCGTTGAAGTAGCCAAATTCAATTCATGCCACTATTTGTGGTTGTGGCATAGACAATGATTCTTATTTTAGAAGTTTTTCCTCGTGTGATAGGATCTCAGTTACAAGTTTCAGTATGTAAATTTTGACCGAAAATTTTCAGTTTGTATCATCATCGAAAATTTTATATTGGCTTCGGTTTGTAACTCTGAGGGTTGGATACTGGGATGAAAAGCTAGTGGTTGAAGGCTTCAAGCAAGCAAATTTATTTTCATGCGTTACCTTGTTTGGGGATAGGTTAATGAATTTATAATATTTATAAGAGCCATTGTCGTCCACTGCCTCCGTAGCATAGTGGTATTGCGTTCGCTTCGTAAGCGAAAGGTCGCGAGTTCGATCCTCGCCGGGGGCTTTTTTTTTTTTTAATCTTCTGCTTGGGATTCTCATCTCTGTCTTTATTCTTATCCAGTAATTTTTTTTCCTTTTCTCTTTTCGTAGTTTGTACATTAGCTTTACTCACAACTGAATCCATTCAATTCAAAAACTAATTTTATATACTTAATTCTTTCGCCACGTTCAAACGTTGTATTGACTTTCTAATTTGTTATTTAAAAAAAATTGAAAATGGGACTTGTTTATGCTATTTTAATTTTAATATTAAATTAAGTGACAGTGGTATCTTATAGTCTAATTCTGATCATCATCTCTGCTGTCCACTAAGAAAATATAGTAGTTTAAGATAAAAAATAAAGAAAATAGTTTGACACCTACAAATATCGCCTTTGACCAAACGACCATAGTATCATCAAATGAAGATGGCTTATTTTTCTTTTATTAAAATTAGGAGTGTTTGGCAATTAAAACAAAATACACGTAGATATGATAATGATGAGAAAGCTTTATATTAATTAGAAATAAATGTATTAAAAAAAACTTTTGATTTGCTCCAACGAGAAAATGAGAGAGTGAATATCAACAGTGGGAGTTTTACATTGAATTTTTCACGGTTTTACACATGTAAATTCAAAAAAAATATAGAATTTTAATATATTTTTATAAAAATACAAAATATATTCTTTAAAAGATAAATAGATTAGAGACTAATCATTTCACTTTTTTTTTAAGGGAAAAAGCACGTCTTCCCAACATCATGAGATACCAAAGAAAATCTGAATTCACGGCACAAGTTCCTTCTTCCATGCATCTTCCCTGCTGTCATGTGTATACTATGTGATATCCTTCATCCACAATTAATAAATAAATCCAAGAAGAATTTAAATATAGAAAGCATCTCTCTCTCTCTCTCTCTCTATTGTGTTGAGATGTTAGAAGAGGCTAGCTGTGTATCTAACCTTCTTGTCTGCTTCATTCCAACTATTTAAATATCTTTTGCTTGGTCAGTATTTTCTTTGTATTTGATTTTTAAATAAAGTCTAAAATATGAAAACTAAGTAAAAAAAATATAATAATTGTAAAATTATCATAAAATCTAGAAAACCACACACCATTCATTCCTACTTCTATATATCTTCCCCGTGTTAGATTGATCCAATGCAACTGCTATTTCAAATATAATCTAACTCAATCTCTATTAATTTTAAATTTCAACATTGATTAAATTAATGGCTGAACCAAACTTTCTTCAGAACAAGTGACTCAACTCGAACCAACCTTGAGTCCATGAAACAAGTTTATTAAGTGCAAACCCAATCGTAACTCAGCATCTCTTTTTCAGTTTAGTTCATGTTACACTCTCTCCTACTTCTCTCAGCTATGTCAACTTAATGCGTATTTTGAGTCAACTGAGTTGGTTAGTTTTATTGAGTTTATAAAGAAACTGTGAAAAACTTATTGAGTTTACTGCAAGTTGAGTTCAAGTTTTAATTTTTTACACAAATAATATAAAATGAGTTCTCTGCATTGAGGTCAATTAATCATTTAATATTTTCATGGTTGAGGAGAACACATGTACTGAAAGAAAATCTAATTGTCTATGACTAATCATTATCCTTTAAATTTTTATTGGCAAAAAGGAAATATTTACAATTAACCCTTCCAAAGAATCCATAAACATATGAGCGTGAAGTTTCTAATCACAAGAGTTACATGCCATGAAGAAAATCTATAAGTTAAAAAGAGAAAATTCTGTTCAGACTTTTTCTCGGGGAAAATCAAAATCAGATTCACTTTGTGTTAGAGTTGTGAACGAGTTTCACATTAAAAGTGTAAAAGGGGATGTAAAGATTTATAAAGGACTTGGATCCTAACATTTTCATCCAATAACGCGTGCTAGTCGATCAAATTCTGCCTTTGTTTGATCCTTGGAAAAGATTTTTCCTCCACACATAGACCTCAAAGTCCTCTCTATTTGATATCCTCCTCCTATGCTCACCTCTCTTTCCAAATGACTGCAATAACTCTCAAAAACGCTGACATTCACATGCAACTTAAAACCCATCAAGAAAAGAAAATCAACTTCTAATTTGTTCATCTCCATCGTCGTCAATCCCCCGACACGCGCAATATAAGAATTCTTATAGTTCCTGCATCAAAAATAAAAATTAAAAGAAAAATTAGACACATCTAAACTTAGCATCAGAATTTAGACACATTTGAATTTAGCATAAGAAAGATATCGACTTACAAGTCTTCCAAAAATTTAGAAGCAACCATGATGGTGGTGATGAGTAGCCTATGTACATTGCTAGAAGAGATGCGAAAATCCGGGTGCAATTGGGATAGCCGATCGATGTAAACATATGCGACGACGTAGACCGGGGGTGCGGCATGGGTGTAGCGAAAAATTCTCTCAAGGTAGGATTGGATCGACATGTCTGGTGCTCGTCGGCAATCAAAAACACCGGTTCGGGTGAATTTCGGCGACACCCAGTTGCATTTTCTTGCTATTCTTTCATTTCTAGCCATGGTTCTCTCCAAGAGGGAAGCTAGAACTGAAATGACCAAAGGGGTGGTTGACTCATCTTGGTGGGAGAAGCTGTAGAGATCGGAGTGGAGTTTTCTTGGAGAAATCGAGGTTGAAGATGAATCCATGTTGAGAAGAGTTACAAGACTTGCTCTGTTTTGTTGGAGATTTTAGGAATGTGAGTTGAAATATATAAAGGAGATAGAGGTGGGAAGGACTTAGCTGTGATGGTGAATAAAAGAAGAAGGAATTTGTATTTATTTGGACATTATGGAAAGGGTAAGGAAGGAAAGATAATATTAGATTATGAAGTTTTTGTCTCTTGGATTCAAGTGTTTGGACAAAGTCTGAAACTTCCTTGATTTCTTCCATCATTTTCCGCTGTCCTATTTTATTTGTAAACAATGGTCAGCTGCCGGTTGGCGGCAAGTATGGGAATGGGATACATATCATTGATCGGTGATTTTGTCTCTTTGGATGATTTGGCAATGGGACTTGCTTTGTATAAATATTAACTCTGAGTAGGGATTGAGTTTGTATCAATATCAAATGGCGAGTCAAGTAAGAATCAATAGAAAAAGTCACTAGAAATCGGATGTAAATGATCAAATTGTCATAGTAGCGTTATATCTACTAAGTATTGATCAAATTGGAGTTTTATTGATCGAGTCAATTTAAACTCAGTTGATTTTTAAAAGTTATAGAGTCTCGCTGAGTCAAGTTGAAAGTGAAGCACCATGGCTTATGAGTTATGACTTCGATTTCTAACTGATCCTATCTTTCTAAAAGAATAAAAGAAAAAAGGGTAAAAAATACATCTCTTTTGGGGCAACTGTTGAATAATGAAGTGGGCTTTTAGTTTTTTTTTGGTCTTTCCCCTAACAATTGTAATTTTATGTGAGGCCTAACTATTTGATTTGTGGACTCGCTATTGGGCCCTCAGATGTACATTCATGTATGGGCTTGAGCTTGACCAAATCAGGTTTTACTCGGGCTTTAGCCCAATATATATACAAATTGGAGGATTGGCTCTGGCCGGCACAAATCAACCCAACTCCCCCAGTACCTCCAACAAGCTGAAACTGTCGATATTAGCAAATCTTAGGTCCCAGATGGAATGGATGCCCATCAGGTTAGTCTTTTGGGTTTGACTGAATCATACCGAGTCCAATATTTCAACCCTTGGTCAGGACCTTTTATACGGGTGTATTGGTGCATTCTCTATCATTGTGTATAGGAATGCCAATGGATCCCTTAGTATTTGAAGAATCAAACCTGAAAAAACATGGGCTGGACCCTTTTTGGAACCCAATCAAACAATCACAACTGAAATTTGAGTTCAATAATTGGCTCCATTTTTAATCAGATCCAGATTCAGATTTGATAGGCCCATGCCTAAGTACCCATTGACCTGAATGAAATTATGTAATTTCTCAACTTAGGTAATTGATTAGATATGCTGTAGTTAGCTCTGTGTCCTGGTACGGATCCATATTTTAATCATGTAAACGGGCAGAATCTAGCCTGCGATGCATCTAGCCCATTTACACCCCTATTTTGTGGGCCCATTTGAGTAACCTAACCACTAAGTTTTAAATTTTAGCGAAATATTAATAACCAGGCACTTAATGGCTAAAAAATTCGACCATTTATCCCATTTTAGTTCCAATGTTTTTTTTTTTCTAAAATCTGTATCAGCTAAGATCCTGAGATTTCGAGAATTTGTCGAGGCGAAATTTCGGCCAACCTATTTTTATAATTCTAAAAATTTAAAATATTATGATAATTCTTTTGAAAATTAAAAAAATATTATGATATTTTCATATAAACTTCTAGATTCTTCAATAAATTTTGATGAAAATGTTAATTTTAAAGAATTTCTTCTCACGCTAAAGATCGATGATAGATCCAGTAAGACGAAGCACCCAAGGCTTAAATGAAAAGTGCTGCCCTTGGATTTTTCCTCACCACCAAATGGACAGATGGTGTTGAAGTAATTCCATTTCTTTTATAGTTTTCTCACACTTTCCATTATGATTTAGATACTTTTATTTTATGAAGGCTAGAATCAATTTTAACACTCATTTATGCCTTCATATTAAACAAATCGTAAAATCCAGCTCAAGCTGTATTGTGTTTGAAAGAATCTGAACTCAAAAATTTATGAAAGTCTAAGAAGTTAATAGGATCTTCGTCGACTAGAAATATCAATAGATCACTCACCCTGGTTGTACAAGCAAACAAGCTTCAATTGGATGAATTAAAACTCCCAATTCTCACCGGAAAAATTGAATAAAGTCGAGTGGAAAAATTGAAACTATACGAAATTCTACCAAAAGGTGAAATTCTAAAAGACTAGAATTGAATTTCTTAAATCCAATTGAAAGAACTAAAGGTCAATTCGCCTAAAGTGGACAAATTAGAATTAAAACTCTAAGAATTTTTTAAACAAAATCAAACTAGAAGTTAACCAGAAGTGAAAAATACTCACCATAAAAGAAGAGAACTCAAAACTTTTCTCAAAGCAATTGAATTGAATTTGAAATGCTCAATATATATGCCCAAGGCCTCTATGTATCAAATTTATATTAATTAAAATAAATTTAAATATAAAAGAGAAAGCATTATTCTTAATAATAAATGAGCTCCACTCTGAAATCGGGGCACTACTAATCCATAAAAATTAGTTTAAATCTCTTTTCTCATGATTGGTAGTGGGCCCTGTATGGGCATGTAAAACTTCACAGGACAAATAACAATTGACTATTAGTACAAAAGTTTATCACTAGGGGTGAATTTGGGTCGGATTTTAACTTAACCTGCAAATCCAATTAGAGAAATAAGTGGATTTGAGTTATGTATTTGTATATTTCAGGTTGGGTCAGATTGGGAAAATAAACACCTGTATGAAATTCAGGTCGGATTGGGTTGAGAAATTTAAGATCAACCTGACTCAATCCGACGTAAATTGACTTGATCTGAGTGCATCAAATTATAAAATAGCACATGAGTTGACTCAGGTAAAAAATTCAGATCAGGTCGGATTGAGTAATTCGAATCGGATTCAATAAAATCCAACTTGACCCAACCTAAGTTTCAACCCTACTTATCACTTTTTTTAAACGATAATTCTTCAACAAAAATTAATCAATTTTAAGAAAAATGTACTTTAAAAAAAAAATTATATCTATCCAACGTATAAAGGGAGCTTGAGGACTTTTTTTTTTCTAATAAATAAAACAAATGTGTCTTTTAATGTCAAACTTTAAATGATAATGATCAAACGTTTGAAACAAATAATACAAATTAAGAACGCTGGCATCATTATTTAGCTGTAATAAATAAAAAACTTATTTTTAGAAAAAAAGTTATTAAAAGCTACAGATTTTCGAACTTACTTTCCAAATCTCGAGATTGGATCTAAATCTTCTTACACAAAAATTAGTTGGCAGAGATTTCTTTGTCTTAAAACCCCGCCTACTATTCTTTCCTCCTCTTCTCCATCCAAGAATCGTTGCAGGCGGCTTTAACACCTCCTCAAAGGTGCGCTCTCTCTCTCTCTCCTTTCATCTTCTTTCACTCTTTTTATGAGATGAATTTTTTTATTATCCTGTAAATCATTCTAACGATTCATTCCTCCTGCTTCGGTCCATCCCTTTCTTCCTATGTAGTCTTTCTTTTACCTTGTATACATAATTAGTGTGATTTTTTTTTTTTAAATTTAGATATAAGAAACTGTGGAAAACCAAGCGTAAAATCTTTAGATATAATATTCACTGCCCTTAGAACACACTAGGTGAGACTAAAGGACTCGAACCTGACAAATCCCACTTCTTAAAACGGGCTTTTGAGTTGAAAACTGCATAATACTTCATTGCCGGTCACTATCAATTTTAGAAACCATGCCACGTTATTTTTATTTTTATTGATTATTCTTCAGATATAAATTTTTTTCTCATGATAAAAACGATTTTAGGTTTTGATTTGTTTTACTTTTTATTTTATATAATAATGCCACTGACTTTTACTGATCTAAATTCATTGAGGGTGACTCTAGAGAGACCTCATTCAAAATCAATGGTTTCATGGTTTTAAAGTCTAAAATCACTTAGTTAATAGATCTTGTGAAGTTTAGATTTTATATAGCTTTACATATTTTGTCAAAAAAAATATGACTTACATCAATATTTTTTATATTACAAAAAATATGATTAAATTAAAAATATTTCCTCCCTAATCCCTCACTTCTTGGTTATAAAATATGAATGGTTTTAAATTATAATTTTTCATAAGGCTTTTTGAAGTTTTCTTAATATTTCTTAGTCATTCCTTACCTCCCTTTATCAATGCCAGCTCTCAATTTTTATTGTTTATTAATTACCACGGAATCATAATTTCTATTTTTTTTTCATGATAATCAATAATGATGAAATCTATCAACCAATTGTCGAAGAGAAATTTTTAGATTTTCATAAAAACCTTTAGGTTTATGAGTATTTTAAAACATTCGGTTCCTTATTTTTAACATTGGGTTTCTTTTAGAATTTTGAAAGAAACTCAGAGATTTTATATTCTAGAATTTACCTTTAATTTATTCTATCATACAAAATACTATAATTCTGTCATTCTACATTATAATCTTTTCTTCTGTGGGTGGGGTCTTAAACTCTTAATCACATTGTATCTAGTGTTTTAAAATCCTACCATTCATTGCGATTCAACTTAGTTCAACTTTGATCTTTACCAGATGCAGATTAGTTATTTTTAAACCCTTAAAGACAGTAATAAAAGAAAATCGAAAGAAAAAAAAGAAATTAAGGAAAGAAAGTGAGCAAATCCCGGGAGGAAAGAAAATCAGATTTCAAACCGAGAAAAGAAGTCAGCGCCCGAAGAAGCAACGAATGATGTATGAGAAAGGAAGGCCGAACGGCGAGTGAGAAGAAGGCGGCTTGATCATCTAATTTGATGGAGCCACTGATTTGGTATTTAATTTTTATTAATTTTTTTTAAATTATAAATAAGCCCTTATAAATTCATTGGTGCGTTGAGTTTCTATTTGAATTTCTTTTGAATTTAATTTATTCTTGTGTTGAATTTAATTTAGCTTTAAGTACTAATTAATTGCATGGTGAAATTTTTTGTTCATATCTTGCACTGATTAATGCTTGATTAAATTTAAATTTCATTCAAATTGATTCATTAGAAGATTCTGTAAAATTTTATCTGAATTTAAGTCGGATTAGATTTCATGCATGTTTAAGTTTTATTGCATTTAATTTTATTAGTCAAGTACATTAAAGCTGAAAAATTATAAATAAATTCAAAAAAAAAATCTAACTTGAAAAATTCGAATCATCTACCGCTTAAAAATCAAAAACCCAAAAATATTTATATCACATTGTATAAATTGCATTTAGATGTACAATTTGGGTCAGTTATAATTGACCTTTTAGATTGAATGAAATTCAACTCTATTTAACTTTTTCCATATACTATAATTTTATTAATAATAACAATAATTATAATAATAGTAGTAATTATAATATAACTCATAAAATTACCTCTGAAAAGAGTTAACTCCATTATTTTTTTTCATTTTTTGGTTGCATGCTTGACAACTTTAATGCTTTTCTTTTTCATTCACACGTGTAAAAAATTTGATCGAACGATTGCTAAGCTCTCAACAATTGCATCTGGCAAAATAATAATAATAATAATAATCATCTCACTCTCTCCCATTGTGTCAGTGTCTTCCAAGTTTAGAGCTATACGTGGTTATGGTGAAGAAGCCGAGCATGGGTCGACAGAAGATAGAGATAAAGAAGATACAGAATGAGGATGCTCGGCAAGTCTGCTTCTCCAAGCGCAGAGCCGGACTCTTCAAGAAGGCGAGCGAGCTTTGCGTCCTCTGCGGTGCCGAGATTGCCATCATCGTCTTCTCTCCGGCCGGCAAAGCCTTCTCTTGGGGACACCCATCTGTTGATACTGTCATTGACCGCTTCGTCAACCCAAACGCACCTCCGGTCGGCCTCTTGGACAGCCCCGAGGGAGCTCACCAGGCTGCCGCATTGCGCGAGCTCAACCGCCAGTATATGGAGTTGCTGGGCCAAGTGGAGGCTGAGAAGAAGAGAGGAGAGAGCATGAAAGGTCAATTAATAGACGGAGCTCCGGCAAGAGACCTGTCTTGGTTGGATGTTCCATTGGATGGTTTTGGGTTAAACCAACTGGAACAAGTTCGAGCTTCCATGGAAGAGCTGAAGAGGAATGTGAAAAACAGAGCACAGCAGATTATGCTGCGAGGAGGCTCCTCTCTTCCCACCTTAAACAATAACTTGCTCGGCATCGGCGGCTCCACCACGCCTGTTGTTACTACAACCACCGCTGCTCTTCCTCACCCGCATCATCCCAGCTTCGAATATGGGATCCAGAATAACGATGGCATTGAGTATTTTAATTATAACAGAGACTGAAATTGTTTTCATCTCATAAAAGATGAGATGGTATGCAAATTCAGTGTCTTTTACAATTAAAATAGACAAATTCGGTGTTCTTCGTAGTCAAAACTTGGAGTTATTGTTATCTTTTTTATAATAATGGCTGTTTATCTACACTACATGAACACATATGGGAGTGTTCTTGATTTTTTTTCTTTTTTTTCCTCTTTTTTTCTGAATAGGAATGAAATTTTCTTATTCTCTCTATCTACCCTGTGTATATATGATAATCGATCGTAAATAAACATTGAGAAAATCAGTGTTCTAGAGTTTGGATATTTTTTTGATCGATTACTTGAAAGACAGAGTATCATCAATAGAAATCATCACCACAAAGTAATACCCTCCACACTTTGATACAGTTTCCTTGGAACAGAAATAGGTTAATTAGAAAAGCCACTATCTAAATATAAAGTTCATCTTAAATTCTTAATTGGATCAAAGAAATTGTATTTTACATACCACAAAGTTTAGAGATAAAAATAATTTAAAGTGGTTAAATTTTAAAAAGTTTAAAAAATATGATTTGTTTGATCTAATAAAAATATTTTTTTGTGAATAAAAACTTAAGAGAACATTTTTCTTCTCTACACACGTTATCTAAATAAATCTTGGTGGGGCCAATCCAATCTAAGAGGATGTCTTAAAATCAATAAAGAGTAGTGTAGGAAAATCCTAATCTTTGTCTCAGACTAAGAGGGATGTATTAAATTAAATTCAATAAAAATTTAATGCGGTTCAATCGGGCTCAATATTACCTTTTGTAATAGTTTCTTTTAGAACTGAGAAAAGAATTTTCAGTTGAAATTCAAAATTTCACACAATTTTTTGGTGTTTAGACTCGCAAAATGTCAATCTTTCAGTTTTTAATAGTACCAAAATTTTGTTCATTTTTTTTTTGACCCTTTTAAAGACCCGAAATTTCCTATGTTAACAAAATTTTAGCTTAATTTAGAGGGTAACAACTTCCAAATTGAGAACTATAGTAAGATATTTACTTTAGCTAATGGTGACAAAAGCCGTGTCTTTGATAGCCGGCATTTAATGGGTCCATGGATTTCATTTAATGGGTCTATAGTCATTCAATCAAAATGCATTGAAATTAATGACTGTTATCTTTAATTTTAATTTTAAAATATTTTTTGAATATAATAAGGCTCACTAGCCCACATTCACTTAAAATAAGAATTCATTTATATTTATTTTACTAAAGCATAAGTTATCTTTCTTTTACCTTTCCACCAAATAGGGTAAACTAATCAAAACTTCTAATTTGGTAGAGATGACTGGATGGTCTAATATGAGTGGTTTGAGTGTTTGATTTCCATGAATGGCTTTAATTCGTTCATCAAATTTTTACCTACTTTTACTGAAGTCAATCACTCATTTCATGGTAATTAGTGTTAATTCATTGCTAAGTAACATAGGTTAGCCTTCTACTTCTACGGTCCTAAGCCAATTGGTTAGCTCCCCTTTATCAATTTCCTACCTTCTTCCCGTTAATTTTGGATTAAGTTAGTTTGTGTTTGATAAAATTTGAAATAAAGCATTATATAATTTTAATTGATATCTATTTCATTATCATTGCCATTATTATTATACGTCAATATCTCATTTATGTGAACTCAATTTTGTTAGAGCTTTTTCTTCAATTAATTTTATAATGTATTATATTTTAATTAATTTGTATTTTTTAAAGTTGCGGGTTCAAGTACTTTTTAAATAATGACGATAAAAAATATTCTAATTTAAGATTTATATATTCTCTATATTGAAATAAATACTAATATTTTATTATATAATAGGTACCTTTGGGTCTAAGCTGAGAATTCAGGATTCATGTATAGTCTAGCAAGAGCTGTCATTGTGCAAAATCAGTTGACTTGGCTGATATGTTTCCATACTGATTGATACTTATCTTTTTTACCTCATTGACACGTGTCATGGATAAATTCAAGTTGAATAATCCATTTACCATAAAAGAAGTCCTATCAATACCTAAGGCTTTTAGTTTGACCCCACTTAGACTAAATAGTCTGCTCAAATCCTCAAATATTTTACCCAAATCAATGATAGAAATCATAACTATGATTAGCATATAGAATTCTAATGGGTTGATGTGATGAGTAAAAACTCGTTTTAAGAAGTAAAAGTTCTAAATTCAATTTTCACTCTATTTTAAATGATTACGCTCTATAAATTTACTTAGTATATGTGGACAGAGAGCTTGCGAATGTCTCAAAAATTAGTTGGATGTTGCATAAAACCTAAACACTTCAGTCATTAAAAAAATAATGTATATATAGATCTCTAAGACGAGCGTCTAAACTTTAATAGGCTATGGCCCACATAAGATAGTCCTTAGCTCTAATGACATTTACTCAAATAAGTAGTCATCTCGAGCCTCGTCTATGTCTAATATTTATTGGTTTCAAATCGATCAAGTCATTGAATTTTAAATATTTAGTAGTAGACAGTGGGTAGAGAGGTTATTTCATTTTAAATATTTACTCTGTCTATATTTTTAAAACTTTGGTGGAATTTTCATAAATATTAATGACAAGTGTTAAATATTGAAACTCTTAAGTTCGATTCTCAATCTACTCCAAAAGGTCACTTTCTATAGAATTATTTGATACATGTGGGTAGAGAAGCTTGCACATGTTCAAATATTAATTGAGTGCTCTAAAAGATCTAGATGTCTTAGACATAAAAAAAAGTGATAAATTGAATTTAAAATGTGAAATTATAGAATTTAATTCAAACATGTACATATTCCACTTTACATCAATCCAAATCATGTTAAATGAGGTAAGAAGGCTTACATAATCTCAACATTAGAGACCTCGAAACTTGATAAAAGAAAATATTAAATTAAATTAAAATTGTGAAATTATAGAATTTGATACAACTATCTACATATTCTACTCTTACATCAATGCAAATCATGTTAAATCAGAGGCCCACTAAACCTGAGGCTTTAACCATCTACAACTCATTATTGTACGGTCCATGGATTGCTGGGGCCCATTGTTTTTGGAATTTGGATTGGACCATCTCCAAAATCCAAAATGGTGAATGAATAAAGAGAAAAAGTAGATTGGATGGTCATGGTCCCAGAGCCTTCAAGCCAGTGACACGCATTAGATGCTAGGACCATCCAAACTTTTACTTTTGGCAATAGCTAAAAGATCTGGACCGTTGAATTGATACATATGTGCCACGTGTCTGGTGATGGTGTGGATGCATACAATAAATTACCTTTTTTTTGAATAATGGCTTCAACAAATGTGATAATGATGTGAATTATGTTTGGCCACGAAAAGGGTATCCATATGCAAAATAGTCGTATCTATCATCCATCAATCACACCCTCAGTAGTTTTCCGACGAAAAGGGAACTTAAATAAATAAAAAAAGCAAATTATTACAAGAAATGGAGGTTTTTTTTTCCAATAATTCTATTTTTACAACAAATATTTGACATATATTCCACAATATTTGAATGGTGTTATCTATCATTTCATCTATTAAACTCTAAAAAACCTCAAATTAGAGAAAATGAGAAAAATTAACCTACAATTCCATTAAATACTAAAAAGCTCGAATATTTGGTCTAAAATTAAAACTAAAAAAGAAAATAAAATTACTTACCCATTATTATTCTTCTTATTTTGTACACATCTTAATTGGTAATGTGTAGTTTATTTGAAAAATTCATAAACAACTTTCTTACATATCTTGCCCAAAAACATTCAAATCGTATGCTTCGGTCTATTTTTTTCAAATAATTAACTATTGTTATTATATCACACTCATTTCTTCACCAAAACTCTATATCACAGCCCATATATATTAAACTTAGGCTTTTAACCTAACCCATATTTTAATTATCTTCGGACATATTCATAATCTAACTCTATTTTAAACTCAAATCAAACAATTCAAAACTATTTAAATAGAGTCATCAGTCTACACATATATCTACGAAAATGAGTTTCTATCACTAGAATATATTAATTGAAAAGAAATATATAATTTAAGTAATTTAGACAAATTGGGTCATACTAATCTTAATCCTAAATTCCATATAAACGATAAAACTTTTCTTTTACTCAGAAAAAATATATTTTAAATTAATTGAGTTATTTTGCCGGTATCTTTTATCAAATTATAATTAATCCTAATGCAAATTGACCTGGAATTTGGTTGTAGAAACATTTGTGGATGAAAGTGTGATGTTGCATTCATGGATGATGGATCCAAAGGGTAAAATGTAGAAAAAAGAGGATAATATTGACAGTTCAACCCTTGATTTCAAGCAAAGAAATCAAGGCATTCAAGTTCATTCAGTCGAAGGAATTGCAACCACCGACCTCATTTAAAGAAGGTAAGGATCATCACCGATAGAGACACAAAAGGCAAAGAACTTCAAACTCATCCAGCCAAATAGATTGAAATCACCGATCCTCATCTATAGAAGATATGGATCGGTGATCCAAAAGACAAAGAAGTCTAATTTAATTAGACATCTTCCTTCTCATCTATCCCTCTCCTACTTCTTTATCTCTTTGTTATAAATATTTTGTATCACCTAAGAAAGGTGGAGAAAATATATTGTAAATCAATATAAAAATTATACAGATCAAACGAATCTTACTCTGAAATCGATGTCTGTTCTTTTGTTTCTTTAGATAAAAGTCCAAACAAAGTCCAAACAAAGAATCTATACCAAAGTTGAGTATCTTAGCCTCTTTTTTTAATTGGGTCAAGGCTATGGTTAGCCGTTAATCCAAGCCAATATCAAGTCTCCAATCATATAAATTGTAGACCTTTTTATAGACAAATTCATGTTAGGTGCGGCCCACTGACATGATTGGATGTGTCATTTGTCACCGTCTCTAAGACCATAGTTTTTCATCACACTCAAGAGCCACTCCAGCCCTAATTTTGTTATTATTGAGAAGTTTGGTTCGATGGTCCTTGTGAAATTGGGTCCCACGTCAGACAAAGTCTCGTCTTACACCCCCTTGGTCTGAAAGTTTTCAAATTTATCTTTTCGACCATGAAATATTTCTTCAATCTTCTAAATAAAAAAATACTTAAAACAGAAATTAGATGAATGTGACATTATTCTAATTTAAATTATCATTTTCAACTGATAAAAATAAAGAGCACAGAGAATGAGATTTTTTTTTTTAATTCTTTGTTAAAAATAAAAAAATGAGACTTTTCCTTTCTCAAAGAATCTATTTTCTTTAAAAGAAAAAAAAAACAGAAAGCTGTTCTATGTTCAATAAGAAAATGTTTTATCATTTTTAATGAAAATAACAATTTTAATATAAACAATAGAAATTTCAAGTTGTGTGTAATTTCAAGATGTCTATCAAATGAGGGATTCAAAATAATTTCCCTATAAAATAAATGTTCTTTTAGATAGAGTACTTACCTTTAAGAAAAAAAAATGGTTACAATATGAAATTATAATCGAAATTTCTATATTTTTTTAAATACTGATATGCATTTTTTTTGCAATTTGTCAAGATCATCATGAAAAATTTAGGAAAACTTAAAATGGATATTTCACTTATTTGTATAAATTGAAATATCAGAATCTACGATATTTATATTATATTACTTTCAGGTTTTTCATTTTTCTTTATCAATGGAGGCCAAATCCAACATATATTGGTTAACATTTCAATTAAAAATCAATTTTTTTTTTAAGTCCAACGTACACAGTTAATAACTTAATTCCCACAAATATTAATTTAAAAGCAAGATTTAGCCCTTATTGAACAGGCACATTTACGCAGTAGAGGTTAGGTTAGGAATCTACCCTTGCCAGCATAAGCTGGAGATTTAGATTAATATTTTAGAATTTAATCACTAAATGATATTTTTTTGTAATGATTTGATCAAATTAAGTTTAAAGCTTGAGTCAATTGCTTAAAACGTGATATTATAAAATATTTAATTAAAAAATAAGTGTAAAATATTATGAAAATAGAAAGTCACATTTTAACCATGATATTATATAGTAATAGTGGAATATAATAATCTTAGATAGAAGATTTAGAAGATGAAATAAAATAAATAAAAACATATTAATTTTTTGAATTTAGTGTAGAAAACTGCGGGAAACTTGAGATCTTATCGAGTTCAACAGTATATATTTTGAAAATAATATTATAAATTGCAAATTGCAGTTCCAATCAAAATCTTTATTTGTATTCTACAATTTATGTTATTTTTTATTCGTTGAGAAGATGGGATTTCTCTAAGAACACAACTAAAGCATTAAATAAAATTATTTTCTTTTCCCAAATTAAGTGTTTATATACTCATTAATTGGATGTAATGGACTAATAATACATTAGAGAAAAGAAAAGAAAAACTAAAGAGTAGAAAAATATATGCAGTGTCACTCCCGTTAGGTCTTTCCACCTGGTGGTGTGGGTTGCTGTGGCTGTTGCTGTAGCTGTTGCTGTTGGTACAAAGCTGCAAGTCTGTTGCAGGCATCCAAAGTCATTGGCAGCTGCGGTTGCGGTTGCTGCTGCTGCTGCTGCTGCTATTGCCACACAATATAATAGTTAGAGATTGAAAATATTTATATATCTTAAGGCAAGTATGTAAATATAATCTTTTTAAAATTTGTAATTATTAATGTTTTTTCAAAATACGAGAGAAACTTGGTTGGTTTTATGTTTATAAATGAAGATTACATGCATACTTGTACGTTCAGTATTATTTTACATGCACAAATATGAAATAAAAAAATAACATGATATTCAATGAGCCCTTAAAAAATGTATATTTTACGAATTTGAAATTGAATACTTGTGAAATTCACTGAAAACAGCATCAAAACGTGGTTACAAAGTATTTACCTGTGCCTGGCAAGCTAAGAAGGCTGAGAATGGATCGGGAAACACCGCACCGCCGGACTGTGGTAACCGGTCGACGGAGCCATCCCATGAGGCAGTCGCAGGCAAGAATGCCGCCGGGTGGATCATGGGCGGGATTGCGGCAGCCGGTGGACCGAATCGATTGACGGAATTCATGTCCACGACACCCATTCCCATCCCCATACATTGTGCCATCATTGACATTTGAAGCTGTTGCATGGACATTGGCATCATCATCTGAGATATGCTGCTCAGTTTGCTCATCATCTGAACTTGGCCTTGTAATTGCTTCAAATATTCAATCACCTCATCCAACACAGATGCTTTGTCTGTCTGCTTTAAAATTCCCCAAACTGTTTGTTAGATTTCAGTAATAAAAAAATATAAGATTAAAAATAATGACGTACGTATCAAAACTTCATTAATGTAGCAAACAAAACAAGTTAAGTACATCAAAATTACATGTACCTTACTGGCATTTGGTACCAATCTCTGAAGAGTTTTCATCCTTTGATTGATCCTATCTCTTCTTTCCTGAGAAGGGTCACTTCAATCATTACCAAGAAAACCATTGGACACTTTTGCCTTTTTCACTTTACAGAAAAAAAAGCAGAGAAAAGAATCTCGGTAATGGATAACTTCAGAAACTTTTTTAAAAGCTTGAATCAAACTGAACTGAGTCAATTTTGACTGAATTATAAATTATATTTAATGAATTTTACTGTTTTATTCAAAAACTTTATTCGTATTTAAGAATGGAGGTTTTTATCATTCTTTTATCTTGGATACGATTGAAAATGTAAATAGTGGGTTACACATTACATCAAAGTACATTGTTAGAAAATTTACAATCAAGTACTGAATGGTAACGATGGGTGAGGTTACTCATATTATTAAAAAAGTTAATGGTTAAAATATTAAAAATAATAAACTTACCTCGAAATCTAAGTTTATATAATATTTGACTATTTTTTGTAGCTCTAAACAAACTTCTATCAAGATTGATTTATTGGAAATATCATTTAAATTGAACTTAGATTAGATTAAAGAAAAAATAAATCTATAATTTATTAAATAATCATAAAATATTCCTAATTAAAATCTTCTGAGATTCTGCATGAAAAAGGGACTAAATGTCACCAATTACATCTCAGAATTTAATTCTATTCCAAAAGGGTGTAACCCTAAAACCTTGTGAAATGAATACAAACAAAGTTGCTTTTCATGGAAGGTTAAATGTTCCTTTTGCCAACAGCATTTTTCATATGTAAAAAAGCAACGAATAAAAGAAAGGTATTTTATTCTCTGTCCTTTCCTTTCCTTTCTTTAGCAATCTATCCACCTAAACAGATTGACATGGTTTGAGTGGATAAGTCAAAAATGGGGGAGGAAAAATAATTATTTTATAGATACGATTATTTTTTTATTAGTTGAATAATGTACTAATAAATTAACTTGTATGAAGTTTATTATGTCTCTTCTGTTTTATCTTTTTAACATTGGGTTCAGTCATTTTATATAATTTAAAAAGATAGATATTTTTAAAACAAAAAAAGTAATGAATAATTTAGATTTTAAGATAGGGACTCCGCGTATCTTATATGATGCCATTTAAAGTCATTCTAACCCTTCATGTAACAAAATGTTATTTTAACTATATGTTATAAGATCACTCAATTACGACACATAAATTCAAAAAAAATATATAATTAATAACTCCAGTGGGTTAGCTAAGATGGTTATCTTCCGTCTCAGAAAGTAAGAGGTGTGAGGTTGGAATCTCACGGACTAAGAGATAGAGGTAGCACTGATGGAAGTTTTACTAAGACTGTGTCTGATGTTTTTCATATGTAAATTCAAAAATAGAACTTGTACTTTGTATATATAGTAGTGAGTAAGAAAAAAATATTTGAAATTTAATTAGTTGAATCGAGTCAAATTAAATAGAGTTAAACTAAGTCCACCTCGATTACCAACCTCAACACCATTATTTTTCATATTAGATTATTAGAGTATGTGAGTAAATAAAAATCCAAGTTTCAAGCTTCAATCGATAAAGGGCAAAGTGAAAAGTCAAAAGTGGAAAAAGGATATTCTAAAATACCGTGGTCCTTAGTCCTTACACGTTCGGATTGATTGTGCACGGCAGCAGCTCTGCTCCTCTTTGTGGACACCGTTGATTTCTCCGTTTTACCCTTCGTTTCATCCTCACTTCCCATTTCATCCCTCCTCTGTACCAACAATAGCAACAAGACATGTCGACAGACCACCCAAGTTATTATAACTTTATGCCAAAAATATCTAACTTGCAATTGCACCTATGAACCAACTAATTAAAAGAAATATATGATTATAATTTTTTTAAATATTTCATATGTAATAAATAGAGATATAAGTGTTGTTTATAAGAAGAAATAATAATGCACATTTTTTCTATTTAAATAATGATAAGTGAATAAAAGTATAAGTTTGTATATTGTATATTAAAAATACTGTGTCTCAGTTAATTTTTATATATAATATAAATTCGCTTATTACCTATCATGAGAAGTTCAAAGTTTTGATGGTTCATGTTAGAGGGTGGGATTCATCTTATAATGAAAAAAATTAAATAGTTGGATAATTAAAAAATGATCCATGGGATCATTCTCACTCTTGAATTTTAATACTAAGCTACAATAATTGGTGTATTTTTACCAAAAATATTTAATCTAAAAGTCAAGATATATGAGATGGACCATAAACTCTGTGCATTAGCAGACTAATACGAGAGATAATACTAATTCTTGTCAATATCAACTCTTTATGTAAATCCTATTTTTCATTCCAATAGATTTTTTTTTTTTTTTTTTTAACTCTATAGATGCTCGGTATAGAATTTAATGTTATTCTTCTTAACTTGATAGAATTTCCTTGCCTAAAATCAAGTTGCTTGGTGGTATTAGTTTCAAAACTTATCAGTCAGCATCCTAATGAATATTATACATTACTATTTTCATTAAACAATTGTCTTACCACGTTGTTTTAAAATCTTGAATTTAACATTTATTGATTTTTTAATATCACAATAAAATCATAGGATAAAATATTTTTATTATAATTTTCAATTTAATAACGAGGATAAACAGATAGATGTCAATTAAATAAAAAATAATATTTAAAAAAATTTAGATTCAAATACAAATGCTTTCAATTTTATGAGTAGATAAACAATTATAGATAAATCTATCACACAATCCTAAATGATTATCCTACTCAAACGTATTAGAAGCAAAGTTCGACCATATAAATTCAGTTGATTATCACTTTCAGTAAGTATTCATTATTATTATTATTATATTGGTAAGAGACTAAGAGTGTGTGAGCTTGGTCTATTTGAAAATATTTGAAGCTCAGAGAGAAGTATTAGTAGTAAAAATGACAGTTGAGAAGGGGTAAAATGGGAACAATAGCTAATGATTGCCTGAGTTCTGGTGAGGCAGACGGAGTCATGGTCGTCAACGGTCGTCGTCTTCGTGCGAGAGGAGATCGGTTGCCCAAAGCTCGTGTTCTCAGGCGACGTAGAAGTAAACCCCACGTCCATATCCATCTCGCACGTGTCCATCGTCACATGCCTGCTCTCCCTCCCGCTTCCCTCGTGCGTTGCCGCACGAGCCACCCTCATCCGCTTCCTACCCACCGCAGCAGCAGCATCAGCACCTGCACCCTCCTCTCCCTTCTCCGACACAGCTCCACTGCACGACCCCACGACCGTCGACGGCCCCACCATTCTCGTTCCATGTGTCGGCTCTTGACCGGAGGCACGTGCCTGATAAGAGCCAGCGGAGCTGGGGATGTTAGAGCACGGGACGAGAGTGTCCATGGCGGGCCGAGTGGTGGTGGGGTGGTCGAACCAGGGGAGGAGGTCGTCGGTGACCTTGGAAGGAGGTGGGGGGCACGTGGCAAGGTCGACGATGGATTCGAGCGTGCCGGCCGCACGTGGCTTTTCCCAGGCAGATCTAGAGGCGGGCTTGGCGACTGTGCGAGGGAGGCCAAGGCCGTGCATGGCCAGCTGCCCATTCTCCCACGTCAGCTCTGCTACTTCGTAATCCAACCTGCAAAAGAAAAAAAATCTCATTCGTTGTATAAGCGATGAAGAAGAGGAAAAAATATAGGAGAGAGAGCGAGAGAGAAAGAGGTACATGGGGTGGTCGGGAACGGTAGAGAGAACGTCGGAGTGGGGTTGAGCAGGGGAAAGTTGTAGAGGCGGCTGCGGTGTCATCAAGGTCCCAGTTGGGGACGCACCGGCTGATCCCTAGTTTTCTTTGGTGGAGGTGAAATGGCGAAGAAGAGAAGGATTTCATAAATATTTAGACAAAGAAAGGGCGAAAGAGAGTAGCTTTCATTTGTGTGGTGGAGAGCAGTGTCTTAAAAACAAGCCTTTTTGTTGGTGCGGTTGAGTTATTTTTAAAATCTTTTTAAAAAAGAATTCTCAAAAACTGGTCAACTTTTGACAATTTAAGAAGATTTAAACTTATTATATTAAGATTTTAAACTATTTTATGATTTACAATTATAATTAATGTGAATAATATATTTGACCTTTGATTATATTTAAATTTATATATGTCATTAAATAATTACTTAATCATGGGTATGTATTGAGTTAGATTTCATTTAAATTGTATTGAACTCAATCTTTCGTGTTTTTCCAATATGCATGATGGAGCGATGCTAGATTCTCTCTTGAAGAAGAAGGAAGGCTGAAATGATACTGTAGTTTATGTGGGTTACAGATGGACATTAACATTAAATGAGAGTGTTCTGTGAATTGATAAAGATATTAGAAAAGACGAGGGAGAACATCAAATCATCATCCTCAGTCCTCACGTTATGTGGGGCATTAAGTTCCCGTATAGCTTGTTCTGTGATTGTGGGTAGAGAGAAGTGATAGGGTGTAGTTCAAGTCGTTGCGTTCTATTTTAAGAAGCATTAGATGGTTTCACGTTTGAATTTTCACAGTCTAACCTTGATGTGGTCTAATGATAGTAGGCTCACTTGTAGAGGTTTTACATTAATTATCCTGCGGTTTTTCCACACGTAAATTTAAAAGAGAGAGAGTGTGATGGTCAAATAACTCTCTTTAAGATGCCGATCACGTGCATAAGAAGGCTTGTACATGTCCATAATTTAGTGAGTTAAGAAATGTATAAATAATAATTTCAATGAATTTCTCTATATTTATCTTTAAACACTTCAATTGAGTATAAATTCAATTCATGATAAATGTAGGCTGAACAAAATGATTGTTATCCAATTCACAATGAACTTGATGGATAACTTCTCCGTTGATAGAGAGTATCAAGATTTCAGAGATTCATTAAATTTAAAATAAGTAGAAAAAATTATCAAGTACACATGGAATGTGCATACATTCCTTTCTTTTATTGGTCAAGGACATGAACAATAGATGACTTGTATGACAAGTGTTTCTCCCGTTAGTTACATTTGTACAAATATATAATATCATGGTTTCAGTATGACTTTCAACGTTTCATATTTTTGACAAATTATTTTTAAAACAATAATGTGTTCTCTTATTATGATTTTATACTAATATGATGGTTAATAATAGTTTTAAACAATTTGACCCAACAATTAAACCTAATGAAAATGAACCGTGATAGAAAAATGGTTTAATCAATAGTTTTGTTTTCAAAACATTATCAATATAATTTTTTTTTGAACGAAAGAGTAAGTATCATTCAAGAAGAGGGGGAAAACTCCAATAATTACAAATTTAGCAGTCCAGACAAGGCCAATAAAACAACAAAAGGGGATGAGCCCACAACCCGGACCAGACAATTAGACAAAATGGACAAAAATACCATCAGTACTAGTAGCTTGCGAAGACTTATCATTCACCCAGGTTTTGAGCATCTGAAGGTTGTGATTTGAAGGCAATAGAGAAGTGGCTGCATTGGAGTCTCTCTTGAAGGTGATTGATTGCCAAAATATAGGGACGGATGGCCCAGTTATTAGAGTTATGGTGAGATAACTGTTGCAAAATATCAGAATTGATACATTGTATCTTATGAATAGGGAGCTCAGATGCAAGACATAATAGAAGCAGTTTCTGGCAGAAGATGTGAATGCTGAAGCAATGATTGGTAAAGAAGGGGGTGATATGGTAGCCAATAGTAGAGGTGGAAGGGTTTTGGCAGAGAGCAATCAACACAAGGGAGTTATGAATGAGAAGCTTACCAAAAAGAAGAGAAGCAGTGTGAGGGTTGGGTGAGGTGGTTTGGAGGCTTGTGTTGGGAGTGTGATGTCTAGGCTGAGAGTTGGAAGAGAGTGGAGGCACATACCAGCAAGCAGAAAAAGAGTTACTGAATTTTCGAAGATCGTCTTTGGAGCTACTGACCCTAATATGTTTTTTACTTACGTTTGAGAAATCATACGATACCCAGCGTAAAATCTCTATGTGCAAATTCACTACCTTTGAAGCACACCAATCAAGATTAAGCTATAGAGGTTTGAACCCACAATCTCCTGGTGAGGAAGAAGGTAACTAGTTATAGAAAATAGAGGCAATTGTTAATGTTTTTTAAACTCCAAGTAGGATATATTGACTAAAATCAATGCATTAAAGAAACTAATTTATTATTTTTTCGATTTGGTCAGGTCAGGCTCGGGTGGAGAACACCTCAACTCAACCTAGATTTATTTTGGATTATGTGAAATTAAGTTAAAAAAATTCAACAATAATAATAAAATTTGTGTGTTAGTTAAAAAATTATCAACTCTGACAAAAAAGCGTTGAATATTTAAGGCAGCACGTTTCAACATTGTAATCATTGATATGAAGTCTTTGGCTCACTTGTAAAAAAAAATTTAAGATTTTTAATTTTATTTGAACTCAATTTTACCATAATCATGTAAAACATGGTACAGAAATCCAAATGATTGAATTCATGAGTTGTGGACATGTAAAAACAATGAAAATTATAGGCAGGCAGAGAATAACGCCATCCTCTCTTTGTTTTTTCTGCTTCCATCCACTGTTTTGTCGACAGCTACACTATTTTTATTTGGAAATTTTAGAGCAACATCAAACCAGGGTCATGCTTCAGACTCAGTTCTCACCTGCATGTGTCAGCCAATTATGGACTTTCTCGTACAGTAAAAAGATAATGAATTATCCACTTCTTTTCAAACTTGTGTTGTACAATGGGTCCATCATTTAGTGATAGAAGACAACGAAGACCGTTCAATATTTACTGTTTTACTTCTATCTTCACTCATTTACTTTATAAAGATAACTTTTCAGGCCATTTTTGTAAGATTTCACTTAACATTCTTCTATTTAACTCACGTGTAACTCCTTCACATCATTCTTTATAGAATTACTTTTTATCGATTAAATTAATATGTGTAGATTGAAATATTTACACATATTCATAAGATTAATCTTATCTTTGATGTGAAATGAGGATACTTATAAGATTAATCTTATCTTTGATGTGAAATGAGGATACTTACTTTAAAAAAAAAAAAAAACTCTCTAACACCACTTGCATACATAAATATAAATTTATATATAAAGCTCTTTGTTTATTATATTTGGTGGTATGATTAGAAGTATCAAATCTTTTACACTCGATGATATACTGCTTTAAGGTTAACCCCTGTTACCTTAAAAGGAGGTTGAGATGAGACTGGTAGTTTCAGTCCTTTCGCAATGGCAGTATTGCTGCTGTGATGATTCCAAGCATTAATTAGTTTGCCATTGTGGACTATATCTGAAATATCTAGGACTGTTCTCAATACTATTTCCAGATGGCAGAGCTCTAAATAAAATAAAATTAATTAATAACTAAAAGATGATCGCAGACACTTAGACACCCATCTCTTAAATTTTATCCTACATGTCTAGGTATAGCTATAGAATTCATAAAATGAGAGGTCATGATAAATCATTTAGAAAAGAGATTTCATTCGAGTATATGAGATTTAATAAAAATTATCTTAATTCAATCAATCAAATTATTTTTAAAGTTATAGATTAATAATAATTTAAATTAATTAAATTTTAGAGAGAGTAAAAAACATTGCTTGATTGATCAATCAAGTCAAATTTACGTTAGCAGATGCAGTCACTCTGGTTTCCTTTGTGTGTGTATGTATTTTCTTTCTTTTTTCTTTTCCATATTTTCCTCTTCTTTTACAGCAACGTCAATGGCCACGCCTCCTCCCTTGTTGCCGGCTCTCTTTTTTTGTTTATTTTTTCTCTCTTGCTCGGCCTGGGTTTTAGAGGATTATACAGTCGCTGATTTCTTCCTTCTTTTATTTTTATTTTCTTCCAAATTTGATTTGATTTTCTGTATTTCGCTGGGCAGAAGATGCGGGAGCATCGCCTGCCATTTGCCCGTTCTTGGTTTTATTTCCTTCTTTCTTTTCTGCTGATTTTTTTCTATCTTTGTTTCCTGATTTCTCTTGATTTCCATTTGCAGGGTCCCTGTTGCCATTTCTTCTCCCCTCGTCTCAAGATTTCTTTCCAAAGCAATTTACAGTGCACGTGCGGAGGAAATCTTGCCAAAACCTATGCTTTCTAATTCACGTCCCTGCATCCTTTCATTCTTTGGCCTCCTCCGTTAGCCGGTTGACCATATACCGTGTGGGGTCCACACGGGAATGACTCCACTGCTGCTGATGTGGCAATTAGGGAGGGGCCCACACAGTGGTGAGTCAGTAGCTGACTGAGTCTTCACGGGCCTTCTTCGTGGACAGCAAGCGAGCTCGGGTTTACGAGCCTCAAAGGCCCAAAATGTTTCTAAATGGACCCAATTCCAAAATTGATCGAAGTGGAGCCTTGACTCATTGTGCTCGTGGGCGTCACTTCTCTCCGTGAATATGATGATAAATTTGGAGGGTCATCTCATCGATCGGGTCCAACTGGGTCGGTTTGTCTTCGCCTGAGCTCGGGTCGGATATGATGCCTAGACCACTAACTATGCCACCAAATGACATATAGTGCGCTGAGTGACAACATGGATCTGATAATAGACTTTTTGCGCCAAACCTAACGGCTTATCCTACGATTCTACAATTATGCATTTGTACGGGTCCACAACTCGTTTCTCTGGTTCTCTCCCTCGTCTTTGCTGACACATCCAGTCCTCCATTGCGATTCTATGTCAACATCCTGCAGTCTAGGTCTTCTCAGCCACCTCTACCAGTTTTCGTCTCCAAAGCCAGTCTCCACTCGTACCCATCCACTTCCCTGATTGCAATGTCCACATACCTATCTGAACCATCCATTTGCCCGTTTACACCAACCTAGCCCGACGAATTCACCAATCTTATGTATTAATGAATAGAATTAGGTTCTTTTGAAGTTATGTTTTAAGTTATTTGTATTGCCCCCATCATCGGTTCAAATGCTCATCGTTGCTACCGCCATCATCACCATCGTCTTCGGTTCCTTTCTGATGTGGATCCATCTGCTTTTGTCTTCAATCGTGGTTGTAGCCATCAAGATCATCTTATTTTTCTTTTAATCTCATGACGTCTCTGTCTCTCTACCTCCTTATTCTAGTTTTTCAATTCTTACTTAGAATTTAATGAGTGAGACGAACTATATTGGACTTTGATTAATAGAGCCTAATACATGACCATTTGGCTGATTTTTTTTAGAACTACTCCAAAGAATTATGATCAAGTCTTACCAGTCAATACTAATGAATAGAATTCCCAACAGATAAGACACTTGAAGACCTTGGGTCATAAAAAAAATAGGTTGATACGTATAAACTGAAATACATACTTAGAGACACGACTGCATGAGATTCCAGTGATTGCTTATTTTGGGTAAAAACATGAAAAGACAACAATACCCTGCTTTCCTAATAAAATGTACTACTTTAAGATTTTAATTTCTACTCACATATATCAACTAATATTTTACATATAATGATTGATGTTTTGACCAATATTTGTACCATTTACGTACTACTAATGTACAACAATGCACAATGCACAAAACATTTTAAGCCATCTACTTTTTTGAATTATATCCATATCCAAATTTGAATTGATCTCACTGTATGATTAAAAATCTATTTAAAGTAGATTATTTTCACCATTGATATTTAAACCCTTGAAAATCATGAATTTTCAAATTCAATGGAATTATCAAATAAGCAATTGAGCATCAAAACTAATGCTCTAGAAACCGAACAGATCCGTCAGGTCCAACTCAGTTGAACCTCCAATGCCTAAGGTGGTTAGGTTCTTAAAGAAGGTTCAATTAATTCAAAAACTTCTATTATTTTTATTTATTTTATTTTTTCTCTTCTTCAAAAAAAAGGAGAGTTAATTTTCATTGTTTTTTATTATAGTATTATGGTTGTACTGAGATTTTTCATTTTTTTTTTTAGTAATTTATTTTAAGTACAACAATGTGTTATATTATTATAATATTGTACTTACATCACGGTTCAATCGATTTGACCCAACAGTTGAACCTAATCAAACCAAAATGTTTTACAAAATGTTTTAATTAATGATTAATGAATTCAACAATGCACATAAGCCAAGGATTGGAAGACAAAGTTGAAATTGGTCTAATTAGCATCCTGATTTTTGAGTGCCAAAATAGGGTCCTAAATGACTTCCATTGGAGCCCAAATCATTCAAATAATCAGCTCAATCAGCTCAAAGAAACTACGAAATGATGAAATTGATCACAACGATGATGAAAGCTAATCCAACTAAAAAGTTGGGGCTTCTGTAATAAGTTATCAGTACCCAATGCACAAACAAAGTTAAACCATGCCATGGCTCAAGCACTTGATAAATTATGTAAATAGGTAAATTATATATCCATAATCTACTAAAACATTAATTTGATTAACAAAAGAGTGATATACAGAGGCCAATTACCACAACTCCATGCAGAGACTCTGGAAATTATCCATCTACCCTAAAGGAAAGGGATTAGCACTATTGATCTTGTTACACATAATTGTGTATAAGAATGACTACTCCGCCATTAAATACACTAATAAATAAATCCGAGCTAAGCCTGATACAATTAGTGAAACAAGTCACGCTGCATGCAGGGATGGCGTTTGGTGAGGGAATAACATGTTTCAAATGATTATGATCCTTAGGCTCGATCAAGTTAAGTAAGATGGACGAATAACCCTCCGCTGGATGACGACAGGTTAATCATCTGTAATGAATGAGAAAACAATGACTGCGTATGATTGGCAATGAGGTAACCTCAGATCGCAGCAAAACCTTTTGTAGCAGCCATTGTAGTCTCTCTTGTGGAAGCACTTAGAGGCAAGAGTTTCACAGCATTGTTCAGGCCTCATGTCCTCTTGAAAAATCTTGCACCTTTAACTCTCATTCCAGTCCCTGCCAGAGTTGACACGAGGATTGATCTGGAATCTGGCTGCCATTTGAAGTCTTTAAGAACAGAAAACAAACTTGCCAAGGCAGGAGAGATTTCACTGTCCCTTATATTGTTGCAGGAGACTACTCTAAGCTGTTGAAGCTCCTTCAAAGAAAGAAGAACGGATGATAGACCTTCTGTCGTCAATAAGGAGCATCCTTCCAAAGAAAGGAATTTTACCCTCCTGCAAAGGAAAAAAAATTGATAAAACAAAGCACCAATAAGTTAATTGATTCACAAAAATAACAGAATCCATCATGACCACTCCCCCATCTTTCCAGGCTTTTGGATAAGCACTGCACCTTCCCATTTGCTACAATAAGAAACATAACCAACCTCACTGTCACTTGTTAGCAACCAAACAATATAAAACTTTTGCCTACATGTGAAAAATTAAATGTCACCTTAATCACTGCCAAATGCACTTGGATAGTCTAGCCCTATGTTGTAAGAACACTTAAAAACATGTAACGCATCAATGTCAGACAACAGACTTCCTCATCAGAAGGAACTGGAACATGATTAAGAGCCCCCTTCTTGAGCTTTCCATTTGGCTCTATGGACACCCAGAATTTCCTTGATTGAAGTCAGCAGCCGCCCAAGTGGGGTCTATTTTTCTGCAGTTGATATTGTTGATTTGATAGGCTCCAACATGGACAACTGGTATCAGGACCCATATAGTGAGCATGCCCAACCAATCTCTCCAATGGGGCAGCCATGTTGATCGGCATCCTTCACATGTCTTACTGCTTGCAGATGGTAACTGAACAAAGATTACATTCAACTTGAATGGAGAAAAACCTTGGACAACTAGGATGTTTAGAAATGGATAACCAGGATTTCAGTGTATTAGCTTAACCTGAATGATCCAATCACAGCAAGGATTGCCTTCCTCACTCAAGATAATATCCTCGGGGAAAGGACTGTATACAACTTCCCTAATAAATCCCAAGAACAAGGTTATGATTTTATTTTTCTTCTTCTTTCTTACCTTGTAAGCCTAAGTTATGATCTTCAAGGCCAGTTGTCCATACAGTTGCAAGTTTTGAAAGGTAATGGAAAAAATTAAGAGTTCTCTCCAATTACGAGAAAAATATTTATCACTTACAAAGCAACTAACAGGCTTTTTGTAAATTATCACCATACTTTACCAAAAGATAAAGGTTGAGTAGTTAGCATTCACAGCTATGATGCTGAGGTATCAGATCGTTGGTATTTCTTTCAATGTTTCAGGTTCTAACATGGTTATAGGAATTAGTGACTTACGTTTCTCAAAGTAGTCAAGAGAATTCTCAACACTGCGTTCTAGAAGGGTTGGCAAACTTAAATACATAATTGAAAATTCTTTGCTTCTTAACAAGAATGAAGACTCACAAATTCTAAAATCACTGCAATGTCTGAAATCAAGAGCAGCTCCATTGAGATTTAAGTATTGATTTTTTCTAGGACGACTGCATTTATCATGGTCTCGCCTCCAATAATTAAGTGGAATAGATAGAAGACTTCATGGATGATATAATTCGAGGTAACTCTTCCATCCAAATCATTATAGCTTTGTAATAAAGGCCATAAAAAATCAATGGCTTGTAGCAATCAAATTTTCGAAGTCTAGAATCACGAGGCTAAAATAATTGGATGGAGTTCCAAATTTTACTCACCTATTGTCCTTTCTATTTTCCACATATTCCAGGCTTCCAGCTAAGAATGTATGGCCCTCCTAAATAGAGAAACTTCGAAATTACCTCTAGAGTCTTTTGTGAAACAATGTAGTATAATACTCCCTTGTACATTCTAGTAATGTTTCTTATTAAGTAGAGGAAGACTTGGCAATGGATCAGGTCACCTCAAGTTGGGTGGGGTCTTCAATCTCTCCACTCATTACCTACCCACTTATCAAACAGGTCACCACCCCTAAACCCATACCCCTTTAAAAATAAACAGTTTGAGTCTACCCAGACCCATTTAACCATTTAATTAAACTACTTGACTCATTTACCCAACCCAAACCCAAAACCATTTAACTATTTAGGCATTTAGCTCATAATTAAAAAATCAGAAAAAATAAAAATAAAATATGCCTATGAATCCAAAAAGAAACTATAAAAATGTACCAAATGATGGATTCCCACACCTCTATAAAATAAAAAATCCAAACACAAGGATTTGTAATATTGAGCAAACACAATGTCCAAAGTGATGTCCAAGCCAATCTAAATATACCACATCACTATTTTTAGAGTAATGTACAAGCAAAGAAGAAATTGAGTTGGTTTATAGTAATGCACAAGTATATAATAAGTCAAGTTTGTCTATAGTTGTTTGGATCTACAATTGTGCCAGTGAGGTATTTTGGCATTGAGCATATGAGCAAGCTAATGTTGACCACCCATTCGTGGGTGAATTGGTATATCATAGCATAACTATAAACTTACCTTTAACTTTGAAAAAAAAAACCTATAAACTTACCTTTTGACATATCTCCTAGCATGTACATACCCAAAAAAAGGGATGATCACCCAAACACGTATATGTTGTATTACCCGTACACCTAGGTATGGGGCCCACAAATGGGATGGCGACATACCCATTTGAAAGGCTTGTTATTGAATATGTGGCCCACAAAAAATCACCTTGACTAGATCAATCAAACCATGTTTTTAAGGCCACGAAGTTTAAGGATTAAAAAATCATTTAAACTAATCGAATTTTGAAGATCTTAAAAAACATAGCTTGATTGATTCAATCAAAGTGATTTTTGGTGGACTACATATTCAACTACACATTCAATGAAAGACCTTTTGAGGGGACCCATTGCCACCTAAGATTGCTAACAAGTTGAGTTGGTTTACAGCTGGTTCAATCTACAACTGTGACTATAAGGATATTTTGGCATTGAGCAAATGGGCAAGCTATTGTTGACCACTCATTCATGGGTGCATTGGTATAATGTAACTTGGAAATAGCTCATGATTAAACTTACAAAGCTTGGCTTCTTGTTGATACTATCGTCGTTGAGTTACAGTAAAGAGACTTTAGCGAGTCTCAATATGAACACTACTGCTTAAATGGGTATAGATTTCATATAGTTTGATGTGATGGGGCAATGGTCGAGTTGGGTTTCCAACCTTTCCACCCATTACAACCCAATTATAAATGGGTTTGGGTCCCGGTCAACCCACTTAATAAACTGGTTAAAAATCTTAGACTCATACCCTTTTAAAATGGTCAGGTTTGGGTTGGGTTAATGGATTGAGTTATATTTTACTAGGTCTACACGGAGGTCTATTATCACTTCAAGCTTAAATATACTTGTTTTTTGACATGTCATATTGGAAAGTGATTCCCACCCTCGAACAAAATCACATGATAGTAGTCCATTTGAGATGTAGCCAACAGACCATTGCAATCCTTAATACTAATAAATTTCAAACTACTTAGTTGTTTATCAAACCTTGAAGATCAATTAAATAGATATCATCGTAGACCTAAGTCCAGATTGCCTCTTACACCAATGACATGGTGACACGTCACCATTTTTGCATTCAACATTTCACATTCGGTATTCAACATTCATCATTTGAAAAATATGAATCTTGTTCAAAATGTTGAATGCAAAAATAATGAAGTATCACAGTGTCATTGGTGCAGCAGAAAATCCAAGCCCCCCAGGCCTAGGGATGCTCTGAATTCATAAAGTGATAAAGAGTTAGGATTGATGAAAGCTGGACCCTGCTCAGTACACAATTTACCAATGCAGTATTTCTAGTAGGCAGTTTTCTAGAATTTACATTATTTATCTAAACTTGTAATTTGAATGGATGGGAATCCATTTCAGTCCATTTCATTCTCAGCTATTTAAACACAATATCCCCCCATTCTACACCTTTAAGAACAAATTTCGATAAATCTCAAAAGCAGCAGTACCGAAAAATGAAGCTGAATTTAAGTAAAAATCCAAACTTTATACCTGCAAATGCTTGCAACGCCAAATATGTCATTGTCCAATCCCCAACAATCCTGAAACATAATCTCCCTCACATTTCCGCAGACTAGGAACAACGAATGCAAGCTCTGCTTGTCCCGCAGCTGGCACCGATGCAGCTGCAGCCTCTCCAGCGTTGGGCACAAGCCCAGATACTCAACTGGCCCAGGATCCGAATCAATCCTTCTGCAGCTCTGCATCCTTAACGTCTTCAAATTGCCACAAAATGCGAGTGCGGCAAGCCACCCACCATCCAACTTGTGATGGTACAGCGTCAGCTCCTCCAGCATCGGGCAGCACTGTCCAATTGCACTAATCCCATCATAGCTCCCCTCACACCAGCTCAGCTCCAGCTTCACCAACCGCTGGCATCCGTGTGCCAAGATCGTCAACCCAATATCCGAAATTGCCGAATCACAGAACCCCAAATCCTCTACTGACCCAATCAGCTTCAATATCTGGAGATTTGGAAAAGCAGCTATTGCACGAAGCGTATCATCAGTACAGCGATGCAGCTCAAGTTCCTGAAGCGTCGGGCAGTGGGACGCAACACGGTCAAGCCCGGCATCGGTGCCAGCAATTAAGACAAGCTTTTGAAGATTTGGACATCCGTGGGAGAGGGTGCGGAGGCCAGCATCGATAGTCTCTGGCGGGAGGAGAAGCTCGTCATGGAGGAATTGCCCGGCAGAGAAATCGGGGGAGAGGGGAATTGAGATAAATGGGTGAGTGAGCACAATGGAGGAGGAGCCAGCAGGAGATTCGAAGGAGGCAGGGACGAGATCGACGTCTTGAAGTTCTGGGAAGCGGGCGATAAGTCGACCAGAAGAGAGAAATTTCCAGTCGAGAAGCTTGAGTGAGCGGTGGAGGCGGCCGTGGAGTGAGAGCCATCGCTTGCAGACGAGGGAATTAGGGTTGTGCTGCGAGGCCGGGAGGAGGGAGAAAATGTGGAGAAGGATGGAGTCGGACAGGAGAGAGAATAAATCAACGTCTGGAATTGATCCATAGCCGAAATCAACGGCAGGGATTGATCCGTTGGGCGAGTCTCTGTCAAGGACTAGGGTTTTGTTGGGAGGAGGGGAGAGGGGGTCGAGCTGCATCTTGAAAATGACATGCTTGAGGGGTTTATCTTTGAACCAGAGGTTGGACCAATTGAGTGGTTTTTTCAGTGGTTTTGAGGGTCTTCCCGTTGGAAATGGCATTGAGGGGTTGTTGGGGTGGAAGAGAAGTGGCGGCTGGAGGACAAACGGTCGGCTGTAATTTGGTCGCGGTTGTTTCTACGGCTTCGATTTATCAGCCGCCGCTGCATCGGGTGTTTCTCCCCTGTTCTTCTCCGCCGCTTCTGGTGTGAGATACATACGCTGATGCAGCACAGCCTCTGCTCTCTCTATCGTCTCATCTTCCCTCTCTCTCCTTCTCCCTCTCTCTCTATATTTTCTCCTCTTTGTGGGGTGGGGTCTACTTGATCCCTAGCTATAATTTATTTGTTTGTTACTGATATATTCTATTATGTGGGCTTTTGCCTTTGTTACTTTATGCATAAATTCAAAATGCATTTGCCACTCAATAATATAGCATTGTAGCCCTAAAAACACCTTGTAACCCTTAAATGATAATATTTAAATATTAATTAATTATAAATTAAGTAATTATCTTTTTTACTGAAAACCATTCTATAATTTTTTTAACTCTTTGTGAACATCATAAATAATATACAAGATCTAATCAGAATCATGTCTTAAATATCTATTATATAATCAATAAATAATAACTATCTATGTTATCATATCATTTTTTATTATCTATATCATAAATAAATAAATGTAAACTGAGATGGAGCTTTTGCATAGCTAGTTATCTGTATTTTTATTTAATGTTTTAAAAATATAAATATTTAATATTTAAAAATGAGATCATAAGATAGAATATACACAGTAGAATGATGTTGCAATCATTGATATGGACTTGGGAAGTTGACAGGAGCCAATCAAATCATTTCATCTGTGGGGCTTGTGTTTGACATATGAAACCAGAGACTAAAAATCATATAATTAAATTATCACTTCCTATTTAAAAAATTAAATGAAACTCAAATAATTACAGCATTTCATTTGAATATGTGTCATAAAGTTAAGACAACTATTAAATTCTTGTCAAATTTAAATAAAAGATTCTACCAATACATTTATATAAAAGCTTAAGACACATGTAAGCAATGAACTGCAAAGATGGTTAGAGCGTTCATTGCAACATAATCATGAATATTAAATAATAAAGCTGATTAGGATGTCAGTTAAATCGAAATAAATGAGATAATTGCTTCAATAATTATATCTAATTCAAATTCTAAACAAACGTAGCTACCAACCAGTCTATCATAATACGCAAATTAGCCAATAATCTGAATGGTTTTAATGTAAATATATTCTAATAACAGTATATGCATAAATGTTGAAAAAAATAAGTAAAGCTTCTAAATGGAGATTAAATAATTCGACAATTTGGAACACAAAATTTGAGATAGCAAGTTCGAACACAAATTTCTATTTTAATCTTGTTCATTTCAAATATGTAGATGTAGATCAAATTTAAAAAATAAATGAAATAAAGATAAATATAGTATCAACTCAACTCACATCAGTGTAATCGTCAAAAGTTTTGTACTATCTATTTAGGATTGACTTCTTTCATCTAAATTTAAATTAGTTTAATAATTTAAAATTTTAATTGAAGTTAATTACCTTTAGTTAACTCAATCCAACCAATTGTCACCCTAAATTAAAGTTGAAAATGACTTAGTATTATTAAATGATTAATTTAAGTACCTAGATGCAATAATTAATTAAATAAAAGAATATATTTTGATACAACTAAATAGATGGGAGCAAAATAGGTAAGTGTGGATTATCTAACAAAGTGTTCTTTAATAAAAGAGTTATGAGTAGATTAAAGGTAAGTGTGGATTATTCATTTTGTATTCAAATAATTGAATCAATCTCAAACGTAGACATGGCAAAAGTGGATCATGATTATAAGTGGGCCATATATCAAAGTCATTAACATGAAGTTTTAGGCCCAAACATTTTTTCAAATAACACATCTAAAGTTATAAACAGGTAATGCATTCAAGAGGACCGTTGCCCTTTCAAGTTTACATTATTTGGCTAATGATTGAAAATTTAGAATGGTCTTATCCAAAGTAGTTCTGGGCCTGAAAAGCCTTATTCTTCTTGTGCTGTTTGGTTGATCATTGATGTTAGCAATGATTCATTGTAGTTGCTGTGAAGTGTACAAGTGAACAATCCAACTCATTTATAAATCCATCAATGTCTTTGTTAAAGAGTGAACCTATTTTAGTATAAAAAATTTATGCGAATGATTGAATTATAATAGGAGTTATTTAAATTTAAAATAAATTATTAAATAATTTTTTATTCATCAAAGATCAATCAAATAATGAATGTGTATATTTAATATAGCCCACAGGAGGTCTCTTTGTTATATTTTTTTATCCTCACCATATTTTTGTTATATTAAAAAGACTTGTAAAGGTTTTCTTGTCGGCAGGAGTCTCTTTTACTAAAACTTTAGATGGGTCACACATTAATGATTGTGATATATGGTTAAGAAAATGGGTGAATAAGATTTAGTCTCTACTTAATAATTTTAAACTTAAAATTTTAAATTTTAAACTTTAGTTACTACAAATCATAATCTAATAATTAATACCATTAGTGGGTGAGAGGACTGCTTTGTATCTTTTCTTGGGGAGCAGAAATGTGTTGGACCGACTTCATAGCCGTTGCCTTAGGGTTTCAAAAATTCAAAATCTTTGAGATGACTTAATGTGGGCACCACATCTGAACCGGTAGATAGCCGGTACCCCTTTCAAAATTCAAAATTTTCAGGTGGGGTAACTGCTACGCCAAGAAGCTGCAATTTAAACAATTATAGCAAATTGTGGTATCATATAGGATTTAGTTATTAAAAAATTAAATTATTCATTAATTTATTGACACATGTCTATATAAATATGTTCTTTTTTAAATTACATCAAACCATCAAATCTATTATTAGATAAATCAAATGAGAGGGGCATTGATAAAATTATTAATTTTTCATTAATTTTTTTAGTTGATCTAATGATTTCACAAAATCTTAAAAGACATGCATATATAAACATGTATATAAAAATTAATGAATCATTTAAATGTTTAATAGATAAAATTTATGTCTCAAATGCCACCATTTGTTACTAGAAGTATCTATTTAAAAACCATGTCCAATTCGCTACCTACTGCGAAGTCCTATTGTGAGTTCCAAATTTAAGAGAAGCTAACATATTGAACCCTTAATGGGTAGATAAAGATGGTTGACAGTTTTGGCCCTGTCTTCTATTTGCATTCATGCAATAGTATGGGTCTATCAACTCATGGTAGATCACTAGATTGGTAGTCAATTAGATCTTAAGAGGTTACTTGTCAATTTTTTTAAAAAGCAAATTTGCAGAATAAATAATGTTTAGTTGCAATTCAATATTCAAAAATTTATACAAAAACCGTCCTTATGTTAGCCTATGGAAATTCAAAATTATTTCTTTGTGTTAAAATCTTTATTTTTATAAAAAGTGAGCAGAGCATTGAACTCGATGAGTGACGAATGAGAAAAATCTCCATCTGTTGCTCGTTAAGTTTCATGTCCCCTTTCCTTCGTAGTCGAGTTTTCACTTTTTACGGCCCAATACAGAGCTGATTTTTATCATTCAAACATAAATTTTATGTGAAATTAATTTTTCAGAGAAATTGACGAACAACCTCTAAAAAAGTAATTGAAAGTAAAATTTCAAAGATAAAAAATTGAAAAAAAAAAAATCATTGCATATACTAAAAATATCTTCTGCATTTAAATAATAAAATCTCAGCTTAGACCTGAAAGACATAAAAAATGGGGATGTAAGGGTGCTTTTGGGTTGGCATGGCCATGAAGGCAGAGAAGAGGCAGCTGTACTCTCCTTAATCTAAACCTCTAATGGCATTGAGTCCACAAATTTTTTTATTATTTTTCTTCCCAATCTTGCCTTCACTTTTCCCATTTCTCACTTTCCATAGAGGGGTCCAAAGTCCAAACATACTGCCAATCTTTCTTTTTAAAAGTCTCCTGTCTTTCTGACATGTAGTAGATAGATGGTGGGTCTCACTCCTTCTTGGGGAAATTTCTCAAAAATAGAGAAAAATGTCTTTAATTAAAAATTAAAAAATTGGTTTCGACAAATGAGGATTTAAGTTCGTAATATAGTAGTGAGTTAAAAAAAAAATAGAAATGATGATCAATTCAAAATTACAGTTTTAACCAATCATAAAATACTTTCAAAATATATCATAGTTTTAATATTTTATGATTTGTGGTAATATACATGGGACTGGCTTTAATGATAATTATTCATAAACTCATGATCTGTGATAAAATAAATTAACTGAAGATCATTGAGCAAAAGATGGTTTTTCATATAGGCAGATAACTTACATTGCTAAGCAATACATTGTTTACACAATTTTCCCAATCAATGATGAATTGTGGACAATTGTTGCAACCATACATAGATGATTAAGAAGGCAAACATAGCAAATGGCCAAAAATCTCATGGTTAGGATGCATTGTCTTAGCTATGAACATTTAAGAATGTCTCGTTATACCAAAGGGAATCAAACTCAAGACTTCCGATTCCTGAGATAGTTTCCTGGCCATCATTCCAACCTCTTCAAGTTCATTTTTTCTATTATTAAAAAGTATATGGAGCCAATCAAAGTGAAGGAAAAAGGAAAGAAAAATAAACTACAATCATTTATAATCAACATTATCTAATAAAATCTAAAAGTCAACCCTCATGTGTAAACTGTGATACAACATATCCTACAACAAGGAACACGTAAATCTAGCAAACTCTTGAGACAGATGCTTAGACTTATAAGTGGATATTAGTTAGTATGGTATAATGTGGATCTCAACAATGGGACTAAAGGAGAGGTTTCTGAAAAGGCAAAGTGGCAGTTGATAGGATGGCTTTTTATGTGCAAAGAGTTAGTTGGACTAGCACTAGAGGACTTCTACTTATCATGGGAAGGGTACATTAGGAGAGCCCTTCAGATAAGGTCTACGGGTTGGAGATGGTAATCTCAATGTCGAAGGTGATTCGGCTAATGCCATCTAATTGGCAAGTGATAAGAACGCCCCCGTTGGGAAGTGATAAACATTGTTGAGGATACGTACGTTTGCTGGCGTTGATGATAAAGAAGCCATCGGGCCTAATGGGACTGTTAAACAAATCTACAATGGGTCGCTAATGCCTGTGGCACATGAGAGGGACGACCACCTTTCTCTTATCCATTGATCCCAAAATACTAAGAAAAAAAAAAAACTAACCCTGGATTCAAATGTTTGAACACAAACAAAAAAACACGCTACCAATCTTTCACAGTACCAACATTCAAGAATTAGAACAAAAAAGTCAGAAAAAAGAATAAGATCCTTTAATACAGAGCTTTTGAGATTTTGTAGACGTGGTTTTCTACAAGTAAATTAAAAAAAAAAATGGAAGAGGAAAAAACAAATGAACGAAGAATGAGAAGAGAGAATTCAAGAACGTAAAACCCTAATCCTAGTATAACATATCTAAAGTGAAAACCCTAGACCAAAAGTGTTGGGAGAATCGTTTATGTAGAAAGAAATTTTCAAGAATAAAAAATAATAAGGAAAATGGTGGCATTTTAAGCACGTACCCTTGCTGGCGCTGATGATAAAGAGTCCATTGGGTGTAATGGGACTACAACGGGTCAGCGAATGCCCGTGGCACACGAGAGGGACAACCACCTTTCTTTTATCCATTGATCCCGAAATAAACAGAAAAGGGCCCTGGATTCAAATGTTTGAACACAAACAAAAAACCACGCTACCAATCTTTCACATACTAAGATTTAAGAATTAGAAGAAAAAAGTCAGGAAAAAAGAATAAGATCCTTTAATACCAAACATTATTGACTACTGAATTTTTGTAAACTGCGGTTTTCCACACGTAAATTCAAAAAAAAATGGAAGAGGGGGAAAAAGCAAATGAACGAAGAATGAGAAGAGAGAAGTTAAAAACGTAAAACCCTAATCATAGTAGAACATATCTAAAACGAAAACCCTAGATCAAAAGTGTTGGGAGAATCGTTTATGCAGAAAGAAATTTAAAAGAATAAAAAAGAATAAGGAAAAATGGCGGCATTTTGAGCATGTACCCTTACTGGCGCTGATAATAAAGAATCCATCTTTATTAATGGGACTACAGCGGGTCGGGAATGCCCATGGTACACGAGAGGGACGGCCATCTTTCTTTTATCCATCGATCCCAAAATACCCAAAAAAGAGAGGGGGAAAAAAAAAAAACTAACCCTGGATTCAAATGTTTGAACACAAACAAAAACACATGCTACCAATCTTTCACATACCAAGATTCAAGAATTAGAAGAAAAAAAGTCAGAAAAAAGAATAAGATCCTTTAATACCAAACAATACAAAGCTTCTGAGTTTTTGTAGACGCGGTTTCCCATATGCAAATTCAAAAAAAATGGAAGAGGGAGAAAAAAAATATGAACGAAGAATGAGAAGAGAAAATTCAAGAACGTAAAACCCTATTCTAGTAGAACAGATCTAAAACGAAAACCCTAGATCAAAAGTTTTGGGAGAATCGTTTATGCAGATTTTTTTTTTTACAAGAATCAAAAAGAAGAAGGAAAATGGCGGCATTTTGAGCACGTACCCTTTCTAGCACTGATGATAAAGAATCTATTGGGCGTAATGGGACTACAATGGGTCGCGAATGCCAGTGGCACACGAGAGGGACAAAAAAACACGCTACCAATCTTTCACGTACCAAGATTCAAGAATTAGAAGAAAAAGTCGGAAAAAAGAATCAGATGCTTTAATATCAAACAATACAGAGCTACTGAGATTTTGTAGACACGATTTTCCACACGTAAATTCAAAAAAAAATTGAAGAGGGAAAAATAAATAAACGAAGAATGAGAAGAGAGAAGTTAAGAATGTAAAACCCTAATCATAGTAGAACATATCTAAAACGAAAACTTTAGATCAAAAGTGTTGGGAAAATCATTTATGCATAAAGAAATTTACAAGAATAAAAAAGAATAAGGAAAAATGGAGGCATTGTGAGCACGTACTTTTGCCAGCGTTGATGATAAAGAAACCATCGGCCATAATGGGACTACAACGGGTCGGGAATACCCAAAAAAAAAAGGAAAAAAAAAAACTAACCCTAGATTCAAATGTTTCAACACAAACAAAAAAAAGTAACATGCTACCAATCTTTCACGTACCAAGATTCAAGAATCAGAAAAAAAAATCGAGAAAAAAAAAGATCCTTTAATATCAAAGAATATAGAGCTTGCTTCTAAGATTTTGTAGAGAGGAAAAAAGCAAGTTAACGGAGAATAAGGAAAGAGAATTCAAGAACCTAAAACCCTAATCCTAATAGAACAGATCTAAAACAAAAAATTGAAAGTGTTGGGAGAATCGTCTGTGCAGAAACAAAAAGATGAAGAAAAATGGCGACGTCTTAGACGCAGGAGAAAATGATAAATACGCGTCATACAACTTGAATTTCCGTGTCATACGCATCCTCTTATCATGCCCATTTTTGCTTTGAAACTCTTACCATTCAAGTAAATGGATCTGCCTTGATAACGTTCAATTAAGGATAAGTATGTCTGATGTTCAAATATTGTAATTATATTGCCCACGGGTGTTTTGTGTAACCCAACATGAGATTTAGGGTATTGCCCATTTTACCTTTCCACTGTAGTATAAATTGGCTCACTGAGTGAATACTCAATTTTTTTTAAATGCTTTTGTACGATAGTGGAAGGGTAAAATGGGCAATATCTTAAATCCTATGTCTTGTTACACAAAATGCTCGGAGGAGGATCGCTACCTGGAATGTATACACATAAATCATTGTAATGATAAATTCATAATAATATCTACACATAAAATTCAAGCTAGACATTGCATACACTAAAACTACTTAATTATATTCTAGTTACTTTTGGCATTTGAAATTTTAAATGAATGGGACAATGACAATTAGCTCATGTTTTAAGGCATAGCATATTTTTCAAGTTTCAGTTAAATAAATAATTTATGAAAATACATTAGACTTTCTTAAATCGTTTATTATTATTTTAATTTTTTTTTATGATTAATAATTCAAAGACCCCAATTTTTCTTGAGTATAAGGGTGTTAGGTAAAACTTGAAATGTATGAAACCTCTCGTTCTTGAGCCAATATATGTGTATATATACTTAGTCTATTTTTTTTCAATCAAATGCAATAAAAACCAAAAAATTATATTGAAAATAGTATTGAGGAATTATAATTTGCCTATAATTTAATTTAAAATGCTTAATTTTAATGATCAAAGTAAATTAGGTATTATTATTGTAATGATTTTTATATATACGAAGTGATTTTAATCATTAAGACCAACTAGTTAAAATTTGATTCATTTATAGTTAATCATGTCTATTTTCAATCTAAATCATTAAACTTTTAATGATCTTAGATGCATGGACTATAATTTCATACATTTTTAAATAGATAATCTTAAGTTTTAGCCTTAAAAAGTTCAACAACTGCAGATTCACTTGACTTTTATATATAAAAATGAGCCTCGAATTGATGTCTCACCAAAATATTCACCTAACCTAGTTATTTTATAATCCATGTATATAAGAGATTACATGTACATTGTAGAACTTTTCGGAATGACCTAGAATGGTTCAGAATGTTCGAGAATGACCCGGAACATGCTAGAATAGTCCTGGAAGGTTTCGGAAGATTCTAGATGGTTCAATAAGACTCTAGAGAATTCTGGGGTTCTCTACAAGATTCTAGAATTGTGTAGAAGTGTGTGGAGTTTTGTAGAATACTCTGGAATGTTCTAGAAGATTATGGAAGAAGTAGGGTCTAGAAAGCTTCTAGATGATTCTTGAAGTGTAAGAATTTGTAGAATATGTTAGGAGTTTTAGAATTCTCCATAGCCATTGGATGATTGCCATGTGGCATCATATTAGCCATTCATTCCCATGGCTTATAGTATAAATAGGGGTGAGCTCCTCATTTGCAACCCACTCCTCAAAGTTGTAATCTCTCTAGTGCAATACAAGTTCTCATTCTTCTAAATGTGTTCTTGTGCTTGTTTAAGTGAGAGTTTGAGTGAAGTTGGTCTTGAGTGTTCAAGTGAGGAATGCTGACTGGTTCAATAATACAAGTGTTGTTCCAAGTGCTGTACGGGCAATTCGTGAGTGAAATCTCTAAGTCCGTGACATTAGTCTATGAACATGCTCAAACTAACGCAAAATAAAAGTTCATATGTTCCACCTCATTTAATAAATAAAACATTGTTAAATAGATATAATGAAAACTAACAATTAAAAAAATCAATTTTCAAATATCAAAACTAATATTAAAATAATTGGATAAGATTGAAAGTTCATCTTTTATGCTGGATGTATTCAATTGGTGTCTTAGTCTTACATTTTAAACTTTGGATCCCACTATCTCCAACAAGGCAACAACTTAAAACCAGGTTCAACTTGAGTACTGGGCTTGCCCAAACTGGGGGTAATTGTTGTGACCACTGGATTAGGTTACCAAGCAACATCGTCATTCGACATCAACTCATCACCATCGTTGGGATAAAACATAGAAACAAAAAATTTGAGAACGAGCCAATCATTGATGGTAAACAACTTCTTCCGCTGACTCTGATTTTTCTCGTGACGTCGTCTCTAGGCGCTCCAGACAAAAAGAAAAGGCTTGTTCTGCCGTCTGGCCCCAGTCAGAGCCATAATGCTGCAGTCAATGGGCTGGGCTATAACTTGGGGAGAAAGTACTTTGATTCTATTCAGGCCCAGGCCTGATTTGGAATAAAGAGCCAGACACCCAGCCGAAGCCTAGTTTGTTAAATTGTTATGGTCTAGCCCAGCCCAATTTGTATTTGTAGGTCTGTTATAAGCATGGATCGAATCATACATTTGGGATTTTGGGCTTCGGCTTGTTGAGATGAAAGTGATACTTACCTTGAATGAAGTTGATAAAGTTTATAAAAAAATTATAAATTAGAAATTGAATAAGTATAATACGTATCATACTGATAATCTTTAAACGAAGCTGGGCTTTTAGGTTTTCTCAGCTTTCCTCAATTTCATGTTTTTGGGCTGGGTTTCAAGCTTTTAATGCACGTGCTGGGCTCAATCTAATTTGAAATTTAGAATTGTCATTTCATCACCATCATCACCAACCACCAGTATCCTATCTAGATTTGCCAGTTATGGGCCCTAAAATGAGCCCAGCACAAGCCTAAATGGATCCAAGCTTGAGTCAAGAGCTTTAGATGCCCTTGTGCTACATTTAATCCAAGTTGCCTCTGTCACTAAAACCAGCTCTCATCTGACCCTGTCGGCTAGTGATGTGTAGTGACAGTCAGGGCTGTTGTGCCACAACGTGTAGCGGCTGCTACATTTTTCTCTTCTCTACTTTTTTTTTTTTCAAAAGATTCTGAAAATTTTACAAAATAGGTCGAAAATTCTAAGCAAAGAAATTCGTATATCCACCTTCCATGCATGGACCTCAACTCATGGGCTTTTAAGGCCCAAAGCACCTTAAAACAGGCCTTGGCCCATATATCACTCATATATGGCCTCGGAATTTGATGAAATCAGGTCCATTAGAAAGCTTGTAAAGCCCTTCATCACTTCTTTGATTAATTTTAAGTAGAATTTCCTCAAACAAATTCTCACAAGCTCCATCATCTTCACTATATTTAAATCAGTTTGAATTGGGATTAAGGTTTAGGTTCAAGGCCCTCTGATCGATCTAATTTGCATTTATTTTAGACTTAGACTTGGGTGAGTTTAATTTTTTATCAAGATATTCATGACTCTTAACCTGCGTTTTTCGAGTCGGGTCGTGACGAATTCGTGGGTCGAGTAAGAAACTGCTGCCCCGCCCTTGTACGTGAAGCCTGCCCGGCTCCTGGACGTGAAGCTTGCTGCATCGATGTACTCTTTAAAGCCTCTTGAGAGTTGATAATTCTGTCTCTCTCTCGACGGGGAAACAAGAAAAAGATCAAGGCAGGCAGTTTTCAATGACCAAAATGAGAAATGAAACGCCGATGATGATGCGAAGATCGATCGACATCTCGCCCTGTTTGAGCAGCAACTGCAAGTACATCAAGCCCCTACCGCCGTCAGCCGCCCTTACTGAACCGGAGATGAACGAGGACCGGATGGGTGACTCAGTGCTCAAGATCCCCACCAACTCAGGAATTGAGACGGAGAAGCTCGATTCTTCCGGCAGCTGCTCTCACTGGAGCTCCGACTCTTTCTTGGAGAAATGCCCCAGAACTCCTAATCCCGTTTGCAGCCCTATCACCTACGTCTCTTGCTCTCCTCCCACCCCCACCGACCAATACTTCTCTCAGCCCTCCTCCGCTCCCGACTCTCCCAACTCGGTACTGGTTCCTCCTTCTTACTCACTCTTTAGCTCTACCCATGTATTGATATTTGTCCTAGTTTTAGATTTTGGTTTTTTTCCCCTCTTCTATGATGCATACACTGCCACTGGTCTGTGAAAGAACAAACTTTTCTTTCTTGTTTGTTTCTTTCTCTCTGTTCTACTTTCAAATTTTGGCTGTTTTCTCTATCTTATGATGCATTCAAGAAGAATCATTTCTTTCTTATTTCTTGTTCTTGTGATAAATCTTTTCGCATTGGGTTTGTCGGATATTCATTTTTTGTTACCTAATGTTGCCCAATGAGTGGAACCCATATTACATTTCCATTCGTGATTGAGATATTATCTGTTTTTCGCTTTCATTTGCTCACGATGCTTCATTTTTATCTCAATTTTCAGGAGTCACCCGTCGTCCCTAACTACGGCAAGAAGTCAGCAGTGGCTAATGGAGGAGAAGCAGGTCCATCTCTTGATCTCTGTCTGCCAAAGCTTCAGAACTTCTTGTTTGTTGAAAAGAGCGCAAGTTCAAACAGCACCAATTGCAGGAATTCAATCTCTCTCTTTGGTACTCTGCTTCTATTACTCTTAAACCAGTCATTTTTTCTTCTGTAATCTTTCTTTAGAGCTGTCTTCTTTCCTTTTTCTCTTCATTTCTTTCTTCTTTTGGTTTACAGAGTGTGAGGAAGGGAGAACAATCCAAAAGGACGAATTTGCAATGAGTCCGTCAGCCAGCAGCCAATTTGCGACTGCATGTGGCGATGATGAAACAATTGATCTAGACCATATGTTACCGGTGGTTAAAGAAATTGAAGAAGAACCACCGCGCAGAACAACCTATATCGAATCGATCGTTGCTACTCATGCGTCAAAATGTTTCATGGGTACAAGATCCTTTCTTCCTGTGTTCTTATGATGTATCAACTTTTATTTCATTCGTCTGTTAAATTCAAATATAAAAGTTAAATGAATTAAATGGCCTATCGGATGATGATTACTTCGAATAGTACCATCTGATTTCATCAAATGATTGGATCAAATGCAAAAGGCAGGCAATAGTCTAGCTAAATACCAAAATCAAAAGAACTGCTATGAAATGAGCAATTGAGCAATTGATAAGAATACATTATTCAATTTCGACCATCCATTTCATGATCTTTATAGAGATGCCAAGATATGATAGTGAGTTGAATAATCTGGTGTTAGATGGAATGGTGATTTATCTATTGGATTTCAGATCGATACGCGAGGGGCTTCGAAGAAGATTCAGTCATGGGAAGCCAAAGCAGCCAAAATGATGAACCATTTGCTGCTCTGGATGTAGGAGGACCCAGGCATGCTCTCATGTCTGAAATCAAAAGAAACGAAGTGGAAGCCAAGCTAGTTGCATGGAAGGAAGCTAAAATTCTTAAACTCGTGAACAGGTAAACCAACTGATTGCATTCTTACCTGAATTATCATTTCTTTACTTTGTCTGTGTAGATCTAAACTAAAGAACTCCATTCTCTCTCTCTCTAGTTTCTCATAAAAAGTGGGGCTGTGCCCAGTTGCACACTCCCTTCAATCTACGAACCCTGTTGATTCTGAATTTCCTTCGTAAAGGAACCGGAGTTTCAACAGGCCAGCCCTTTTTTATGCGCCTCTTTACCCGGATGTTCTAAGCCCATGCTCACTTTGTTCCATGGCCTAACTTATGAACATCAATCAATGAATGAAGTTTAGATCGGGCATAACATAATAGCATATGTTAAGCTCTGCAAATTGTGGACTAGGCTCATTTGGGCTAACAGATTTCCAGACCAAATTACCACTTCTATTTATGTATTCACAAACTGGTAGTCATCTGCATTGCTAGAAACAATAATATTTTATTTTTATTTTTATTTGTGCTTTCGCATAATTCAGGTTGAGAAAGGAGGAGGCCCAAATCGGTGCATGGGAGTTTAAGAAGACAACAGAGGCCAGGGCATGTATGGATGAAGTTCAGGTTATAAACTTACGCGTTATAATGCTTAGTTTTTCTTTTAAGCATTCAATCCAACATTAAATGGTCCAAAGGGAAATGGGTCCATTGTAGATTTATAGGCATCGATTGGATCGGTGATAGTAGGATATATACCAATTTATAGTAGGATAAGAGTTCATGAAGGCCTCAAGTTAACATTAAATGGCCCCATTGGTATATTCAACTTGCTTTTGGCCACTCTATTCAATATTGAAATCTTGGGTTATGGCAGAGCAAGCTGGAGAGAGAGCGAATAAAAGCAATGGAGAAGATGCAGAGGAGATTAGTATGGGTGGAGAAGAAGGCCGACAGGCAGAAGCTCAAGGCCAGAGACTCCACCTTCAATAAGATTTCTAAGGTCTCCAACTACTTTGAGAAGATCCGGCGGACTGGAAAGCTCCCATGGAGGTTATTGTTCTAATGTGGAAATGTTAGCTGCAAGATTACAGGGAAGGGAATCAAATTTTCATGAATTAGAAAACGCATTATACGTAGTGGATTGCTTGTAAGAGACATGTTGATTTACTCAATTGAGTCATCAATACAAGTTCAGGCTACTTTGTTTGGTCTTTGTAATCCTTTGCACTTAGGAAGGCATTCTTTGCCCGTGATGATAATGACGATGACGACGATGAATTTGTTGCAACGTGAAAAGCTTAGTTGTGGTAAACTTCGTTGCATGTTTCTTGATGTATCACTTTCGCCTTCATTGGCTTAATTTGTTCAGATATGAATGTGCTCCAAAGTGTAACATGAAATAGTTGCGAGTCTTGGGTAAAAGGAACCTGCAATAAATTCTCTATTTCTATTTCATCATCATCATCAAATGCTTTCATCTCAGTGATTTATATTGGTCTTTGAGTCCTATTTTTTCATTTTAACCCTATTGAATCATGCTCTCTATCATTTCTTACCACATTCATGTGCTTGTAATTCCTTATGCTTCACACTTTAGATTTATTCCAGTTGAAAATACCCAAATCATCTCAATGGGCATACCGCATCTTTTCTCATGTCCAAACAACAGCCAAGCTTTCCTTGATACTCATTTCTAATTTCTATGTTTTCTTGTTCATATTACCCACCATCTTCTTTGTCACCAACACTTCATCTACCTGCCCTTTTTTATTACCCAAATTTTCAACATTATACACCACTGTAAAACTAACTGTAGCTATTGCAATCTTATTATTATTTTAAAAAAAAGTTTCTCAGAGTCCAACTCTTCATTTAACTGTAGAAACATTTATAAATATTTTATTCATTTTTTAAAAAGAAACTTAAAAATGAAAAGTATCTTAGAAATTCTGACTTTTATCAAATTTTTAGAAAATTCTTAAAAAATCACACGAACACCCTACAAACTATGTGAACGACAGTAACACATCTCTATTGAATTCCATAAACACTGAATATTCATTAAATTATTTTCACAAAAAATAAATTTAAGATAATCTTAAAGTCGAAACTAAAAAATAATGATGAAAGTATCTAAAAATAGTAGAATTTGAGTAGGTAACTAAAAAAACTCTAAAATTGAATAACTTAATTTTAGACCTTTTTAAGTTAAAAAATATTGGCAAAAATAACTCGAAAGCTGGAATCTATTTTTTTTTAAATAAAAAGAACCAACACTAACTGATATTAGCTGATACGAATCAGCCAACGTGTTAGCCGATAATTTAACTATGTTCACGACTACATTATAATGATTTCATCTCATTGAACCATCTTAACCTTCTAATTTAGGTCATAAAAAATGTGATCACCAACTGTTCACTTAGCTCATGGGACAATACAAAGATCAACCTTTTATCTAAAAATTAACAGGTCAATATAATACATTTCAATCGATACATGTAGTTGTGATATACCATGGTATCGATTGACACAATTTTTATAAAACTTGAAAAAAGACATCAACCTTTTTAGAAGCAAGCTCTTGAAGCAAGAAATGTACTGACATATTTTTCAATAAAAATTAATCACTTTGAATTATTTTCATAATTTTTTAATTCAACTCAAAGATTATCTCAAATTAGAGATTTCTTGTGAAAATAATTTAATAAAAGTGTAATATACAGTACTTATAAAATTCAATGGAGATATCTTAATTGAATTGAAATACTTTGAAGGATATCTATCTGCTTTTCTTAACTTTTTCTAAATATTTAATGAATGTCGAAATTTTAAAAGAAATTTCTATTTTCAAATTTCTTGGTAAAAAATTAAAGAAATAATGTACAAATATATCTAGAATTAAATCAAGAGTCATTTATGTGATAGAGTATTTAGATTGTTTGTATAATATTCAAATATTCTAATATTTCGACAAAATTTAAAAAAATTATAATAAAGATTTATAAATTATAATAAAAAATATCACTATGATATACTGGAAAAAATAAATTTGATACTAATTGCATCCTCATGTTAATTTTCTATTCTCCTCATGTTAATTTTCTATTTCCAATAATTTATAGACATCTTCAATTTTTTAAGACAAAAGGAACTAATACTCACATTATTTTTCTATATTTTTTTAAAAATAATAAAATAGCAACACTAAATCACTAATACATCACTCCACACCAAAAGGTGACTTTCCACTCCAAGAGACCTAAACACCTTGGTCATAAAAAAAAAATCCTTCATGTGGTCCTGTTTACATATCCAAATGACTGTTTAGCCCTGATATGGGCTCCAGACCCCCTAATCAAATCATTCTAAGCCATTTTTGGGAATGAATCAATACAAGAATACAGAATTAACACAAAAATTGCCAGAGTACTATCCTTTACAATGTAAAAGTAGAAATGCGGGATGAATTTAATGGGTACTGTCAGGGATTCCACCGGGAACCATCCCATCATCCACAGCTTTTGGGCCTCCACATGATCTCGACACTGATTCGAACAGCTTCTCAATCTCAGGAGCACACCGAGTGAATGACCGATTCCAGAAGTTATACCGTGGATTCTACAATCAAAGATTTAAGAGTTCTTACAATGCTGATACATAAGCGAAGCGAGTTACCAGTATAGTATGTAACTGACTACCTTGATGAGCTCAATGAAAGTGATTAGCAAGCCCCATGGATGAGGTCGGTTGACAATCAGGCGCTCCAACAGCACTCTCGTTATTTGCTCTTGAATAATTTCCTGCAAGAAAGTATAAAGGACTTTTGAGTTTATCTAGGCATGGTCATGAAGGAAAAAAACTAAGCCATAAAAATTTATAAGCATTCATGAACATAATGGAATAGAATAGATAATATCCATTTTGAGATATGCAACATTGAATACAAAACAAAAGGGTCTGGATGCAAATTTTAGACTAGTTTTAAGTATCAGATCCAATCAAAATCCAATGTCAGTTTGTTTTTGAACATGAATTTGGGTCTAACCATATCTGATAACTCTAACTAGAAGGGCAAATAATGTAAATAATATATCTATTGTCAAGAAATATGTGATGTGAAAAAGTTATGAGGAAGAAACCCTAACATTTATCCAGATTATACTTACCATTCCACCCATCATATTAGAAATTAGGAAGTAAGAGTTGGATTCCATCATTGGATTATAGGTGGTTTTTTATTCCTTTTGTATTATCTTGCTCATATAGGTAACTAGAGTAGTTTCTTAAGATTATTTTTCTAGGTTTTTTTACCTCCTTTTAACATTCACTAATTATGTGCTTTATAGGATTTGACTTTTTGGTACAAACTTTATTTTTCGATTCATCTGATTTTTCGTAGTGGTGAATGTCAAGATCTTAGTTCAAATCTGACAATATGAAGTAGATGCACATTTGGATCATGTATCTAAGAACTGACACAATACAGATCCAACAATATGAAGTGGGGGTAAACAGCTTTTGTCTAAATCTGATCCAAATAGGACCTGCACCCTAATGAGATCCCAAGTTTGCAGAATCTTTAGAATTCTGGCAAATGACATTAATTAATATGCCTTCCCACTGCATAAAAGAGGAAATATGGATTGCAGCAGCTTACCTGTTTCGCTTCCGCAAATAAGTAGAGAAGGATGAACGAGAAATAATGAGTATGATTGTTTGGGTAGCGTAATTGGTTAGCAACTGCATTGAGAAAAAGGTACCGCCCTTCTGTATCTAGATCCCCAATCAATATCTGGAAAATATCCATGACAGCACCAGCCGATGAAATATCCATGTTAGCAGAGTGAGAAATCGGTGTAGGCACATGTGGATTAGACTTGTTCTGTAGCTGCTGGATAGCCTGCAATTATCCCAAAACGAACCTCAACTTTCAAATATTGTTGATTTTCTTTCACAAGATGAAAACCCAATGCAACCAATTGAAACTTGAAGGCAGGGCCAGGATCAGGCCAATCCTGCCCATAAAAGCAAAGAAACCCAAACATGACAGCCCAATTCTCAACCAAAATTATTCATGTACTATATATATCAATTAATAGAATGTTCACTTGCGCACTGGGTCGCATGGTATTACCATGCTCACTTAGGGCTAGGGCCCACCAAATGGGGTGGTGATGAGCTCGCTGGAATGGTCTTTCATTTAATATGTTGTCCACCGAAAATCACCATGATTGAATTAATCGAGCCATACTTTAAAAGCTCTCAAATTTCTTCATTTTAAATTATTTTTGAATCCCTAAACTATATGACCTTCAAAAACATAACTTGATAAATCCAATCATAGTGATTTGATGGACAACATATTGAAAGAAAGACACTTTTCAAAAAAAAACATATTGAAAGAAAGATTATTCCAATGGGTACATCACCACCTCATTTGGTAGGCCCATACGCCTAGGGGTGCATGGAAATACCGTACAACCAAGTGCATGGGTGAACATCTCATTATCAATTATATATAATATAGATAATCTCTATATAACATAATATTATAATTAGTTAATGATGTATCACTTAATTATAAATGATAAGTGAAGCCCTCCGGCACACCACTAGAAGCGCTTGGAATGAGGATCGTGCTTGGATCAGCCAAGCCCGGCTCACCCAATTGAGTTTGCCCCCCACTCATTCTGTACCCATGCTACATGCATGGAAGGAATAGAAAGCCTCCTTGCAATACTTGGTTCTTAAAAAAAAATGGAGTTCACAGGTATCAACAAGGACTAATTATTTTATTGATAAGAGTACAATTTTGATTGAAGTCAAAAAAATATAATTATTTCTGACTAATAGTAGTAGCAGTAGTAGAAACCATAGCAATAGAAATGGCTGCAGAAAAAGCAACAATTAAGGAATGAGCAGAAACACAAAAGAAATCACCACCTGCATGCCTACATAAAGCACAAGTGAGTTGATCAGAGGCACATTATATCGTGTCCCAGCCAACTGAACCTCACTGGGATTAAGCATGAGTCTTTGCTTCAGCTCTGTCAGAAATGGAGAACCTTGTTGCCTTGTCTGTTTTAGAATCCAAATAGAAGAAAAAAGTAAGGAAACGTGTATAACATAAACAAAGAACTAAGTCCATCTAGGAGAACATTTTTTTACGACAAAGAACCCCAAGACTCCCACCTCTTCCCAAGTACGAAAGCGTTGGGTAAAACTCTAGATGCACGCAACCCCCTGCAAGCCCCAGGAATTGGCTTACTATAGGACTCGAACTTGGGACCTCTGGTTCCTAAGCCAAGTGTCTACCAGTTGAGCTATCCTCGTGTGGGGCATTTATGAAAACATTTCAATGGCACATTTTTTGTTTTGTACTGTACATAGCCTTGCTCTCAATTTTTTGATAGGATAGTTGTGACTTAAAAAAAAAAAAAAAAACAAATAAGTGACAGACGAACAATTTTTTACTGTTCCAGAAAACAAGTGATTTTTTAACAGTAGAAACCAATTGATTTGTCATTTATGAAGACCCAAGGATGATGATATCCACATTACATGGATTCTTTGAAAGGGTAATATATTGTTGACATCTCTCTCCAATAAATTCTTATACTAAAATATATGCATTTTTCCCATTCATTATGAATTCCTCATATACACCAATTTGTATATTAGTTTGTATAGTTGTTATTTTTTTACATGTTATATTTGCTTTAAATAAATCTTTAGTCAAATTTATTCAATTAATATAACAAAACCACGAATCTACATTTTAAAATTTGGTAAATTAGACACCTCATACCCATGTCAGATTCTAAGACACATCATACCTGTACCTTTTTTGGGGGAAAAGAAACAGATCTATTCTTATTACATTAATGCTGAAGGTAATCAAATGTTCCCATACCTTTAGATACTCATCAACTTCAGCCTTCATCTGCTTTGCTTTCAAAGCACTGTCAACCTCAGAGAGAATGCGAGGCGACAGGCTGATCTCAGCTAATAGATCAATCTGGATAAAGAAAATTACATGATTATTTCTATGATTTTGCCCAGGCTAGCTCAAAACAAAATCACAATGATCCGCAACATACCTTCAAGTTAGGAGTCGAAGGATCAGGAAGCCTCATATTGCGTGGAAATGCACTCAGGATAACATTCCGCATTTGAATGCAAGCTAGGAGGGATCACATCGCAGAAACTGAAATGGTAATCACAGAGGAACTCAGGAAAATCATGAAGCAGAACTAGCAGGACCCTCAAAGTGCCTTTGTAGAGGAAATGAACCTGCATCACATAATAAAGCTGTCACCATAATAGCATGAACATGAACTAACTCTTTGTCGCAAATAAGCACTAGTCAATTTGATTTTTTTTAGAAAAGGGTGGGGGGAGAGAGAGAGAGAAGCGTAATTAATGATAGACAAACCGATTCTCCTAATTCAGCATTCCTCAAGTATGGCTCCATGAATTTGAACAAGTCCACAAGCAAGCGTTGAACAAGTGGCCAGCCTTTCTGAGCAGGGCTCATGAGCAGTTTTGGCATGAAACTTCTGTGGCTTACCAACTCAAGCCATGCAAAGCTGAAAGAATTTAAAACTCGTTACAGAGTATACCAAGAACAAATAAAAGTACTGAATTAATGAGTAAATGATCATTCTAGCATGATAGGAAGCTAAGGCACAAAATAGAAAGTTAAACTCAAACAATGAGGTAAGAGAAGAGGGTTGGAGTTAATAAATGTCTATATGTGCCATTTGAAAAAGAAAAAAGAAGAGACTCTGAATGTGGAAGTACGCTTCAAATTTTGGGGAAAAAGTCCGGACTGGAGGGGTCTATTTTTTGGGGAGGTATCAGTTTATACTCAGAGGAGGGTTGAAGTTGTTTTATGAAGCTAAAGTGAGGTTAAATGGTAACCACGGTATGTTATTAATGCTCTTAATGATGCTTTAATTTACAGGATGAGAAGGATAAGAGGATCTGGAGGTGCAACTCTTATCAAAGATATGGGTCAGTTCCATTCTGCATCTCTGTCCAATTTTTCTTTTGAAAGGTATATCTGTCCATCAAGGTAAATTTAAAACAGGATTGCATCCCTAGTGAAGGCATTTTAAATAAGTCAGGAATGACTGGGAAGCTTCTTCAGATCAATCTTAGTTACTCTTTGCCTCCTATGTGAAGTACAAAATGACTCCATAGATCATCTCTTTGTCCGAATGTAGAATTTTAATGCACTTAATTAATTAATTAAATGCTATAAAATCTAAACAAGCATGTACTCTAAGCCCGCAAAAAATAGGATTAAACCTCAAAGAACCTTCTCATGAAATAATTTGAATGTGGAATTCAAATTTAATCAAGCAACATTCACCATGCAAAGAATATCAATACTTAAAACTAAAATTAATTCAACACATAAAACAAATTAAATTCAAAAGGAAATTAGACTCACCACAATAGCGACGTCCAAACAAAGCATAAGAGCATAACTCCTAAATTCAAATAAATCCTATCTTCTAGTCTCCTAAGCACAACAAACTCAAACCAGAAATTGAGGACTCCTCAAATCCCTCTCCAATTTTCGTCCCAATGGATTCCTTGCAGCAAATGGACCTCAAATAATGGGCCTTGACCCATAGCACACTCATATGGGCTTTAATTCTGGCACAAGTGGGCTTCTTAGAAAGCTCTTTTGGCCCTCGCTTTCCACTACAAATTCTGGGATGCAATTGGAGTGGAGTTTCCTTAATGAAGCTTATGTAGGCCCCACCATCCTCAACTGGGCTCCCCGTCGGGTTCATCGGATTTGATGACTGCATCATCTTCTGGCTCAATCAGTCTTACTGATGCTGCATTTAGTTATATCTACTATGAAGGAATGGTTTTAAGAGCAATTAAGGTCTGATCTTAGCTCAATCTATTTCTGACAACTCTTTTCCTTATCAGTAGCTTGCATCTAAATTTAAATACTAATACTCATATCAATGTGGCATATGGAAGATAAAGTCTCCACTAGTTTAATATATAAAATTGTAGCCTACCAATAATGATGATGAAAAAGTAACAACTTCACGCTTACCTCCAACTGGGGACTTTTAAAGGCTGCAAAGCATGGAACGCATTGGCAAATGCTGACAGGATCTGAAGGTGGCCAAGGAACCCAACACTAATATCAGATAAAAGGAACAGTCCATAATGATGATGAAATTTGAACATCACATATACCTGAAATTGGTGAGCTTGATCAAATACAGGGTCAGGAGAACAAAGGTCCATGATCCAGTTCACAAACAACCTGAAATATGGCCTTGGGTTGAATGATGATTTCTTCTCTTCTGCATCCTTTTGAATGATTCTCACAGTCACTGCAAGAATCTGTCCACATATAACAATGAGAAGATATTTTATTACTATATCATTATCAATTTTCTCTGGATGAGCACAATGAGAAGAACAGAAACATCCTAAGTAACAATAATCAAAGCACGAAAATATTAAATAAATGTTGAGAAACAAGAAAATATGAACCTTGGACAGAAGAATGACTCTATTCAATCCCTGATCCATGGCACAGTACTAAGAACAAAAAAGGCATAAATAAAATTAGAAACCACCAGTAATCCGTTGAGGCTAACTTCTTTTTGATGGGGAAAAATATAAGCTGATAACCTCAGACACAAAGAACACAAAACAACCATACGAAAGAAAGGTAAGACTCACCTTTAAAACGGCAAAGACGAGTTTTGCGTACATATCAATAGCAATAAATGACATATTCTGGACTGGTGGAGATTGGGAAAGTGGGCCTGAACTGATGACCTCAGAGGCTACACAATGAGCTACAGAAATTTCCTGAGAACATGAAAAGTTAAAGGGAAAAAAAGTTATAAAATTGTCATAGCTTTTGATATCCTCAAGCAAAAATAACTGAAAATAAGATTTCATTTCCTCTTCTTTTTCCCTATTGAAACTCTGAAAACAGGGAACATTACAGTCAGGATCCGGAAAAAGCGATCCATGATTTCATCTGCTTTAAGAAGTCCACTTTGCTGCAACTGCGATATATAATGTGTATAAGTTGCATCTGTCGTACCAGGGTGCTCACAAATCCGGCACCATTCAGAGAACAAGAGAGAAACCTGCAGTTGAGAGAGATTTTATTTAAAAAAACACACGCAAAAACATGATATATTATCATCTCTATGATGAAGTCTGATTATTGGCAAAATTATTTGGAAAATGCTGTTCGTAAGTGTTGATAGGCCAATAGCTGGGTCCTTATTAGCACATGTACAAATAAGCACAAATCGCAATGATTGTCACATGCAAGATCCAAGCTTTTCATCAGCTAGGCAGGCTACAAAAATCATGGCTAGGAATTTCAACCAGTTTGCTCATCAGATGGAAATATAAAGGGACGAAAACAACAAATTTCAAGACAACTTATTTAACAAAAAGGAAACATGAAAATGAATGGTATGGATGCCTAGAACAAAATTGACAACCTCTAACTGCATAATGTAAAATGATGAAATCAAGACCGAATTTCATCACTACTAATGACCAACCAAATTAGCACTAAAATATACAACCCCAGGTAGAGGAAAACAAACGCAAATTCTCTTAGGCACTATCTTAAAAGTGACTAACTTGCAATGAAAACAACTGATCCTTGTACCTTTCAAAACATAGGTTCATCAGTCCAACCTTTTCGACAAGCCCATCCCCATTATCTCATGTGGCAAATAGGGATGTGTATGAGGATATGTAGGACAACATGGCTATAAACCCAGTCACTATATAAGAAAATGTCTAGAGAGACCAGTCTTCTTTTTTCTAAAAATGTTCTAGACACCCCAGTCTTAATTTAAGACTCTTTTTTCTTTCTCAACTTAAGAGTCTTCTCGGCAAAAGCCATTGCTCAGACTCCTAGGAAGAGGATTCCTATGTGGAGAGACCGTCGAATTGCTAGGGATATCCCTTTGGCTTGTAAAGATAAGCCCATCTCTTTCAAGCAGGTTAAATGGTCAGCCAACGACGTTGCAGACTTCTTGTCCAAGCTTGGGGCTGATCGTATAGAGGGTTTTGTTGGCTTTCTGTAACATTGTATATAGTGATTCATGGAGAGAGAAACTGGGTGTATTTGGATATTGATTCTCGCTTCTTTTTGTAAAAGGATCAATATAACACTCTCAATATGATACTCCCATACCTTTTCCCAATTAATAAGTTGTGATTTTTCAAAAAAAAAAAAACCCTACCACCCTATTACCCCTCTTTCATACAGAATGTGGATTTCAATTTGATAATCCACATTATTTCTGAAAATGTTGTAGTGAAACCAGTCTTAATTTAAGATTGCCTCTTTTTTCCTTTCTTTGTTGGCTTTCCTGTAACATTGTATATAGTGATTCATGGAGAGAGAAACTGGGTGTATTTGGATATTGATTCTCGCTTCTTTTTGTAAAAGGATCAACATAACACACTCAATATGATACTCTCATACCTTTTCCCAATTAATAAGTTGTGATTTTTCAAACAAATAAAAAAAACACCTACCGTATTACCCCTCTTCCACACATAATGTGGATTTCAATTTGATAATCCACATTATTTCTGAAAATGTTCTAGTGAAACCAGTCTTAATTTAAGATTGCCTCTTTTTCCTTTCTTTGATAGTGAACCCCACAGCCCATTACCCCTCTACTATACATTGGATTTCAATTTGAAAATCCACATTATTTCTTCTGCCTATCTATCTATGTATGTAGTCACTCCAATTTATCTAGGCCTAATACAACATTTGCTTGAACTAGTCACATAAGGACCCAACCAATCCAACTCACCATTCAAAACCTTCATCGCTCCTCCCAGGCCTTCAACCAAACTTGGGTCCAATCGCATGTACAAAGTGATGTTTTTATGCCACGATAGTTATGTGGGGCATACTAGGTAGACGAGCAAGTTCAGACCACTCCACTCAATACTCCAAAATCACCAAATCCATTATGACTATACAGCCAAATCAACATCCACGTCACCCAACTTGACACCGTTTAATGAGCCACTCAAATGGTGCCCCCTCCCCACTTGACACATCATCTGGCTACCTAGGCACCATATCATCACACTATGCCACATCATCTGCCACAAAAAAATTGGGTCCTAGGATGACACGTCAGCACCAAATCATCATGCCACATCATTGCCAGATCACCTTCCATCTCACCAATGCAAACCTCATCATTTGACAACTCATTTCATATGTGACAAAAACCATTGAATGAAACCACCATCCAAGTCATGGTCCAAAGATTATCCAAGAGATCGTCTTTCTCAACCCTAATGCATCTTCTTTTTCCTCCTTCCTTTGGCAAGAATATGATGAGGAGCTTTCAAAGGCCGGCCTCCAACACCATTCCATCTGAGCTTTCACTCATAAAACTCATGGATCTTAGGAGAACAGCTCGTAATCTCCACCAACACATGCCCCACTTTGCTCAATCAAACTCAGATAAACACCGTAGAATGACCATTATGGACTCAATCCCAGCTCATTCTTTGCAATGACTAGAAAGATTTAAAAAAAAAAAGACTTAAGCTAAAAAAGACAATGTTGAAATGGTCATCTCTTTGAACAAATACTTAGGGACATAGTGAGCAATTTCCTTTTAATAAATGAATCATACCAATTGGGTGTCAAAGAGGTAGATAGCCCTTAAAGAAGGCCAAATCCAAATGAAAATGCTAACCCATTTTGATGGGATATATGACTTTGAAGATGATGATCATATATTTATATAAATATATGATCCAAACATTTTCCTTATGGAAATTGATATGGTTCTAAATATTGAACATTTAAAAAAATACGGAGATGAAGAAATTCATAAATTCCACATTGTACTTTTTTGGGCCTAAATTATATTATAAATAAAGGTTTCTTTTAATAAATTAATTTGAAAGTTAGTTTTCTTCTAAAATTTTCAATAATAACAAAATTAAGTTCAGAACCAAGTTTAAGCCTTTGTTTCAATTTACAAAAAAACAAAAATATGTCAACTTTATATATATATATATATATATATATATATATATATATACACACACGAAGGATACCTATTCTATTCACAGAAAAAAAGAGAAAAAAATTACAGAGGCCACCAAACCGGTCTAGCTAAGCCCGCCACCCCAAAAGGACAAAATTTACATCACACTATTTACAAAATCAGAAGACTCCCAAGACCCTATCTAGCCATTTCATCAGCAACCAAATAAGCATTTCTAAGGACCCAAGAGACAGTAAAGCCATTTAAGGAGATAAGAGTCACGAATCCTTTCAACTTTGTCAAGATATTTCCACGGACACAGAACCCGAAGACCAACCCCAAATCACCTTGGAATCCCCTTCCAAAATGCCCCAACAGCTCCTAAGCCCTCCATCTCCAGAACCCCCTCTCCAACGAGCAGGCAACTCCACTTCGATAGCAATGCAATTTGGGAGGGGACCAGCAAAAGCAGACCGAATCACTCCAGAATGATCCCTCGTTACACCACTGAACCCAATCAAACCACGGTTCTGAACACAACTACTGTCGAAAAATAGGATATAAAATACTGTACACATACTATTTCTATTTCATAATTTTTTTTCATATGCCAAATTGCTTAGTAACTATGCTTCAAGGGAGCCTAAGCAACTTCCCTCAACATAACCAAACCCTTACATCTTTCCTTGGTTCATAATACCAATGGAATCATGCAATCTTTTGAGTATCTTATTTGAGTCGTAATACCAAACTAGACCCCACCCAAACTTTTCGCACAAAAGGAGCCAGCACTAGGTCCACCTAGTCTAGCTAAAACATGGGTCCCCTTGAGTACATCTATAATGGAATTTCAAAATTGCCTACTTCAATGTGGGAACCACAAATAAGAAATAATTCAAAGAAATGATAGCATTGACATAAACCTGATCACGGAAACCAGCAGGATCTGCTGTCGCCGGCTCAGAAACATTGTTATCATCCTTGCCAGTTATAGGACCGGCCAGAAGACACCTGTTTCAAACAAAAATAAAGAAAATTTTAAGGCCCTTGCAAGTTTCCAGAACAAGTCAAAGGACTTAGCACAAAAGGCTATAAAACATTGAACACCTATTACCTTTTTGTCCCTAGATTGTCTGGCCTTATCTTCTTTGCCAATAGAAATACTTGAAATAGAATTCGCATTAGCAATGGGATTCCTAGCAAGCTCAACCAATTGCTGTAATGATTCTGGAGATCCAGGTCTCATAGCAATCTGCATGTGGTACCAAATATCCATCAGAGAAATAATCAAGAAAGAACACATCTAAAGTAAATGATACATTACCTTTGCCAAGGCATCAATGAGATTGGGCAGTTCTGAGACTACTACTGGTTCCTGAACCATCAATGTTTGAACAAGAGATATAGCAAAGTCTGTAGCAGGTTCTGAAAATGATAAGGAACGAGTCAGCTGTCTATCAAGAAATAGCACCAAATAAAATATTCCTTTTTTTTAATAGAATAGGAAAAGATTTGAAGTCTTGTTTCAAAAGATTACTTACTATTCCTTCCCCCATCAATAAGTTTTGCAAGGTGTAGATTGTACTCTGCAAGGTTTAGTAACTCAGAACGAATGAGACCAATTGTTATATCTTTGTTGAACTTCCGCTCCTCATCTGAGTAAATCACCTGGCAAACAAGATTATAACTGGCTAAATAAAATAAAAGAGGGTGATCATAATGAGATCAATAAAAGAAAAGACGAAATTATAGGGCGTAACGTTCTTTATTTGTTAACCGTGAAAATATCTTTTAGAAATACAAATGCTACAACACTATCAATATTTGTCATCATGAGACAATGGCCCGATGAATAATCTAAATCTATGACATCATGAGACAACAACTAAATGAGATTGTATGGTCAATTTAAACAAAGTAGGGTGAACTTCATGGGACTAGCAGAAAACTGCAGTGACACGGATCCAGATACCATGATGCAGCCAATCGTTTTTTTACAGAACAACATATACAGCAAATTTATTTCTATTTAATTCATATCATTTTCATCATCCATGAAAAAAGCATTAACCCATCTACCACAGGTCATAATTATCAAAGAAAAGTCCATATTAATAACAAACAATATGATCAGGTGACATGAAACATAGTTGAGAATATTTTTCCATAACATCAAATAAATTTCATCAGTTGACGCTTATAGCAAGTTTCACTTGTAGGCACTAATAAACACAAAGCATTACCACATTCTGCTCAAATGCTATACAACAATTTACGGAAATAACAAACATCAAATGATAGAAGACAAGCCATATGTTGACACAATATGCATATTTTGATTTACCTTTGAAAAAAAATATGCATGTTTTGATTTATATTAGGAGTACAAGACAAGGTTGGAATTTCATGACCCAAATTTTGACTCTTCTGAACTAAAATTTGATCCAGGCAGATCAATCAAAATCTTGGGTAAATACTTTTTCTTCTAATTACTTAAGAAGAGTTGAATATATAACATAAATGTAAATATAAACATATAAATGTTAGGGTAACAATCATATACTGAATGGTTCAACCCTCAGCTGTGAGGTCATGTTTACCCACTTTTCGTCCTTTATTAAACATCCCACCTATGAATTTTTCATCATCATTGAAGCATTTATCCATTAATTTGAGGTTGGCATTTGCATTTGGATTTGGCATGCTTTTTTTTTTTATGGGCTGACTACCTATTTGATGCCCATAGGACTTGAATCCACAGCCTTGAGGTTGCAAAAATGAGCACTTACCAAACATTTCACCCATGAATTAGTAATACCCTAATTTCAGATCATGTTCATCTAAGGCCTCCACCATTGGATGAATCTGTTGTGGCATAATAGTCAACTATGAGACACCTCCCATCTGATCCATCCAGCCGCAAGACCCAAGGATGAACAAAATCTAATGAAAAATCGTACACCAATTCAAAATAAGAAGTTGACAATGTGGCGTCTACATGAACCTACAGCTGAAGACCAATTGTGTAACGACCCGTCCCGCTAGCACAATATTGTCCGCTTTGGGCCTACACACGGACCCGCACGGCTTTGCTTTGGCGAGCCAACCCACTGTTGCTCCCAAAAGGCCTTGTGCTAGAAGGAGGAAGGCTACTACTTATATACCAGGGAATTTCCAATGCCACTAGCAATGTGGAACTTTTTGGGGCAGGGTATTACAATCTACCCCCCTTAAAGCCAGAGCCGTCCCCGGCTCTGCACACACAACAACGAAGTCCACACCCTCAGGCAGAGAGTTGAACCATCTCTGATACCATTTGTAACGACCCGTCCCGCTAGCACAATGTTGTCCGCTTTGGGCCTACACATGGACCCGCACGGCTTTGCTTTGGCGAGCCAGCCCACTGTTGCTCCCAAAAGGCCTTTTTGCTAGAAGGAGGAAGGCTACTACTTATATACCAGAGAATTTCCAATGCCACTAGCAATGTGGAACTTTTTGGGGCAGGGTATTACAAATTGAGTGTATCATCATTCACTTCAATGCAATTATGATATAAATAAGAAGTGGCGATAGTTCAATGCCTTGTAAGGAGACTATGGTCCTATGAAGCACGGATACTTCGAAACCATTCGAGTATCTGTGTGGGTACGTTTCCGACACGGATAAGGCCGTATACGGCTCGGATACGGCAACAGACACCGAGGGACACGGGAGGCGGGACACGGCACGGTATACGGCAGCATGGAAGAAAAGGGGAAAATATATATATATATATATATATCTTTTCAGTATTATTTTTTTAACCTCAATAATCATTCACATATTATATACTTTAATATTGTAAATATTTTTTAAACATATTATATATATCTTTTCATAATACTAGATTGCTAATGGTCTAATCTTTATAATATATATCTTTTATAATCTTTACTAATATATATCTTTTGTAATGTATTATATATAATAATTTTTTAATTCGGCGTATCCCACCGCACCCGTATCCTAGTTTTTTAAAATTTGTCATATCTCCGTATCGTATCCGATACGCGTACCCGTATTAGTGCTTCTTTGCTCCCAATAAAAAAAAGTAATGGAAAGAGAGCTTCTAATAGAATGTCATATAGATATCAAGCATCATGACAAGCACATTATGAATCATCAACAGATAATTTACAAACATAATTAAGCAAATGCAGACAACATATCAGATTTCGTTGGAAGAAAACATTGAATTTTTTTATGACAATGAGGTGAATAGAGGGCATACCCAACTCGTTAATTCCTTGACAACAAGCTTGCAAACATCTCGAATGGCAGCCAGAATTGCAAGGTGGGAAGCAACATGTATGCTGTTTGATGCATTCTCATATAAGCTCTTAAAAACCTGCACCAAAATCGTCCGATAACTATAAATTGCCAATTCCATACAAACACAGACCCAAGAAGGATAATGTACAAGAAAGCAAACCTTCTGAGCCACAGCCAAGGCAGCCTCATCTCGGCTTATGCATCTGAGTATGATTTCAGGCACTTCAGCAATGACTCCCTAAATACAAGTGTAAAAATTAGATCACACAACGAAATCCTCAAATTCTAACTGAGCAAAATGATGAATGAGATAACACAAGAAACTGGCCACCAAAATTATGCCAGAGACAGAGGAGATTGCTTGAGAAACAAATGAAAACCTAGTGTTATCCACAACCAGTCAAGTGGTTGCGAGCTACTATGTCTAACAGCTACAGAGTAAAAAAAGAAATAAAAAGTTAATGTAACAGAAGTTACCTGAATATCTGCATCTCTAGCATCTTTGGTAATCGAAGTTTCCAGCTGAAAATAAGGGCTTATAGTCAGATATCAAATGGTGATGATTATGATGATGATGCTAATAATAAAAAGGTTAACAAATAGGCATTCTGGGCATGGAAACTTATGATAAGATATTTAAAAAAATTATCCAATTAATGACATGGTTGTTAAGGAAGCTATATTCATTTGAGGTGAGTTTTTGAGCTTCACTTCTACTCAATCATATTCAAAGCCATCTTCTCTCACAACTCAATCTCAAATTTATAGTTCTTGCAACTTCATCCTATGTTTTCCTTAGTTTTTTCCCCCCATAAGGAGCCCATGTGCTCTTTATCCATTATTCATGAACTCTTCTTGCATTCATTGAATAGTCTAGTAAACCAACCAATCCCCTTTTCTCAAAATGGTAACATGACTCAAACCGACAAACTGTAAGGTACGCCCACCAACTGTGCTACAGAATTTTTGTTGCCCAATTGCCACCCATGAAAACCCATATTTCTAAAAATGGGTGATAATAAAAAACTTTCGTTCATCTTGCTAATGATATTGCTACTTATATTAAAGGAATGATTTTATAAGACATTTATAAGACCCACAGGCAAGATATTGGAGATCGTCCCTATATCTTGCTATATTGTCCCTTCAAACATGAGATCATTTCTCTTGCAAAGTCTATCAAGCATCCCTTTAGTCAAAGTGGTCGTCAAAGATCACACAATACTCCAATAGCTTGCCCCCACTTTCCTACCCTAAATGAATTTTACTTCTAATATCCAATTCAAAGTGGTTTGCTCCTCTTTTGTACTTTTGCCTTTGGTACAGCTTGTACCCTTTAATGAAGTAAGCATTCAAAATAATAATACTAAAACAACTCAAACTTCCAGCTTGTCCAATCACTAAACCTAGTTATTAAAAAATAGTTAGCAAGGCATGCTCAACCCCTCTCTCACACACACAAAAGAAGAAAACAGAAGAAGAAGAAGAAAGAATAAGAAGAGTTGCAATTAGCATACACCACAGAACCTCATCCAGGATTTCTGCCATCAAGGTGTAACAGTGCTTAACCAGTCAACATAGATCCATGGTGCAGTCCATTTCCAACTGGGATTGGACTTCTTTCCATTCAAAGTTCCAATACTTGTTAAAGGCCCTTCCAACATTTCTAATCATGTGCTATCCAGTGAGATGCATTCTCTGTGCTTCGTATGCAAACATTGTGAAAACTGAATAGTATGATAAAATTTCTTTTTATCATAAATTGCAAATCATAAATTGTAAACCATAGAACCGTAGGATTCAAAAGTACTTCCTCCAAAAATAGATAAATACAAAAAGACATCTAAAAAGTAATGATATGAGCAATTCTTCAATTTTCTACTAATATTAAGTGAATATTATACAGATAACAAAGGTACTAAACGCCTACAACTCAAGCTAAAAAACATCAAAACTAAAAGTTCCATGCTTTTACATTCCAAATAGTCCCAAGTTCTACCATCCATAGGAATCTTAAGATTTCTAAACTAACAGCTCCGCCCTCCCCCTCCTCTTTTCCCTCTTCCCTGCCCACTTTTTAAACCCAAAAAAAAAAAAGGATCCCAGGAATTGCTCTGAAAAGATGTACATTAAACAACAGAAGGTCTGTCCACAAACTATTACGTTTAAAACACTACCTACCTTTTGTGACACTATCTGATACTTATCCAATGCATCCCCCGTTGATAGCGATGGATCAGATATACCACTTCCCAGGCGCTCTGTGGCAGCCGTAGGTGCTGGCTGTATAGCAGAGGAAGATTCCTAACAAGTCGAATACAAAAACATCAATGCACATGAAAATAGATTAGAAAACAAACTTCAGCTGCATAGAAAATGATTTCCTGACTTTTACTGCAGAGGAATTTTCCATTGCAAGCACTTCCAGGGATGCAGAAGTTGAAGGAAATGAAGGTGCAGCTGAATTGATTTCAGAACTATGCTGAATAACACCATCATTTCCCCCAGCATGAGCTGTAGAGACACTGTAAAATAAAGAAAATATGATTTTGATGGTCAAGCAACATAGGTCATCACATAATGGCAGAGAAACAAAAATCCATGAAATTATACCTTAGAAATTGTGCTGAACTCGGATCCATCTCTTCAGGAATCAGATCCAATGACTGAGGGACAGCATTGAAGCCTGGAACCACTTGAGCAGCTGAATAGATACTTGAATTTAGCTGTCCTGAATTTGAACCATATACACGGGGAAGGCCAGAGCTGACAGAACCACCATATGAGCCAGGTATACCAGTAGCTACAGCACCTGAACTCTGGGTTGACTGATTTTGCCATGGGAATCTGACAAAATCCTAATATACAAGAAAATAGAGCAAATTAAATGGACAAAAAAATCAAATCTGATCAAAATGTCATATCATGCAGAAGATTGTCAAAAAAGCATGAGTTACCTCATAAACTCGCTGTTGGGTATGGGACAAACGACCAGGTTTGGGTCGAAGTGCCTCTGGTATGCCAGCAAAAGGGCCCTTTGAGTAAGTATTTGCATCATAAAATGCAGAACCAACTCCCTCCCGTTGCTTCCTCCTAAAATCGAGTGAAGGAGATATGTCTCGATCAATGGATTGTAGTGCCTGCATGATACACAGACACATATCAGAACATAGTGAGAGAGCAACCAAAATAATAAAAAAAAGGATTGTATAAATCAATATAGTAGTATCAAATGATGAAAGGATTTTCCTGTCAGAACAATGGAAGGAAGTATTCGTTTATCTCAAGATACAAAACCAAACAGGGAACCAATTCAATCTCAAAGCATTACCAAAATACAATGAAATGGAATTAACATAATTTTCTGCATATAACAATAGTAATAATAAATGGGAAGTTTCACTATTTTCTGGATTCTTAAGTGATACACTGGTACAACCTATCATGTCTAGTGGCTTTCTAGCAGCACTTTGTTAACCAATTCAACCTTTCAACAGCAATTTCAAAATAAAACACTACCAAATGAATAAAATACAATTAATAAAATTTGGTGTATAATGAGAAAAAATAAATAGTGAGTTTCACTCTTTTCAGGATTCTTTAGGGATCACGGGCTTTCACATCTGGAGATTCCTATGCTATCCTTAGGGTTGCATGGACCACTAAAACATGGTTCATGAATCACAGATCACAGAATCCAATGATCCTGGTTAGCTAAGAGTATGCTGCAATAATTCATTTCTTTAGATCCCTTGGATCACACCTTGTGGATCACTTGGAGCATACCTGATAGATTGCTCAAAATACTCTAATGGATCCTTATTCGAAATGTAAGACAAAGGATTATAATATAATAAACCATATCCTTCTGATATAATATTATTAAATCGTATGTGTCTTTAGATTATAATATAATATTTACCAAAATGTTGCTTCTAGATGATAATAAAAAGTTGTCGAAGGTTTTAGGACTTGCATATGGTAAAATTTGTCATTACATGATTGCATTAAATTGTTATTGGTGAAAAAGATATTAAAACAAGAGGCTTATCACATTTGACTTTACATCATTTCTTTCCACCCTTTATTCAGCTCTAACCTTCTTTACTTGGTTTTATCCAGCATATATCTCCTTCATAACCTTCCCATTCTTTACCAACTTCATCCATTTTATCTCCTATCTCTGTACAACCTAACAAGGCTGTCTTCTTCTGTTCACAACTGCAAAACAGAAGACTGGATTGCAGTTTCTCAAACAATTTTGACCAAAACTTAACCTCAACTGTTCTTTAAAAAAATCAACTTCTTCTCAAGATCAGCCTCAGGGCTTCTTCCTATTTCTTTGGTAAGACTGAAGACCCAAAACATGAGAGCCTTATATCATCTCCCAAATAAAGGTGAGCACAATCTTGAAGAGCCCATATTTTACTTGTACCCTATCATCTTGTGATCCATGGCAATCTGTCCTCTTCTCTGGAATGATGCGACAAGGGTCACAAATCACAAGCAAATGTGATGAACCAGGTATAGTTCATTATCATTCAGATCAAAGAAGTAAGTACTAATGCTTTGTATTCAAAGCCTTCTGTTGAAGCACCAACATATGCAGTCATGAGTAGAACTAAAACAGAATACATGGAATCTAACTTTAGTGAGTTAAACGATAGTGAGGGAACTCGGTAAAAATAGAAAACGACTTAGTTGTACATTGTAATAAGTTTAGATACTAGAGCTCTATGGTAGAATCCCAAGGAGGTTTCGACTTATATAACAAATAGGATAGGAGAAGGGTGGGCAAAATGTAGAAAAGCTAACGAGGGGAAATCTCAAGTTGAAGGTATTCTTAGCATTCTCCACCAATCTCTTTCAAATTAGAAGGATTCAACAGTCAATTCCAAAACAAAAGTTGTTGCTTGGTTAGGACTTTTTTTTGGGTCTTTGTTTTAGGTTTTCCTCTTCTTCTTTTTTGATTTTTTTTTTTAGTAAAAAGGGGGAAAATCTACTTGAAATGGATTTTATTTTTCTTATTTTTGTGTTTCACACACACACATCTATTTATATCTGTCGGGCTTTTGGACAGATTAAGATTTCCATTGGACCTATCAATAACAGCAGCCTTGGGCTTGGAGATATCTTTCATGCCATGTCAGGCTCAGGCTTAGCACAACATGAGCCTGCCCATTGCCATCCCTTCTCAACAACACAAGGCATTAAAATGCCTAAGCATTGAGACATTCTCCCATAGTTCAATTAAATAAAGATTTGGAAAAGGTAAATTCCCATCAGCCTCTTAAATTACTTCACAATGGGTTTAAGTCAAAACTAACCCTAAAGTTGATCCCAGTCATCCATTCAATCCAAGGAAGTCCTAGACTCATCCATGTGAGGAAAAAGAAAAGACCCAAGTACTATTACGCTACTCTAACTAAGTAATAAAAACCACCTAAATAACTATCTGAGATTGTAAATGAATTTTATGACCCCAATAAGAACCCCACTTATTAAACCATGCGGATGTGGGATCTTTCAAATAAAATAAAAATTAAGAACCTTGGGCCTTTTGTGGACCTCCAAGTGGATCACTCCCCCATGCACCATCTGCTTTCCACACAACGAAACTTAGATTGTCAAACTTCTGCTCCCATGAAAATAGCTATAGTACATGAACTAGCATAAACGGAATGAAATACCAACTCAAACCATAAGAAACTCAATTAATTTTAAATAAATTATTAAGACCCCCATGAGAACCCCACTTAATTGCACTGTATAGACCTTGGAACTTTCAAATTGGGGAAAACAAAGTTGTTGAACCTTGGGCCTTTTGTGGACCTTCAGGTGGATCCCTCCCCCATGAACAAGCTGCCTTCAACACAATGAAAGTTGGATGTATCGAAAATTCACTTCCATTTAAATGGCAATAGAACATGAGCCAACACAAAGGCAATCAAATGCCAACTCAAATCATAGGATACACATCACTAAACCTAATATGCCCACCTCATCCACCTTCAAACCAGCCCCACAGAATACATGCATATATTACATACATACATACATAGAAAGGTAGGTAAGTAGCTTGCATGTGTGTGTGTGTGTAGAGAGAGAGAGAGAGAGAGAGAGAACGGTGAGGTAATTTATACATGATTCTTTTTCTCACTAAACATACTGATGTAAAAAAATAACTGATCTAGGGTGTTCATTATAGAGAGTAAGATGTTAGAGATGTTTGCTTACTATATGAGAGTACAACAGTAAATAATCATATTAGAGAGCAATATAACAAATACCATCAGTAAGGAAATTAATAGCTGCATGTGTGTGAGAGAGAGAGAGAGGTAAGGATAGTTAGCTTTAGAAAGGGTTATAACGAAAGAACAATTTAGTTCTTAAAAGTGTTTATCGTAAAAATGGTTTAAGTGTTTCCTTTCTACTTGAGCACACACAAAAAAATACTACAGAAATAGCACACATACTCCTAAAAAGTAAAACTGAGCTGCACAGAAAAATGCATCCAGATGGAACAAACTGGATGTGATAACACAAATACAATGGATAGCATGTACGGTGCCACATATGGAGTTTTCTTCACCAAAAGTTGATCTACCCTCTCTGTGATTTCCATGTAATCATACTGCACAAATATGCAGTATGAGAAATGCTACAAAACATGGCAAAGATGCTCCCTGGAAGGTAAAAGCGAGTCGCATGGGAAAAATGTATCTAGCTAACACAATCATGTACATTTCCACATGAAATCACAAATGTAATGCAGAACAGCACGTATGACACCACAAACGAGGAAATATAAAATGCTAAGTGGGTGGGATTTCCAGATTAGAGCAAGATTGTAACACAAACTTTCACGTTCATCAAATACATGTATGACAGAATAGTTACCAAATGATAGCATAAAAAGAAAATGGGACCTTGAAGGTGTAACTACAAGCATACCTTCTCAGTTGCAGCTTGTTCAATTACTGCACAACCCAAATCAAGATTGTCATTTGTAACAATCTGTACAGCATGTTCAAGAATTTCACTTCCAATATTTAAGGACTGAAGAAAACTCCGCAACTGATTTGACATGGCAACTCGAAGAGGTTCCTACAAATGTACACAATATCCAGTCATAAATAGAAGACACAAGAATGGAATGGGTTTTGGCAGTTCAGATTATGTAAGATATAGTTTAGAGTTTAGACTTAAAATAAACTTTCAATTCATAAACATTCCAACAATGATAAATAATTTCTAGAAAGAAAAAAGAAACCTTGCATGTCACATGTGCCAAACTTCCTGCTAGACTTGCCACCATTAAGTGTGCTGCATTATGTATACGGCTTTCATCTGTCTCCACTGCAAAGTCCTAAAACTCCAATTTGTCACGATATTTCAAATGATTAGCAGTAGAAAATAAAAATATTGATGTTCAACAAAAAGGAGTAAAGATCAAAAATTAAAAAAGTTACACATAGAGAACCTTCAAAACAAGCTCCTTAGTTGTCCGGCTAGCAATAGTAACACTCCGCTGAACAACAGGGGACATAATCTCTCTGATGGCCCTTTCCATGGCAACTGGAACAATTCTGTCATGAACCACCAAATATTATAACAAATTGGATCGATTTTTTTTAACAGATCAATTGAACACAATTGTCATTAAAAGAACAGTTGACTGGTTCCTTTTTTGCGAAAATATGAATAGCTACAGTTCAAACAGATGGGCAACTGTAGTGCTAAACCTCTGAAACTGCATCTGCAACCCAGCATTGAGCTTTTGATTGACAACAACTTGAGTTCCAATGTTGGGGATTGGTGTTGGAAGCTGCAGACAACATAACCACAAGAAATTAACAAGAAGATGCAAATCAAGCACAGCAAAAAAACAGTGAAAAAGCAAGATTCAAAGAATAAACCTGATTAACAGAAAATGGTGATTGAGATGGAGCAAACTGTGACAATCCCTGACCAGAAGGGAGACGTTCAGACAAACTTAAGGTTCCCATTTTGTCATCCTCTAGCAATGGACCCGAAGCAAGATGAAGGGGGGCAGCATACTGCAGCCGCCAAAGACATACATTAACATCAAAATACAGAAGAATAAACACTACTGATTGCTACCATAAACTAGGAAACCAAATGAATACAAGCATGAGTTGATACATTAGAATGGCCACTGGAGAGAGATGGATTGGCGAGCTCAGGCTGCAGTTCTACTTGACTTAATGATGGTAGCATTCCAGAGTTAGCTTCAGCAACCATTTGTGACTGGGTCTGGGATGCACTGATGTCTTTATTGGAAAAATCAGGATTCCCTTCTATTTCTCGAACCCTATCTTTGAGAAGCGAAGTTGGTTTTACGTCTTTCATATTCACACTAAGATTCTTAAATAGGACCTAAAATGACCAAAACAAGGAGCAATACTGCAGTCAATGAGATGAAAAGAAAAGAGAGAATACACAAGAACAAGAGCATATACAATGCCCCGCACGGGGTAGCTCAACTGGTAGACACTGTGGCTCAGGAACCAGAGGTCCCAAGTTTGAGTCCCATAGTAACCCGATGCATGTGGCTTGCAGGAGGCTGCGTGTATCCAGAGTTTTACCCAATGCCCTCGTAGTAGGAGAGAGGTGAGGATTTTGGAATTCTCCGTCCTCAAAAAAAAGAACATATACAAACCTCAATGTCGAATTTCAGGTTCATTTTAAGGTTTGGCAGCGCATAGATCTCGGCAAGAAGACTGAGGATGCCCATGGTCCAAGGATTAGGAGGCTGATAGGCTAGGCTAGATTGGCATGGTTCTAGAATCTGCATCAAATATTATCATTTAAAACCATGCAGCACCAAGGAACTTCAGAAAACAAGTGATCCATCTAAAAGAAAAGGCTAAAATATTTATGTTAGCCCATTTTATACCTTAGAGGTAAATGGAATTACTGCAATCATCAATCCCTTCTCATATGCCTGGAAAAATGCAACCAAGAAAGCTCTTAAGAAGTGGAAAAAATTAGCTGATTTTCCAACCAGCATCACCTCAATAAATATTTCAAATAAGTAAGATTCAATACAAGTGAAAATTCAACATTGTGTGTACTCAAATATCAAATGCCAGTTTAATACTTTTAAGTTTTTTATATAATAAAGTTAAACTTTCAAAAAAAAATAACACTAAAGATAAAAACTGTGCTAGGGAAAGAGTTGCAAAGCAAATCCGGTCTCCTTTCAAAAGACTTGATCAGTATCTCACCAAACCCATGAACCACTGACACTGATACATGAAAAAGCGAGGTTTTTTTTTTTTATGATGGGAGATATTTAATGCTACATATCAGATGCATACTCCATCCATACCCATGTGTAGGGTCCGTTTCGGCTCATGGCGTCACATGATAGATCCGTTGAAAACATCTATGCTTGAAAATAAGCCCACAAAAAATGTCACCTTGACTAGATCAGTCAAGCCAATTTTTAATCCCATAAAATGCTGATCACTTTAGTTGAATTGCTAGGCATTTCGAACAATGTCTTTTCTGTTAGTGCTCCGGTATGACTGTGTCCATATATTGTCAATTCCGTGACCATGTCGAATCTTGACTTGGAAGAATGAAGTACGAAGAATCAAGTTGATCGAAGTCCGAAGGCAAGATGGGATGATTCTCCATGTGTTTGCCAACCATACAAGTAAAACTGGCCATAGTGGACTCTAGGTTGGACCAAACAACCCCAAGCTAAAAGGACCATAGTGTAGAATCTGTTGAGAAGCCCAAAAGAACACAAAAGGAAAATATTGACCATATGTTAGGCTGAGTACTCGAAGCTTGCTTCGAGTCCTTGAGGCACTATTATATCAGAGAGCAAAGTATGTTTACAGAAAGAAAAAGAAAAAAAATCTACTCTCTGGCTCAAGCACTTGAGGGACAGTTTATCCAGAGAACAAGGCCTGTTTTTCAGAAAAAATTATCAATTCTCAATCTCGAGACCTCGGCCCTGGCTCGAGTCCTCGAGAGTGGCTCAAGTACTGAAAATAGGATCCTCGAGTACTCGAAGGGTAGCCGTTTGCTGAGGTGTATTAGCCATTGTAGGCTTCGAGTATTCAAAGCTGCTCTTCGAGTACTAGGAGACTAGGCGTTTTGAGCAGTAATTAAGCCACCCACTTATGAGATAAACCCTAAGCTTCCTAGACTCCTAACAGAGGTTCCTAACATTGAAAATTCACCTCGAACCTCTTTAATTTTTCTAATCACTTCATCACATGATAATGGAGATTACTAGGCTTTAGTAGCCATACTTGAAAGTGATTAGGAGATAATTTTCTAGGGAAAAATAGTCAGATTCTAAAACCTATCCTGGACCTCGCCTCATATTTGGTTGCTATCACTTGAGATCAATCTAGCATTGAAGATTGAAGACTGGAGGCGTCACTGGAGAACACACTTTCAAGATCAAAGCTCAAGACCAAAGGCAAGTGCTATTTTCCTTTCCTTTACATTGTAAGGTGGAGTAGACCTTTGTGATCGAACCACCATTAAAAAAAAAAAAGGGTCAAGGAGTAGACATCGGTGGTCGAACCTTTCAAAATTAGGAGTGTACTGATTGGGTAGTTCATCCTTTCATAGTGAGTTTCGAATAGTCCAAGCTTGGGTGAGTCCAAGAGTGGATGTAGATTCAGGTGAACCGTACCACTTTAAATTGTTGTGCATGTATGGTTTTGTTTAGTATTTGCACACATGATTATTATGTTGCACATCTGTTTAATAATTTAAAGAGGACAATTAAAAATTGAAATTGGTCATATTCACCCCCACTCTAGGACCGGCATAGTTCTAGATCGGACTTACACTTTCATAATCAAGGTGATTTGTGATAGGTCATCAACCCCACATTCAAGTATAGACCATTCTAATTAACCTATTACCACCACCATTGGAGGGCCTCACATAGGAGTGACACAAAGTGCACATGACAACAGGTGCACAAGGGATCATTGTACTTGTACCTTAACTGGCTTTCCTTTTCCTTTAAAGGTAGCATGAACCAAACCCAAAAAACTTTTCTTGGGATGTTTACCTTTGTTGTTGCAACAAGAAGCACCTGCTTACTTTGCTACAGGCTCTTGAAATTGGGATCAATGGATAAATTGCAAAAGCTAAACCCTATCCTCTATAGGGAAAGGATAAATCATCAAGAGATTATAAACTCCATATAATCCATATAAAGACAACCTATGACATTTATTTTTATGTCAAAAGGAAAACAGCATCTACTTTACAGAAGAACATGTCCTAATTCTATATACTGAATTCAAGCACATATAAATTGAAATCTGTTCCAAGTAAGGACACAATACAACAGACCAAGCAATTCAGTTGAGCTCCAAGCAATTCTACTACTTTAAGCATCACAACCGATGCAAATGAAAAATAAAAAGCCATTTCAGAAAGGAAAAAAAATAAATTACCTCAATTATCAACATTTTAGGATCGATTTCTCGGGCTCGCAATGCTTGATTCCGACCGATGGTGAATTTTCCAAGCCAGCTACCAAGATTTTTAAGTAAAGAACGCTCTTCTGAGCTTGATTTTATGAGTTCTGATCTTAACAAAACCTGTAAATACATCAACGTTAAAAATTATCTCCAAATGACATAAATCAGGCAGCATGGAGAAGGACAATTTGTAAACAAACCTTGCAATTCTCGTAAGTGGCTTTCTCGATTTCCTTGTTCAACGATTTTGAATTAACCTTTTCCAAGAACTTCAAGTAAAGGTCATGGAAATTTGGCTCAATGCTCGCCCTGTCCAAAAGTATGGCTCCGATCACAACTATATCAGTTTATTTAAACATAAAATATGCAATTAAACCACTTAATCCAACAGATCTTCTCACCTTTTCATCACCATATACTGTGCAAACCATGGATAGTACTGCTCGTTCAGGATCTCAAGAAATTCCTTTGCTTTGGCATCCATATTTGACACAGAGATATTATTGATCATGAATAGTATCTTGTCCTGAATTTCTGAAGAAGGAGCCTGAGTTCAAGGAGTGGAGAAGGGTTAAAAAACCACTAGCAACAAAGAAGGTGGATGTATGGCAAAAAATGGTAAATGGCAGAGTTTGAGATTTACCTCAATAGGAGTATCCCTTCTCTCAGCAGCTGCAACTAATGTTTCAATGTTCAAAGCAGATCCAAAACCTGTGCTGTATGAGTGTTGTCGTAGGCCACCTGGGAGAAGAAAAAAATATTGAGAGAGGAGAGAAAATTTTGACAAACAGAATCTTTGAAGCTCTCAGTTTATCAACATTTTGAAGAAAACAGGAAAACCGTCCAGCCTTATCAAGAGAAAGGACAATTCAATCATAGGATAGTGGGCATAACCTGCAGGTGTAGTTCCTCGAGAAGAACGCAGAAAGCCATGAGAAGATGTCAAGTTAGTAGAACCACTAACAGAGTGCTGGGAAGGCACATTTTGCAAGGACTGTGACACAGAGGTCTGCACAAGTAAAACCACAAAAAAAACTTGAAAATGAACAACAATCAAGGGGTTATTTCTTTTCTTTTTTCCTTGTTCTCTCTCTTTTTTAGTGGCAATGAATGGGAAAGGTATAGTGGCCTATATTAAATAAATAAAAAGCAACATTGCCAGTCAACTACTACAAAATCCTTGGCAAACCTTCTGACTAGATACTGACTCAGCACTAGTAGCACCCAGGGATGATTGCCCAGAAGAAGATAGAGTCGGTTTCACATAACCAGCAGTAGTGCTAGATGGCTTCTGCTTGTCATCCAACAGACCCTGATGCCGCTGCTGCATCTGGAGTGAAGAAAGTTGCTGCCCAGGTTGTGTGGTTCCAGGACTGATCAACTGCCATGAAGTCTCAGGTGCCTGAAAACAACAAGACAGTTCATTTCCAGAAATTAGGAGTTAACAATCGCAAGATGATATTTCATGTCTTCTCGATAAAACCCTTTCTTTAGAAAGGTTAGTGTAGATACAGTTTTCAAATCAATTTGGAGGTCAAAAATATATATTGAATTTGACATAAAATGGGTGCAATGATTCTAAGTCATCGCCTCTTCCCTGGGAGACCACCTTAACACCCCTTCTACAAGTGATTTATTTGAGTACAATATAGAACTTCAGAATGTACAAATTTGCATAAATTTTTAAGAGTATATAAGTCAAAGTGTCAAATTTCATGTTTATAGCAGTAAAGGTGGAACTTGTACACAGGAGACAGGATTCAGAGATATGCACCTCGGTGCAGCCAGTGCACTTTTTATGACTTTTTTATGTGATTTTGACATGCCCCTTTAATAGGTCCCACAAACCACATCATTTGAAATATATTCATCAGATCTATCAAAATATAAAAATGTATATTTAAAATTATATTTGATTTTTCTGATATAAAACTACAAATATGGATGGTTGAATCAAGACACAGAATTCAAAGTCCTTTTTAAGCTAAAAATTCTGTTTTCAAGTTTAGCCATTCATTTTTATGTCTTTATATCAAAAATATAAGATATACTTTAAAAATATATATTTTCATATTTTGAACTTAATTCAAATGATATGGTTTATGGGACCCCAAAAAGGCCACATGTCAACATTTTAAAAAAATCACCCAAGCCAGAGCAGGACTGAATCCTTTCTCTCTACACAGACATTGATGAATCTTCTGATGAGGTCACAGGGTAGTTCCACTTTCGCTCACTTTGCTTGACTCCTTTCGTGAGGTCCTGAGCACTCACTCCCCGTATTGGGTCTTGTCATTTGACTAGTGACATTCTTAGAGTGGTTTTTGTATTAGATGATGAGTCTCTCATGATAGGCTCTGAATCTGTATAGTCATGCTTTATGGCAGCGATTCTTGAGCTGTTTTTTTGTTTACAAGGATCAGTATGTATCTCTTACACTATACCTATCTTTTTGTCTTTTAATGAAATTTTGGTATCCTTTCCAAAAAGAAAAAAAGGGGGAGGGGGAGGGGGAGGGGGGAATCTCTGCATTGATGTTGAGCAGAAATCCAAAAGCACCTAGTATAACGGTGTGAAGTTACATTAATGGAAGCCAGCCCCAGCTTGGCTGCATAAGCCGGACAACAAGACCATTTAATGTGCATCACTCTCTACTCCAGACTTCAATGTAACAATAGTGGGCAATACATGTAGTTGAAATAATACCTCTACATTTTCTACGGTCGCTTGTATGGATCCTTGGTGTTGATCAGTAGAAGTACTGTTTCCACCATTAGATTCTGACTGGCCTGAGGAAATACGTGCAAGAGCTCGCTCAATGAAAGCAACCAGCTCAGCATGGGTGCCACGTAGATGTGATATTTGCAATATATGATTGCAATACTGCGGCCATTCGACTAAACGGTCCACAAACTGCTCCAAAGCTGTGGCCCCAAATGCAAACATCTGCAGGTATAGAGGTCATCAGCACTCTCCAAGAACAAACTTACGAGGAGAGCAGACTGCTGAGAAGATAAAATACTAACTTTTGAATCAACAGATTTACGTAGCGCGTCCAGAACACCTCGCAGGGCAATACCAAGAGTGAGATGGGTCACAAGCTGATGCTTTATAAGGGATCCTGTTACAAAATTAACAAACAAATATATCTATCAAGATAAAGTGATTTCGGTGTAAAAAGAACATTCCTACCACATTGAACTGAAATTAAGCAGCTATGAAGGTTAAGTAGTATAAATGGATGAGAGAGAACATATCACTCCAACCGCCATTCATTTACTAGATCACAGATCATGGCGTCAGGAAAAGATACTGTAGTCCTAGAGTATGAGGATGCCAGGTACTAACTGTCACCGACAGACCAACAGGGTTTCAACTTCTGACAATAATCAAAAGCAGTATTTACTTAATACTACTTTCTGTGACTACACTGCCTTAATATATTTATTTGGATGCAGTGGAATACTGAAAAATAACTTTTATAGCTAAAATAGTAACTACTTTAGACAATGATCTTAAAATGTATCATTTAAAACTGTCGCAAGGGAGGTAAATGAAGTGGCAGATGAATAGGCAGCAGCTCTTCCTCTCCCTTTTTTTCTTGAGAACAATAACCTGACGCAAGCCTCTCTGGATGCGACAGTAAGCACATTCCAATACTGCTACACATGTTCTTCCATGAATAGCAAAAGCTGGTGCAAAACCCAGGCACTTCTTACACATTTTGGATTCATACCCATACCCATACCCATACCCATGCAACTTGGGCAATTTTCTATTCGGACACTTGTACATGGTCCGATAATGGGGAACAAAGAGGAAGATAAGGTGAAGGTAGCCCAGTGGACTCCTTCAAAAAAAAAAACTATTTGCAAATAGTTCACAAGTCCATTCTTATTCAATAAAATAAAGATAAAAAGACCTTTAAATGCAATCTCATCCATGATAACAATATCTATATTCGATAATAATATCTATATTCATGTTGCCACTAACCCATCATCCAATCACCATTACTTGAATTGCTAAAATCACAATAACATTAAACCGAACTAAATAGAGAACATGTAACACAACTTTGAAAGGCAAGATAAAGGGGGGGGAATCTTACCAAACAGAACAGCAGTGATTTTAAGCTGCCTTTCTGGATACTTGGGGAAAAATTTATACTCTTCAAATAGGTTTCCAATCATACACTCAAAGATCAACTGCTCCCTGTTGATTCATAAAGGGGACCCATCTAATCAGATTATTTTAATGTCCATTTCATCAGATAAATATCGTCAGAGGATTTTCTAGCACCGTATATGCCCATATGTGCATCACAAACCAGAATTGGGGAATTGGATATTGCTCTATCTTTTCTCTAAGAAAATAAAAATCAAATCAAATAATATTAAACAAATTATATAAACTATACACACACACATATGCATACATGTGGATATGTATAAATGGCAATTTTCAAGGAAATAGTATATCAATTTTCAGCCCCGATGGCATCCTATTGAATGTCTCTAGGATGTGATATGAGCGGACCAAAGTTCATCATCAACATATAAAGTGTATTTTAGTATTTTTGTGTGTCAATCCAACAATGGATGTCAGTCGTGAGAGCATCAATTGGGAGATATCCAGGGGATCACTAAAAAAATGTTAAAAAAAAAACAACTCAGTGGTAAAGTAGGTCTGTAAGACAGTTAGAATGATCGAAGGAGGGACCTCACAAAGATCTCCCTTGGCCTATCCCATAAAGATTTATCAAAATTGTCAAGTGCTTATTTTGCAACCAGGTTCCTCAGCAACCAAAAAGAAACCAGGCAGACACTTGATATCTATCTATTTTCAACACCCACAATCCCCTTTAAATTGATAACTACCCACAAACACACACTCATGCACAAGCACACAAGCTCCAATAGCACAGTTGTTAAGCATTCATTGTTGCAACTATGAAGGTAGGAAGATGGCCCATGGACAACAACTTGCTAAATCCAATTAATGCCAAGCACAAATAGATAAGTAAATGGCATTGTTGATGATGATGGTAATGATGATGGTGAGCAAGTGCACAGGAAGGCCCTTTCATCTGTAGCGCATAAACACCACATGGGTAACAGAAACCTTATGTTTGTGTCCTAGGCAGATGGGGAAATGGTTGTGATGAAGATGGTGTGTGCAATCAATAATCAAATTATTATCATCATTATCATATGTCAGAATTCCATTTATTTGGAGTTGGTTTTACAGGTTCTTCTCCAATTAATCCTATCATAAACCATAGTGTCAGTCACTTTACAATCTAACATGTCCTTTATCTCTTCCTTCCATGCTTTTAGTGGTCAACCTCTCCTCTTAACGCCTTTGATCTGTAGCATCTCAACTCTACGCACTAAGGGTTGTTTTGGTCTTCAACTAACAAGACCAAACTACATCAAACGAGTTTCTCTCAATTTCTCAACTATTGGAGCTATTTTAAACTATCCTTAATGTGTTTGTTTCTAACTATATCCTTTAAAGTTAATCTGCTCATCCAACGTAGCATATGCATTGCCGCAGTCCTAACCTTGTCTATTTGTCATTTCTTCATTGTCCAAACACCCTGTTCCATAGAATATAGCAAGTCTAATAACTTTTTTTATAAAATCGCCTTTTTAGGCAAAGAGGAACTCTTTTATCATATAGAACCCAAGTAACTTATCTACATTTTGCCCACCTCATTGTTATCCTATTAGTTATATCCAAGTCAAATCCTCCCTAAGATTCTACCATAGAGACAAGTATCTAAACTTATCACAGCTAAGTAATTTCTTTTTTATTTTTTATTTTTTCTATTTTTATAACATGGGTGTATCCCAACCCCATATTGGAGGTGAGACTAATCCCACGGATACACAAAACCACCAACAAGCCACATGTATCACGTTAGCTCGAGGGGAGTCCAGTAACTCTTACTATCATCTAACAGACAAAAGTTACATTATATGTATTCTATTTTAGTTCTACTAATTTTCAAACCATTGACTCCAACGTTCTCCTCTATAATTCTAACCTTGAACTAAGTTTTTATTTCATCTCACTAGTTAATACTATATCACCTGCAAAAAATACACACCATGGCACTTCATCTTGGATACTGATCTTAAGTCATCCATGATTAGAGCAAATAGATATAGGCTTAAAGCATATCCTTAACAGAGTCCCACTCCACCGAGAAACTCCATCTCTACACAGATGGTTCTAACATTGGTGGTTGCACTATCATAAATATCTTGAATAACCTCAACGTATTTGTTGGGGATGTATTTATTCCTCAAGGTTCTCAAAATTTAGTTCCTTAGTACCAACATAAGCATTATCCAGGTCAATAAAAGTAATATAAAGGTTTTCCTGCTCCCTAAATTTCTCTACAAGTTGTCTTAGTATAAAGATAGCAATTGTTGTTGATCTACCCAGTAAAAACCTAAATTGATTTTCATATATAATTGACTCATCTTAGGTGACCTTCTATTACCGTTTCCCAAAGTCTTATGGTGTGATTTATGAGTTTGATTGCTCGATAAGTGGCACAACTTATAAACATCTCCTTTGTTTTTTTATAAAAAGCAAATATTGTTCTCTTGGACCACTCATTAAGCATTCCTTTTTAGGCTCAATAATCAAATTATTCACTAAATAGAACTATTTTCAGGAAATACATAGAGGGAAATTCTTTCTAGCATCCAAAAAAAAAACCTTTTTTCAGAAGATTCTTTGAATCTAGCAAGCATTTGAACCATCGCATCAATGGACAATTGCCCAGAGAACATTTGGTGGAAGTAAGTGTTTGCTTCTGCCTCAATGTCATCTGGATAACCATCAGATGGTGATGAATCTGTTGCTCCACCAGCTTGCAATCTTGGACTAGCATGCACAGATGCTGCCTGCAACCTTTTCATTTCCTCAAAAATATGACGGGATACAAGCTGACTGGAATGAGCTTGAAGGACCTGCCAAGTTCATGTCAGTAAAAGATAATAGAAGCTTTTTTCAACTCAGGACACATTGCAGCATGCTAAAATCAAAGCAACAAAACCTTGAAAAATGTAGAACTTGTCTCTGGATAGACATTCACAGCAGCAGCAGAGTGTTGGAAAGGATTAGCATGCATGTCGTTTGAAGCATCAAGAGGCATTTCTTTTAAAAAATTGAGGCACTCCTGAAAACAAGAAATGACTGCCATAAGCTAATTCAATTTTTTCAATGTCTAAGCGGATTAAAAAAGAAGAATGCAACACACCTCAATTATAACCTCATTCCTACCATAAAAGAACAAAAGTATTACCTCAAAGAAAGCATCTTTATATGTATTCAAATTTTCGCTCAGCCATTTCTCAAGACTTATTTGTTCTTTTCGAGAAGCCAAAACAGCTAGTTTGATACTAAACTTGAAGGGAGTCATGTCCAGCACATATGATAGGATCTATACGACAAAAAGGTAAATGAGTTTGGCAGAGTTAAATGGAGCATACAATGTTAATAAGGAGCAGCATCCTAACAACTGAATTGAGTTTTCAAGGATATTGACATCAATTAATTCTAGATTTACCTTAAGCTCTTGGCATATGTCCAGTACTCTAGCCATGCTCTCTGGATCAGTGCTGTGAATGTCAATGAATCCTCGCAGTACAAGATTTGGATTAACATGCCAGAGCTGGTGGATGATGCCACTTCTAACGGCATTTCCAACTAGCAAGGGGAAAATGACAGAAGACACCTCATATTGGAGGAGATTGAATGCAGTCTGCACCAAAACATGGAACAATTCAGTCATCCAACATAAAATGCCTCAGAGAGAAGAAATCAGAGAATAGAACTAGAAATATAATCATAAGGAAGCATACGCTAATATGAGCCATCCCAACAAGCAAAACATCTGGACAATGCTTAAGAGGGTGTTCAAGCATCATCCGGACAGAACTGGCATGGCCCGTTTCAGCAAGTTGACACAAGACCTCCAAAAGTTCAAGACAAGACCATGCTTGATTTGGATTTCCATGTGGAAGCTTACTTCCATTAACTACATCAACATAAGACTGCAAAACCAACAACCAAGACCAATCAAATGGTAAAATAATCGCCAAGATCATCATCAACAACATAAAGTGACTGCAAAAGGAAAGCCAACACACCAGCTGCTTCGCAGAATGTGAAAATGAAAATATTTCAGGAGGGGCAGATACAGCATATCTTAGAAAAGATAGCTGGCCTACAGCATTCTTCCAAATAGACCCACAAATTGCATGGAGAGGGAAAGGTTCCTGAAAAGGTGCATTTCTTATTATTTAAAACCATTTCAACGGAAGTGGGTTTTATTCCAAAATACAATGTCTTTACAATAAATTTACCTGGCATGCATTCTTATATATAGACATGAAAAGAGAAAAGGCCTCTTCATCAGGAAAGTAGAAACCCTCATGATCCAGCTTTTCCATAACACGTGTCCAATCAGTTTCAGGAGCCTAAAAATATTTGATAAAAGGATTAGAAACATAGACCTGTTCTCTCCTTTTTCACAACCAATGATGATAGACTCAAGATGGACAACAATCTGTACAGAATGAAAATCAATCCCTCAATGGAAAAACCACAGGAAGCTTTAATACTCACCAGTTGTTTAATTGAATCTACAAGAACATCAATATTCCAAGAGTTGAGCCAGGACACATCAGCAGTTGCACTGCTGCCAATGGCAGAGCAAAATGTTGAATATGTGTTTTGACAGTCCTCAAGACCAGTGCGAGTACGCACAATTGTGCTTATAATCCTAGCAATAGTAGCTTCATCGAGAGGTAAAAAGAGAGAAAGCATCTCTTTACAATGTGAAGCATTTACTGTACATCCATAGCCCAGTTCCATCATGATGTCTGCCATGTTTGTTTCTTTCTCTATCTCCGCTAAAATAGCATCAAAGTCATTTTCAGTGCATCTAGAGAACTGATCCAAATGCCTAAGACAACAAGGAAAAAGGGTGATTCTACACATCCATTCTGACAAGAAAATGACTGAAAGAGTGTGCTAAACCAGCATAAAAAATGATAAAAGTGGCAAATGAGGAATACCTCAATGAGTCAGCTTCAGATAGATCATCCATGAGAAAGGGGGTGAGTACAAAAGGGGTGTTCTCCTTGAGCTGTAATAAAGATAACATCTTCATAAAAGAATCAACGTGCTTGGCGAGACTACCAGAATGAGAGAGGAACATGACAATGTTCTGAATTTGCTCATGAGAGACTTTGGAAGCAGGATTTGCACATAATTCCTCAATTTGGGTCATGCAGAAGTTTTGTCCTGAAAGAAGACCAAGTTCAAAACCAAGACATCATGAGCAACAACCAGATACAAACGAAAGTATATAGAAAGGAGCAAGGGACCAGGAAAGGGTTGGGGGAAGTTACCTCTCATTCTGAAATCCACATTTTCAGAATCACACAAAGCAAGACCGACAGCAATTTTCTCAGATGTTGACAGGTGCAGTGCATTGGAGAGATCTCCCAGAAATTCTTCACTTGGAGTACTTCTTAGTGCTTCACAAAAAACAGTAGTGAAGTTCGGTCTGTCCATCAAATATCTAAAGATTGCTGACAGAAGATTTTGCTTCAAATGCATTTTCTGTGGGTCCCCGCCATGAAAATTCACTTGATCCAAGCATGTTTGCAGCAATAAAGTGCTGCCCTCACTCCCATACTCAACAAACTGAAAATAGGAATACATCAGATAGAGAAAGCATTAAGAGGTGATACAACAGGAAGTAAGACGATAACAAGAACAAACAAACTTCTGAACATGCATTTGACAGAGGTAAGGACCTATGAAAACAAACATCAATAATAAAATACACACCAAAATAAGAAGTCACAAGACAAATCAGTCCTCTTCAGATATCTAAATGAATAAAAATAATAACAATGACGGCAGTGGCTATAATCATACTTGATGATTTGGTTCAACAAAGAGTAAATAAAATGAGAAATAGCTTCAGTTTCCAGGACTGCAAGGTGTAATTTATTTTTTGAAGACCAAAATTTTTTATGTTCAATATGTCAACACAAGTCACTAAAATCAATTGGGATTTCCATTGCTGGAGCTCACAATATCTACAGACAGATATTGCAGTAATCCAAATCCATCTAGCATGGATGATAAACACTAAAATCATTGGCCGTATCTAATTGTCCAATCTTTTAAATGAAATTTTGACCAGTTTTCCTTCTCGATGGAGAATAACCAATTTTTATTGAGAGAAGCCAAAAAATGACAAGCTCACAAGAACAACAAATTGTCCATTGTAACTCAGTTTGTTCTGACCCAGGTGTCTGACTTTTTTAGGGCTTATTTTGGATGCTGGTGATGAGTTGGTTCAAAGATCTACACTAGTATAGAAAGTGTGCAAAAAAACAACTTGAACAAATTATTCTAAGTACGGTAAAGGCTATAGAGCTTTAACCATCTGTATAAACTGAGCTTAGTGTATCTCAAAATAGGTCAATATCAGATCTGAGTCCAATTTATAGGATAATAATGAGTACGAGAGAGAGAGAGAGATTGATTTCCAATTAATGCAATTTGCACATATTTTTCCATTTCGAAAATTCAACATTGTTTATGTTCTGAATAAAATTTCCCAACTATAATCAAAGAAACGAAGAAATTAGAAAAAAATCCCAAATAGCACCCCATGAACACATTTCATGGTTATCATTTCCATTCAGTTCCAACGAAAACATCCAAAATGTTCTGTTCCAGTACAGAAGTTGAAAAAAAAAATCACGTACCAGAACATTTCTATCCCCTTTCAATCCATTGAACTATTTCGCCATTATTGTAGTCGTATTTTAACTTTGTCATGGTTCTGCTTTTTGCCCATAGAATATTTTGAATTCCCACTTTAAATAGTACCAATTTGTAATTTTAATAGTTTATATAATCTAGAATTATATAAGCCCTTTTTTTAAATATTATAATTATAAAACCCCTATTGTATTGAGAGTGAAAATCATGTGAAATACTTCTAAGTGGAAAAAAAAGTTATAATACATTGATATTTTTTCAAAAATATGTCGTTTTCTAAAATCATCATACTCATTATTTGCCAACATCCTGTCTATCTGAGATCACCCATTTGTGTTTTACTTCTCCATTTCACCCCATCAAAAACCACAAAGCCATCCACTCCACTATCTATCATGGTTTTTTATTCCCTTCCATCCAAGTTATCAGTGGTCAACATTTTGTCTATCTATATCAGCTTTTTGTGATTTACTTCTCCATTTAACCCCATCCAAAACCATAAAATCATTCACTCCACTGTCTTTCATGGTTTTTATATCCCTTCCATCAAAGTTATCAGTGGTCTACCTCTCCTCCCTGTGTCTGAGATCCGTAACCTCTCAACTATCTGGGTCTTTCTTTTCTGAAATTAAATGCTAAAATAGATGAAATGGTGAAATGTGCAACTTTAGAAAGGAAAACAAAAACGAAAAGATTGCAGAAACGGAATTGATAACCGCTCAACAAAAACAGAATTGATAACTATACTACATATTGCCAGGGATGGGAATTTCAATGGAAGAAGAGGCAGGAGTTTCCATACCTGACAGAGCTCGCGAATGACGGAGTCGAAGTTGGAATCGGTCAAGCTCTGCAGCAAGAAGCGAATTTGGTTCGCGACAGTGGAAGAGAATGGAAGCATCGTAGCAAGAGAGGAAGCGAAGTTAGGGTTTCTGAGAGAGATGGAAGCTTGGCTATTCTTCGGAAGAGAAAAAGGATGCCTTCTGGAAGGAGAGAGAAATGTGAAAGAACCCTCCCATGTAATCACAAATCATTTTTATCGATGACTTGGGGGACCCGAAACCACCGACGAATATCTGACTGGACGACTTCTCTGTGGGAAACGATGGTCCAAGCGCCCCACCCGTTTTGATGAAATTAAGTGGTAGAACCTTCATAATATTTTTAAGGGGGTCTTGAATATTTATGTTAAATATTTTTTTATGAAAATGTCCTTTCTTATATTAGAACTCAGAACATTTGAGTTTGTGGGATGTCACGTTTCAAACCATCTAAGTTTTCATGATTTAACAAATTTTAATAATTCTGGTAAAAATAAAGTAAATAAAAGTGAGTATTAATCAAATTTGTGCTAGTTTTATAGCAAATTATTAATTTAAATCAGTGAATTATCACTAGAATAAATTAGTGAATCTGTGCTAGTGCAATTTCACTGATCCCCTGCTCGGGTCTGTCTCATTAAAATAGGAAATTTTTTTTAGACTTTGGAAAGGTTTGAAATTAGGTGGTAGAACCTTCATAATCTTTTTAAGTCAGAGTGTCTCATATATTTATTTGCGATAGCCAAGTCTAAATGGTTAAGCCCAAGCGTCTAGGTCCAGTTAGGTCGAGCAGTTGGCGGAGAGTGCTTGGGTGTGTGAAAATTTGTCTCATAGAGCCAAAAAAATTAGGGGTTTATAAGAGGGAGTACTCTTCACTAAAGAGTTTTAGATTTGGAAGTGAGTCGAATCTAATACAAAGTTGTACAAATCTTTACATCATATTTTTAAAATAAATATCTATACTTTTAAAATATTTCTATTTCATAATAACATCTTAATTATGATGAAAAAAATGGCACACCTATATTTTTAAAATTAATAATATTTTCTTACAAATAATATGGTAATTTGAACTACCGTAAATTTACTGAGCACTCGTTTTTTTTTTTTTTTTTAATATTTTCTCTCATTTTCACTATAATTCATTAAATTATCAACAAAGATAAGTTGAATTACGTTCAGAAATGTAAACTCATTGTCAAGGAAAAAATGAATTTTGAGCGAGTGCCTTCTCACTTTCACGTATTCAAAAGGAAAAAGCATTTTGGTCTATAAATATCGCTCTGACCTAAAAAAGTACTCCCTGTGTTTTAAATTAGTTGTCTGATATATATTTTGAAATTGTCTCAAAATAGTTGTCTCATTTATATTTAAATAGTATATATTTTGTTGAAAATAAATGAGATCACATGGAGTGCTAACTTTATACAAAGTGTTCCTTAAAAAACACAAATCTTTAAAATGAAATAACTGAAATTGGACAGAAGAAGTATTATTTAGATCTTTCTAACTTCTTGTGGTCTATTACCAAAAATTCCCATCAAAATATTATAAATTAATAACATAGTATATAGAAAATACAACAAATACACATTACAATTCCTGTAAAAAGAGAAAGTGGGTGACATTGTTATACATAGGGGTCGAAATATCGGCCGATATGTATCAGTTTTGGTGAGCACCATATCATTGGCCGATATCATATCGTATCGGCCGATATCATATCGTATCAGCCGATATTCACAATATCGGCCGATATAGGCTGTTAAAAAACAAAAAAATAGGAAGAGAGAGAAAAATATCAGCCGATATATTGGCCGATAACGATTTTTTAACCCCCGATTATAAAAGTGACTTCCATATTGGAATTTGATAGTTTGCAGCATAAAGTGATAAGTGGCAAGTATCATTTGACAGAAGAAAGCAAAAGTATATCCATATCTTCATTTTCTTTTTCAAAAGAAAAATGATGTAGGACACAATACGTTGTGAACCCCACTTCTAATTTAATCTTTATTTTACTTTTAGACAATTTAGTTGTATTTTTTCGTCTGTGTCTAAGTTGATTAGGAATTTCATCCAGTCGAGAGTCATGTCTTTAGTCAAATATAATTTTTTCTTTTAAGTAGTCTAGAGTTATTTATTTTATATATAAATATATAGATGTAATTTTCGAGAGAACACTGACAATGAATGAATGAAATTAACTAAAACACTAAAGCTGAAAGAATGAAATTAATTAACTTTTCTTTTCTTTTTATATTTATTCGTCTTATCAAGTTGTGGGCGGGTTACTCCCATGCTATTAAATGGATTAGTAAGGAGAAATATCTTCTGTGGAGATTTACTACTTAGCAAGATAAATTAAGGTTTTGTCTATGGACTTAGAAGTATCATTCTCACACGTTAGCTGCTCAGCTAATGGTGCAGTAGATTTTTTCACAAAAAATTATGTTCATCAAACTATTAAGGATTTTTTCCATTTTTCGGATGATTAGATTTTGATCGTCTTTGTACCTGTATTGCTTATTCATATTTAATTTGCGTGTTTAAGTTGCTTTATTGTTTTTTATCTTTTCTCTGTAGTATATAGCTTTTAGGCCCTTATCTCACTTACTCACTGGATCGTCGTTAACATCCCTCCCCCATCAAAAGAAAATGTGCAAACTGTAATTTGAAAAACCATCATTGGATTTAATTGTTTATGTTCAAAGTTAAATCTTCTTTATTTGCTGTACATTATTTTAAAAAATATATCCTATGTGAATTGCAATAATTCAATTCAACATTAATTTTTTATCACAATACATAAACATTTCTCTTATTAAATGGGATATAGAATTAAGAACACAAGCATCACAAGTAGCGATCTTGCATGTATGATTTGAATCCACAAGTGTTTAGTTTTCAAGTAATGGATCAAAAAGATGCTACTAAAGTTGTAGATTTTATAAAATAAAATTAAAAAATCCATGTGCCTTGAATATAAAAAATATATCCTTTAATGACCATTGTACAAAAAGTATGTATTTATATTGAAAATAAAGAATGCTATTTTTAGTCTAAAATTATATATTTTTCATATCACTCTCTGACATGATAGGTTATTTATTTTAGCCTGACGTGACTTAACCAGGTTCTCTTAATGTAATTATTTTTTTATAGATTAACTTTATCAATTTAAGTCTAGATTATTAACATGTCCATCAATACAAACTTTATTTTAAGTATATTTTTATTTGTTTTAAGTGAATAAAATTAATGAGTGCTAAGAAACTCCACTTAAACGATATATTTTATTTATTTTAAAATAGGTGGCTTTATATAATCATTTAGATTTTTTTTACATCTTTATACAAACAATATTCATTTGATATATAAAGTTAATGGAGTCTAATTATTATAAAATATTTTCTATTCTAATTCGAATCACAAAAAACTCATGGGTCAGTTAATCCAATTAGCTCATTACATAACTTATAGATATAGCATCTACTTAAAAAATAAATATATCCCCAGCAACTATGTCAGAATACATACGAAGGTACATTCACTTATATTAGAAGGGTCTTTGTTGACTAGAGAATAATTCCATAGTGGAGATCATTAGACTTATGTTGTTTTATAGAGCACTAGTGCTGGGTAATAAAGTAGACAAGCAAGCAAAATTACGACAACAGAGATACATATGTTATATTGGATTAATCATTTAACTCTAAATAATAGAGTTATTAACGAGTGCACCATAGATAATTTAGAGATAACTTCAATAGATGATGATTTGAAATAAAATCATTTAAGATTTTTTTTGTCATTTAAGTAGAAGATCAAACACAGACCCAATACGTAATACAGAGAGGTTGAAGATTGAAGGTAATAATAGAAGAGGCCAACCTTCACAAAATACAGAGGGAATAGATAAAAAATGTCATGTTAGACAACGGAGTAAGTAATGATATATGTTGTGGTGGTGTTGATGGGAGAAGAAGAACTCGAAGAGTTGATCGCAAATAGATGAAATTACTAATTGCTGCTAACGATAAAAATGTTTAAGATGTAGTTTATGCTAAATTACAATATGAAACATTACTAGTGATATGAGACCCACTAAACCAATAAATAGAATATTCATTTCAATAAATATGACTTAAGTACTTTTTTGAACTCTTGAGATATGTGTAGATATTTCAATATTGGATAAAGAAAATATTAGATATTGACTTTTTTATGTTGAAAGTACGTCTAGAAATTCAAATATAAGAGAGAAAAAAATCCACGCACAAAAAAAGTATTTCAGGAAAAAAAATATCAAACCCTACACATACTCGTCCACACCACCCTAAAAGATAAAAAATAAAACGTGTGTACCTTTTGTGTTTGGATAATAGACTATTTGGAAATTTAAAAGCAATTTCATATTTAATGGTTTGCCATGCACCAACGCTAATGCTTTTTCGAGTATTGTGACTTATATTGCTAAATTTTTTAACCTAGTTAACGTTACTATTCAATTAATTCTTGACGTACCCGGACACAGAGCTTATGATCTTTTTTTTTGGGGTGGGTGGGTGTGTTCTGTTAATGAAGAAACAGATGTTGGCCGTATTAGGGCATTACTAGGGTTTGTCCTCTTTATTTTGAATGAATTGCTAAAAATACAACAATGATTGCTGGGCCCTTGGCTTTTATTCAAGGAGTTGCTTTTTCTCTAAATCCTAACTTCACTTCTTGAGAAAATTCATTATTGGAATATTTATTATCACCCAATTGAGGCAACTCTAGTGTTGAATGTCTCACTAGTCCCATATCTAATCGATTGGTGAAATTTCAGAGGAACGTTAATTTTTTTTTAATTTTTTTTAATGTAGCAAATAAGTGGTAAGAGATGATTGACTTTGATATTTTGATGTTGTCGTAGTATTTTCTAAAAAATAAAAAATAAAAAATAGTATTTTTAGCAAAACATAAAATTCTTTTTTAATTGCCTTGTTTTTAAAAATTTATAGCAAAACAAAAAAAAAAAAGAATATGGAGACAAATTTTCTAGAAAATTCCTAATCTCATTCTTTTGGTAATAATTTATCAAAAGTCTTGATTTAGTTAAAATATTTTTTATATAAACAATAAAAAAAAATGACTTTACTAGACCACTCCATTCAATACACTCGATGCACTATCATCGTGCCGAACCAGTAGCTTTAGACCAAACTGGTTTGAACCATCTCATCACCGATTCTATTTAAAATAATCAAATCCATCACCTGACAAAGTCAAATTGGACAAAATTATGAATCAGGAAAAATAATTTTTTACATTGGTTCAACTGGTTTTAAGATTTTTTTTACTTTACAATTTTACAACAAGTCTAATTTCCAACTCGAACCGGTAGGTCTGAACCAGAGTTTCAATAGAGCTCCATCATCGGTCCAGTAAATAAAATGAGCGATTAAGCGCCCAAGTTCCTGATAGTTTTGAAGCTTCGAGACTCTCACTTCTCGTTCCTTCAACTGCCGTCACTTCCGTTCTCTCTCCATTCCTACTGCCTCACCGGGACCAGAGCAGATCTAGGGTTTCTTCAAATCTTCCAAGCCTCCAAACAACAACCACCGACCGCCGCCGCCGCCGCTATTAGCTCTTCCAAGGTTTGGAAATGGCGATGGCAGGATCAACACTTGACATACTGGGAGAACGACAATCCGGCCAAGACGTCCGCACTCAAAACGGTACGCTCTTCTAATTACAACACAGTATTGCACTCAGTTTGAAATCTGCCCAGTCGCATTTCCCTCAAACAAGATTCTTACATTTCTCACCATGCATTGGCAGTCGTGGCCTGTCAGGCGGTCGCTAACATCGTCAAGTCGTCGCTCGGGCCCGTAGGTCTTGACAAGGTAAGCCCTTTGCTCCTGAAATGACTCTCCTCGCTCATTGATTGACCTGTGGACGTTTTGCCTGTCTGTTCAATTTGAATGCTGTTCTATTGGCTACTAGTTTTGTATTTTCCTCCTTGTTTCTTGTTGCTATCGAGTCTAGACTTGATTATTTTAAATTGCAGTGCGAGTTGGAGTCTTGGAATTTGCAAGTGCAGTAGTTTTGTGGTGCTTAGTGTGTTTCCAGTGTATTGAATAAGTATCTAGTTCCATCAAGTTGCGTTTGAAGACAGTTAATAGATGCTTGATAGTGAATAAGCAGTTGTTACTTTGGGTCAGCTAATTGTGGCGATCCACTTCAATCAGGTCACAATGGATGAGAGCTCTAAAGCAAATGAAGAGCGTGTCACCCAGGACATGGCTCATTTGGGTTTATTTTAGCTGAGAATTGTGTGAGAAAAATCAGGAGAACCCAATGGCTGAATGGTTGTGTTCTAGTCATTTATATGATTTAGTCTTCCAGTTCCTCATTCTAGTTTGCGTTCCAATCTTATTCCCTATATTTTTAAGGCTGCTAAGGCAACTCTGCAAGTTATATGGGTAAATGCTTGCCTAAATGAAAAATTAAAGGACACTAATTCATTTCTTTACAGCATGAAATGAAATGAAAGAAAAGACACTATACTACAGTGAAAGAAGAAGCTCTGTATTGAACATTTTTTTTTTGATGAGGGAGGGGGGAACCTCGAGCACAACTCTAGTAAACCCCCTCTTCGGGTGACGTCCCACACCCCCATAGGATAGTATTGAACACATTTATTACATTTAGTATCTTTATTTATTTTTCTTGCTCATTCTTTTGGCTGTTTGTACCATCACTGAAAAAGGAAACTCAATTGTAATACATTACTTATACATTTACACATGAGGAGGCAAACTGAAATGAAATGAAAAAAGAAAAGGGAATTCTAAACCATCGTCAAAAAAGAAACTGTATTGAAATATATTAGTTGCACATTTACAACAGTTTAATATCTTTATTTATTTATATTTTTGCTAATTTTCTTCCCTCTTTGAACATTCAGATGTTAGTTGATGATATTGGTGATGTTACTATAACCAATGACGGGGCAACAATACTGAAGATGTTAGAAGTGGAGCATCCAGCAGCAAAGGTAAACATTTTGAGCTGAATCTGTTAATGCTACTTATTTACCTTCATATTTTCTTTATTTATTTATTACTAGTGGTATTTTTTCTGCCTCTCTACAATCTTCAGTATGTTTTGTTGCTTCCTCTAATTGTCTTTTGATGAGTTGCAGGTACTTGTTGAGTTGGCTGAGCTTCAAGACCGAGAAGTTGGAGATGGGACAACCTCAGTTGTTATTGTGGCTGCAGAGCTGCTTAAGGTAATGTTTAACTGGGCCATTAAAAAAAATGTCTAACTGGGCCATTAAAAAAATGTCTAACTGGGCCATGATTGGTTGGGAGCTTTGCATATCTCATATTTAAGTTTTACTATGGATGTTTCACAAAACTCATCCCCTCTTCTCCCATTTTCCCAAAGAAGCGTTATAATTTATGCATTAGCTATGTGTTTCTGCAGAGAGCAAATGACTTAGTGAGAAACAAGATTCATCCAACTTCCATAATCAGTGGATACAGGGTGAGATTCTGAACTAACCATGCATTAAATTACTGATGTTTGCTTTGTCAAAATGTGGATCTGGTCATATACTCACATGTACATGCATTTTGTCTCCTCTGCAGCTAGCTATGAGGGAAGCATGCAAGTATGTTGATGAGAAACTGGCGGTGAAGGTATGACCTTCTTGTCTATTGATCATTGGTTGGTTGTAAGTCTGTAAATGCTGCAGCCATCTGTTTTTCTTAGATAATATTTCTCCTTTTATCTTCTAGCTGAATGTGTCTGGACATTCAATATGTATATTCAGGTTGAAAAGCTTGGAAAAGATTCCCTAGTCAACTGTGCCAAGACAAGCATGTCTTCTAAACTAATTGCCAATGACAATGACTTCTTTGCAAATTTGGTAAGTTAAATGATGGACTGAGCATCGCTGCTTGATGTTTTTCTCACTTTATTTTATCTTTTCCCTATTAAATAGAAAGCTAAATCATTACCTATAACATTATTATCATATCCTAGTTTCTATGATTTTTTCTTCTATTTATTATTATTATTATTATTATTTGCACAGACATCTGCTTGTCGTTGTTCAGTAATAGATGTTGAAAAATAAATGTATGCATCTTGACGTATATGAGAAACCTTTTCCCCCTCTGATAGTTCAAATAGGTTATTTTGGATAACAAACAAACATCTAATGGTACTTTCTATAGATACTTACCTATGAACCACATATTCATCTTTATGCATCTCGCTCTCTTTCCTTCCCCCTCCTCTTCTTTTCTTGAACTTATGGGATACTAAAAGAAGAAAATTATTGGTTCCTTAAAACCCATGATTTTTTTAACAAACCATGGGTTTGATAATGAAGAAAACATTAAGATGGTAAATGTCTGTGAGGTTGTAGGTTTCAATCAGAACATCCAGTTTGCAGGAGGAAACCTATGACTACAGAGATATCTTTACATCGGAAATGCAAAAGAACTTGCTTCACATTCCAATATTGAACATATGTGAGATCCAGGCTGACCACCACCAGATGGATCAATTTTGAAGATAAGGCTGTTTCACGTATCTGTTGTTCAGACATGCATATTGAATGTGTATCACTGGAAAATACTTCAAGTTTATCCAATTCACTGTGCTTATGTGGGCTATCTTTTTTTTCTTTTTCTGGACAAATCTGAAAATTTAATATGGACAAATGTAGGACCCACAGGTGATATATTTAGATCTTTTGATTTTTGTTGTTATGAAACACACCAATCACAACAATCCCCTACCTGTTTCAGAATGAATAAAAAAATTGAGCAACTTACAGTGAAAGGTGATATAGCTTGAACCTTCACTTATTGCAATATCACTCAATTTTTAAGAACCACAATGAACTAAGTTCTTGAACTAGGCTCCTTATTACAGATTAGATATATTCCACCATTTTGTCATATTGGAGTTCTTCCGTCTGCACATTACAGCCATGTGCATTATCCTGGTTTTATGAGTATCTGAAAGAGTTAGCCCATACTCTCATAGGAAGCAGCCCCATTTCGACACTCATATAGGTGAGTACGGTGTTGTGAAAATCGAATCATATCATAAAATTGTTATACATTTTGAACCGCAAGTCGTGTATCGTAAATCATAGAATTATAAGATTCATAAGTGTTTTTCCTAAAAAATGTTCAATACATGAAGTAATGTAAAATATATCTAAAAGGTAATATTATGAATAATTTTCAAGCTTTCTTTCATTATCAAGTAAATGTTATATAATTAGTTCATTGGAGCTTAGATTTCAATGTTCTAATTTCCAAAGTATAAAACTAGTATGTAATCCAAGTATACTGTGAAAAGTCAATAATGAACTAAAAAGCCAAAGGTCTTAAATGCTCAATGACTCAAGCCTTAAAACTATCAAAACAAAATGTTTTATGCATTTACATTCTATATAACTCCATAATTCTATTATTTATAGGAATCGTAAGATTTGTTAATTGATACGAAATGTTCTTCTTATCATAGCGTGAATTGGAAGATATGAATTATGTATCGTAAGATTTTAACAACAATGGGTGAGTATATCAAGAGTGTTTTGTTGCTACACACCCCACTATGAACATAGCTATAGATTTATTGAGGACATATTCCGACCTCTAGATAGCTACAGGTCATGTACTAACAACTCAAATCACATTACATAAAGGGATGAGCATGGAGCAGCATATGATTTTCCCATTCTCTGTTAGTACTCAATCATCTGGATAACTTGTTTTTCCCATTGAACTAGATCTTTATGTCTCTTGCTACTAGGTTGGGTTCCCGTTATTGATGATTATGGGGCTTTAGATCCATCCCCTTTGATGTTTCCATTTATCTCTCCCTTGCAAGGCATTTTGTAAGAGGATTTACCAAATTATCCTTTGATCTCATATGATCAATAGCAATTACTCCTAGCTCGAGTAATTCTCTAATACACTAATGTTTCCTTTTTTCTCTTCCTTGCAAGGCATTTTGTTAGAGGATCTGCCAAATCATCCTTTGATCTCTATGATCAATAGCAATTACTCCTAGCTCAAGTAATTCTCTAATATACTAATGCTTCAGACATACTTGTCTAGACTTCCCATTATATGTCTTAATGCTCACTCTACTTATCACTATACTACAACCAAATGTATAGTAATAGGAGGAAGAAGGTTAGATCATAAAGGAATATCACACATTAATTTTTTAATCCAATGCTTCCATCTATGGCTTCCATAGCTATGAGTTCAGATTCCATGGTGGAATGAGAAATAACTGTTTTTTCTTTGACTTAAATTGTAGCACAAACAAGAGTGAAAATATGTCCACTGGTGGATTTAGAGTCATTTGAGTCCAAGTTCCAATCAGCGTCACTATAACCGTTAATTACAGATGGAAAACTAGAATAGCACAAGCCATAGTCCATGGTATTTTTTAAAATATTTAAGTACTCCTATGCATAGTATTCCAATGTTCAATCCCAGAATTACTAGTATATCTACTTAATTTACTCACAGCACATGCAATATCTGGTTGAGTACAATTCATTGTATATATTAAGTTACCAATTACATTAGCATATTCTAGTTGAGGATACACAATCATCTTCATTCTTGGTTAATTTGACACTATGATTAGAAGGTGTACTTACAGGTTTGCAACTGAAGTGATTAAATTTTCTCTAAATTATGTCATTGAGAAAGTGTGATACTTTTTTCATATCTAATGATTCTTAGTCTCAATATCACATTTGCTTCTTCAAGATCTTTCATATCTAGATTATGAGAAAGTAGGTTCTTGGTTTTATTCACACATTCTAACAATTCCTTCGGACTCACAAAACTCAATAAATTCTTTAGGAGTGTATTCCCCACCTCATCACTCCTTATTTTCTTTATTTTCGATTAAGTTGATTTTTAACTTCTGTTTTATAATTTTTAATTTTTGCTAAAGCCTCATCTTTTGTTCTCAACAAATACTAGAGTTTATAGCAGGTTGGTAAATGCTCACTATTGTAACCACAAGGTTGTGGATTTGTGTCCTATCAATGTCAGATTAACCTGTCAAAAAAATTTGCCAAATCCTATTATGAGTGCCTGCCCAAATCGATATGGATAATTGACTTTGATGATGATGATGATACAATGGTGATTCCCCCAGTGGCAACTCTCTTGACAAGTGGCCTGTTCGCCTCCATTGTGCTTTTATCCCTTCGCAAAAGATTGGGCATTATTGGTAGCTAGAAAGTCTCTCTCCCATTTTCCCAAGAGCCCTAAATCCTTGCAGGAGACGATCTCATCATATTCTTCTCACACTATAGAATTTGAGAAAGTATACACACATTTGATTCCTTTGTTGATGATGCTCCATTAACTGAGTTGTCGTAGTAATGCAACATATAGTTGCACATGAATTGGGTTCTTTGTCAAATTTTAACACGAGTACGATGGATACCAATGAAGCGCATTTTCTGGTGGTGCCAAGCACCTTCTGCAGACTTGATAAAAGGTTTTCTACTTAGTTTCTGCAGTTAAAAGCTTTCCTATGATTCTTATAAGTGCACCCGTTCTTCTCATTTTCTTTGGATTTGTTTTGACTACTTACTATTTGCTGTGAAATAATATCAGTTGTAAGTGATTGTGTATTTTCTTCTGATTTGTTTTGACAACTTCTGTTTGCCCTAGAAATAATCTTAGGTGTAAGTGATTATGGTGTGAGATTTGAGTCTATGTTTCTTTCAAATACCTTTTCTTTTTTCTCGTGTCTGTCTTGTTTTTCAATAAAAGTTTTTTTCTCTTACGGCTAAAAAATGCCTTTTCTTTTTGAGGAGATCCTATTGCTGTCGAGATTTTTTTTTCATTTGCTTCCTCTTTTCTTGTTTTTTAAATTGCATAACAAGACTAGCTTTTTTAGGTTGTAGATGCAGTGCAAGCTGTGAAGATGACTAATGCAAGAGGTGAGGTTAAATACCCAATCAAGGTCAGTTGCTTGAACTTTGAAAGATTTGATCTCTTGTTGGCAGTTGTTGCACATTTTTCTTGTTTATAGTAATGTGGTGCTGCTATAGCAAGGTGTAATGCTATTTGCATTCAAATGATTTTTATTCACTTGCATAATTTAAACTAATTTGGATTTTGTGATCATGACTATCCTATACTTCCTATTGAAAATTTCACATAAATATTAATTTATAGAATAATTTACTCAAAATTGGCCCTTTTTTAGATTTATTTATTTTTATTTTTTATCTGAGAAAATGTTAGTTTTCACAATTATATGTAATGTATATATATTTGTTTATTTTTCAGGGCATTAATATTCTGAAAGCTCATGGAAAAAGTGCAAAAGACAGTTACTTGCTGAATGGTTACGCATTAAACACAGGCCGTGCTGCACAAGGGATGCCAACTAGAGTCGCTCCAGCAAGGATAGCTTGCCTGGATTTTAACCTTCAGAAGACAAAAATGCAAATGGGAATCCAAGTATTAGTAACTGATCCTAGGGAACTTGAAAAAATTCGGCAAAGGTAACTTCTTATAGTAAACTTCGTTTTGATGGGGAATGATCGTTTGGGGGCTTGGTCTTAAGTTTGTTATATCTTTTAAGTGATAGGTTAATTGCAATTATGTTCCTTTATCATTTTAACTTTCAATTCATTTCATGGATGAAGGTTGTTGACATATTTTGCAGCACCAACCACCCCCCTCCTTGTAAAAAGAGGGAAAAAAAGAAAGAAGGGTTTCCAAGCAAAGATTTGGAATAGTGTTCACAAATCCATCTATTATCCTGCAATTGCAGGATGTTATAGAAGAGTCAAACTTCGGATTCCTGAACGATGGTATATCTAGTTCTTGTCATTTAAAGTTCTAACTTCAAAAACTAGGGCCTCGAGTTTGGCTTTAGTGATAAGGATGTTTAAGGGCTTTGATCCAAGTGATTTGATAAAAAATTGAGAGCTGACGTGGAGAAAATACTAAGAACATTGCCATATATTGGTGGTTGTGCTTGTGGTGGGGTTTTTGACGATTCAATATTGGGAAGCCACTAAAAGGAGTCATCATTGTTGTCAACAACCATTTCCCTGTCTAAGGTTGAGTGTTTGATTTCTAATTTTCTACTCCACTCTATCACAAATTATAGTCAAACCACTAAAGGGAGTCTTGATCCATTTAAAATGCATGCCATTCTGAAGGTTGGTACAAGAATAATTAAATTATCTTAGGTCTAATAGTTGAAGAAGACACTAATGAAGATGAAGTATTGGCTTTAGGAGAGGCATCATGAATGATTTTCTGTTCCATGCTGTCATAAATCATACTTGAGCTGCTAAAGGGACTCCTGAACCTTTGGTCTGTTAGATGAAAAAAACACTATAAAAGATGAAGCAATAGCTCTAGGAGAGGAATTAAGTTTTTTTTTTCCTCTCAAGGGTTTAGGGTTTTTCAGTGAATCTCTTTTAGGTGTTGATGGTAGTGGGATCAAGCAATATAATGGCATGGCCATACTGGTTTGCCTTATATTTTCATGAGACAAGGGTTTTCTGCCTATTTCTGTCCCTATATTTGTAGGATCACAATGGTGGTGATGGTTCTATTGTTTTTTTTGAAAGATACCTTCATTAAAAGGGAAAAAAAAGGAATATACAGGAAGGATCAAAACAAAAAACAAAAAATACAAACCCCCCCAATATTACAAGAATTTATTAACAACTTCCTTGACTAGAGACGACCCCTGTCGAGCCATTTCGTCTGCTGCGGAATTAGTCGATCGAGGAACCCAAGCAACCTTAAACTGAAGGAAGCAATAATATGCCGAATCCTTTCAATTTTGTCCAAAAAAATCCACGGACATTGGGAACTCAAAGCCCATTTGACAACTACCTGAGAATGACCTTCTACAATGCTCCCATAAACTCCTAACTCCTCCAATTCCAAAATGCCTCGCCAGAAGGCAAACAATCCCACATCTATTATTGAACCATTAGGAATTGGACCTGCAAAAGAAATCAATGGAGACCCTAAATCATTGCAGACGATCCCTCTATAGCCTGCCAATCCAATATTTCACGCAACTTCCATCAAAATCATTTTGGTGGTTCTATTGTTAAAACAAAAGGCTATCAAACTAAGATACTGGGTACTTGTATTTGTTCAAAATATTGTGTTGGACGTGATACGATAGTCAAAATACTTTTTTTTGAGAGGTAACGATAACAATTCATTGAAAGAAGGACTACAGAGAAAACAGAAAAAACTGAAAAATACAATCACAAGAAGCGGTCTGAAAGGGTTAGACCACAAAAGCTAAGCAAAAATTAACAAAGCTGAAACAAGGCCATCAAATATACAATAGTCAAAATACTCACAGGATTGTTCAAAATACTTGCTGGATACATATAGGATACTTGTTCCTTGCACACCCCCTATGGGGGCCCACCTTGGACCACTACAATGGTTGATTGTAAAAGTCTAGGATTGATTATAGGCCCTATCAAACACCTTGTTTTGATCTCTCATAGTTTTGAAGGCCACAAAGTTTAGATCACTTAGAATATTTCTTGGCGCGCACAGCCCGACCCCCCCCCCCCCCCCAGCCCACCGCGTGCCCTTCAAACTTTATAGCGTTCAAAACCATATCCAAAGTGATCCAACTAAAGTGATTCTTGATAGGCTCCATATTCAAGCAAAGAACTTTCCAATCAACCTTACCTTAAATGGCCAAGACAGGTCACACATAGGAAATGCATGGTTTCATACTGGTTTTAGTACCATGCAACCTGGTGCATGGAGCATCATTTGTATATATTTGCACTTGTGATTTTTTTGATGGTGTGTTAAGAATTATAAATGAAAAGTCTATACAAGGGTCTTACCTTAATGAACTTCATAATACAAGAATCATGTGTTGTTTAGTTTGCTTGATAAAGTACTTAATTAGCTTTAAAGGTAAAATGAGCTCTTCATTTAGTAGTAGTTTGAGAATACACAGTTAATTTGTTTATAGTAAAGATCAAAATGCCAATGTAGTCCCATAATGTGAATGGCTATCTGTATTTGTGTTTTGGATTTGGGTAATTTGGTATATTTCTATTTCCTTTTTGATTTTGTGCTGGCGTCCATAGATGAATATCATAGACATTGGAGGAGGAAATGTTTATTGGACAGTATTTGGTGTCAAAGCGTTTACAATGCTTAGGTGATCTATCTAGCTGTTTTGTTTTATTCTGCAAATTGTGTCGTATGTAGATTGATTAGAGTTCCGTTGTTACTTTGGAAAAATCAAATGTGATTCTTATAACTTTTGTCTATAAATAAATAATCTGCAATTTCGTGGCTTGTGTTGATGTGAACCTCCCAACTGTAATATGGGCTCTTTTCATTTTCTGCTGAGCTTTAATACTAAAATAGTACCTGTTTTTAAGGGCATGTATTTTTCTGTCGTATGCAGGATGTATATCAAGATAGTGTATTTAAGTTCTTTATTCTTGTATTCTCTAGTTTCACATCTTGAAGAGTTGCATCTGAGTATGCAGGTTTAATCATGAAAATTTTATTTTGTTACTGATTAAATTAAATCCAAATGACTTCTCAAAAAGAAAAAAGAAAAGAGAAAAACGAAAAGAAATAAAGAAGGAAGGAAGAACGAAAGAACGAAAGAAAAGATATGATAAAAATAAATCCAAATGTGGTTCTTAGTGATGTTACCCAACATGATTTACTCGATAAACTATTAAGAAAAATACATTCTACCAGTTGGATTTTCATTTCTTTCATCTTCGATATGAAAATATAGCAGATTTTTTATCAAATAAAATGTATATTTATGTTTCATATACCAGTATTTTCTATTTCATAAATTAAATAAATTTAATCTCACTACATACACATACTCATCCCTATGTCAGACACCCCCATCCTTCACTTTGCTTGCAGATAATTTCTTGGTTGGTTCACTGGAGTACTGATGTTTCTTCTAACCATGCAGAGAAGCTGACATTACAAAGGAGAGAATAGAAAAACTTTTGAAAGCAGGAGCAAATGTTGTATTAACGACCAAGGGAATTGATGACATGGCACTTAAGGTATTCTTATCCATGAATCTTTTGTTAAATGACAGTGTGTTTTACATGCATTTGCCTTTATGTGCGTGATTCTCTCTTCATGGTTGCTTGTGGTGTTTTTAGATGTATGTTCAGGCATGCATGCTTGTAGAGACCTTGGTTAGAATATGGGTTGCAGTGAAAAGTTAAAAAATTGGCTTGAAACACAGACCAACATTTTTGGACCATGACACAGTTTGATGCAGCAAAGACAATGTCCACCTTGCCTTAAGAAAGAAGGAAAAAACAACAGTGTCCACCTTTGACTTAGAGGCATTACACTTTTTTTTCCCTACACTTGTTCTTGGTATCTAGTCCTGGACACGAAGTACTTGTGCCTTGTGGTGTTCTGGGTATTTCTTAACCTTATATTGCTATTCATGTGGGTTGATCTGGTTAGATATCCTCTGAAGTTCTTCCGAGTAAAAGTTTTTGGTACTGCTACAACTAAATTGTGGTGTGTCCACAGATTTGGCTGACAAAGTTCACTCTGAATTGTCATTTCAGTACTTTGTGGAGGCTGGAGCAATTGCTGTGAGGCGTGTTCAGAAAGAGGATTTGCGGCATGTTGCCAAGGCAACTGGTGCCACTCCGGTAACTTCTCATATTTCTCTAGAAATGTTTTTGCATCTATAGTACATTGGCTTTGACCACTGGGGCTTCCTAAGTACAACCCTCTGATGCTTTTATATGGTGGTCACAGAGAGGATTTCTGGTTATTAAAGATTACTGTATCCTAAAATCTGCAACTTGCCTGCTGTAACCTATGTGATTGGCCAATCCTTGTTTGCCAGGGCATATGGCCTTCATAATAATCACAAAATCTGTGCTATGTAGTGTTGTCCACTGAAGTGATTCCAAACCAAAACTACAATAATACACTTCTCACGTGATACGACCACAAATGGCCAGAAGAGAGTACTTAAGATGAAATTATCTGCGAAAGTTGCATCAAGAAACACATGCTTTTGAGTTTAAACTATCTTGTGTCCATCTAACTTATGAATTTTGTTCTAAATTCCATGGCTGCTGAGGCCTAGGATTCCCCTGTGGATACAAGTTCTGAGGACAAATGTTTGGTATGATGTCAATAGGGAGGCAAGATTTTGGATTCGAGTTTCAATATTGCTCAATTACATTTTCTTAAGGACTTTCTACCAGTCATCTAGGTGGGAGAAAAAACCCTCTTGAGGCTACTATGTTTACTTGAATTTCTGGGATTCTTCTGTTTGGAAAATCTTTAATGGCCATTCTTTAGTACAACATAACCTGAACTCCATTATTAAACACATGAGCTGCTGACAACTGTCTCATAAGAAGGATGGATGCTCCCAAGCAAGTAACTATAATACTTTAATTAGTAAACTTTACATGCTTTTATTATTACATATGGGCCTGTCACTGATTGGATTTGGTCTCAGTTCATCCAAAACCATTTAAATTAGTTTATCTTTAGTATGTTCCTCCTTGTTCTAATGAGTGCGCCTATATAACAGGAAATGAAATTGATATGTAGTAAACAAATTACATGTTACTTTTAGATTCTACTGATCTTTGTTATAAGCTCTGTGTCAAAGCATAAAAACCCAAACTAGATTGACACAAATGCATTCTTGAGTGGCTAAAGTCTGAGTAGTTGAAATTATGGGCTTAGTTTAAAAAAACCAAATCTTTTGAATCCATGTTCCATGTCAACTGATTACTCTTGGTTTGGCCTGCCAATTTTGCATCTGTGATTGGTTTTGATTATTGTCATTCAATCCTTTTATCTTATCAAGGTTTTTTGCTTTTATATATCATCATCATCATCGCCACTAAATGCCATCTATATGCGTGTGTGAGTATTTGCAAATTGCTTTGTCTGCCTTTCATTTTGGTAATACAGTTTGGATGGACATTTATTTTCTTGGGACTTGCAAAGTATTATTGAAAATTCCAGATCGGGGAAATTAATTTGTTGCATGCTTAAGGTTGAGATTAAACCAATCTGTTCCTTTGATGATCGATAGAAGCAGATTAATGGGTCAACCACATTGATATTTACCTCTGGTGGAGTGAACATGTCCTGAGATCTGATGGAACCATGCAGGCCGTTATACATGACTAATGGTGTATGTCTATGAATGTAAAGATGTTCCTATTGCAGTTTAAACATCTTTACGACTTGGTGGATAATCCTGCTTTCTCTGATTGGTGTACCAAACTCGTGATATTTACTTATTTGTGAGTGATGACCAATGTTCTATGACTCATAATGAACTTGGACAATAATTCCCTGCAGATTTCCACATTTGCTGACATGGAAGGGGAGGAAACTTTTGATCAATCACTACTGGGATACGCAGATGAGGTTGTAGAAGAACGCGTTTCTGATGATGATGTCATTTTGGTGAAAGGAACCAAAACAACAGGCGCGGTTGGTGTCACCATATTGGAATTATTGTGTTAGCTACAAACCATGGTCCATGTGATTTTTACTGTACTCTTTGTTTCACCTGTTATCCAGGTCTCGTTAATTCTTAGAGGCGCAAATGACTATATGCTTGATGAGATGGAACGGTCTTTGCATGATGCCTTGTGCATTGTCAAGAGAACTCTCGAGTCCAATGTTGTAAGCCCTTGCATCTCAACTTTCATTATCAAATGGCTAAAATTGTTAAACTCTTCATACTTGTCAAGGTTAAGTTTTATTTATTTATTTTTCTAGTGGAAAAGAAGTATTGATGAATTGCCCATCAGGGAAATCAAACCCACAACAGCAAGGTTAAGAGCTTTGTGCTTGACCCAGATTGAGCTAGACAACCACAAGGTTGAGTTTGAGTTGGGCTATATAGCCTTTTTTCTTCCCCCAAAATGTTTATAAAAACATCGTTGGGGTAAGAGGATTTGTAGAATCTCTTTATGACCTGTCATCTTTTTTTTTATGATGTTGAACTTTGAACGTCAAATTACTTGGTACTTTTTTACCATCATAGTTCTACACTGCTACCTAGCCATCAGACCAACATAAAATATAGGTCTAAGCACAATTTTAGATTCTTATTTTTACTTTTTATGGATAATTTATCTCGACTCTTTTCTTCCAAGGGAGTCAATAGAATATTTTAGAGAAGCTTTGGTCAAATTCATATACAGTAATGTCGGATTTGTGCAATTTACAGAATCAGCTGTCAGTGTATGGGTAGGGTTATCAAGTGACGTGCATCCTGTTTGCATGTGGGTGCATGCATGCATGGGCGTGTGGATTTGGAATGAATTACTTTTCAAATAATTGAATAGAATGGTACTAATTTTCTGAACTGGTGATGTAGGTAGTTGCTGGTGGTGGTGCAGTTGAGGCTGCATTATCTGTTTTCTTGGAGAATCTTGCTACAACATTGGGATCTCGTGAGCAGTTGGCTATTGCTGAGTTTGCTGAATCTCTTCTCATCATACCCAAGGTAATGGATAGTTTACTTTTTTATAAAGTATTCTCTGTTTATTACATTTTTTCAGTTTTTGAAGCGGCACTTGTTGGATGCAGGTTCTTGCCGTGAATGCTGCAAAGGATGCAACTGAACTTGTTGCAAAACTTCGGGCATACCACCATACTGCACAAACGAAAGCACAGAAGCAACATCTTTCTAGGTACCACATAACTGAACTTGGCTGACATATCCACATAACTGAACTTGGCTGACATATCTTAGGCTACTTTTTCTTTGTTGGTCATAGGCTATAGCTTTTATATATGATTTTTAAGTGACTGTGTACTATTTTGCAGCATGGGACTAGACCTTTCAAAGGGAGCCATTCGGAACAACTTAGAAGCTGGAGTCATTGAGCCTGCGATGAGCAAAGTAAAGATAATACAGGTTAGTTGAATCAAACAGGACAATAGATGATTTGTTTTTTGCTTGTGGGAAATCTGGTTTAGTGGCTTAGGTATTTCCAATTTCTTCATCACAGTTTGCGACTGAAGCAGCTATAACAATTCTCCGGATTGATGATATGATCAAGCTTCTAAAAGATGAACGTGAGAATGAAGACTAGGTTAACTGAGAATCCAGGTTACATTTTTGCTTGTCTAATACATGGGGTGTTTGTGTCTTTTCAATTGTGTGGTGATTCTGTTTATCTTTTTCCTTGAATTGCTCTGGAAGGAACTTCTTTCAGTTCTTGTTAAATGTTATATTAGGTTGGTTGGGAATTGAGGAAATTTTGCCCCATACACAATGTTTGGTTCTTTGATAGTTTTATTATAGTTTGCCTGCACGAGATGGTTTATCTGCATCTGCATTGTCATGACATATGGAAGACAAAGGAACCCAATGCAGTTGGAGTGATAGCCAAGAACCCACCTCTACAAGTGGGAGGTCTTGAGTTCAATTCCCACTCCCGCAAAGGGCCACTCCCTCTAGTTTTATCCGGTTTATGTGGATAGGAAGGTTTGCACATGTCCCAAGCATTAGAGAGGTGCTTTTAAGAGTCCTGGACACCTCGGTCTTAAAAAAAAAAAAAGATGGAAGACAAAGGAAGGCAGTTGATGCATTATAAGGCATTTCTTGAATTTAACGAGGCAAATGCTGTTATTGTGTTGGTATTTTTTTCTTATAGACCAAGGTGGTGATCCCTTTCTCGATTTTCATCAAAGTATCTGAAGATGATACCGCATCATTTTCTTGTAATCTTGTTTGCAGTTTTTCCTCAGGTGGAGGCATTTTTTAGTCCTACGCCAGAATTGATTGGTTACCCCTCTCCTGAAAACGGGTTGATGAGATCTCAGTCTGTTTCTTCGGAATTGTTTTTGGTGGAAGTTTTCCATAACAAACTACACTTCAAGTTCACATTAATTCTCAGTGAAGGCAATGGAAATACCGCTTTGAAAACATCCATGAATGCAAATTCACCTGTTAGTGACTTGGTCGTCATATAACAAATGATGCTAAATGTCTAAAATAAGTGAAAGTTATAGAAATCTATGGACAACCATGAAAGGAAATTCATCAGTTGTCATTATGCAGAATGCATCTTAGGTCAGAATTGTCCTCAATGTTTTCAGCCTCTAGACAATCTTTCATGTCATCAAAAACTACACGCTGGCAAGATTGTTGACCAACCTTATACAGGCAATTAGCGACCCGTCTTGTGCCCACGCATATGAGTGAATTGATCTTGCAGGCTCATTTCACACTGAATGGAAGTAGAAAAGTCGCATGTTTGTGAGTGATTATTTTCTATAAACAATTTCACTAAAAATCATTTTTGTTTTTTCTTTATAAAAACATTGCTCACTGAGAGTAAATGAGGAAATTTCATTTGTTTACGTGGGTAGATGTCTTTTCTTTGATTTGCATTTGGGTCAATATGAGTCTATTTAGAACTTTAGCTTAATTTTGATTTTTGCAGTCTTGAGAATTTTGATGAACATTTTCTATTGTTTTTTCAATAATAAGTAAACATTTGAGATTTGTATAGAACTTGCCCAAGTATGCCTTTGAATAAATTTTCTGAGCTTTTTCTAGCCCTGTATTGTGTAATCTAAAATAGGTATCCAAATGGTAGGATTGGATCTTGGTGGCAACGTAGAATACACTTGAATTATATGTTGCATGTGCAACGTGGACTGATTTGGCTGAAATTTAGTATGAAAAATGCAATTTAAATGAATTTTTTTACCTCTGAATCAGAATGAAAGAGAACGCTGTCCCTTTAGTCATGCTTGGTCATGACTAAATCCTTGTCATGTCAATTCAAAGTAATATATCGTAACAATGCGAAGGTAAAATTTTCAATTTTTAGAAAATTAGAGATCTCTTAACGTGTTTGGCAAGCAGTAAATTAAAAGTAAAAATGTAGAAAAACGCAAAATTCTCAACTGTGGGGGTACCATGTGGGTATATGTGGATCTTCATCTTTTCAGTTAAAACCCCCCTCTAATTTTCACATATCTTAGCATACTCTAGCAACACTAAATCTCTTAAAAAAAATAAAGAAAACGTACGACTCCCAACCATCAAATTATGTATGCTATGCCCTCTGTTTTTACTACTATATGTATTTTCTATACAGATTCAACAGAAAGAGGACATGATCCAAGTATTATTTGTTTCTTCACATGGTTCTTTTCACCCTTTGAATCAGGAGAAAACCAAAGTTGTGATTTATATGGCCAATGTGAAAGTGGTGATTCCATCGGTGAAATGGGTGGAAAGAGAGCCTTAAAAATTTGGTGGGTGGTGAAATGGCAATATCTCTATAGTCTATACAGTTGCAATTCACTGTTTTCTTTCTCTACGTAGTTGCCATTTAAGTGTTCCCTAGGGGTCTATTAGAATGGGGAGAAAGTAGGATAAATTAGGAAATCTCCTTTTATTTTATTTTCTATGTGAAAAATAATAAATACTCCCTCCGTCCCATTTTAGTTGTCTCATTTGAAAGATTTGTATTTTTTAAGGAACTCTCTATATAAGGCTAGCATTCTATCTGATCTCATCAATTTTCAACACACTTTATGCTACTCCAAGATAAATGAGACAACTAATTTGGGACAATTTCAAAATCCATATAGGACAACTAATTTCGGACAGAGGGATTCAGGGGTAAAAAATCCGGTATCGGCCAATATTTCTCTCCTTTCTTTTTTAAAAAAAAAGCCGATATCGGCCTATATTTTGATATCACACAATATCAGTCGATACGTATCGGCCGATATTTGGACCCCTGGAGGGAGTATGTAACAATTACAGACATAAATAAATAACACAAAATAAAAATTTGGGCTGCCTCCAGAATTATCCAAGCCAGGTTAAATTTCTCCTCCACATTTTGGGCCTCAGCCCAATCATGGCTTCCTGGACCTAGTTAATCAGGTATAGACATTCCATCACTCCCACTTTAAGTTTTAAAGTCTTAACCAAATGCCATATTGTAACCTTTAATTTAGATATAAAAGATTTTCACTACTGTGAAGCTGAAGAGAAGAAACTAATTTTACGGTTTATATGATAATATGCTTAAAATACAAACATATAAAAGCATTTAAGATATCTTAAAAAATAATTTTATAATCAAATCCGGGTTTGAACCTATTTTTTGAGTTTGAATAAGAAAAAAATATTATTTTTTTATTCTGAAATATTGGCCACTATTTTTAAGTTTTGGGAGGGGATATGCAATAATTGTGATTTTTTTTTTTCACTTCTAAAAAAACCCTAAAAATCAACAGGCCCAATCTTTGGCCCATTAAGGGCCCAACATATTGGTGTCGAGCAACATTTAAAATTTAAGATGACACGATGATTATAATATGTCAAAAATTTTGAAAATCTAATTATTTCATTATAAAATATAAAACTCAGATTCAAAATTTGATCCACACTGCTTAGAGTCAGAGCACTTAGATTAAGTGGGAGGAGCACTAGGTTTTTGGGTCAGATGCAATCGATTCTACCCAAATGGAGAAAAAGAAAAAGAAAGTACAAGCGTGATCTGATTTTCCAATTATTTATGCATTTTCTATGGTGCCCAAACGATAATGATCTTGACTTTTAACCAAGTCTAACAAAATCTAATCTAATCCAAATCTCATGCTCATATCTTAGCAATGACAACAGATTCGGTGTAATACGTATTTTCTGTGATTCTGATTAATTTCATTATTTGAAACATATTTATTAGTTTTACTAAAATATAAAAAAATGTTCATAAAAATATTTCATTCAATAAAAAGCAAGGCTACAAAAATTAAACGACTCAGTCTACAAGTAGGTTTTAAAATCTTTTTTATATTATTTTTTTTAATAATATTCTTCAAATAATTTAGTTTGTAGGACACACAAAATGACATGTGTCAGTGTATTAAGAAAAGGTTACCGAGGCATGTTATTACAATAAATTTGTCATGTAATGGGTGTACAAGATTTTTTTTTTTTTTTAATTTACGTGTGAGAAACTGCGTAGCAGGGGTCAAAATATCGGTTAAACCGATATATCGGCCAATATGTAAATATTGGCCAATATTTTTATCTCTCATCTCGATATCGGCATTTTCTCTCTCCTCCAATATCGGAACCGTGAAAAAACCGTGAAAAACCGCGAAAAATCGTGCAAAATCATGAAAAACCGCAAAAAACCATGAGACCCCGTGAAACCCGTGAACCCTGAACCGTGAAAACTGTGTAAAAACTGTGAAAAATCGTATCGGTGTTTTTAAAAAAAAAATTAAAAAAAATATATTTAAATACCAATATTTATGAATATCAGCCGATATTGTGGCCGATATTCGGTATGTACGGCCGATACGATAAGTATCGGCCGATATTACTCGATTTTAAAAAACCAATATATATCGGCCGATACAATATGTATCGGCCGATATTTGTACCTTAGCTTGTAGTACCCAGTGTAAAACCTCTATGGATGAGTTTACTGCTCCTAGGGCGCACCAAGGTTAGACTATAGAGGTTCGAACGAGTTAAGAGACAACTAATTGAACTACACTCATGTTGATAGAAAATTCTTTTTTTAACTATGTAATTTATAAAAATTATTTTAATTAAGTCAATCAAGTCATTTTGAGTTATCTTTAATTTCTAGATTTTTATAACTTTTATAAATACGGTTTGATCTATTTCAATCAAAATACTATTTAAAAATTTAATAAACCTATTCTCTGATACCAGATACCCAAGTAAATGCTACATAGAGAATTTGCAGCAAATATATATATTCATTAATAAGTGAGCAGGTTATATTAATTAATATTTTATAAAGTGGAAGTGATGGAGTAGGATCGTGTGAAGTTTGACTGACCTTCCTTCCTGTCCACATCCGTATCTTTCGTCTTTTACAGAAAAAGATCTCAAATCAAAACAATGGAGAAGATTGGGAAAATATTCCAGTGCCCTACCTTCTCTGCAACTTCCACTTGGACTTTCCAAATCATGGATCAGGAATCTGGACCTTACATTTAACATCCTCTAACCAGTTTCCAAACAAAGAATCTGCTCCTCTTTGGAGTTTAATTTTTCATTTCACCGTGTGATAAATCTTTATTTATTTTAAATTATTAGTTATTTATTTAATTAAATTATGATATTTAAATGAAGTGCATTATAGAATGTGTTTATCAAAATTTTCTCATTCTTAAAATAACACCTAATATGAAATTTATGTTCTCTAATATTTTCACAATGACACGAGAAGAGTTAAACATGAGACCTTTAATATAATCTTATAAACTCAAGTCAACTAAGCTACTTCTAAAGATCAAACGATGCTTGCATGTCAAGAATAATCATTTATGATCAAATATTAATTGATTGTATATTTTAAAAATTAAAAAAGAAACCTTAAGCAAATCAGATAATTTGATTTAATTTGATAGAATTTTGAGTTGAGCCACTCAATAAATTATATTAATTTTTTATTAGTAAGTTAAAAAGTCATTTAAGTTATTTAACTGGATGAGTCAATCATGATTTAATGTGATCCAGTTTTTAAATATTTTAAGATAAGTTTGGATAATTTTTTTTTTAATTTACGTGTGAAAATATGTGAGATATCTAGTGTAAAATCCTCACGAGTGAGCTCACTATTTATAGGACACACCAAAATTAGGCTATGGAGGCTCGAATCAATAATCTTTTATTTTTTTAGGTGAGAGACAACTAGTTAAACTACACCATGTAAGAGTAAGTTTAGATAATTGATTAGTCTATACTGTAGTCCTTTAATTATCGTACTGGGTGCGGGAGTACGATGTACCATACTCCTCCGTACTGCGGCGATTAATTCGACAAAGAAGGGGTAAGGGAAGAGCAAGTCAAATAACCACAGATTAAGAGTCCCTTTCTCTCACTTCTTCAAAACAATGGGTGCTTTTATTATTGACCAAACTTTTTGGGCCAACTTTAAATTATTTTCATTTTTCAACAACTTCTAATTTCGAATCTTCTAATTTAGATTTGTCAAAATAATAGAGTTACTATAGTTGTCACAATTCATAGATGTTTAATAAGTATTGTCATTATTAGAATCATCTATTTTAAAATATGGAGCTCATATTTCTATTTAGATTTGATAATTATTTTATTTGATATGGTGATATACAACTTATCTGTAGAAAATGAATCAGAATTTAAAAAGGGAAAATAAGAAATTCAATGGGTCAAAAATTCATCTCAAGAATCAAGAGATGCCAAACTCTAATCTAATCCTAAATTTAAAGAGAGCACTTATACACACTTGGAAATCCTGCTTTACACACTCAAATTTGAAATTTCGTGGTAAATTATCATTTTACCCCTGTATTTTCATTCATTCGAATGAATGTCCAGTTCATTTTGGCATCCATGCGAATGAATCCATTCATTTGAATGAATGCCCATTTGTTATTTCAATTCATTCGAATGAATCCCCATGTGTTATTTCAATTCATTCGAATGAATGTGTTGAACAGTGACGTGGAATACTGTTCGAATTTAAGACTTCAAGCATTCATTCGAATGAATGAGGCTCATTCATTCGAATGATTGTTATAGATTACAATTATTTAAATAATAAAATTTATTTTAAAACTTTAAAGTTATTTTTTGAGCAGTGTGTATTTTGAAAATTTATCAAATAAAATACTCAGACTAATTACGATAATCCGATAAAAATACTTTAAGACTTCAAGGTCTTTTGACACTCCTAAATATTTAAAACACAGTATTTTACAAATAAGGGTATCCCTAGGGTGTGGCGAAAACACATTTAGGAGTGTCAAAAGACCTTAAAGTCTTAAAGTATTTTTATCATGTTATTGTAATTAGTCTTAATATTCAATTTGAGAAATTTTAGAAATACACAGTACTTAAAAAATAATGTGCATAGTGTATTAAATAATAAAATCTCCGTGAAAACTTTAAAGTTATTTTTTAAGGACTGTGTATCTCCAAAATTTCTCAAATTAAATATCCAGACTAATTAGGATAATCTGATAAAAATACTTTCAGACTTTAAGGTCTTTTGACACTCCTAAATGTGTTTTCGGCACGCTCTAGGGATACCTTTATTTGTAAAATACTGTATTTTAAATATTTAGGAGTGTCAAAAGACCTTTAAGTCTAAAAGTATTTTTATAAGTTATCGTAATTAGTCCGGATATTTAATTTGAGAAATTTTGGAAATACACAGTGCTTAAAAAATAACTTTAAAGTTTTAAAGGAGATTTTATTATTTAATACACTAAGCACTGTGTATTTCTAAAATTTCTCAAATTAAATATCCGGACTAATTTCGATAACGTGATAAAAATACTTTAAGACTTTAAGGTCTTTTGACACTCCTAAATGTGTTTTCGACACACCCTAGAGATACCCTTATTTGTAAAATACTGTGTTTTAAATATTTAGAAGTGTCAAAAGACCTTGAAGTCTTAAAGTATTTTTATTGGATTATCGTAATTAGTTCAGATGTTTAATTTGAGAAATTTTCAAAATACATACTGCTCAAAAAATAACTTTAAAGTTTTAAAATAATTTTTATTATTTAAATAACTGTAATATGTAACACTCGTTCGAATGAATGAGGCTTATTCATTCGAATGTATAGTTGAAATTTTTTTTATGCTCATCCATTCGAATGAATGCTTGAAGTCTTAAATTCATTCGAATGGGCTGAACAGTATTCAGTATTACTGTTCAGCCCATTCATTCGAATGAATTGAAATAACATATGGGGATTCATTCGAATGAATAGATTCATTCAAATGAATTAAGATAACACATAGGTATTCATTCGAATTAATGAAAATGCGGAGGTAAAATGGTAATTTATCATGAAATTCCAGTAGAAGCAAGATTTTCACATGTGTATAAGTGCTCTCAATTTAAATTAGGTCAAAAATTAAAATTAACCGCTATAAATACAAAACACAATGGGCCAAGAACCTGTATCAAGAACGAAGAGTTGAGTTCGATTTTCACTTTAAAGGATCACTGTAAAATTATCTTATATATAGATAGGAAGATTTTTATATATTTAATGTACTTAATGATGAAGATCACGACAGGCTAGAGAAGACTTGCAAATCACGACAAGAATTATTAATTATAACCTAAATTCATCCTACAAAATCGGAATTGACAGATGAAAGTTTGGATGAACTTTTGGTATGGAAGCTTTTAGTTAGTTAACGCCAACCATAGAGCCTTGATTTCATGGTTAGAATTTTGAAACATGTACAATCGGTTGGATTTTGGAGTGGCCCATCAATTGGACGGTCGTGATCCACTGTCATGTATGCAATGTACCTTGACTTTTTTTCTTTAACACCACTCGAGCCCAGCAGATGCCCCACTCTCTTAAAGAGACATGACCAAATACTTGCAATTTTGACATACATTGCACCACTCCAACCCCTAACTTGTCACTGCATCCAAAGGTACCCTTTTAGCCAGGAAGACAATCTCGGCTGTTAATTTTTAATTCAATCTTAAATTTCAATTAAATTTAGATCATGCATACTTTTAAAAACTTTTAATTTTTAATTTGGATCATCTAGATATTGAAAAATAATAAATTTGGTCTAACCCTTGGGTCGGGTTAGACAGGGTCTTGAACTCGAACTCAATCTAATCCAAATTGAAAAATATCATTTAAGCACTGTATCTTTTTATTAATTAAGTTTAACCCATGTACTCTATCTCAAGTTAATAAATTTTATTTCATTACCTCCATTTTTTATAGCCCAACCTTCTTATAAAAAGGAAAATCTTCTTATCATTCATTTTCTATTAAAAATAATATTATATCTTTGTTTTTTTTAAAATTTTTTTATTATAAAAAATTGAGTTAATAACAAAAAAATAAAGCTGGATGTCTGGACCGATTGAATCTAATAGAAATTTTGTTATTACTTATAATCAACACAACATGAATCTGACTCAGTCTGATCCATTGCCACTTAAAAGTGAGGACTGAAGGCTATGGAGAATTATCTATTAAATATTATATAATTCTTTGAATAATGAGACATTTTGAATGGAAAAATTTATGCCCAAATAAGAAGAACACTCAAAATATAATTTTAAAAACTTTAAATATTTAATATTTTATTGGACTTAAGTTAGATATAGTGAATGAAAAGAGAAATTATATAAGTATAAATTCTATTAACCCCATCATGGTTTAAAGTTTAAACTATGCAAAGATATCTAGCCCTTCCAAAGTCGGTGGCTCAAAAAACAAGTAGGAGGATAAGTATACAGGGAAGAAATTAATATGATTGGCCCACAATTCAAATATTTTGACTTTGACCCAATTATCTAAAGTGATTATTTATAGCTTAGTCCTTGAGATATTCAAGTCACACATCAGCCTTATTAAATAGGATAAGGATAGCTTAAGGCTTAAGCATAATATCCTGTCTTTTGAGAATTATGAGAGAGTTAAAATTAGATAGTTATTAAACATTAAAATTTAATAAAATTTATTTAAAGTGCCTGAACATATCATAGAAGATCAGAAGCATGTAAATCATTAAAAATGTGAAATAACTAAACATGACATGATAGATAGTAAAGTGATTGGTGAAATAACTTAATATAAATTTAAATGAGAAAAGTAGAATAAAAATTTAACATTTTAAACTGATTAAGTCTATTTTTAACACGGGTCTAATATTTAAATTTAAAAAATTATAAACTAATCTTGATAACATGATAGAAATTAAGAATTTTTCTTTTTTGAAATAAGAATCTTTCCATTTGAAAAAAGAATACTCAACTATAACTTTAAAGACTCAAATGTTCTAATTATAGATAGGATTTGAGTTTAATCCAATTATAAATATATTTCAAAATTAATTTAAAAGAAAAATGATCAAAATATAGACTTCTCGCAAAAAATTAGTCATTTGACTTATGTCAGAAGATAAGTATTTAAATTATCTTAATAAATTATTAAAATTCATTGATGACTTTTCAAAAACTGAGTCTCGAATAAGTTAAAAAATATTATTTTCTGCGTTGTATCAAATTTAATTTTTTAAAACGTATTGATAAACTCCTGTATGAAACGGACAAAACAGGAAGAATGAAAGATCCGTACATCCTCTGCCCTTATTGGGTAGTATTTTATACGATCTTATACTTTCTTCTTATATTGTACTAAAGCAACCAAACGGGCCCTTGTCACACATAAATTTTTCTTGCTTGTAAGTTTTATTTTTCTTTTGTTGGGAGTGTGGACTTTTGGTACTTTTCTTGGCACCTCGAGCTCCGGCCATGGTGGATCATCCGGCCGTCTGTTGTATGTGCGGCGACGTCGGCTTTCCCGACAAGCTCTTCCACTGCAGCCGATGCCGCTCCCGTTTTCAGCACTCGTATGTCTCTGTAAAAACTCGCCACCACCATTACCAACACGGGCTTTTACATGATTTTATCAGTGCCATAGTAGATTACCATCTTTCTATACATTTTTTTTTATTTCATTTCATCATCATCTTCATGCCGTATATAATTTCAAATTCAAGTCATTTGATGATGATCAAGGATGTCTCCACCTACGAAGGTGGTGAAATTAATCTCACTGATCCACGAAATTATCCACAAACCTTCAAGCATCAAATAAGCATGGGAGGATTAGAATCCAAAACCTCTAATTAATTTTAGGATATGACCTCTCCACTATTCTACTAATTATGTGTGAAATATTGGATCGATTGATAGTTAAATATAAGATATTATCCTCCAACAAACTAAACAATGCTATATTGATTATCATCCCCTTGCCATGGCCTGTTGGGTTGCTTCAACTCTATCTTGCGAGCGTACTTCCAGTTTGAAGATGTAGTATGATAGTTTACAAATTAAAAACAAAAAGAAACACATAAATCTGATTTTTTTTTTAAACCGCGGGATATTCCGTGTAAAATCTCTTATGGATGAGCCTCCTACCTCTAGGCCACACTAAGGTTAGACCATGGGACTAGATGACATCTCGAGTTGTGAGTCGATAAATTATATTTGAGTTTTTTCAAATCGAGTTGCAAATTTATCTACAGTTACTCAATTCAAATGTTTTTTGAGTTCTTGAAACTCCTAATCAGCGTATAAAACCCACCACAATCATCTCAAAGTTCTCGACATGGGTCATGAATTATAATTCACATGGGTCATGTTATATTGATTTTTGATGCCTGTAGTTGAATTTCAGCTTCAAATTATATCATTGGGTGTTGTAATTTACAGTTACTGTAGCAATTACTACATTGATTCGTCGGCGACTGTGGCCGGATTCTGTGACTGGTGCCAGAGCGAGGAAAGGAGCACAAAGCATGGAGGCAGCACGAAGAGAGCGGCCGGAAAGGATGCCGGAGCTGTGAACAGATCAGAGTACTTGGGTGAGAAAATCAAGGTACAGGAGCGAGAAGAGAGCAGTGATAGAGGGAAGAATCCCAGTGGTACGCCTTCACCAAGGCCCGGTGGCCGCAGGTACAAGCTACTCAAGGATGTTTTGTGTTGAACAAGATGATGTTAATGTTCTAATTGTGCATATAAAACTGTAATTATAAGCTTAATTACATGTTTAAGACTTAAGAGCTCGTCTTAAGTCTTAACAACTCTAGTGAATGTTGTTAAGCAGTAGAACAGGATTATGTTGAGTAAGCCCACCTTTATAAGTAAATCATATACCATTCATGAAGAAATAAAAATGAAGACATGTGGTTGAGTTAGTGATCTTCTAACATTTGAGATTTAGAATTTTCAAAACTCATTTATTAGTCGGTCAGAAGCTCGCTTCAGAAAATCATTCTAAACAATCACTTAAAAGATTTTCTCTTACTTCGATCATTTTGGATGGAGATATGCTATTTGTAAATAAAATTGTATTTCCTAGAGGTGGGGTAGTGATTAGTCAAAATTAAGTTAGATTTAGATTGAGTTGGCTATTGATAATAATAATTTTTTTAATTGAAAATAAAGATTGAGTATTTTGAGAGATTGAATTTTGTACAGACATAATCATTTCTATATTCAATTATAAGGTTGAATTGTACATGATACAAATAAAGTAAAATGTAGATTGTAAATTATGGGGCATTATTGAACATTGATAGTAATTTTGGAAATATAATTCTTAGGGTCCTACAAATAAGAATATTTCACTCACATCTTGCTTTTTAATTTTATGTAGCTGAGTTGAGGGAGAAATGATGAACTTATTTTTTGTTTTTTCCTATGGCCACTCATTTATTCTAAGAGGTCTTGATATTTTGCAAGTTGAGTGTAGCACGGACAAATCACTTTAATTTCTATACAAATATCTCACAACAACCTAACACCAAAAGGATTCTACTCTAATGCTTTTGAGCCTTTATCACAAACTAACAAACCACTTTTCATTGACCTTGTAATGACAATCAACTCGTGATTTTGACTACTTATATTATATTTCCACAAATGGGAAAATGTAAATTACACTGCGTTGGATAAATTTTAAGCGGGTTATCTGGAGTTACCTTTGAACACGAGTCACTCTTATACAGGTGTTACTTTTGTCTTATTTGGTAATTATAGAGGAAGGATAAAGAGGGATAAGGGCTTTATGAAAACTCCAGTATTCGAAAGAGTTTTCAAAAAGGAAGGGAGGTCGAAAGGGTTTTCAAAAAGGAAGAGAGGTAAAAAAATGAATTTTTACTTTCACTCCTTCATTATTAAACAAGAGTTAAAAGTTTAAAAACTCACGTGTTAGCTTCTTGGTAGATAATGAGACATTTTCTAAAAATGAATTTTTAAGGTCTATTTGTTGGGGGAACTTGGGTCTGATGTAAAGATGATCCATATGAATAACTCTTGAGTAGTGATTTTTGTACCCCTACTTTCTTCCACGGTACATCTATTTAAAAAGAATTTCTAAATTTCTCCTTGCTTCTCTCTACCTCTCGTTTTCTCTTTCTTAAAAACAAGGGCAAATTTAGATATTTCTTTTAAAGGGGTGCACCATGGGAGAAAATATGGGTGCAAAAATCATTACCCTAACTCTTATATGAAGTTTTACCTTATCTGATGATCATATCTTTTGATTTTAAACTTTAAAAAAAATCAATGGCCTGTACTCATTGAAATTTAAAGGCCAAAATTATATAGTTTAGATCATCAAATGATAGTGAAATTTTATATATTCCATATTTATATAATCACCTAAAATTGTGGGACCCACTATCTATCTAATGGTACGTCTCATTAATATTAAAATTTAGTTACACATTTTTAGCTATTTTTAGGTTTTTTATTAATATGTATATACACCTTTGTGGTGGTGTATATGTTGAACATGAGGTCCCCGTTAAACTTCTATAATAATAGAGATTCTACGAAGCCTTTAGATTAAAAATAAAAAGAATAACAAAATAAAATTTCATTGCCAACTAAAAAAAATTACATAAAAGAAAATATGAAAAAAATATATAAGCTCTCTCTCTCATTGACTATGTGTGGGTCTGAATGGATGAAAACGGGATCACAATAAGCCTTAAGTCCCCACATGGCACATGGTTTTTCAAAGGGAAGAAAAATGGTTGATCTTGTCAACACAATAATGTGGGCTAGGCCCAAATTATCAGGCCCAACTCTGTTTTTATTCAAACTTGATGGCAAACTTCCATGGAGGTAGTGTTATCTGCTGAGGCTCTAGAGTGCTACATATTCTACTACTTACACTTAAAACAAAAAATTTACTAATTTAATGTAGCACTGTATTATTGTTTTCAACTTTATGTAATTTGTACTTAGGAGATGTCCATAATTTTAATTTTGTATTGCCAATAAAAAAACTAAAATCAACAATTTCTTTCTTTATCCTCTTGGTCCAAGCCTTTGAAAGTCAACTCTTTCTCCTAGATCCCGCACCTATTTTTTTTTGGATTAACGTGTAGGAAACTCAGACATAGTTCTACTTAAACCTCCACGGATGAGCCCACTTCCCCTAAGGCAACAAAAGTTAGGCCATGGAAGCTCGGACCCTTAACCTCCCCCTTCTTGAGGAGGGAGGCAACCAGTTACATGATTTTTTTTTGAAACATAATAATTTTTTTCTTTTTTCTTACTATTTTTGCCATCGTCTACATGTATATGTCCAAAGTCCAAACCATCTTAGATGACATTCCCTCATTTTCTTGTCTAATTTCTGATTTTATCTTCATTAGCTTGAATTATATACTAAATGCTATAAACAGATAAATTATGTATTAATTGAAAAAATTGGTCTTTCTACCTTTTAATAACTCAAGCTAAAATTTGAGTTTTGGGACTGGGCCCGGCCCTACCGACTTTCAAATTTGGGCACGTTAATTTTGGGGAAAAAAATGTGCCCAAGTTAAAGAGAACCTAAATTTTCTCGTTATTTTCTTCTAAATTCAGGCCCAAGGGCCCAGCCAAAGTTACACCCCTAAGAAATAAAAAGATTGAAAATATGCTGGGCCTTGCCATCCCTCGACCTGGACTCACACGATCATATCCTGACTCCTGAGTAATTGGACTCCAACATGCTGTGGTAGCTCCTCCATTAATGTCCTTCGTATATGCCTTGGCCCAACTTACTATTTTAGGCTGATATTCTGCTATATGGACTATATGAGCCAAAACTTGTAATAGAGTAATTTGCATAATGTCGGCTGAAATGGGCCATAATTTTTCTGGATGATATGGGTATTCTCGGTTAATTTTAGAGGTGAGATTAATCCTACGGACAAGTGTTAACCTTCCAAATCACACACATCAGTTACGTCTATGAGTTGAGTGTGAATCGAACTCAAGACGCTTCTTCAAAAACGTGCTTCTTGACCATCAGACCAACCCCTTGGAATTAAATAGGTCATAAGTAGCTTTGGCTGAAATTTGACCTAGTTTTATCTAATACATTTTTCCAATAAAGGGTCAATATTTCTGATATTTATGATTTGGCACATATTTACGCCGATAAATTTTGGTTGAAATTTTAGATTTTGGGAAAATTTTGTAAATGAAGCCACGATCCAATTTTAGATTTTGGCCTGCAACACTGTTGTCATAAAAAAGAAATTGATGATCTATTGCAACCTCCTATTTCAATTGCATTTAATCTCTTTATCTACCTAATAAAAGACATTACCATGAATGCGAAGGGCCCCATGAAAAGTCCCCTTCATCATATATACATATGAATGTACGTATATAAACGTTCCACGAACAGAACATTTCATGTAGAAATAGTCGACTTGCAAAGGGCAAAAGATCTCAAACATCATAAATACTCAATGCAACTGAAAACTTCACCTTTTACGAGTTATAAACTGAAATTTTATATATTCCATATTTAATTTTTTTTTTTTTAATTTACGTGTGGAAAATCGAAGGATACCCAATGTAAAATCCTCACAGATGAATCCACTACCCCTAGGATACACCAAGATTAGGCCATGAGAACTCGAATCCTGCAATCTCCAGTTTCTTGAAGCGAGAGGACAACTAGTTAAGCTACACCTATATAACCCATATAAGTTAGAGATATCAACTTTCACATTCAATCAATGTCCACTCTCAGTATTAAAGTATTCATTTTATCAATAATATGATCACAATAAGACTTCTTTTAAATCTTTACAAAATTTTATATAAATCTGTCCAATAATGTTTTATAAAATTTATGTAGCAAATTCTTTAATAGATGTATTTCCTTATACTTCTAATAGGCAAAAGTGCAAAAAAAAAACTATGTGTTTATTTGATAAATTTAGACTTTAGACCGTTGAATTGTTAATTATCTTTAAAACTTAAATTCAATTTTCTTTTATGTTCATTTGATACATCTTAATCATTAAATCGAGCATCATAAATTTATTAGAAAAAGACATGATAGTGCAACATGAGCAGCATCTTCAATTTTTAATGAGAATTGCTCAATTTAATGGACTCAATTTTCAATAATTTAATACAAGTTATAATGATCTATCTAACCACTTAAATATTAGTCATTAAATAATAAATCTTACCCTCTAACATCCATTCTCTCCAAATCCAAACTCTTAAACCCAAAAAAAAGTGTCTCCGAGCCTCCCAATTTTTAATTAATTAAATATATTCATCAACTTTAAATAGCAAACGTGGTTTCCGTACCATTTTCATGCAAATGAACATGAATCTTTGTCCAACACACAATCATCACAATATAATAAAACCCCGCCATCTTTGTACTCGTGAAATCATTGAAAGCTTTAGAGATACAATGATAAACAAATAATAAAATAAGAGGGATCCATCCTTATCATCAACTAGGGTTTTTTTTTTTGGGCAGAGGAAGGTTTAAAAATTCCCAAATAAATAGGTTGGGTCAATTTGACTTAACGGACTAAGTAGGATTTTATTCTTTATTTCATTTAGTTATTTTACTCAATAAAATTCTTTTTCAAAATTTTACTATGCATTGTGTCAGTTGTACATTGAGAATATCAGCCAATATATATTGGATAAATATTGGCTAGTATTTGCGTTTTCCAATTTTCTTTAAAAAAAGTTAGGTTGTTTTTCATTTTTTTATTCAAAAAAATAATAATTGATATTTGTAAAAAATAAAAAAGGAAGAAAGAGAATGATATCTGTCGATACCTCGACCGATATTTGATGTATTGCATATGTCATTAACTTGGACAGGGGAAAGCTAACTTTGTTTTGATATTAAAATAATTTTACATTAAAGTGCTATATAAATTTAAATTTCTATTTTATCGGAAGAATGTACATTAAAAAATTCAGAGGGGGCTCAACTTTGTTTAAACTAGTTGGTGTGACTTAAGGATAGTGAAGTCATCCCATGAGAATTTTATGTTGGGTATCCCATAGTTTTTCACACGTAAATTCAAAAAAAAAATATCTTTAAAATAATATGATATAAATTTATAAAAAATTATACAAATCTATCACCGAGATTAATTTGAAGTCCTTACTTTTCTGATCTGGCAAACATTTGATTCGATTATTTTATTTATTTTTCATTCTTACAAGGAAATTCTAGTCCAATATTTTCCACACAAAGTCCAAGTTACCAAAAAGAACGAAGCCGAGAAAGGAAGTAAACTGAAGTATAGAACTGGAAGAAACGGAGACTCGTCCATGCCATAAAGTAACCCCGTTGAAAACGATCCCTCCGTTTCCCTTACCCCACTCAGAGTCACCACCAATATCCAGTATTTTAAAAACTGAATATTTAAATAAATTATTTTAGAATCTTGATTTGGACCTTTCTTTTTTAGCAGATGTATTTAGCCGGAGGATATTTTAATCCGATTAATTATCAGAACATGTAGAAACTTTCCAATTCCATACACTTTCTTCGTGAGGAGACTAACCCCCTTCATTTATACAATTGTAAGAAAATAAAATTTATATTTTTTATTTATTTTATCTGTCTAGGATTACATTTTGCTGGGGAATGATTGTGGAAGGGTAACACTAATTTTTTTCTCACTTATCAGTGTGTAGTGTAAATCAAAATCAGTTTAGTCAGATTCACCCGTTGCATCAAATGTTTTGAATTATTTTTAACTCTGGGACATGGTTATATTTAAAAATAACATTTCAAAACATATAAAAACAAATTGAAAATCACATCATGATCATAATAATATAATGGAACAATAGCAAATGAAGTTTTGAGTAAAAGGGAAGAAGAGAAGAAATAATAAAAATAAAAACTCTAATAGATTTGAGTAGACCGGAGGACCATCTTAAAAATCGGACGGTCTAGACTGGTTCAGGTCTAACCTGGTGAAACTGAACGATTGGGTTTGATGACGGAAACAATAATCTCTACATTCCATTACCAAATAAAAGAAAGGTGAAAAGATAATTTAAAAAGAAGAAAAGAGACAAATATTTAAGAGCAGTTCTCTAAATTATCAAATATCACATGCTACGGTGTCTCAGTAGAAAATTCAAATTCTTTCGATTTAAATCTCAACATACTAAAACTAAGTTAGAAAGATACTTCACCTTTTTTTGTAATCGATCATTTTTCCATCTCTTCCTCTTTCTGCCTGCTAAAGATCGTCCGGTCGGAAACTGCCATTGGGAGGAAGCAAGAGGTGGAAGAAGTGGAGAGAACAGTGCCGCATTGTGCCATCTGGGACGGAGAGATTGCGACGGTCACCGAAGAAGAAGAAGATCGGGTGCCGGACTCCAAAGAAGATCCTATAAAATGAAGTGAACCCGACAACACAGTCAGGACTGAACTGAACCCGTGCAGTGGTTTGAGGTTTCCTTCCTTGTAAGGTAAGGGTGTAATTTAATCAAACTTAATTTAATTTAGTCATTTTCAAATATAACAATTTGAGTTTTAAATTTGAGATATATTTTAATTTAGAGTGATCATTATTTAAACACCTCAAATTGGAGTGTTTGAAAATATTTTGAATGTTCAAATTTAAACAATTTGTGGTACCTGATTATCAAATTTTGGCTTGATAAAACATTTAGCACTTGCCTCAACCATATTTGGAAAACTAATTAGAAGAATATCAGCTGAAATGGGCCATTATGAGCCAAAATTTAGCTCAGTCCAACTCAAAATTTAAGTCAATATTGATTTTTCTAGGATAAACTGAAATGCACTTGATTTTGTACAATATTTTTGCATGGAGCCCTAGATACATTTCAACTGAAATTTGTCATTCAGCAATCATAGATGCAATGTCTAACTTATTAAATTTATGAGTTAGGCTAGCAATACATTAGTGAAATATATCATTAGATCAACTCCAAATTCTACAAATTTAGATTCAAGCGATTAAAGTATATACATTTTCAATTGATGATATAAATTATATAATCTTAGCATTTAAATTATGATAAGTATAAACTATTTACTTTTTATAGTTTAAAATCAAGAGATAGACTCTTCGTATGAAGACGAAATTTTATAAAAAAACTATTTATATAATCTTCTTTTATCTCAAACCTAATAAACTATATCTTAAAGATCTATTTTTACCTGAGTATCTCACTAAGGTTTTTTCTTAATTTATTAATTATTTTCCATTGGTCCACTGTCTACCAGTAACCTGTCTATTTCATATCTAACAATAACAATAGAATAATAAATAATAATATTAATTGATTGTAAGATGGTACGAGGAGGAAGAGGAGGAGGAGGAGGAGGAGGAAGAAGGAGGAGGAGAGAGATGTTTACTTGAAGAAGGGGTCTGTTTTGGCGCAAGAGAAGAAGCATCGGACGGTTGAGATTGAGACTTGCGCCTTCGACGGTTGTGATCTGCTAATCTCTTTCTGCAGCTGCGCTTCTCTTGATCGAACTCGGCAAGTGGATGAAACCTACCCATCACAGAAAAAAGAAAAACTATTTTACGATCTGCTTTCGAAGGGTTTTTTTTTGGTCTCAATACGGACATGAATTGCCCTCGGGGTTTCTGCAGGTACGGCCGCGGCAATCATTGGTTTTGAAATCTCCAAGGGGCAGTTCCGTCATTTTAAATTTCTTTCCTTGTACCAGAAATGCCCCTTGGTTTTCGGCGTCGGCAACGGTGCAGGAAGGGCATTTCGGTCATTGAAAACGCTACCTGCTGCATTGCTGGCAGAAACGTTGGGTGAAGCCGGCGGTGAGGACGGTCGAAGCTTTGGAGTGAAATTCGCAGACCTTGTGCCGACGGTGGTAGTGCTTGGCGTGGCTCAGATCGGCAGTGCAGCCCTCCGCCTGACAACGGGGAGATATGGCCGGTTCGGCCGCTCTTGTCCGACGGTACAGCCGGCTGACTAAGAACTCATCAGCGGAGGAAAAATACGTCCGGACTCCCAAATTCAGGCCTATGTGGTCAGAGAACCCGGTCTGAACCGGGGTTCGGAGAATGGTTTGGTTTTGCTGTTGCAGCTGGTGGTGGAGGTGGTGATGATGATGGTGATGGGAAGGAAAGGAGTGGGGAGTAATGGGTAGGGTTTGGTTAAACGGGTCGAAGATTCGTTGGGTTTGGTGAGCATCCTGGTCGGTTTCTTCACTCGGCAACAAAATAGATGCCGCGTTGCCCCACTCGTATTCCAGCATTTCTCTCCTTTTCTCTTGTCTTTTCTCTGTTCTTTCTTTGTTTCTCTTGTTTGGTTGGAAAACGTTTTCTTTGTGGGGAAAATGAGAAGGCCGGACCTGCAGGAAAAAAGTAAAATAGAGAAGAAAATGAGAAAAGGAACGGAGGAAATGTCTGCCTTTCTGAGTTATTATTGCAAAGAAGAGATGTTCGAACTTTGAACTGTCTCTCTGCCTTTTCTTCCCTTGCTTTTTCCACTTTTTATCTGTTCTTTACACCATGTCGGGTACTCGGGTTGCAGGATTTTCTACCTTCTTCCTATCTGCTGCTGCTGCTGCTCTTGATCATGGATGGAAGAAGGAATAGAACACAGAGACTGACAAATTTTCAGTTGTAATTCGCCATTCCTTTACACACACACATGCTCTCTCTGTGAATTCAATGACTGGATTTAGAGGCTAAACAAGAGCTGGGTTTCGTACTTCTCTCTGCATCTCCAATGGGTTTTGAAGATCGAACTCTCTCCCTCGCTCTCATTCTCTAGACAAAACAAAGTAAGAAACATTATCCATTTGTGTTGATTTAATAGGTTTTGACGATCCCAATATCTCCAACTCTGTAAAGAAAGGAAAAAGCCGATTCAAAGAAGAAAAACTCTCGCACTCTCTCAAAAGTCTGAGAAAGGAGGCGGCTGGGCAGAGCTTGGAGTGGTAGTGTTGTACTGTTTATAGAAGCTGAAATTACAGAGTAGGAATTAAAAATAGAGGAAATGACGGAAACGGCCGGCGGCTGGGCAGAGCTTGGAGTAGTAGTGTTCTACTGTTTATAGAAGCTGAAATTACAGGGTAGGAATTGAGAATATAGGAAATGATGGGGCACCTTTCTGAGTTATAAATTTAGGTACTGAAGAATTAAAAAAAAAAATGTTAAATGATGTATCTAAAAAATAGTTTAAATTTTAAATTTTGTCTGAAATTTATAACTTATGCCCTTGGATAGTCAAGAGATGTACCTACTACCTGGACTAAAGTGTAAATTCATTAATTAGGTTAAGGGAATAAATTAAAGGGTTTTCTTTTTCGAAAAATTCTGAGGGGCCATGCCCCTGAAACAATGATTTTATCATTTAGCCTGATTTGATTTATACGAAAATTAATGTAGCTCAATATATCTAAAAATAGATATGTATCAACATATAGTACCATATATGGTCAATTCTATTATGTATCACCAAGATTTTGATTCTGCATTGATTGATATATCAGCGAGATGTAGGTTCTATATTTTTTTTCCAAACTTTTTACTAATAAAAATAATTGAGCTAATACAATCACAAATGTTAATGATACAATATGCCAATATTTGATTATATTAATTTAGAGATGAAATTTTAATCCCTAATTTCGAGCCAAGTAAGTTGGTTTCAAAGTGGCCCTAGATGTTTTGAAAATTTTAATAACATTAATTAATTTTCTGAGACTTATTTGAAACTTTTAAAGTTGAAAGTGAGGCACTGAAGCCTATGCAATACGTCGAAGTCATTTTCTCCAAATAAAATATTAAAATTTATGTAATCTGAATTTTATTAACTCCGGGACTGATTTTAAGTGAAAAGGGTATAGTTTTTCAGATGTCTATATGGGCTCCCTTGATTTAATTTTATTAGAATAATTTTCTTGTTGAATTTGACATATTGTTTTAATTTTTCAAATCAAATTTAAAATAGAGAATGAGACTAAACTTTTTAGAACGTTACTTGTACTTGCAAATAACTAAGGTTAGAGAGCAAGAGTGCCTCCCAAATACAAAATACAATGGACTTGTATTAATATGCTGAGAAAAGTCACATCCATTGGTCAATCTTGTTTTCAACCAAACTATTTTGGACATGTTTATTCTATAAAGAACCCCAGAGTCCTAGACATTGATTTGTAATAGAGGATTTATTGAAAATATTCATTAAAATAAATAATTATACCATTGACTAAAAAATTAATCTCAAGTTACTTTAAGCAAGTGGAGTAACTAGATGTCTATGTTATATGATATTGATTGCACTTAAATACGAATTTTATACTGCTTACACTCTTTTTTTTAAAAAAAATTATGTGTGGAAAACTACAGTTACATTGCTTTACTCTTTTTTTTTTTATATTTACTTGTGGAAAACTGCAGAAATCCAGTAGTAAAACCTTCACAAGTGATACCCACTACCCTTAGGATACACTAAGATTAAGCTATGGAAGCTCTGAACTTGACACCTCCCACTTCTTGAGGTGGAGATTAACCAATTGACATGCACCCATGTGAGCTATTGCTTTACTCTTTGAAAGATAGATAAACAAGCTCTAACCAAATCAGTAATAAGACAATTAGATGAGGTTTAGAATTTAGCAACTTTTTATGTATAAAGTAGATTATCATCATTGTTGATACTAAACACTGCAGTTTTTTGAATTTTACTTCTCTATTTAACTACTTTATAAACTAAAAAGGTCTGTCACTCTACTGTAGTTTCGTATGCATTTTTTCCCTTTTCCCTTTCCCCGACCTTTTCCATGCTCTACTCCTCTCAACATCCAACCTCTCGGTTTTAGTTTAATAGTAAGAAAACAATAATATTCATGTTTTTTTTTTTTATAATTATGATATTCAGGCCTCTTAAAACACTCAACTAATTATCGAGGGTATCTGTAAACCTCTCTATCTATACATGTTGAATAATTCTATAAAGAGAGAAACTTTGAATTAAGTGGAAGTCGAACTCATGATTCCTATTTCTTAAAGCAGGTTCGTAACTATCAATCCAATCCATTTGAATTTGTTATTATTTTTCAATCCATTTGAATTCGTTATTATTTTTATCTTATCAACTTGGAACAAGGCCCGGGCCTACCTATAGGCAGGGTAGACTCGAGCCTAGGGCCTCCAAATATATATATAACTTTTATAGGGCCTCAGGCCTGGCCCAAAATCCCACCCAAAATTCCCCATTCCCGCGATACCCGTTCGTTTTCACGGGCCGCGTTCCTCGTTTGAAAAATCCCGCTTTCACATTTTCCACGTTCGCACGTGCGAAACGCACTACCTGATTCGCACATGCAGAACGCAGTGCTGCGTTCGCACGTGCGGAATGCGGTGCCGGGTTTGCACGTGCGGAACGCGGTGCTGGGTTCGCACGTGCGGAACGCTGTTCCGCGTTTCCACAGGTGCGGAACACTGTTCCTCGTTTCCCAACGGAAACGTCCGTACGTGTTCGCGTTTCGATGCGCGATTTTTGCATTTTCTTTCACCCGTTTGTTTTCTAACGCTCGGTCAAAATATACTACCTTTTTAAATCCGAAAATATTAGTAGCCTCTCCTCTCCTCTCCTCTTCTTCTCTCTCACTGATCTCTCACTCTCTCTCAGTGTGCTCTCTCTTGCTCTTCTCTGATCTCTCTCTGAGTCTCTCAGTGATCTCTCTCTCGCCTTCAACAGTTGCAGATTTCAGATTTGCAGGTATTTTTTCCATCAATCCCGTCATTTTGAATTCATCATGGATGTTTGAGATCTGTTTTGGGTGTTTAATATTTTATTTTAAAAAAAGATAATAAAAAGTAAAAAAATAATAAAATATGAAATAATACATTTAAACAATTTCTCAGCATGTATTATTTCCTAATTAACTCCTGCCATATTTATCTATTAAAAGAGAAGCCAAGCCACTGATTCTTTACCAAATGTTATGAAAATTTGATTTTTATATTTTATTTGGATATTTTACACTTTATAAAAAATGTATATAATTTTTTTTTTGTGAGTGTATATAAAGTCAAAGGATCCTATTTTTAGAGTTCGCCTAGAGCTTCTAAAATATCAGGGCCGGCCTTGCTTGGAACCATCACTTTTACAAATTTTAATTGTAATTTAGTGATTTTTTAATTACTTGACCAAGGGTAACAGTTGGCTTGAGCCTACTTTATTTTTACTAGTTTCACTCGACTTGATTGGCTTGAGTAAATTATTATGTTTCCTTGTTTATGTGAAACACTATCCTAGAAAGTGTACTGTTGACTTGGCTAAGTCTTTGATAGAACCCAGCCCAAGTTCGATGTAGGCTTCTTGGACGTAACTTGGCAAAGTTGTTCAAGGTTCGATACTTCCATCATTATCAAATGATCTTCAATCGAACCTATTCTCTTTTTTTTTTTTTATCAAATAATTTGAAATGCGAATCTGGCACGGTAAAAGGTTTTGTTTTTTAATTATTGGTGAGAAATAGGTGTTTTTGTGTAATATATATTGTTTAAAAATTGATTAGTAGATGACTTATTTATCACTTTAATATTTTTTATAAAATTTTATATTTTTCAGAGAATAACAGGAAGAAAAGTTATTTATGATCTTTCAAGCTGATTAAATATGGGGTTATTTATCATAAAAAGGTAATCAAATTTAATTATATAAATTATTTCTTATTTTTAATATTACTTAACTTGAGTTTTAATTATTTTTAGGTAAAATGTAATAAGATTAGACTGAATCATCTTATTTCACCAAATGCAAGTAGGTCTATTTTTTAATTTTTCCATTTTTTTTATATTTTTAAATATTAACATGACAAGAATGGGTCAAATATTTAAAAATTTTCAAATCAGATCTTACATTTTTCTTATATTTTTGTCCTTTTTCTTATTTTTTAAAATCTAAACTTTACTTGTATTAGGAGAATTCATAAGAGAGATTTGCTAAACAGAGTCAGAATTTCCAATTTTATGTTTGAAATGCTTGATAAAATAGAAGCAAATCATAATTGTTCAATGAAAATAGAAAATAATAGTAAAATTTATTGAGTTTCATTTTTGGTAGAATAATAATTTTTATATTAATTTGTTGATTATATATAATTTTTTTATAATTATCCGATCGAATCAGCAGGATCCAATCTGAGACCAGCCCGTATTTAATATCTACAATTTTACTTTTATATTTATTGCCTTTGAAGGTATGAACGTGAGCCGCGCCTTCCCCTCCTTTTCTACACTGTAAAGGCTGACACGGATGATGACCCTTGTACGGAAGGAATAATATGAGAGAGAGAAAGAAAAACAAAAGAATCCTCCCCTCCCCCTCCATCAAAATCTTTTTTAAATAAATGGTGATAGTCTCAGTTATTTTATATAATTCGATTTTTATTATAGACCAACAATTCTTGTACAGATATTTTATGTTTAGTAATATGGTTTTTAGTATATTCTTGATTTTATTTTATATAAACAGTAAAATTTTGATGGACTGATTTGCATTATTTATGAATTTTGGTGAGCCGATTAATAATTTTGGCCATTCGATTTGCATTGTTCATGAATTTTGAAGAGCCGATTGTACTGTTTATAAATTTCGGCAAGTCGATTTGTATTGTTTATGAATTTTGACGAGTAGATTTGCACTATTTATAAATTTTTGGTATTATTTTTTTCTTCAGAATGGCATGTGGAGGGCAAATTGGACATCATGGTAAAACCTGTGTCTGTATATATAAAATGTCCATCGGAAGATCGCTTCGAATTGGCTGGTCAAAACCTTCAAATCACTTAAAGCAAAGGTCTTGATGAGCTAATTCAAACGACAAAATAGACAATATAGTAAAATCCGTATCGGATTACACAAAATACATGTGAGAAGATCTTGTCAAAAATAAATTTTGATTAATATTAATTCTTTTATTTAGTATAATAATTAAGACAAGTAAGGTAAAAATATAAACCAAGGGATTAGATTAATGTAGGAGGATGTTTGGATTAATTGTTATAATAGAGAAGAATTAGAATGAATAAATGGATCTCAAGTTCTCAACTTTTAAAGTCAGATAATTTACCATTCATCTTTCAACTTTTACATCTATCGAGAAAGAAAAAAAGTAAGATAATAAAAAGATAATTACTTTGATACATGGGAGGTGTGGGTGTGGTGAGGGATAGGACACTTGTCCCACATCTACAACTGTATATGGGTAAGATCTGGACCGTCCATTCCCATCTATCAAAACAAAAAGTAGGGACAGAGACTGACGCTCTGCATCGTTTGCAGACTGCAGTTTGAACTTTCAAACTTCGTCGCCGGTAGTTATTTAGTTTAAACTAAAGAAATAATTATTGATATAATTTTTTAATAAAATTAATCATTAAAAGTAAATAGAAGCCTAATTTAAACTAAGTGAAACTCTCAATCAAATCATTGTGACAAATATCGTTCTCGAGATATTAACGGCAATTGGTAATAATGAGATATTTTTAAATTCTCAGATTTTTACCGAAAATTTAACGGAAAAATCTCGCAGAAATTATAATATTTAAAAAATAAAAGCATAGATTAAATAAAAAAATTAATGAAATAAAATTGATATAGAAAATTTACCGTAATATTATCCCGTTATTAACATTTATCGTATTTTTAACGCGATTTTATCGAGAATTTACCGAAAATTTATCGTCGTGGCGATAAAAATACGTTTTTAACGCGATAATAGTATTTTGACGATAAAAATACGGTAAATTTGAAAATACTGTCGATATTTGTGACAAAGAATCCAACTAATAAATTACTATTAAAAATATTTTAAATAAATAAGGTTTTATGACTAACCTTGTAAAAATATATATCGTCAAACTGAGTCATGAGAACTGGGGACTGGTTGACGTCTGCTTAGAGTTTTGGTCGTAACTCAGTCAACCTCTTTTCCACGGTTGGAGAGGCGACACGTGTGTAATGTGTGGTGATGGCTCTTCTGAACACCGATTCCTCAGAACGGTGGTACTTGACTACAGAGTCTGAATGTTGACTATCTCTAGTCTCTACTCACCATCTGTAACTGGGCCCCACTACTGAAATCTTCCACAAGCGACAGAGATATTTTTCTCCATAAAGTAAAATACAACAGTTGAAATATTTTTTTACATGAAATAAAAAGTAAAAGTAGTCATTTATGTAATAATGTTTATTTTTTAAATATAGGTTTATCTGTATTATATTGAAGGTGAGACTAATCGTATGAACATATGTAAACTTTCCAATTTATATATGCTGGTTCAATTGATAAGGAGTAACACCATAAAAAATGATCCAAAATAGTTGAGTGTGAATTAAATTTAACATCTTGCTTCATGAAAAAGACATTTTAACCATCAATTCAACTCCTCACATTGACAATATTGGATTTTAAATTAATAATGAGTTTATCTCATATTGTACCAATTTTTCATCAAAATTCTGATTTTGTCCCTTTCTCTTTCCAAAAGTAAAAGTAAAATTGACATTTTATTAAAATTTGGTGCATCGTGAGTTTATCTCACAGTGCAAACATCACTTCCCAAATTTGAATTCTTATTTTATTTTATATTAAAGATCAAAACTTAAAATACAAAGACACACCAGGACCATTTCACTTTTTTTTCTTCAAAATTTTGTCATTTACATTAAAAACTAACCTTGTAAATAAAAAATATACTTCATCTACTACAATTGAAGTGAATTCAATTCTACCCACTTAATCTTAGTTCAATTTATCAGACATCTTTAAATTAAAGATGTATGATGCCTTTAAATCGAATTTTAGGATACAATTTTCACCTGTACAGTCAAAATGGGCGATCTCAGTCCGTTTCACTTTGATTAGGCCCATTCTGGTAGAAATATAACAGAACAATCGAGAATGGCCGGAATAGAACCCATTACCCATGTAAGAACTGACCCGATCCGTTCCGCTTTTCAGCTAGATCTGGAATATTCCGATAAGCCCAGCCGGAATGGACCTTAGCCCAATCGTTAATCTTCAGCCATTGAAAGATCTCATCTTGTCCATGGATATGGACAAATCATTTATATTGTTCAACCAATCTCATGAAATATTGCAGGTAAGAAACTTCAATGTAAAGGTATTTATTGGATGATCATGACAACTGAATTACAAGTTACATAACTTACAATTACTGCCACTTTCACTTTTCACCAGCAATATTTACAGTATACCTTGAAATCTTTACAATGGGAAATTCCAATCTCCAGTCCTTCTCTTTTAAGAACACTGAAAGTTGTATCATTCAATTCTTATCCGGATGCTGGATGTAGTTGACTTGAGCTTGCATTTGTTGAATATATGTTAAAAATAAAAAAGTTTGATCCACAAATAAAGGTCATTGGAATAAATTGGAATTTTTTTCAATGGAAGCTGTATTTAAAGGGCACAAGTCATGGAGCGAGCTACCAAACACCAAACAATATGACACCATAATAGTTCATTTGTCCCGCGGCATCCGATCTAAATAAATGAGTTTGGACAAAGACTTTTATCCAATGAACCGAACTCGAGTTTTTATTTAAAGTTTATCAAGCTTTTAGACCCGTTTATTTTTTATATTTTATAAATTGAAAATCTAACCTTATAGATTGAAAGAAGACTTAAAAAATATTAAAATTTCATTTCAAAAATCAAATTTTAGCAACTCAATCTTAACGGTTAAAATCACCATGCATCATCTTCTATCTTCAATCATGGAATTAGGACTATTTGTCAAGAACAAAAAAATGTGATATTTTCCTAAGGAAAAAAGAGGAGGGTTTCCTACTCACCAAGACAATATGTCATTTGTTTTCAATGAAAGTTAAAAGATTAGACAAACAACAAAAACGTCCTCTCTCCATGACCTAACAAAGACGGATTGCATAGCACATGTTGGATAACATGAATCAAACCCAAACATCATTTTTTTCCTGTAAAATTGCTTTCTTTGAAAAAAATAGACAAACAACCCCTAAAGAAAGGCTCGTTAAACTTTTTCATCTTCAAGATATCCCTAATGTGGGACCTACATAATAGGCCGAAAAACTACAGTATGCCCCATGAATCAAACCCAAACATAATTTTTTTTCCGCAGAATTGTTTTCTTAAAAAAAAAAAAAAAAAGGTTAGGCTCGTTAAACTTTTTATCTTCAAGATATCCCTAATGTGGGACATACATAATAGGCCCAAAAACTACAGTATGCCCCATGAACCTTCCATTCCAAGGATAAAATTACCACCCTTGATCTGGCAAGGAAAGCAAAATCCATGCCCACCTGTATATATTCTGAAAATCCAACATCCCAACCAATCAAAAGCTCAATAATGTTTCAACCTTTTTCACTACCACATCCCACTTTCTCCGGCAAAAACAACAGCAGCCCGAAAGATTTTAAACCTAGATACTGCATCCTACAAGGCATGTGGCAGACATCCTCGACTCTCTTTATTCACTACAAGATTATGTCATGTCTGCCTATGCTCTTCATCTTCACCATATAAGAATGCCAAATCTCTATAATTGCATATCTTTGCTTGGAAATCCCTAGAAATGGATGGCTACATCCCAAAAGAAATATCTTGTCATTTAGTCTATCTGGTTGTAAAGAGAGAAGAAAAATGAAGACATCATGATGGCAGAATTGCTCCTCATGCTGTAGGTTTTTCCTCCCCAGTATAAAAACAACTCACCAAAGAGAAGGGTAATCTCCCTCCTCTTTCTCTGGTTCTCAACATACATATATGCAGACATCCTACCTCACACCTCCTTCCTGTTGCAAGTTCCAACCAAAATCCAACAGAGTAAAAACCCTAAAGTAACAGCTTGACTACAGCTCAAAAGAGGGGGATTCCAATAAAGATCTCCAATTGTCAACAGAATATCTAGCATGTTGTTCTTCTTTTTCTTTTGTTGTTGTCTTTGTGATCATCATTCAAAAGTAAGATTGAACAAACTGCAACTTGCGGCTATAACAATGGACACCTTCCAACACTACCACAGATTTTTGTCTACATCTAGAACATGCTACAAAAAGTATTATTATACTTCTTTTTTCTTCAGTATAAAAAATATTTTACTGCTGCAAGATTCCTAACATGTGTTGATGTCAAACAAAGGCTGTTCAACACCTACATAACCACCTACAGCATAGATTTTATCCTGAAAGATCTTATTTTCTTATTTTAGGAAATAAGCAGTTTTGATTGAATAGAATCATACAACGTAAAGATTAAACCAACTAGTGAGCATGAAATCAGTCATATACACATTGAGAGCATAAATAAAGACCATTTTACAATTTATCTAAACAAAGCACCAGTGATGAAACGCCATTGCAGAAAGAAGTCATACTCTCTCTCCCCATGTGGGTTGGGTGGGGGGCAAGGCTATTACTTGACTTGCAGTAACAATGTTCGGAATCAAATCTGTCCCAAATTTCAACTCTAAAACATGTCACAGTCAGACCAACAGATCACCACACGCATCAATTGGCATTAATCCCAATTTTAAATTGTCATGACATGATCAATAACAGAGGAAGAGTAGGAGGAAATCCATCTTGATACATCTTGTTTCATTTCCAAGGAATGTCCACTGGCCGAATTAGGATAAGAACACATTAAGGCAAAGAGTCAGATTTCCTCAATCCCCAAGTGATGATAATTGACATAAGAGATAGTTGTCCACATAATATTGGCCCATGATTCATACAGGAGTTAAGTTTGCATAGGGAATAATTTTTTTAATCAAGATCTATGGAAATTATCAAGACCAATGTTTTATAATTTAATACGAAAACAGAAGCAAAAAGATGGAACAGAAGGAGGAAGATAAAATATAGAATTAACATATTTTTTTGAATGGATATAGCATAACCTATTTTAATATCTTGTCTATGATGAATGTCATAATTTTTTGATAGAGTTGAGTGGAAAAAAGTAAATCTTGGAAAGCTAACCCAAATAGCTGAGATAAATGGGTGATGATTGATGATATATATCTGCCTGTGTGTATAACAGTTGTTCAAATAATAGAAATGTAAACGGAAAAAAAAAAAAAAGACAAAAGCATAATGAGATAAGTGACCTGCAAAATTATATGAAGGTAGATAACCTAGTCATCTTGTAAGTTTCAAGATCAAACTGACTGTAAGTCAAGACACAACCATTATATTCACCATACCCTGGCTTAAGGACCTGAGAACACTTCAATGCTTGCATGCAAGGAATAAAGAATAGCTCATCAGCAAAAGTAAAAGTCTGTTCTGCACTAAAATATGTGAAACCAGCATTTGCATTCCGCTAAAATAAGAAGCCAAAGTCATTACACTGTGATGAAGGGAGTGGACTAATAGCTTCCATTACATAAACTACTTTGATTTGTCTGTCAAGGTTACCAAAGATCTGAGGACCCCTGGGTCAATCTTGTCAGCAAGGGCCCCTCTTTCTGAAATTGAAAGGGACTTTTCCTTGACATAGCTGTGTAATTTCTTTGCAGTGTAGTCTAGACGTTCTTGATCTGCATCACCAACGATGATGAATAAGGACCAAAATGGAAACAAAATAAGTTGCAGAGAAAAAAGGACTGGTGCGAAAATGGCACATTGCATTGGTTGTGCTTCAATCTTCAAAAAGGATTTCAAAACCACCAGTATTTTATGCAGCAACCAAAATACAAGTGGACAAGTACCACAATGCTATCATGAAAGTTGGTATGTCCATGAAATCCACACATCGACTTCAATTCATTCAATACATATTTTTATACTAGTTTTATGGTTTTTTTTTCCCACTTGAAACACCTCATGCTATTACAGTTTAGAAGATGTTTTGCCATAAACCAATTCATAGTCACTATTCAGGAAGCAAATCAGGAAGTACCTTTTTCTAAGATTGTATGAGAAGCATGAAATGGTACCCGAGCAAAAACATCTGAGCCAGGGAACATCATCCATGTGTGCTCTTTTGAGTCATGATTGCCACATGTCAAACAAACCTCCTTCACCAATGTTCTTGATTCAGTTCCCTCTATTTCTCGCATGATTGACTCAAATGCAGATGGGACACTAGTTTTAGTTGTGCAAGCCTTCTTTCGTAGTGCTGTTAAGGCTTCTCTGTTACCATTTCTCAATTTATCATTTTCGACCAGCTGCATTTAAGCCAATTATCAGCAACAACGATAAACCATGCGGTCAGAACAAAGTATATGACATGACAGATGAGGATAATAACAAAACATTTTAGGGGAAAAATAGTACTAGTTGTGGTGGTGTTGGTTATAGTAGTAGTAGTAGAGTTGCAAATCAATTGGGGTTAGCACTTTTAGCCAATGCTTAATTTATATCCTAGTTGATATTGATTTAAAATCAGAAGTATATCAACTACTCCCCATAACCAAAGAGTCTAGCATAATCCACTTTCCACTCCATGATTTCCAATACCAAGAAGAATCTACCTATTCATCATATGCAGTAGATGATGATGTTGATACCTGCTGTCGAGCCAGAAGAAGATGTTCAGCTTCAGTTTCAATCTCCACTAGAGTCTCTTGCAATTGCCTCATATTCTCATCCATTTAGAATTCACTGTAAAAAACCTCAGAAAGTTGGAAGAAGAAATTTCAAGGCCAAAGCACCTTTTTTTTTTTTCAATAGATGTTATCTTAACAAATTACAAGTTTAATCAATAAAGAAAAACAACTAGAAACACCACAGAAAGGTGCATTGGGATTCAACTAGGCCCTACTTGAACAATAATTTGTATAGTTTTACCCTTTTTGAAAATAACTCAGCTTAAACTGAAAAAGTAGTGATACATCATGATGTGAAATGGTATCCTAACTCATGATTCTATACAAGTGGGATCAACAGATTTATGATACAGACTACTAAACTGATTAGCCTAGCATGTCAAATGGTTGTAGCCATTATGAGCTCATTGTCATCATCATCATCTAAGTCATTTATCCCATCAATCTGGGGTTGGCTTTTATATTTGGATTTGACAAATTATTTCATGGACCCATTGTTTATCGGATGCCCGTGGAACTTGAACCCATAACCTTTAAGTTGCAACTATGATCCTTTACCAGTTGTGCTACAATGAAGAACTCATTGTGTCTACAAAAAACAAAAAGAATCTATGAGGTACCTAACTTATATGCCAAAAGCTATAGAGCTGGTGGAATGAGAAAAATCAACCCCTTAAATCTATCCCATACTAGGCTAACCCAACCTGACACCCATACCCAGGCTGGGCCTCAGCAGGCACATAGCAGAATCTTCAATGCATGGAGTAATTTGGAGAATTCACCCTTTGATGTGCTGATGACATCTAGGTTAAGTACCGGTATATTGATCCAATATCCCTTAATTTGGTATGTAATATTGGTCAATTTAACCTACAGACTTCCTCTTCAATTTCTTCAGATACAGATCATACCAAGATGCCAGTTGGCATCTCAACTAGAATGACTGATAAACACAGGTAAATCAGTAATTCAACACCCAGCCTTTTAGTGACATACAGGACATAAAGTCTCAATTCTATCACAATATAACAAGACCAGTATTTGTGCACATAACAAGTTTAGAGGAGACTGAAACGAGCAACGCATTGTAATTCAAACAGTGAACATGCTAAATGTTTTTTCTGCATCAAATCCTGTGATCCAAGAGGGGTGTTTCTCAATTTGTCGTCTGTTGAAGCTATTTTAAAGCTGTCTCTAGTGTGACCATTAACTCTTATCATCTAGAGTCGATCAACTCATCTAAAGTAACATACTCATCACCATAACAGTGCATAACTAAGTAATTTTCAATTTTAATTGGTACACTCTCTCAGTCGCTGTTTCATTAAAGTTACACTCTAAACCCTAAACTAAAAAATAAATAAAAATAAAAATACAGACACAAATAGTACAAGGCCGAGAGAAGAGAGGTCTAGGCTAATAGTTAGGGTTTTAGAGGGGGCGATGGGGCTAGGGTTGGATTGTGGTAGGGGATAGGCGAGGGGGGAGTAGAAGTTGGGCTTTAGGTTAGAAGGGTTAAGGGCCAAGCGATGGGGCGATGCAGAGAACAGCGAAGGCGATATTGTCGAAGACGAAGGAGCACTTTGTGGGGGCAGAGACAGCCCGAGACGGGTTCGGGCCAAAGTACAGAATGGAAAGGAATGGGAAAGATCTGAGAAATAAATACGAACACACACACACACACACACACACAGAGAGAGAAGCAAAACTAACAGATAAGGGGTGACGAAGGCGGTCGGTGATGGTGGCGGAAGCGTGCGGAGGGGTGATGACTGGGGTTGGGGCTGGTAACGGTTGAAAGGAGAAAGAGATTCCTCTTGAGCGACAGACGTTGAAAAGCCTTCCGGTTCAGTTCAACTACTTTTTAGCATATTTTAGATCTATTTAAGGGTAGTAATTTTTGCACTGCGAGAAAATATGGTCCATCAAATTTAAAGTAAATTTAATTTTATCTGTACTTCTCTTATTCCCTCTCTTTTTCTTTTTCTCATAATTAAATACAATTTTTTTAAAAAAAAATTAGTGTAATATAAGAAAAACTCATAGTGCAAAAATCACTACTCTTATTTAACTCTCTAGATTAATCTTATTTTTATCCAATTTGCGTGACAAATGTACCATATCCTTTCTTAGTTGATATCATAGTCTAAAAACTAAAAAAAAAAAAAAATCGATTGAATCTCTCTCTCAATTGACCTCATTCAATAAGATTTCGGGTCAAATTCATTTTAGTTACTTGATGATTAGAATTTTGAGTCAAGTCTAAATTTTAAGTTTTCGAACAATGATTTAGATATTCGTTTCTAGTATATATTCATTATCACTTTGTATGGACTAGAGAGTGAAATATAATGTAAATACTTATTTTCAGTAGATAGGCTTCTCTTATATATTATGACTTATTATTTCAAATAAGTTTAGAACTTTCAGTGTTGACAGTCGATAGAGAGACTCAAATTTTACAAGCAATGCGGAATTATTTAATTTTAGAAATTCAACCATCAATGTATTTACTTTTCGATTACCATAGAAATCCTTTAATAAGACTTAGATTGTAGTGATACTATTCTTTTAAAACAGTGTGTTTATCTTTTATAAAATAAAACACTGAAATAACAAAGGAAACATCAAAGCATATCACGTTATATATAAAATGAAATGACCATGAAACAAAACTGACACTTTGCACTAAAATATCTTAAGGCTATATTTTCTTCTATGATTTTAGAATAGAGAATTGCATCAAGCATAAAATACTACTGGTAAGAACTCATTGATGCAGCTATAAAGTTGAAAGTTTCCATTTTATAAGATTCAAATAACTTCAGCTTGCCTACTAATAAAGTTTGACTGAATTTTTTGGGTCTTACGGACGGACATTAAATAACTATAGTAAACACTTAACAAAACTTGCCACATCCAACTATGTGCTATAGAAAACATTCGGGCCAAAATTTTCAATCGAGGGGAAATCTAGTTGATATCGGCCTATAACTCTCCTATTTTTTTTTTTTACAAAGTCACCTTTATCGGCCAATATCGCTGATATTTATCAGATATCGGCCACTAAAGATAATTTAGAAATCTTGTTATCCGCCTATAACTCTCTCCTATTTTTATTTTTTATTTTTAAAAAAATCACCTTTATCAGCTAATATCGCTGATATATATCGGATATCAGCCTATAAAGATAATTTCAACCCATACATATCATATCAGCTGAGATTATTACCACCGCTTTCAACAAAAGACCAGCAAACCGCTGGATTTGTTGGGAATTTTAAAAGCTTTAAAAAATGTTGAAAAAGCATTTTAAAAATTTTACCAAATGCTTTGCCAATCTTGTCATTACTTCTTTCAAAGACATTATTGTAGATAAAAATGGAAAAAATTAAAGAAACAGCTATAAAAAGGTCCTAAAATACATGTAAAACTCTTTGAGGCTTGGACAAACTACAATTGACAATGAAGCAATGGTTATCTGCCAACTTTACAGCTCCACCAAACCTTCGCAGGTTTGTAATCCAACATAAAACCATGATTTGGTAGACGACTGAATAAAATCATGAGAAACTTTCATTTCATCACATTCAATCAATCATAAGATCTTCGCAGTATGACATTTCCACGTCCCTTTTTAGTACGCCAACGGACCACAACATCACACATGAAAAATTCTATCGGTAGGGGTGAAACCACACGTGTCAGGTGAACATCATTCTGGGGCAAAGGTAAGTACTCACAGCAGCGAAGAAAATTAAATTATATTAAACCTCTATGACATGTTACATCTCAGCCAAAGAAAACAATGACTTCTGGGTTCAATCATCTGAAACCTACAATTCTGTATATACAACACTACAATGACTTCTCTAATGTATCGCTCCTCTTGAATTTCTAGAGGAAACATTGCCGATGCTACCTTCTCAACCGCGGTTGTTCCCTGTTTCAACAGAATAGTAAGCTTCCGCACCAACAAAACGATTTAGAAAGGAACAAAAATATCAAATATAAAAGCCTACCCCTTGAAAATGATGCATATCTGTGTTGAGCTTTTGTACCCTTGCTAGTTGCAAGGGGTGGAATTTTTGAAATGATCAAGGAGCTTTGGAGTCCTTCCAATAACTATAGACAGCAGTAACTCAAAGTCAGACCACATAAAGCAGACACAAAATAAGCGAAAAACAATTCAACCATTCTACATGCCAAGTTTTCTTTTGTAGGTGTCGCTCAAAACAAATCTGGCAATGGATTTACATGACAAAACTTCTAATCAAGTGTCAAGTTCTGGTTAGTCTACCTTGTGCAACCATAAATTTTAAGCATACCATAACCCTGTAATTGTAAGAAATTCTGGTTACCACATTTTGGCAGGCAAGCCAATCCAGGTGTTAGAAAGCTCCAAATTGTATGAACCAAAGTTAAGTCCCCAAGAGATTTTCAATGTAGGTCAGTAGTCCACTGATCAGAACCTAACTGGAGTCCTGGACCATTGTCATCCATGGCCTGTCTGAAGTGAGTACAGATACAAGGCATGTTAGACCTTGCTCTGGATAAAGCACTACCTTCCCCTCATCACTGATCTTGTGGGGTTGAAGATGATTGGATTTTGCTATTGCTGTATGGGCGGTGTGCTTAGGAATAGTGTTACACCATTCCAATTGGATATTGACAGGGATCATGGACTTTTCTTTCATCAAAACAAGGTTCTACAGATTTATATTGATACAGGAGCTTACCTACTGTATTTGGAAAGGTTTTCAATGATGGATTGACTAGATTTATTTGCTTGTGGACAAACTGCTACTTTTCTCAAAATCCAACTTACAATAAATTTCTATTGTGGTAGGACACATCTATTTGTTTCAGAATTGCTAGACAGTCGTTTACTTTAGAGGTCAGTCGGGTTGATGTTCTCAGATGTAAAATAGATGGTGAGAGACAGCTTTAGAATACTCTGTTCAACGAAATAGCTTTAGAATAATTGAGTGGAAGACATTGGCTGGGTGTGGGATTCAAATTCTGAAGTGCTTGTGACAGGATTGAAATGAAGCACCCGATCACAGGTTAGTTCAGTGTCGGTTTAGTTAGTCTAGGAACAGGCTTTATTGGATTCTAACTTTTCTGGGAAGTAAGCCAGGTAAGACAGGCAAGTAAGACCAAGCAAGGAGATCAGGCGTGCTCAGTCGCAGGAGTGAAGTCATGATAGGGGAGAGTGCCGAAGGGGTTCACTAGTGGAGGCATGAGATGCTCTGCGCTTGAATCACCAGCTTGGTTTGATTAATATCCTTTTTTTGTCCAGTCAGTAGGTCAGTCAGTCAGTCACTAGAAGTTAGTAGGTTTCAGTTGTTTAGTCACTGATAAATGAGAGTATTCTGACATGAAATGATTCATCAGAGGATGTTTGACAAGACAGGCCAAGTGGATATGGTTTGAATCATCAATCATCATTTGCCATTTTTCTATCCATGAGATGGATATGGTTCTAATCATGTTCTTCCCATCTAATCAACATCACCACCCACCACCACAACTTTGCCATTTTTTTTTTATTTTTTTAATGACCAAGGTGTCCAAGGGTCTCACCTGTATTTGGATAGGGGACATTTTAACCTGACTAGTCATTGGGGCATGTGCAAGCCTCTCAATCCCACACACACCGAGTAAGCAACTATAGGGAGTGGCCCAGAAGGGTGTCAAAAAAAAACCAAAACCATACCCATCTATGTAGGCTTAGCTTTTTGACTTCTACTCTTTCGATCTACTCTATTATAAACCACATCATCTGCTGCTCTAGAATCTATCTTGTCCTACTTTCTCTCCCACTACTAAGTCTGTAGCATGCTCCTACTGCTACTTGTATGTTCTACTTATACTTTTTTCTTCTTCTTTGCAAGAAGGTTGTTCCCGGTCTTCTAAATACAAGTCCAAAACACATGAAATGGTTGTCCTCATTTTCTAATCTATTAAGGCTATTTCCAAGGTTTCCCTAATGTAGTCATTTGTGGAATGTGGCTGCTTGGATAGAGAGGAACATTTACTTTCAAAAATACTCTTCACAAGCAAATACATTCATTGAGCTGTTCTCTAAAGATGGGGACGATTCACATTTGTCTGGCAGATGTGTAACTCTTGCTTGGTAAATTGTTCAGTTGAAATATGCTTCATTTAAAACTTCGCTTCATTCCCTCCCATCACCCACCCCCCACCAACCCAAAAAGAAAAAATTCACTATTAATAAAATTTCTAAATCCCAGATAAATTAGGATAATTGATAGATTATAACGATGGTGATGTTAAATAAAAATTATGTTATGATTCCAAGATAAAAACTGCAACTTAAGCATCTAGGCTTTGAATATGATTAACATGCTCAAAGAATCAAATGGATTATCTGGCCTCAACAGAAGGAATTAAACATTGCAGAACAGGGAAAACTTTTAAAGACATTTTAGACAAAAAGGTGCTTAAGAAAAACATTATACCCATATTAATAATGCATAGAAAGTTAAGAGTACATTATAAACATAAATAGGGCCTACCCGAGATGTCGGTTGAATTCTACGATTGGACCTCCGCGGTTCAACAGCATCAGAGGTTGGGTTTCCAGGACTAGTGGAGCCCTTCTCTGCGTTTCTAATAAACTTCTCTACAGCAACAGATTTGTCAGAGAAAGTGGCCTTCCTCTTGGAGGGTTGAACATCTGAATCAAGTTCTTGTGGTGTAAATGATGCTGAGACCTCAGTTACCTTAAGAGGATTAGAAAATGTACCAACTTCCAGATTAGATGATTTTTCTAAACTGTTTTCTTCATGGCTAACAGAAGCCTTTGCATTCAGTAAATGATCTTGACTACTGCTGCCACTTGAAGCAGAGAGAATGGGAATTGATGAACCATCTTTCACCATCATACTTCGATTTGGAATATTTCGAGCTTTTCCAGAGTCAAGTGACTTAGCCTTAGAGCCAGTAGGTCGTTTCCCCTTGACATCAGCTTTAGAAGTGTTTTTCCATCCAAGAGTTCCTTGCGGCACCAGGTATTTAGCAAATTTTACTGACTCAGTTCCTTCACTTAGCTTGGTGACCCCATCTGCAATATAATGCTTGCTCACTTCCATGAATTTTCTTTTCTTTCCAGGCTTGGGAATCCCGTAAACAACTCTTGCCCCTTCCTTTTGCAGTCCAATCCGTTTCATTTTGGGCATATCAGAACCATTATCATCTCTGTCACTCTTCCCAACAACAAACAGTTTTTCCTTTGCAGATAACATCAGCGGCCTTGATTCTTCTGGTTCTCTTGAATCCTCGAGGCCTGGATCTCTTGTTTGCTTACTCCCCCTGGTATCAACTTGGGAATCAATTTGATCTTCATGCCTGCCCAACTTCTGTCGTTTTTCCTGGGGAGTATCAACCTGATTGATTCCACAGCATGACAAAAACCGAAACCCTCTTCAGTAAAAATAGTACAAGACAATGTCAATCAAATGTAAAACCTATTAGATACTGATTTTCAAGGTGATATCAAACAATTATTACTGGTTCAAAGATACAAACCTTGTTGGGATAGCAACTTTTTTCCCTTGACCATTCTATCCATTGGCCATCTTTCCATATCAAAGAGGGTCGAAGATTCCAAGCTCGTACAATTGATGAATCTCCTCCAGCTGGGTAGAAATTACAAGAAAGCATTTAGATACTTCCCCTTTCTTTTGAAATGCACACTTTACTCCTCTTAATTACTCAATATTACTCTCTGTATAACAACAAAACAAAAGAACCCAAGCAGTCCAGACAAATTTTTTGCACCTAATGCATATGTCTAAAAATGCCCACAGAATGTGCATATTGACAACAAAAGGGCAATCATCCATCCTCCCTTCCCTTCTCATAATAATGACCATCCCTCCTCCCTTCCCTTTTACCTCCTTCCTTTTCCAAATACCACAGATAGTATATGATGCTCACATCTTACATTCTAAGGGCCCATTTGGTAGCCATTCTCATGTATAAGAATGGGAATAATGATCTAAACCATTTTCTTCCCATTCAGGCCATTTCGCCCCAAGACCTCTTATTGCTAGAATAGAAAATCACTTTGTAGTAAAAGAAACTTTGTAATGGCTCAAACGAGCCATCTACATAAGCCATTCCGAAAGCTATGAAACACAACTTTATGCGGAATGAATGCCTTGTCAGCCCCAGCACTCATTCTCATTCTATTCCTCCCATACCAATCACCAAACAGACCTGAAAATGGGACAATTGAAAAGGAACTTTCAAAAAAAATATTCATTGAAACAAACCTGGAAAATGAATGGTCAACTTTGTTTCATCCGTCTTGCTCTTTTCTGTGATAATTCCTTCCCACCAACTGAAAGTTAAACACCCACATTAGACAAGCACACCAAAGGCAGCAAGTGTGAGCAGTCACATAACATGCATGCACATGAAACTGTGCAAGTTGACATGACATGAGCACACCAAAGATAGAGACTTGAAACACATGCAGATGCAGATGCACATGCACATGCACATGCAAATTCACACACGAGAGAAAATAAATGACATGGCACTGTTGCCACATTATAGTGTTGCTATTATCAAACAAAATGACACCGCCGGTTATTTTTTAAAATAATAATAAATTGACATAAATAACTCCAAAATACAAATTATTGGCATGTTCTCACAATCATACACCGTTAGAAACATAAAAACTACTTGAATATAAAACAAGACCTGTTCTATATGAATATTAGAGAATGGACATAAATTGAAAGAAGAAAATATTAAAAAAATAATACCAACAAATTAAAAGCAGCAAAATTAATAGCAAAAAATTGATTTTCTTCAAAAAAAAATATAAGATAGTGACATACACAAACAAAAAGGAACAAAAAGGAAATGATGTTTGCATGGGAGATGGACGTACCCCCCCTTTTCCAATTTTTGGTGAGCGGTACGCATGGTTCCCATAACAACAGAGAAGGCTAGCTTCAGCAACAAATGAGAAAACCTAGATCTAATGGGGAAAAAACCTTTTTGAGTGACCTAATGAGGAAAACCTATTTATTAAGAATTAAAAACTCCATGTTAAAAATAAATTAGAAAAAAAGTAAAGAAACCCTGGTATGAATGAACTGTAATATGTACCGGCAGCACTTAGCATAAAATCATTGGACTGTTGCATCTCTACAGCGACTTGAAGCATTCCATCACAACCTCAAGTGTCCAGTGTTCTCAGGTGTCAATATGGTAATTTATTTAGGCAGGGACCAGTTTGCAAGAACCATTTCATTAAGTCCTTTATAAAAGTTGAATACCTACCCTCATCTTTAAAAGGGCTCAAATATCATTCTTTCAAATACTACATTACATGCAAAAAGAGGAGATACCACAAAACCCTTGATGAGAGAAGACCTCTGAGCAGCTGTTGAATATCTAAGCTCCTAGATGAATTGTCAAGTGATGCATACTGACTGAAAAAAGGCTTACCCATCACGCATCCATGCATCAACCTGATCTCCAACAGACCATACATAGTTCCCCACCGCTTCTCTGCGGCGCTTTCTTGTTCCTTCAAACTTCATGGCAGTCATAGGATGAGCAATACGTATTCTAGGAGCTTTATCATCGTTACTTTCAAGAGGTATCCACTCCTTTAGCTGACCAGGACCTGCAGAACAAGTGTATAACTGTAAAAAGGTGTCGTAACATGATAATGTGCAACATAGTTGACAGTTGCACAAGCAGGTATGGGTATGGGTACATGTTCTGTATTAGAAACATATAGCACCATAAAGAAGTCCAAAGAACTAGGTGTTCTTGTATATTCACAAAGTTCTTTTAATCTCAAAAGCAGAGGATGGAACTAAGCAATCCTGGGTTACCTTCATCTTGCAGAAGGTCCGTATAACAGACAAAGGCTTTCCCATCCTTCAAATTCAGTACCTTAGCTGAGAACCACACCCCTCTAAGACCGTCTTCATCAGAAACAACCTGAATTTTGTAAATTAAATCAGACTAAGGTGAAGATAATACGACAAGCAATAATCATACACAAACACACACACGCACAAATAAGATACTTCACAAACTTTCCACGGGAGCAAGAAACAGGGTTAATGGCTCCAAACAGAAGCCACTTAAATTGCACTGCCAAGTGCACTTCTGACATGTGGCATTTAGTTCATCAAAGAAACCAAAATAAAAACTAACAAATTGTGAGAAAGACTAGAAAATTTAGACATTTTGATATTCCAGACACAAACCTCAACTAAGCCTCCCTCCTTAATGTCATCCCCTTTTGATGTCATCGGCAGATGCCTCTCATCTACGTTTGGAGCAGTTAGAGAAGGTGCTCCTAACCCAGCCTCTGTTTCCGGGTTCACCTCCATAGGCTTAGCTAGATCAGATGTTTTATGACTTTTTTGTTTTCTGAATCCTTTTTGTACACCCTTAGCTGACTCTATTTCACTATCCAGTGAGTCTCTCTGTATATCTTTTGCAGCAAGCCTTTTCCCTTCATTTGTGGGTCTCTGGGCTTCTTTCTTATTTGATAGATGCCCATCTAAGTTTTCAAGAGATCTATCAATACCCTCACCAGTAACACCAATGCTCAACTTCTCTGGTTCATGAACACCATTTGCTTTAACAGGGTTCTCAGCAGAGATTTGTTTTCCTTTCCAATAACCCTCAGGACCTGCTTCTACTAATTCACTCAATGTGAGAGGTATTGGATCACCCATTGCAATAACCGTTCCAGCTTGGGATACTGCTTCTGCAGCCAATTCTGCAGCTTTCACTACAGCATCCAAATTCTCTGCTCGTTTTACAGAAGCTGAAGCAGTTTCAAGCCTCTTCCTGGCAGCCTCACGTGCAGCAGCAATTATTGAACTGGAACTTTTGGTTCTGTCCTTGCTCATCATAGTTGATGCAGATGTCCCTCCTAGATTTTTCCCACCATCAGAAAGACCAATTTCAGAATCCTGTGCAAAAATTCTCATTTTGGGCATTGAAGCTTCATCTGCCATCAATTTAGCTTGCAATCCAGCATCAGAGGCAACCTTAGCAGCTGCAGCAGCTGCCTTTGCCACAGAAGCAGCTAAAGCTGCTGCAACTGCTGCAGAAGCCAGTTTCGCTTCAGTCTCTGAAAGTAATCCAGAATTCTTCTGGATGGTCAACTGATTCCATATACCCTGGCTGTACCTAACTGCAGAGGCAGCAAGAGCTGCAGCATCTTCTGCATGTAGTTTAGCCTGCTCAATTCTACTGCATATCTCCTCAGAAAAGATAACCTTCTGATCCATGTTACCACTGCCTACTGTCTGATAATGTGTGGAAGATGCAATGGGAGAAGTAGTTGAAACCAAGCCACCAGTAGTACCCACAGATACAGGTGGAGAAGCTGGTATGGTTCCAGGCATGTTTGAATGCAAGGTAAGCCCAACAGAAGCAGCTGGATCTATCCGAGGTTGAGTAAGAGGAGAAACTTGACCGAGCTCCTCAGACACTAAATTCTTTTTCCTCCTTTTTGGTTTCTGATCAGCAGACACATGCTTTCCAGGTTCCAACCTCTTGGTCTCTTTTGGCAAATTAACCTTTGCCGGAACTTTTGGGTGACCAGCAGGAACCAAAGGACTGGGAGAAACATGCATATTGGAAGTAAATGGCGTGGACAAATCCCGAACAGATGTTACATGAACTGCCTCCACACTGGGCAAAGAAGAATATTGAGTGCTGGTATCAAGTGGTGAAGTTTGAGGAGCAACAACCCAAGCTCCAGAACCAGGAGCCTGAGACTGCCAAGGAGTGTTGTTCTCCACAAAGGGCCTCACGTGCAAAGATTGGTATGGATGCAAAGGAGAGAGAGACTGATGAGAATCCAAGAGTGAATCTCTTGGCATGCTATTTGATGGCAAGCCATCACGGGATGTTGAAAAATTCCACATTGGGGATGACAAGGACATGGAAGAATTTACTACGGGAGAAGGGGCACCTTTGCTGCTAGTTCGACTGACAGGGGTGCTAAGTGCCATACTCTGTAGAGGACTACCCTTTGATACTCGAGCACCTGTAAATACCATACTCCAAAGCAATTAAAAGACAACCATGCACATCAAATAAACCACAAAAACTTTAAAAATTAAGAAATGCCTCTGTGGCAACAAATCCTATACTTCAGAAAACAAAACATGTACCCGCATGAGAGTGAACTGGTGTCTCAAGGTTGGTGAGTGGCGACTTTTGACTGTGAAATCTTTCAACAGCAACACGCAATACCTTCTCCCACATGCTCTTTCCACCATCTGTTTGTTCCACACCATCCCCATTGTCAACCATTAATTGCAAAAGGATAACAGAGAAATAGAAAATCATATGGAACATGATATGCAAAGGACACAGTGATTTACACACCCCGACCAGCGCCTCCAAAGGCTGAAATCATACAAGCCTCATCAGGTGGTGTACCTTGACTGGCAAATCAAAAGAAAATCAAATAAGCATGGTTAAGTAATAAACAAATATCTAAAATGGAAATACCTTACTTACATCAGAGATCCATAAACAAAAATCTGAGCACGCAATTGCACTTGCTGTAGATCAGTGAAAGGCTGGTGAAACAAAGTCGTTGCAGAAGCTGACGTATTCAAGTCTGGCAAGCTAGATGACTGAGCAGTTGCATCACCACATCCTTTACTACTCCCACCCTTGACAGATGCATATTTGGCAATGTCAGCTACCTGCATTGGCCTGCTTGACGTTCCCTCTGAGTTAACTAATGCCCTAAATGGACCACCATCCTTCTCTGTCATTCGTTTTGCACGGGGTGTTTCTTTAGCACGCTTCCGCCCTGTAGCAGTGGTTTTCCTTTCAGCTGCATTACCAGACACCAACCTAGTTTTATCCTCAACAATTCCTTTGCTGGTCCCATGCACTTCCTGTTCATCAGATGGTTGATGTCTTCCATGAGAAATTGCTTGTAAGATCTCAGAACCAATTTGACATGGCCCAGGTGTTCTTGGAGACTTTTTTGTAGTCTGTGGAAAAGATCCAGCAAGAAGAAAGACAACAAAATATTAAGAAAGAGTAATAATGGCTTTAAGTGAACCATAAAGAAAGTGGAATACCTGAGGTGATTCAAAAGGTTGAATACTGGTAAATGGTTTCAATCCTTTGTCAGTTCCTCTTCCAGACAGACCTTCCAATGAGCCAACCATGAATGTGAAACTTTTATCTTCTTCAGTAGCCTCCTTTTCTTTGGGATCATGAGCAGTTAAACTACCTGTGTCTGCCTTCTTACCACTGTCAGGGTGCATCTGAAGTGGATCAATAGAAATTGAGATATTTTGATCGAAAGACTCTTTCGCCATACCATCTTGGTACTCTTTTTCACTCTGAGATGGCTCACTGCAACTAATGACGGTTGGTGAACCACAATTAGGTTCATAAGAATTTATGTTGTCACCTCCATCTTCCTTGGCTCCACCAAGTTCAGCAATGTTCTCAGACAATGTAATGAGTTTTACAGAGGTTCCCTTGCAACAATTCAGTACATCACCTGCAAAGATACATCCAATGTTACAGGCACAAATAACAGTGAGGCTGTTGATAGCAAAAACAAAGAACAAAAAGAAGAAGAAGAAGAAGAAGAAGAAGAAACACACAAACACAAAATAAGAGTACTTTGGGTTAATATCAGTTTCCATCTTGGCATTCAAGCTATTTACATGCATATGTATGTACATTCACCGCTTCATATAAAACAACAATAAGGTTTCTATACAGAAATACCTGAAATAGAAGCTGATATTGCTTCACATGATTGAGAAGAAAACCAAGAGTAAAAATTGGATCAAGTCAATTCTGGGATACTGAAATGTAAGAAATAGAAGCCATCTCACCTTCTGTTGATGCGGAGGGAACGCACCCATTATTGTCATCCCTAGACGTTAATTTAGCTGCATCATATTGTTGACTATCAAGAGCAATATCATGGGAAGATCCATTCTCAGACGAAGCTACAGCCTGTTGTGCGGTCCCAACATTACTAGATCTTTCCCCTGCAAAATTGAAAGCATACATGTAACAAAAGAAAACATCTGATTATAATAATTACACAATGGCAAATCTACTGAAATTTTTGTATTTGGTTTTCTAATTAATTCTATAGAAATCAAAGCAGAAAATCTCAGGAGCACAAAATCTGCTTGCACTGGTATCGAGGACAGATGAGGAACACTAAAAGCAAAGACCACAATACCAAAGTGCAAAGGTCAGTTGAGTAGTCAATTGTGCAATTTAAATTGCTTCTGATGGTTACTTCACATTACCAAAAGCAACTCTTAACTACTTCAGGATTACAATGTTTTATAACAGGAGTATGGGCACAAGGCTATGCCTCAAATCCTTACCACATTCCTCAGTAGATGTTATGGCCATAGATGCTTGAGGTATATCAACAGGAGCCTCCACAGATGTTGACAGAGCACTTGTTCCTACAAGCTTTTCTGCATCAGCATTGCAAACCGCATGTTTCTCAGAATCAGAAACAGGAACTGGGTTGCTTACAGGAAGGGACTCACGGTTCTCCTTCAAAATTGATGAACACAATTTGGAGACTCCATTGGCATTTTCTTCTTGGTCTGTGTGATAAGTACAAGACACAGACATGGGCGGTCCTTCAACGCTATTTTGTTCAGCAACCTCATCCACAACAAGGTTACTCTGATCCACCTTCTTACATGATGCCAACTCAGCCGCATTTCCTAAGACAACTCCACTCCAAGCTGCACAAAGGAAGCAGGGACAGGGGGGCAGAGAGAGTTAGATTTCATAGTTTTTAAACATTCAAGAAAGCAGGAAAAAAAAAAAGGAGTTAAGCAATACCTGTTTCATCCCCATCATCATGTCTCATTAGTGATCCCTGTACTTCAGCTTTAACTGAAATGCTACTTTCAACATGAGAAGAGGCTTCTGTCCTCTTCTTTGTTAATAGATAATCACCAATTTCAATTCCAGTATCATCTAAATGGGTAGATGACTGAACGTTCTCTTTTTCAAGAACAGAATCACATGAATGAACATCACCAGTCTCAACACCCAATAAACTATCATTGCCTGTTTGACACAATTTGGCATCTTGGGAAGATAAGGTGTGCACATCCACATCATTTCCACCAATTGATGTAATCTCCCCTGATACATTCGAGATAACATTAGGAGCACAACCATCATCATCAACTATCTTCTCTATCATTTTATTTTCCACTACTGCAGATTGCAGATTACAGGAAGTTGCATCCACGACACTGACTCCAGAACTGTGAAGACCACCTTCTATTTCTGCCATCTCCTGCTTTTTGTGATAACTTTCAGCTGGAGAACATACCATTGCTACTGAACGGGAGAGATTTACAACATTATTGCTGTTTTCTACCAGCTCGCTTTCAAACTTTTCCTCCATGACAGATTGAGATTTCTTACATTTGCTTCCTGTTAACTGAACATCATCTTCACTGTCTTCGATAGAAACAGCTCTTTCTACTTGGTGACCATCACTGTTCAACAAATTCCCTGGTTTCTCAGAAAATACAACATCACTGTGTCCTGTTACCTGCACCGGACAATCTATCTTCACCACTAATCCCGAAGGATTTCCCATATGGTCACCATCCTTCACAAGGGACTTCCCTTCAGGACCCCTGCCCCCTTCTGTCACCACAAAAGATGCTTCCTGTTGCATATTGTCAGTATTTTGATCATCTACCATACCATCTTTCCCATGGGTATCGGTTTTTGACAATTGACTTGACTTTTCAGAAAATACAGCCTCACCCAACCCCGTTATCCGCATTGATGAATCCGGCTTCAGAACTGCACATTGAAGATTCTCTAAATTGTTTGAACCACATACCACTTCTTGGTCTGCAGCTTGTCTGTCATCTATCTGAGCATCTTCTTTTGGAATCTCACTTTTCCCCTTCTGGGAACCAGCCTCCCTCAAATCTCCTAGTTTCTCACATGATGCAACCTCAAAATGTCCATCTATGGAACCCGCAACAAGATTCTGCACATATGTGGCTGAGGAACCAACTTGCACACCTTGAAAGGCAACACTATCAAGCTCCCCTTCAGTCACTTTGCTTGCTACAGAACTGCGATCATCATGTGAACTCTTCTCTACAAAGGACGAAGTTTCCTTTTGCATCAAGCTAGATTCCTCACCAGCAACATTTAGAAAAGAGTCAAAATTGCGGTCCACAGTATTTGGATCCGGTACCAATCTTTTACCAGAATTTTCATTTTGATGAGTCAATGGCACGCATTCGACATGTGGTTTATCTTCTGCACCATCTTTACTCAATCCTATTACACTTCGTGGATATTTGTCAGGGTTTTGTGTAAGATTGGTTTCAAGAGTGTCCCTTCTCTTAGAGGGAATCGAACCATATGAATTCAAAGTGGGGTCCATTTGGTTATCTAAGCTACCCAGTCCATCAAGTTTGGCAATCCCATCATCTTGTCCAACAGATTTCAATAACATTTCAACAGATTCTGAGGAAGTAGCCTCAGACCACACATTGTTACGCCTGGAAATGGAGCAAGATTCAGTTGGATTCGAGCTGAACTCTATTCCACTACTACCATGTGAAAAGTCCCCAATCCAGTGGTTTTCTTCTCGATTTTGAATTCCAAGTAAATCCTCTGTATCAACTAAACCATCAAACCTTAGATGGACCTGAAGGTGATCGTCAAGATCATATTTTGGAAGTGCATACGATCTTAATGCTGGAGGGAATTTGTTATCTTCACCACCTAATTGAAAATTTTGGCTTTGGAAATCATTGTCATCATAATCCATGGGTGTATCCCTACAAAGGACAAGAAGATAATGATGTAGAGATGAACACAACTTGCAGACATGACAGGACAAGAAAGGCCACAGGTCAATCAAATAAAGTAGAACAAGAACTGAATCATAGAGTGAACAAACCAATCTGCTTACAGCTGGCTACTAGACTTGAATTGAAGGAAAAAATGAATGAACAGGGAAAGGATTGGAATAATCCAAGAAACTCCATCCATATCATGTAGGGATACTGACTCATTTACCATTTAGAACAATAATAAATAAAGGTATGCAAAAATGCAAGAACTGACAATAGTTTGATGATGATGGTCATGATGATGAAGCTGGCACAACTGCAAGATACCGGCACAGAAATTGTGGGGGTATGTTATGAGGGAATAACATAGAGAATATATGTTAAGTAACTCAAGCTAAAAATCAAAATAAGAGATGTTTGTCAGGAAACCTTCACTTGTTATAATCTGAGTTGGAAAAGGAAGGAGAAAACAACTGGATCCTACTTAATTGATTTTCGATCCTATGACACATCAAGTGCACAAGAAATCAGATAACTGCCCAGTGAGATTGTTCTTCAGGAAATTTTCACATGTAGTAGTCTAAGGTTTTTATAAAAAAAGAAAAGAAAATAAAGAAACAGTAATACAACCCCAACCAGTGCAATTTGCAAACCTATGCCGCTTCAAGTGGACAACAAAACAGACAACCAGTCCAACAAAATAGAAATTTGGGGTATGTCCAAATGCAAGTCACAAGTCAAATGCAATTTACTGAGTGAAGAACATGTTTTGAATCTGTAGGGACACAGAAAGTAGTAGAAAACCCAGAACTTTGCAGCATCTTTCTACTACTTCATCTTCAAAATATAGGAGACAACATTATGCCACGTAAGCAATTTCCCTACTTTAGGTTCCCTTGAGTTATACTCCATTGGTAGAAAATAATTCTTCTCTACTTTAGTTTCCCATGTTTCTACTCCTTGGATAGAAAATATTTTTTTCTACTTCCATGACTCACTGTACAAAAACGTAAAAATCCCACGCAAACTAATCCCCCGAGTAGGGGTGAAACCATAGAAAATTTTCTACTCACCAAATGCACCCTTTATTAAGTCAGTAACCTGACCCTAAAACTGAAACCTTAAAGGTTTCTAGTGTTGCAACAATTAGCACCAATCAACTGTCCTAAAGACTCTTGTCCAACAGCACCCTTTATTTTTATCACTCTATCGACCTCCAATTAATACAGAGAAAGAACAAACTAATAATACAGAAGTGCGACAGAACTAAATATGACAAATTACAGGACTCCAAAACAAAACAGAACTCGCCAAAACCCCAGTTTCCTTAAGCAAGACTAATCTACTAATTATTTACTCTAGCCGTATCCACTATTTAGATGCATGAAAAACGTAAGTGCTCTCATGAAAAATGATCAAATTTTAACTGAAAATAACCAAATTTTAACCGGAAAAAGTTAAAAACCGGTCATTTGGTGATATTTTTCAGGAAAGACGCCGGCTTTCCGTGCATTCAAACGCGAGTCGTAAAATACACGTCAGTTTCAAAACCCTAGTTCCTTACGCCGTCGAACCGCAGTGAAAAACAGAAGCAGAGAAAGGGAGGAGGGGAAAAATCCTAATCTCTACCTCATCAACATAAGAGTGCACAAGCCGTACATCAAATTCATCGAAATAAGAGGAGCAAGATATAAACGAGAGAGGTAGGTAGAGGTACCAGAAGAAGCAGATCTAAAATGCGAGGCCCCTCCATCCGTAGGCAAAATCGAGACCGTTGATCGAAAAGACCCTAGATCGTACGGCCCTGCGCAGGCTCATTACCCTATGGCAAGAACCGCATCGCGTAGCCAAGGCAGATTCTTCCGCAGCAGCACAGGCCTCCCTTTCCGCTCGGCATGAATTCGCGGTGACCAAAAGCAGAGTCGGCCGGAGTTCGTCAGATTTCCAGCGGATCGAAGAGAATTTCCAGGCGAATCGAAGCGAAGAACAGGTGAAATGGAAAATGGGAAGGAGGAGAAAAAAGGAAAAAAATATAAAAAAAAAAAGTCTTTTCCCTAAAATTTCAGTTCGTTCGTTGTTTTCGTCTTTTATCTTTCGCACGGAGACGGAAAGATGCGTGTGTAGTTTGCCTTTGAACTTATTAAAATGCCACTCTTTTACGTCAAATTTACAACCTTGCCCCTATTCTTGGGAAAGGTAACTGACGGGCGCATTTGCATCCGCTTTGTTTGAAAATCAGTTGAAGGTTTAACAATGAACTAAACGCCCAACAAAAGAATATCGATCTAAGTTGTGAGCATATTTATAAAAATTATATAAAAAATAGAATAATTGGCCTGAGTTGACAATTCAATAAGATTTTAAATTTAAGTGAGTCAAAAAAAATATAAATATTAAATTTTGGAGTCAGAAAAAATTGTTCGAGTTATTTAACTCAATGACATTTTAAATTGAGTTTGAGTTTCAAGATTTAAAACTAGAATAGACAATTTGGATAGAGCTGAATTTTAGGGACAAGTTGAGTTTGGACTTGATTTATAATAAGAGGCACTTAAAACTTGGGTCAAGGCTTGAATTGACTCAATCTATTCGAATCCAAGCCCACACCATGTTGTATATGCAAGAATTGAGCACATTTTCAAACCCAAAATACATGTGAGAAATTATTCAAGCCCAAGTTTTCTTTAGTCTTTTGAGCTCGCTCCTATAATTTTCCCTTCATATTTGAAGATATTCTATGTATTGTCTCAGTAGTTTTGGTAGGCAGATTATTTTGGCTTGATGTTTGGTTATTATGTAGTATGATTATTGTTTTTATTTTTCATGATAATTCTTATAGATTGAAAAGTCATTATCTTCTTAACATGTTGAAGTGCAATTAGTGGGTCTTAATCATCTTAAAGATTGCTTCAAGCCAATTTAATGAAATTTTTTGATTAAGCTTCTTGAACTCGGAGTTAAATATTTTTAAATCTTGTATTTTTTAAATTTACCTTTAGAAAAGTAATAAGTCAAACTATTCTTTAAAAAAAAAAAAAATGGTCACTACAAAAATTGAGTGGCAAAACTGTAATTCAAAATTGATTATAGCCCAAAGAAACAAGTACAAAAGAAGGATAGCAAGAGGATGCTTTTCCCGTGGGGTGGGGTGTGAATGTGTGATGAGTCATTTGATCCGAATAAAAAAGCGATTACGTGTATACAGATCAGCCATTAAAATAATGCCACGACATCTAATGACCCCATTCTTCTTCAATATAAATGATTTTTTTATTCAGTCCTCCTATTAATACACAGAGAGTTATAGACTATAAGTTAACATAAATAATAAAATTAACTCAGTTAATTAGGTTGATTTAGATTTTTAAGGTGAAAAATACAGACATTCAATAATTTTTACATAGATATTTCCAGCATATTTTTAGATAGAACGGCCAATGATATCTAATGAATTACATTTGTCGCCAATTATTAATCCAATAATTACCATTCTTTTTATCGTAATTAATATTTCTTAAATGACACGTGGCATTCAAGACGCAGCCAAGACCACTAACCAGTCTACCGCACACGGATGTCAACGATGAAGGCGATTCTGTACGGATGTTACGTCCCATCAATCAAAGAAGAATCTCTTGGGACGCCACGTAGGAGGATAGTGGAGACTGACGAATTTAGGGATGCAAGTGGGGCGGGCCAGGTTCTATAAGAGCCCAGGCCCGTATTGCAATTGAAAAGGTCCGAGAACTGGCCTGGGTCCACCGGATTTAGCTGGCCGGCCTGAGTTGCAGTTGTAGGATCAGGCCTTATTTCAAGCTTGAGTTGTATAATCGGACTAAATCGAACTCAAGTTTAGTTAGCCCAATTTTTTTTTTGCTTTCTATTAAATAATAAAGAAAAATTTATACAATATTAATAAAAATAAATTTTACAATTTATGGCCCAAGTTTGAGTTTTCAAGTCACATTCGGAATTTCATGTAAAAAATTCAATTTAACTTGAATTCTAATATGGGCCTGACATTTTAAACTCAAGTTGAGTAACTTGAGCTCGGGCCCACTCATTTTTTTCTGAAAATTTTCAGGTGAACTTAGAAGGCCCAATTTAAATTACACTCTCAACAAATCTGATTAATTATAAACACAGGGCATTTCTCTATGATCAACCCATCCTATATCATTAAAAAAATTGTAGATAAAAAATATTAAAATAATAGAATTTTGTTTAACATAGTAAAAAACAAAATTTATTTTTAAAAAATTATATAAGCTAATGAGTGCCATCATATTTAAAAATTTTATTTCATTTATGATGATTGTTGTTAAATTTGGTTTTGAAGAAAAAAGTTCTCAATGATTGGTCTGAAATATGGACAAGCGTGACCAAATACACGTGGAAGGAGATTCATTTATATCCTCAGAATTTGTGGGCCCACCTAAAAGTACATATTGGAATCGCATGGATGCTGTCAAGATTAAAGACATAAAAAATACTGCTTGATCCTTTTTAATAATTTAAATATGTGGAAACAATTCTTAAAATGTCTTTTTATAATTTTTATAAAATTATTAACTTTTTAAATGAGAGAAATAAAATAAAATTTATAGATTTTCTAATTAAGTATTTTTATTAAATCCAAATGGTAAATCCAACCATTTACAAAATTAAAAAAATATCTATAAATATAAAAAATAATTAATAGTTTTAAATTTTGATGAATAGACCTACATGATTAGCATAGAAAAATAACAACATTTCTTTATTACCATGGATACTGCCTTTCGAGACAAAATATTATCTATATTGCAAGGTAGTTATTTTAAAACTTTGGCCTTTTAAACGAAGTGGCCTCTCGAGTAAATTAAACATAAAAAATAATCATATTATTATTAGATTATTATTGTTATTATTTAAAGATTGACTTTTTAAATCTTATATTTCTATTTATCATCAACAAATTTGACATAAATCATCAATGTTAACAAAAATATTTGTATGTTAGAATGCAATAATAGAAAACAAAAGGGAAGGTCTTCCTTGTCAAGGCAACATTTGTTTAATTTAAATAGTTTTTTTTTTTAATTTTTTTCATGAGACTAAATTTTACAAATTGAACTATAATTTTTTTCTGAAAAATTGATTTCCTCAAAGATATATAACCTCTAAAAGAATTGAGACTAGAAACTTGAGATTAGAAAAGTAGAAAATGAGTGCATCATGCAGTTCTAAATTCATATACAACTTCCCCACCTGACAAAAAAGATCAAGAACCTTGTGATATAAAGTTCAACATTAGCAGTTTTTCAACCAAGCATAGGCTACACTCATTCAAATTGAATCAAGTAGAGTTTAAGGCACCAACTTATTACCTTAATGATCATTAAGACTTGTAGAAAAGAAACTCATGAATCTAGGATTTCATAATGATTTTTCTCCATTAATGAAAATCAAATCCTAATGTAGAATTTCATCAATGTCATGCCATTTCATGTAATGGTGATGAATTTTCATAAAACAAAGCATGAACACAGCATGAATGAACTCTGTACAATCAGCACATCACAGTGCTTTCGATCCAAGCTAAATCTAGAGTGAGTTGTGTGGTTCATGATAATGTAGCTCTCTACAACCCACATAAGAAATTCATGTCCAATGCCTTCTCTGTTAATTCCTTGGTGAAAACATACCGGAATCTTATATCGTAGGGTAACCATTCTGTGATATTCGATGCCTTTCTGCCGGATGTAGATTCTATGCATTTCTGGACCGATCCATGTAGTTTCTTATCAATGTTTTCACACACCCATGAAAGCAGGTTGTCTGAACTAACAGAGGCCTCCTTTGCATATCTCTCGACAATCTTGGGAAGGAGAACTCTATTAGATTTCTTCACCACCACATTCGCTTGAAGGTAATCCTTCTTGGCCATTTCCAATTCGTCTTTGATGTTTGTTGCAGTGTAGGCCTTCAACTGCACAAAGTTTAACAAGCTTCATATGTTAGAAAACTGTCTTCTCGCCGGTGGCGGCATTATGTATGCTAGGCCAAGACTGGGCTACAAATGTTATGTCGACCCCATATAGATAGAATAATGGGAAATGACGATGATGATGACGAAGAAAAGTCATCAGTCCCAATGCAGGTTATCGTTCACAGCCAAGTGCTAAATTAATGCATATTTTTTAACTTACAAGGATCATAATTCGGCCTAACGGTCAAGACGCCTGAAGGGGTTGGCCTGATGATCAAGACATCCACCTCGTGAAGTGAGGTCTTCAGTTAGATTCACGCTCAATCCCTTCGGGCCACTCCCCCATCGACTAAACCAGTGTGTGTGAATTAGGAGATTTACATATGTTCATAGGATTAGTCTCACGTTCAACGTGGGGTGGGGATACCCATGTTACAAAAAAAGGGTCATAATTGGTGAAGACTGTCCTTGGGTTCCAAGAAACTTTTATCAGAGGAAGAAGCTGTGGTTGGCCTGATAACCGATAGAATTTTTTTATCATGCCTAAGACTGGTTGGTAATGGCTATTGCTTGGAAACCTTATGTGCTAGGCTCATGCAATCTTGTTAAAACTTAAAACACAGAATGTGATGTGCTCTGGTGACAGAAGAGAAGAGAAATGGCAAATTACCGAAGGATCAGAAGAAGCCCCAGTACATAGTGCAAAGCAAACAAGAGGTTCCGATTTTGCAAGGCTAAATCCTGAACCGAGAAGAAGTTTGTCTTCACCAGATTTCCTTCTCATGGCATTTGATAAGATTATTTCAAACCACTGTAATATAAAATACAAAGAGATCAATGAATGCAGTAGTATGGTACAAATTTACTAATGTGACACATGGAATTCCATCTTAGTTTTACACATTTATTACAGGGAATAAGTGAGTACTACAAAGCAAATGTTCTAGTAATATAAATTGCGAGTTCACATGAGGCAATTGTAAATAGTATAAGAGTACTAAGTCTTGTAAATCAAATAAATTATTATTATTATTATTATTTTTTGGAGGGGGAGAGAGAAGTACAAAGCAAAACTATAGAATGAAACTTAGATACAAAGGATGAGATTGTATATAGCATATAGCCAAACATAAAACAAGAATGTTGAGAATTAAAAGCCAGAAAACCAAACTTACAATGCATAGATACTTAATACTTAATTTTCATCTGTGAATATAAATCCTTATAATTTAAAAAAAAAAAAAAAACTTAACAGTGTGCACAACAATACAGGTAACAATTATCTCTTTAAGAATAGGGATTTTTGTAAAAGAATACTTGAAAATTGAAATTTTGTCATTGCACACAGACCTTCTGTGCTGGTTTTACCAGCGAATACCTTCTGCGCTAGTTTTACCAGCGCTTAGGTGATGGTTGTGGCTCTTTATGTGATGGATGGAGGAGAATGATAGAGTAGAGACAAGAGAGAGCTGGCTACTGTGAAGTGCACAAATCACTTACGAGCTGGTGCACAGGTGATCTCTCTCTCTCTCTCTCTCTCTCTCTCTCTCTCTCTCTCTCTCTATATATATATATATATATATATATATATATATATATAATAGGAGATAGTTTATTTATTTTATATATAAGAATTTAAAAAATATAAGACTTATCAATACATTGAATCGATTAATATGCAACACAACCAACAAAATTGAAAGAAGAGATTCATGACATACGCGTCCAATTCGTGGCGCACGGATGCACAATATTGAATACTCTATCGAATTGGCACTTATGTTGTAGCCTCCAATGTTATAAGTAACCTGCACGAGAGAAACAGAATTGAAATAGTTATTGATAAAATTTATCTTGTTTATACAAGAAATCAATAACGGCTTCCCATGTCCATATCTAAGATAATTTGCATGAGTAGAAAAATATTCATTTTGTAAGACAAAAAAAATCATCTAGATGAACATGAAAATAATTTAGGCATATGCTTAGTTTATTTTAGAAACAGGCAGCAAGAGAAGTGTAAGCACCACCTTGTGAAACAAGTTCCTCCTCTTCAAAGAATTGTGGGGGATCCCATATACTAGATATGCCTGCAAGTGATCATACAAGTGGAAGTTACAGAAGTACAAATTGCGTTACAGAAAAATTATGAGAAGTTTGGAAAATTAAATCATATTTGTAATGTTTACATGCATAACAAGAGAATTGTACACATTGATCCAAAATGCCATTTTAGCTTCGGTATCCATCTGGGTCGGATTTACTTCTTCGAGTTGCTTCACCAGGGCACTGAAAATTTACACAACATGGGAAGATCAGTGCATTGCCACAGTCCTACAATAGGGGAAGGGGAAAAGGGATGAAGAGGAAATTATCTCAATCACTCAATTTGATTGGCCCTATAAACATTACATGTGGAACCAATCTTTTGGAGTCAAACCATCACATAAGAGCCACAACATTGATATGAGACTCCTTAATGTGGTGAAATCAAATTTCACCACCTCCTCATGCTGATTGTGGATCATTTGATTTCATTGTCAATTCGCCAGCGATTGAGTAGATAGTGAGAATCATCCAATAGTGGAGACATATCAGGGCATGATTCGATAATGTGACTCACTAATGCAGTGGCTTATATTATCAAAATGGTAGGCTTTATGTGTGTCAGTGGCAATTAAAAAAAAAACCATTCTTGATAAAGCATCATAGACTGAATGCCCATGAACAGAAAAAGAGCATTTTTTCAATCCCACCTGTATGTGGTAATAGCACGCGAATTCTGGTCCTCATCAGTTGATATCGAAGATATTTCAACCATTGATCTACCTGCACAATTCCGTTCATCTCCAACACTTCGTCGTGGCAGGACTACTTTGGTGGATGACCTCGGCAATGGTGGTGAATGGCCCCTTGCTGGCTTTGTAGGTGCTGCACTGCATATCCAACAATATATTGCAGCCATGCATGTGACTAAATCCTCAGATATCTTGACGGGGGACTGATTGAGATGATCTTTTAAGCTGCGGGCCAAGGAATTCTTCACATAAGTTGGGGGTCTGCCAAGTACCTGATTCATAAATAGAAATGAGCCCAGCATTCACTCACTGGTGTTGTTGCTTATGGACCTCTTTATTTGTAAGAAAATCAATCAAGATGTAGTGATTTGCAACAACAAAGTCATGCTTGTACCAAATCTTCTCAAAAAAAAATGTATGCTTGCATTGAATGGGGTTCAAAATCATCAACAGAAACATACTATAGGAGCATGAAGGAAAGATTTCAGGCCATTTTACTTACTTTTTTTGGAAGTAAACTTGAGATAGACTAGACATTCAAGTATTTATTGATGATTGCTAATTAGCAGAAATCATGACGTTTTTCTACACACCCGTGGCTAACAAACTTCTTTCAAATAGCTTTCTTGCTCAAACAAACTTTCAAAAAACTATTGAGAAAATGAAGATGCTATGCAATTTACTATGAATAAGAATGTATGCCAACAAAATATTTTGAACCAAAAGAAAAGACCTTGTAGAAATACTCATTTGTTGTAAATAATGTCCGAAGGATTTCCTCACAAATATGTAGCAGCTTATCTACTCTTTCGGATGATTTCCAATCTGTATGGTGGATTCTTAGTTAAACCATACAAGTTGCATCCAATATGAAACATAAGTCGGAGAAAAAAATATTGTAAATAATGAATCCATCAGAAAAGGCATGTAACTGGTAATTATCAAATATATTTTCAAATTTGATTATTGTTGGTAGCTTCATATTATCAATTTCACTGTGAGGAAAGAATTGGCACGCGGGTGAGCACAAACAAGAGGAGAGAGACAGAGACAGAGCATCAGAAATTATAAAATTCTTGTCCTGAGATATCTTTAGTAGTGTTACTGAGAACCATAAGATTTTGCTTCAATTCCTTATTCCCTATTTCAATACCTTCATAGTATCAGAAAAATTGCCGCTGTTGTGAATGTTTGTTTTGCCACCAAACAGCGATGCGTGTCTGGTCTTTGACTGCAACATGTTCTTTTTTCCAGAATCCCTTCTAGAGGTCAGAACCTGTAATGAGTGTAAAGGGAACTTCTTTGAGGAGCAAAATGTACTTGAAATAATGCTTGGATGTTTTTTAACTTCAGTTTTTGTATGGGCAGGAGATGTCATGACAGAACTTTGCTCTGAAGGTGCTGTACTAAGGCACTGATCAAATATACTTCTGTACAGAGAAAGGACATGTTGTTCACGATTTGCGACCTCTTTCTCAAGCAACTCAATCTCTTGTATAATTTCCTTAGTCTGAAAAAAAAAAAAAAAGAGATTATTCAGTTGTTCCAGCTGAAACATTCGAAAACATGTAAAAGTATGAATGAAAATATTCAATAAACAGTGTATGACCCAGGTAAGTGAGAAGAGTCGGAAGTAAGAGTCACAAAAGCCAACCCAATAAACACGATTAAACTTCAATAATGATGATAATCATGATGATCGATTAATCCACGAAGATATAATAATGATATTGTCTTCATTATTAGAGAATATAACTTTCAAAGCAATCCATAGAACTTTCCAACATACCCTTGTCCATGGCCAAGAGTGGGCCCACATAGGGTTGTTTATAATAATCTCTCACATGCATGGACATGGGGTATCATCTGATTCATTTAATGGTGGTCCATTTCTAGAAAAGTTATCAAAAAAAAAAAAAAAAAGTTAGATGTGTCATGGGTAATTTACTTGACTGTGTTAATTATAAGCTTTGGAAAAGTCATTTAAGGTGTAGCATATAATGATAGTAAACATACTAATGCTTTATCAGTAAATAGTGAATTAATACTGTATGAACTATGCAAAACAAATCAAATTATATTTAACTAGAAATAAATTGCTTCTTTTAAAGTTAGTGAACTTAAACTATGAATTACTAACTAAAAATGAGGTAAATGAGTTTACTCCAACAAATTAGTGAACCATGATATTTATCCCAAGTAGATATCAATGATGCCATAGTTGCAGTCCACTATCAAAAGCAATACTGTTTTTCTTTTTTCTTTTTTCTTTTCTTTTCTTTCATTGGGAGAGATCTATCAAAAGGATACATACTTCAGCAATTTCAGAAAAATGTCTGTGTCCAGGAGACAGAGTGCTAGAAGCTCGACCCATTGCTCTTTCAAGCATAACCCGCATGGATCTCTCTTGGTGCAAACGCATTTGTAGCTGTTCAACTTCATTCTGTAGCGAACACACATCAATCAATGCAGGCATTAAGGTGGCAATATTTCAAAAGTTACAAAATTGTAGGATATGAAAATTCATACTTATCATGTAAGAATTAAGATGGTATTACTCTTGTACTAGCCTCCAATAAAATCAAGATAAAAGGCTATCAAACAGAGGGTTGCTGGAGGATATGCATATAATTCTTATGCCTTGAACTTATAGCCTGTATTTGCAAGTCCCATGCCCACCATGGATATTGGATAAACCATGGAGCAAAATGAAAATAAGACTTGAAGCTCGTAACCATCCAATTTTGTTCTTTAGTTTGCCTACTGTTAACAGTAGTTGAATTTGCAGGCTGTCAATTCGACCGGATAGTTAGAATTGATCCAACCGTGAATGCTTGGTGCAGCGTGGTAAATGTTAAGGCCATAAGATTTACATTCTAGATCACTTAGGCATGTATATTTTTGAGTCAAGGATGATACAATGGATTTTTAAGAATGTGCCCTTGAATGCAAAAGAATTCATCAGTGTGTCAGCGTGCGAATTAACCCATGGATTGATTGATTGTATTTATCAAAAGCAAACCATATATTCTTCAGAGTTGATTGAAACTGATTATGCTTTGACCGTCATAGTCAAAGCACTTTCCCATGAAAAATCTCTAGGGAGGCTCATTGAGAAGGTGTTGTAAATTATTTTCGTGCTTATGGAGCCAAAAAAAAGCCCACATTGCCATTTCTAGCAATGCAATTCAACGATTGTTACAGTCGGTTTAAGTGAAATCTCTGGAACATCATTTTCAGAGCCCTAGAAAGGATAGTCTGAAATGAAAGGTTAGTAAGAAATGATGAATGGGGCCGATTTGTGTGGGTCTATGGACCTTACATATTGTCTTGTGTCAAGCTTCAATGGTCATTTGATCTGTCTCTCTTATTTCGGAGGCTCAGGTTCATATAGGTCCCCAAAACTTTCCTTTCCCACTTCAAGTATTCAAACATTGTGATAGAGCACTAAATATCTCAATGACCAGCCAATTGGTAATATATTTGAGTAACAGCTACTTCTTTTGTTGAGAGAATTACTTCATTCTGTGAGGAATGTTAATTCTATGTTGTTTGATTGCATTTGAAGACCTCAAAATCCAATTGTGGACTTGAACAGGCATCCACTCTTTATATACCATTATCTCTAGACACATCGTATTGAACTTATGTTCACAAACATCAGTCACTGACAGCCATGAAGCATTTTATATGCCTATAACAAGCTCACAAATTCACCAGCATTAACAAGCATTGTATGAACAGAAGAGATGAATTCTTACGTCAGTCTCCACCTGGGAGCCTCGATGGCTAGATGAAGCATCATACCCAGTATCACTGGCATACTGATAAAAAGGGCTATGTGTCCCTTGAAACCTCATGAAACTTTGCAAGTCCTGACAGATTTAGAGGAAAGTAAAAGGTAAATACTTTCTCTACTTAGCCACAAAAAAATAACATGAATATCCATATTTCCCTTCTAAATTTTGCTGTTTTGGATGCAGAGAAAATTGATAGTGATGCTTCCTCACAGAGTGGAGAAAGTAGGAGAAATTTAGAGATTTGGTGGAGAGAGTCCAGTGCTGGGGATATATATATGTTTTCCTTTCTCGGACTTCTACAAAAAGCCTGTCTCTCCATTTTTTCACAATAGTGAAACCTGTTTCACCACATTGCTTTCACCTCATCCAAGCAGGGCTTTGATGTTTCAAGTAAAACATTGGGCAACCCTTATAAGAAAATTGAAAATGGCTGCCTGACAGGACTAGGAGTTATACAAATTACTAAGATTTTGTTATCTCACCTTGGAGACAAATGGATCCTCTCCAATGGAATGGGAAATTCCATGCCAAGCAGAACCCGCATTCTTGTCAGAAGAACTGGAATGAAATATCATTATCTTAGTATATGCAACAGCAAACTAGCATAGATTGGCTGCCAAATAAAAGCAGTAGAATGAAGCAATTGATTCATTTGAATTCAAGATGAAAAAAAGTTATTAAACTGTAACTTAAACATTTGCACCCTAATATATTCTATATGAAGAAGAGAATCAGTAGATTGAAGTTACTGTGCACTTTTACACAGAATATGTGAGATAATAGATAGGGACCCAAGAAAAAGAAAGAAGGTTAGTGATGTTTACCATATCATATGATAATGATTTCAGTGCAGATCTTTTTTATTGTTGGTAACTGTGAATTGGGTGACAATAAACATCTCCTGTTAAATTGAGATCATATTTACCGTATCATATGATAATGATTTCAGTGCAGATCTTTATTGTTAGTAAAGCTGTGAATTGGGTGACAATAAACATCTCCTGTTAAATTGAGATCTTCTGACCCATTGGATATGGTTTCTTGCAAGGATCATGGCATTATGCTAAGCTGAAAGTAGAATACAATTTTTTCACTGGAGGGATTGGATTGAGGAGAATTTGAAAGGACACTGACATGAGCAAACATTAACATAGAACATATGTAGACAGGGGTAAGGGAAAATTAGTCAACAAATGCTACCCGTTCAACAAAACTGAAAACATGCGCATCTTCTTCAGTCACTGAGAATTGGATGAAATTGTGAAAACCGTTCTCAATCTATATGAATCAGGACTGTCTGGACTAGGAACTCGGAACCTCCAGGGTACCCAATGGAGAAGTGCCAGATCACCCTTAGAATGGTATTTTCATCTTAGGATGATTGGTGCTTTCAACATAGAGAAGTGCAAAATGATGAGAACACCCTTCTCAGGGTTATGCAGCGCGTCCCCATTGAGTGTTCCAGATGTTTTCCTGCTCTGAATGATACTAATTCCAAACTGCATGTGGAAATAATCTGACGGGTGCTAAGCCTAAAACTGTCCAAGTTAAGATGCAACATTTAAATTATGTATAATATATTAAATACATATACCAGAGAGTGGAAGCATAAAAGTTCTGCCACTTTGAATTTTGCCTTCTAAGCTAGATTCACCCAATGCAAACATAAAACAACATTCAAATTTCTGAAGAAAAATTTTGAAGCTTCAAATCTGCTCAGATTTTCCAAGAAAACCAGGTGGTCGAATCAGGATTGTCTGGAGCAGGATACCAGAGAATCTCCACCAAACACAATAAGAATATGCAACATCACCTTGATTCTTTTGTTTCTCAGGAGTGCTGCTCCTGACAATCTTCTTCCTCTTTTTGGCAGCGATTGTGATCAGGACATTGAGAATTTTGATAAGTCCTTTCACCTCTTGAATAATAATGTGTACAGAAAGAATAATATAGTGTATCTTATAATCAAAGTTACCAGTGTCCCAATCTCTAACCTTCTTTTGGATACTAAAACTGTACTTATTCTAACAACAATATTGCCCTGTACTCAATGATCAGGACATTGAGAATTTTGATAAGTCCCTTCACCTCTTGAATAATAATGTGTACAGAAAGAATAATATAGTGTATCTTATAATCAAAGTTACCAGTGTCCCAATCTCTAACCTTCTTTTGGATACTAAAACTGTACTTATTCTAACAACAACATTGCCTGTACATAAAACCCAAATAGAAGAGCATGGGAGGACATATATCTGCCACTTCGTATATTGCCTAAGAAGCATGGCTATAAAATTTTGCTGAAACTGAGTTGAAACATCTGATATGTACAGGTTATGGCCATGATCGATGTTTCCCAATGTAATGATTTATTTGCATCTAGAACATCTTAAGGGCGATGAAAACCAGGATTTATTTAAATAAAACTTTTAGCAATAAATTATTTAAAATTTAAAAAGACCCAAAGGACTAAATATTGTTTCAATGTCTAAACCAAGTTCGAAAAACATGCTTCGAAGCAAAGTTCATCAAATTCAATTGTTTTCCTAAAAAAAGGAGCACCTAGATTTTTAAGAAGTAAAATTATAAGTATTAAAATCTGCCATAGATTTCCAAGAAAACTAGGTGCTACATGAAGTCTGTCTGAATGCAGTCAATACACAAAACCAGAGGAAGAAAATAATATCAGAAGCATTAGTCCCTATATTATAACAGGGAACATGGATTCTTGTGTCATCCCAATTAACTGAAGTCATGTAACATCAAAACCCATGTCCTCATTTAAAGTATTCTAATTGATTTCCATTTCCATAATTACATCTCCAACCTCACTATCTTAATACACGCAAGCAAAAGCCAAACATTTATTATCTTTTAAAAATAATGAAAAAAAGAAGCAGCCAAACACTAATTCAAATAATGAAAAAAGAAAAGAAAAAGCCAAACACTAATTCAAGCCAGAAATCCAAAATACATTAAGAATTACAAAGCTCTCAAACAAAAAAGGGCATCTACATGGAACCCTATAGTCATGGCTAAAAAAAAATATCGTTGTAGTATTCATCATTGTTAAAACAACAATCTAATTCAAATAACAAGAGTAGAAATGTATTAGTCATCACTGTCAACATCATTGTCTGTTCATACCAAATGCATACTTGTATTCGAAATTGACAACAAAAAAAAAAACATACATTTAAAAGAAAAATAAGAACCCAATTCAAGAAAAAAGAGTAGAAACACTTCAGCAACCAAAAAATGACTTCAAAGATCTGAAAACAAGTTGTGTGCATGAATTCTTACCTCCTAGAGCGCATATGGTGTGAAGAAATCTGCAAGCAGGCCTTACTGTCTTCATCCTTTCTTCTTGCAACTTCTCCACCACGTGCTGCAGCAGATAAGGCAGCCATGTTCAAAGATCTTCCCGAATTCTTGAAGACGAAAAGAATGACACGTACGATTTTAAAGATCCATACTTATCTATAATAGCAGTTGTTATATATGAGAATGGCATGGAAGGAAAGTCACTCCTTCGACAAAAGAAAGATGGAGATTTCTATAGATTCTTTTATAAATTTATTTAAGGAAAGATTAAGCAATCCTACTAAGAACATTATACAGTGTTTACACAACCAGAAGTGTAAGAGTATTGATTTTCGGCTTTTGGTGTGGTTGGAGGAATTAAATGTTGGAATTTAATGAACTGAGTAGCGCGCTCTTCTCTCTCATTCGAAATTTACCCGGCGAGAAGGCTGTTGCACTGAATTAATCTGTGGGTGATACTGGCAGTGGTAAATTATATTTGGTAATTTGGCGTATGGTTTTTTTTTTATTAGGACGTGGTATTTTTACTAACAAGTGAGGAATAGATTTTTTTGTTGTTTTCTATTTTTTTAAAAAGATAAAATTAGAAAAATAGAAAAAATCTATTTTATTTGTAAGTAAGTACAGGGTGTTAGTAAAAACATCTGTCCTTTTACCAGCATAGTTTAAAAGATAATACTGTGTGCCCATCGGAAGTAAAATACATTGGATTTCACTGGGGCTAAAATTGGATCGGGTCAAGTCGAGTTTTAATAAATTCAATTCAATCCATGTCAAAATTTATTAAATTCGATTCTATTCGAATTGTTGACCCGAATTATTCAACTCGACTCGATCTGAATTTCTGACCCAAGTCAATCTAAGTGCTGTTTTATAATTTAGTGCACTCATGTGGAGTTGGATTACACCGGGTCGAATTTGGTTGATTTTAAATTTCTCAACTAAATCTGACTCAAATTTTATGCGGGTTTTTCATTTCCCAATCCGACCCGACCCAACTTAATCCGAAATATACAAATACACAACTTAAACGCACTGATTTCATCAGGTCAAGTGATACTGGTCGAGTTAAAACTCAACCCAAATTTTATCCCTAATTGAAACTTGAAAGTATCTAGAGTTAAAAAGTTTAGGTGGTAGAAGGTAAGACCCAACTTTTGATTAAAAGAATGTAAATGGTTAAATATATTGTCATAGAGACTACGGACTATTCAAAATGAAATTCATCACATCCATTTGAACTTCCTTTTAAAATTTTTGAAGAAAAATATAATTATTGAATAATTTTTTTTAATTATAATTAAATAAGCCCCTCATGAGTATATGCACCATCGGGAAAGCTCTCGTGGCTTCTATTGCCCGGTTCTACACTTGGTTAAAATATACTAACCAATTTGTGAATTGGCTTTTGTATGCTGAGTTAATTGTAAAAAAAATATTTTATTCACTATAATTTTTTCTCTAATATCTAGAGTTGTCCATTCTAATTCAAACAACAGTCATTTAATTTCTTGTTTCGACAGTATGGTGTTTGAGTGTTTCACTATTTTGGTATATTTTTGGTAATTTATATATAGGGTTAAAAAATAATCTGTGCACCCATTGACTGAAAAATATTGATCACTTCAAATAGGGTTTTTACGTTCATTTAGTTTTTAAAAATATTTGGTTTGTTTATCATAATTTTGTATCTGATATCTATATTCATTGTCATTAATTATAATTCGGATAAAGTGGTTTGATACTTTGATCTTTGTTTATACTTTAGAGCGTATAACTTTTGAGCTTTGGTCACTTTAGGTCTTTAGTGTTTAGTTCTAGACAGCTCATTTATTTCATTTTTATCCCTCATAAATAGAAAGATCGACACATTTATAATAATTTAGAGTGAAACCCGTATGACTTTAACTCGAGAAATCAAGTGAGTTGGTTTTTATATTTTTCAAATTAAGATCAGATTTGGTTGAAGAAAAAAGACGAACTAAATTTGTCGGATCAAACTTTTTTAAAATTGACCTGACCCAATCTGAATTGACTCGACTCAACTTACTAAAAAAATTAATATAGCACTCGAGTTGAGTCGGTCCAACACTCGGGTTGAGTTGGGTCAATAATTTAGGTCCGATTGAGTTGAGCAATTCGGATAGAGTTGGATCAAGTTGAATAATTTTTTATATGAGTTAAGTTGAATTTATTAAAATCCGACCCAAATTTCTATCACTTTATCTAGGTAAAATTACATGCTAACTCTTTGATATATGTGGAAATCAACAAACACTCTTGTATAAGAGTTTGGATCCTGCTGTAATAGTAAATAATTTATGTTGCAACCAATGATTTAGGACCAATTCATAGATGAATTATAAGAAAGGATTGAGTCTAAAAGATAAAAAAAATATAAAAATTAGACAACGAAAGATGATTTCTAATAAAAAGGTATAAAATAGAATTTAAAAAGACAATTTATACAAATTTAATAATTATAATGATGAATTTAGAAATAACCATCTCAATTTCTTAGTGAGACAACTTAAATGCCTGGGGATCTCCAAAATCTGTAGCCTTTTTCCAATCCCCATGGAACTTATTCTATTTCTTAACACCATTAATGAAATGCTTTGGTCCCATTCCACCTCAATGTCAGAAAAAAATATTAAAATTTCAAACAATTTATTTTCATTATAGTTAGATCATCTAGGCAATAATCTTAATTTTAAAATATTAAATTTGGCAGTAATAAAATTCCAGAATAAATTGGTTTTTAAAGTGTGACGTAACATTCAACCCTAAATGAGAATAGAAGTACATGATTAATATCTATTTAATTTTCAAAGAGAAGAGTTTTTATTTTACTTGTTATGTACAGTGACATGATGGCCCATCATTTAATGAGCCAATTAGGCAAGTCGGATATTTATTCCACGACATGACTAGAGTTCAGTAGACTGTCGAGTCAACTTCACCGTTAGAGGCTAACTTTTTGCATACTGTAATTCAATAGGGTAGCGACTTCCCAAAGTTATCGTGTAATCGGAGGCCAATTTTACTGTATTTATTATTTTCTCTTTTAAATCGGCTAATCGAAATCTTTCGAATAATGTATAACAAAGGATTTGATGATCTGATTTCAAAGTCAAAATAAATAATACGGTAAAATTTATGTCGGATTATATAAATTGTGGCTGACCAATTCAATATTGCAACATATTATTTAAGAAGTTGATAATTGAAAATTTTGGATTGAACTATTGAAGTGCTTTAAACTTATCCAGTGTAAGAGAATTATATAGGATTTTGTGTATATGTGAGATTAATTTTATATTTAATGTAAAATGAAGATATCTATATTATTTAAAAAGATCGACAACAAAATATCAAAGGTTCTTAATCAATTTTTGTCAATGATGATAAATTGTAAAACGGTAATTGTCACTCTCAATATATATATATATATATATATATATACATTTATTAAAGTGTTCAGAGGCTTCACATGTATTTGGATAGATGGAGAGAGTCTAGAGGAGCATTGAATGTGAATTGAACTTAAGATATCTCTTTATGAGAGAAACTTCTTGACCATGAGACCAACTCCTCTTTAGATTATCTCTCAATATATTTTTTTTTTAATTTACATGTGGAAAACTGCAGGAAACCAGCGTAAAATCTCCACAGGTGATACCCACTGCCCTTAGGGTAATACCAAGTTAGGCCATGGAAGCTCAACTTTTAACACCTTCTATTTCCTAAATATTCTCTCAATATTCTTTATCAATGGTCTTGTGCTTAAACAAAAGTTTTTATAATTCTTTGATGAATCCTATTTTAAGTGTTCAAGTAATATTATACACATGATTATAGTTTATCTTATGCTTTTCAGGGACATGGTAAAAATTATAAAGTCTTTCATGTAAAAACAATCAATGATAATAACCTCGTAGGTAGACAGAGATATTGGTGAATATATATATTTTTTTATCCCTTTGTGAGGAAACAATTAAATTTATCGAAAGCCTAGGGCTTAAGAAATCTTAATTACGCATGCTTTATTTTATTTTTGAATTATAGTAATGATGTAATAAGTTGAAATTAATTGGCCTAAGCCGGCCATATCATATTCCCTTCTTGTGAAGAACATTGAAAGCGATAAGAAACTACTACTATATATCACCACATTTTAGTATAAACCATTTATTGCGCCGATCAAGTCCGATAGAGAGAGGAGAAATTATCCTTTTTATTTGATTGATTATGAATGAGATCGGTGAGAAGGAGTTACTTGAAAGATTACCTTTGAATCAAATGCAATTGAGGAAAGATCCGAAGTTTTCGTCGAAGATTTGTAAAACATTCAATTTGAATACGAAAGTACCATGGATGGACAAAGAAGAAGATGATGAACAAAATAACAAAGTAGAAATAAATAATAGAGTCCTAGGATTACATGACATGTCAATCGAAATTTGATCTATTTTAAATGAAAGTAGAATATGTTGGTTGTTCTGATTATTCAATAAATTTTTTCTTAAAAAAGGATGTCGGTTGTGTGGTGCAAGAGCAATATATATATATATATATATATATATATATATATGCTCTTGCACCATATACGTATTCATTCCATTTCAAAATTCAAACATTGTTTCTCACGTGCTATAATAGTTATGTGCCAAATGACGAATTTCCGGTGCCCCTATGGAGTCCTTGTCAATTTTGGAGAACAGCTAAAGCAATATATCAAGTGGTGGGCCACCTAAGCTGAAAAGTCTCACACGTGTGGTGAGATTTGAGTGGGATTAGGAATGGAAAATGAAGAGTCCCCACCACTAAGAGAGAGTGGGAGTGGAGAGTGGAGACTCAAGAGGTCTGTGATGATTGATATACAATAAATAAAAAATCTAGCAATGATGGAATATTTGGAGTCCTCACTCAAAAGAAAGATGCCTTGATGATGATGACTTTTGCAAGTAAGACATTCCAATCCACATTATCCTTCAAGGCCAAGCATTCAGCAGTGACTAATGAGTGAGTTGCAATTATAATTTTTTTTTTTTTTATTAACATGTAGGAAATCGTGGAATATTCAGTAAAATTTTCATCGGTGAACTCATTATCCATAAGGTACATTAAGATTAAGTGATAAAAGCTCGAAACTCCAACCTCCTACTTTCTAAGACGAAAGACAATCAGGTGTATAAAATTTCAACACCAAAAGATTATTCTAGTCACGTAACCTTGACAATTCAAATTTTGATATATATAAATTATTGATTTTTAAATATTTAAAATCAAGTGATAAATAATCCGATAAGATAAAATTTCTTATAACTGTTACTTATATATATAATCCTCTTTACACGGATTTAATTATACAGAATTCAAAACTCATTTAAAAACAATCAAAGTAGAAAGAAGTGTAGCTCGACTGTTGGGTTTGAATACTCTGCTTCTTCTTATTCTTTTGTAGATTTCTAGGTTGGTAGATTCTAAGTCTGCTGCATGGGGCACCCAAAGTCCAAAATCTATATAAATTAATCCAAAGTCCAAACATTTTTATAGGGAACAGTACTCACAAACGGGTTCCTGACCAAGTTGTGTGGGGCCGGACCCACTTCCTCAACCCAACAATTTAAAAATTGGACTTTGCAATTTCGCTGCCATACAAAATATTTAGAAATTTAATGGGTTAATAAATTACTGTCAATATTCTCATTCTGGCCTTTTTTTCCTTCTTCTTTTTGAGTTCACACTCTTCTGATTCTTCTAAAATACTTATTTTGCCAAATTAAAAAAAATATCAGCACTTGTAATACTTGCATATTGCCCCCTTTCAAATTTGGCTTCAAATTTTTTTTTTTTTTCCTTTAAAAACTAAAAACAATATAAAATATCAGCAGAAATTGGGGTCCATTTCAGTTTAAAACTTCAAACCTACTTTAAAAAAAATCCCAACATTTTATAATATTTTTCCCAAAGGTGTAAACTGTAGACCCATTTCACTTTTTTCCTGCATGAGGGAGCTCCATTAAACAGGGTAAGTGTTTTCAAAGCTTTGGATATTGCAATTCCTTCAAATAAGGGGACAATACTACCCTCTACCAAGCACGAGGCATCCTTCTCCGCCTCTTGTCTCCTTTAACATCTTTCTTCTTTCTCTTCTATATATATACACACACAGAAACCAGAGAAAGAGAGGGGCAAGCATCTGAACTAAGATCTTCTTATCTCGTTCTTTTGGGGTTAGAACTTTCTGCTGAGAAGAAAAGCTTAGATTGCAAGGTACCTGGTTGATCAGTTGCTTCATCTGTTGTATTGTTTCTCTTATCATCTTCTAGATTTTTTCTTGTATTTATATTCATTATGAGAAAACTATTTAAGAATGGGAAGTTTGGTTGTTATTCTTCTGTAGGTTTATATTTTCATCTAAACGAAGAAGTTTTTTTTTCTTTTCATTTACTTGAAGCTTATTTTGTCATTGGAAACTTGAAACTCATACTCAACTCAAAACTCTATTGAGCCGAATAACTTGGATAGGCTTTTCAACTCAACTTGCAAAAGCTCGATAAAACTTGTTATTGAGTCAAGTCAAATTGGACCGACTTGCTCGAGTTCCTTTGAGTTTTTAGACTGGATCATAGTTAAAAATAATTCAGCAAACTATGCTACATTTTTGTTAGTTTGATATATACCAACTCTAAGTTACTTGACTTAATTGGATTTGAGTCTGAGTGAGAAACTTGAGTCTTTAAACTAAGGAAGAAATTGATATGGGGATCTCTAGGATCATCTACTCACAAAAGCATCCATGGCTAATCCACATGCTGACCCATCAGATTGATTTCTCTGGTCAGTGTTTATATATGTGTCATGAATAGGGCCACATGAAACTCTACCATGGTTTAAGAAGTCAAAAAACTCAGATGAGTCAATCTGATTTGGCTCGACTCAAGGATTTCGAGTCAACAAATTATACCGATTTTTTTTGAAGTTGAGCTGAAAAGCTCATTTAAGTTTTTTAACTAGATAGGATTTCAAACTGAGTTTAAATTGAGTTTTTGAACTAAGAACTCTACACATGTATATTATGCAACACCATTTATAAGTTAAAGAGATGAAAATCGTTTGCGAATATGCTGTGAAAGGGAAGAAACAGAGTCATTTAGCCTTTCTTCTGTTGATTTCCAGATGGAAAATGGGATGTTTTGGAGTTGGAAAAGCTCGTCTCTTCGGCTGAAGAATGTTGAAGAGGAAGACAAGATACCTCAACCACAGACTCCCCAAGAGCCCATGGAATTCCTGTCGAGATCTTGGAGTGTCTCAGCCTCTGAAATCTCAAAAGCTCTGGCTGAGAAGAAAAAGATTTATCAACTCCCCAACATGGTTCCCCAGAATTTTATTTCCCCTCAATATGTAAGTACTTCATTAGATTGGCAAGTTGGGTGGAAAAATGTGAGTTGAGTCAAGTTTAATTTAAAATAAGGATCCACATGTAACTAGGTAAAATAGATTGGGCCTCGGCTTTCCCTCATCAGGGGTATAAATATCGGCCGATACGTATTGTATCAACTGATATATATCGGTTTTTAAAACCTTTATATATCGGCCAATATCTCGCGTCGGCCAATATCTCGGCCGATACCAAGATTTCTACCCCTATCCCTCATCCACAAACAATACCCTTTCAAGGTGCAACTATTCAGTAATTTCCCAAGGTCTTAACAGAGACATTAAGCTGCCATCCTCACCACAAGATTCAAACCAAACTGCCCAACTCCTGCGACTCGTGGATTGGGTTCCCCTCTAATGAGAAGAAAGCCACACACAAAGAAGGAAAATGCTAAAACATACCCTGAAATCGTACCCTTATTAGTATCTGTTAGATGTGACAACTCCTTTCAATGAGTGTCTTTTCGTGCTCTTGAACGACTAACCAATTGTGACTTGCCACATCAGCACTAGGGTGTAAGAAAGGTACAATTCCATGTACATATAACATCTCTGTAAAGGAGAGCACTGAGCTGAAGGTTACTATTGCTAGAAATATTGGCAAACCTGTATGTTTTTTCTGATGTAATAATCTAAGGTGACACTTGCAGCTATCTGCAGCCATTAATTCTAGCAGTGCACGTCGATCAAGAGTAGGAAGGTGGTTCCAAACCAAGGAGTTTAGTACTAACAAACTGAAGAAGAAAGAGAGGGCACGTGTCGACAGTGCCCTTGTACATGCAGCGGTGTCTGTTGCTGGAGTCGCTGCTGCTGTGGCTGCCTTAGCTGCAGAGGCAAATTTCAATCATCCTGGCTCAAAAATGAGCACAGCAATGGCATCTGCAACAGAGCTATTAGCATCATATTGTACAGAGATCGCAGAACGAGCTGGGGCCAACCATAGTCAGGTGGCTTCTGTTGTCAGATCGGCAATGGATGTTAGAACTGCTGGTGATCTAATGACACTCACAGCTTCTGCAGCAACTGGTATTTGCACCTGCACATGATAGCTACTTTTTATGCTGAAATCACTTGCCTCCTTATCAATGTGCTATCTTCTCCTCATTGATTGTTAGCATTTGGTTTAATTGAAAAGCTTTGCGAGGAGCAGCAACCCTTAAATCAAGAGCTAACAAGGAAACCAGGAACAGTGCAAGTATAATTCCATATGAGAAGGGCGTTAGTCCAATGTGCCATCCCATTCCAGAGCGCAAAATGGTGGAGAAATGCAGTAGCTCGAATGCTCCATGCAAAGAAGGCAAGCTACTAAAACGAACTCGAAAAGGTAAGGTGACCCATCATATGTCATGATCATAGGCACGCCATCTTCAATTAGATAACTGTTCATTTGCTTAGAAATGTCAAAATGGGCTGTTCTTTCAGAAGAATATATCGACAGGAGATTTTCTTTCGCTCTAGAATAGACAGATTATATGCAGGTATTTTACCATGGTATGCGCCTAATAGATCTAAGAACTATCCTTGTACTTCACAGGCATACTTCACTGGAAACGAGTATCCGTCTATGTCAATAACAACTCACAGGTAGATATGGAAGTATAGAAATGTAGGACAGAAGAAATACAAGAAAAGGTGGATGTAACACATAGCAATGGTAACTGCATTTTCAGGTCATTGTGAAGCTTAAAAGCAAACATGTTGGAGGAGCATTCTCAAAGAAAAAGAAGTGTAAGGTTTTGATTTAACTTGCAGGAATGATCTGGTGTAGTCACTTAGAAAGCTGAAAGCTGAGCTTTCAGTACAAGTAAACAACCATCCAATATTGATGGGCACTGTCAGCTGGAAAGACTATCAATGTTGTTTGCCTGCAGGCCCTATAGTTGATTGATTTAATTCGGTTTCTTTGTCCCCACAGCGGCTACCATCAAATTGAAACTAGGCCAAGTTTAATAAGTGTTAACTTAAAAACGATAGTGACTACAATGGATCATTCTTCATCTTTCTGCTTTATAGATTAAACTGTAACTCGTGCTGTTAATGATCTCTTTCATCTTCAAAGCCATTAAGGCAGCGAAATCATGCAATTCCATGGTATTGCTGTAATATTCTATGCTACCATCAGGTGTTGTCTATGGTGTATGCGAAAAGATTCCAACATGGCCAGGGAGAGAAAGAGGAGAAGGTGGAGAAGAAAGAAGCTACTTTGGACTAAAAACAGCACAAGGACTTCTGGAGTTCGAATGCAAGAACAAGATTCATCAACAGAAATGGGTTGACAGCATTCGAGATCTTCTTCGGGAAGTAAAAGGCATTGATCAGACAGAGCAATCCTTAGAATTGTTAAAAATTGATTAAGAGTTTGATTCATATTGGCCTTCTGAGGAAGCGAATCTGAAGTCTAGATGAACTATATACAGTAGTGTTCAGTCTACTTTTATCTCACAGGCACATTGTACAATTTAACAAAGAAACTTCATACAGAGAAGGCTATCAGCTATGCATTTGGATGCACATATTATTGTTTTGCTTCTGACTCTATTCTGCAACGACAGCCATTTGCTGCGTAAGTCTTATTATAAATCCCACTCAAATGTTAAAGGAAAAAAAATGATTTTATTATGTACTCAAACCAAATAATCAGAGATCTGCATTCTGCATCTTCAAAATAGAGTAGAGTTGCCAAACCCAGTGACTTCCCCAAGGGAGCGACATTGCATCAGAATTGGGTACAATATACTGTTTCAAAGCTGATCCGATGAATGTGTTAAGGGTTTAATGATGAAACTCAAATAAATGTAGTGTATATGTGTGTGGCAACCCTGAATCTCCAGAGCTTAGAATTTCCATCAAGTGGATCTCCAGCTCCTAAATCTGAATATTCAGTTAAAAAACCCCTCTAATCTTCATAAACCTTTTCTACTCCAGTAACAATCAATCTCTCCATCCTCCAATAATAACCAAACAGCAAGATTTTAATATGAGAAGATTTTTGCTAAATCTCCTAAATTCAAAATCTCCAATATCAGAATCTGCTAGTTGCCAAACACACCGGATCATCAGAGAAAAGCCTCCATATTGAGGAATTGAAACATTCATTATCATCATTGTCATCATAAGCCACAGTCCCATCTATTTGAGATCGGCTTTACGAGTTCTTTTTCTCCAATTGAGCCTATCATAGAGAGGGTAAAAAGGAAGATAGAACTCTAAGAAAGATTTGGCAAAGTAGGTGTACGCACGAACCAGCCGCCTTGCCTGATGTCCCACCCTTAGAGTATTCAAACATTGCGAGTACTAAAAAGAACTAAGATAAGGGGGAAAACAATAAAGACTTGAGACTTTAGAGTAGAAAAGACATGTTAAAATATAGGGTGACAAGGAACTTACCTTGGATGGGGAAAAGTAGAGAAGTAGCATTCATCATTGAATTCAGATGCATGGGGTAAAGCATTGACAATAACAATGACCATTGCAATAATGATGATGACTCTCTCTCTCTCTCCCCCCACCCTCCACACCCACATACTTATGGTTAGGGTCACGAAACAATAGAACAGAAATACAATGATCTCTGCAAAAGGAAATAGTTTGAGAACAATGGACAAAAGATCTTGGAGGATTTAGATGTGAAAATTTCATCCCATCCTGAGCTAGCCATGCTTAACAATGCATGTTAGCGAACTACAAAACCAAATATAAAAATCCGCTAAATATGGAGTAACCATTTCTTACTAGTATCAAACAACATATAGAACCTTCCTACCCAGTTTCTTCTACAAAATCTAAGCCATAAATTCAGACAAGCATCTGTGGAACCATGCTCAACCAAATTAATAATTTATTGATCCAATGACAATTTAATCAACTAAAGAATTGTTAATATGCATAATCTACTAAGAAGAAACAATAGAGAATGGTTTTCAAATGACTAAATCAATTTCTTACAAATTGTGACCCTTCTGCATAAATTGTTTAAAATACAACCGTCTTGGTTTCCTCATAAGGCAGCACTCGAAGCTCACAATACCATTTTATTGCTTTCATCAAGCATTGCTTCTCAAGGTTCTCTGTCTTCTGGATAAAGCTTCTTAGGTTGTCTCGGTGTGAAACTCGTTCAACCTTCATAATACAAATCATTGTCATTCAGTCATTATAATACAAAATCTAACAACTTTCTATTCCCCAACCCAACAACACCCCCCCCCCCCCCCCAACAAGAAAAAAAAGGGTTAATGAGAAAGTTAGAATCAAGGGCTTCCAAAGGGATGTTTTTGTGCTGGGTGAAGACAAATCCATATACAGTGCACCTGTTGTAAGCCCAACCTATAATAATTTATCGAGCCAAGCTCAAGCTTGTCCCATCCCTTGCTTTTAACTCAAAAAATGCTAGATGCTGTATAAACATGTTCCTTCTTCTTTTCATAGTTCAAAAATAGGAACTTAGACTTCCATTGAGTTGAGTTTTATAACTCTATGCCAGACAGACTTGGGTGATTCTTACCTCTCAAAAAAGAAGAAGAAGAGACTTGGGTGATTCTCTTGACAAAACTGAGTTTTAGACCTATGTTTTTTTTAAAAAAAAAAATTGAACTTATCATAACGCATTCCTCTCTCTCTCTCTCTCTCTCTCTCTCTCCCTCCTCTTCTTCTTCTTCTTTTTTAAAAGAACAGAATAAAAAGAACAAACATAACAAGACTTTCAGCATAATAATATTTCAAAAAATAATAATAAATTAAAAAATTATAATATAATTATAGGGCATACAAAAATAACTAAAACCCTCTTTAAAAAAGAGCCAACATCCAAGTTACTCTAGAGTCTGCAATTATAGATATAATCCAAGACTTCAACTTCTTACCATTAGGACCTGTTCAATTACTACATTCAACATAATATAAATATATTTTTTATTACTGTACAATATCCATTTTATAAGATCCACTGGTACATACAGATAATAATTTCATTCATGTAGTTATATTATTGTTACGTTTACTATTTATAGATTTACTAACAAATTAAGGCCAGATATAATGAAGTCAGTTTTGGTCCATTGCAAGGTATGAGCCTAAAACCTAATAAGGGCTGATGAGGCCATGGGCTATAGCTCTGTAGAAGTTGTTAAAATGACAATCAATCTCTAAGCACTGCTAGAGAAATTCACTTAAAGATGATCTGACTATGATTCAACTATACAGCCAACATGACACAACAGTGAAATGTGCAGCTAAAATTGTGCCAAATGTAGACTTTTCCTTGTGGAAAAGTGTTGTTGACTGACAATGGTCGGTAACTTGATGGCATGTTTCTTGATCATGAGTCACATTGAGGCAAGTATACCACACAGGTTCTCCTCAGGCATTGACTCATCATTTGATTATCCTTCAAACATGCCGATGATATTTTCCCTCTCCCAGTGAAAGATTATTCAACAAAGATGAAGCTCAAATAATGACTTGCATGCTTTTGAATATGAAATTCTAGTAGTTTTGCTCTTTCAATGGTTTTAAGCAAGAATCACCATCTGTTCAATGATTGCGCCTGAATCAAGTTCTTCAGTTACAAAGTGAGTTGTTGCACCAATCAATTTCACACCAGCGTCGAAAGCCTGCAAAAATTGTAATGCATGTTCATTGATATGTATCAGATAGGCAGTCAGCTCGTAGAATTTTTTTTGCCAAATCTTATATTTGTGCCAACCCCAAAAGGATGGGTTAAATGGATATGGCAGTGATGATGAAAATTAGATAGCACTTTTACACAAAGTGTTTGAAGTTTTAAATTGTACAAAAACAAATGATCAAGCAGGCAAGAACTGTGAACCTGTTTAGAAGGGTTCCCGCCCTTGAATGATGGTAGAAGTCCATGATGGATGTTAATTACGTCCTTTCCATAGCTCTCCAGAAAATTTCCAGACAGTACCTACAAAATTATTCAAGATACTATTGAAGAATTTCAAACATCAGATGGTACTAGCAAGAAATTCTGGGCAATCAAATGTAGAGTGCGCTTTGACAAGCTTATGTTTAAAGAAGGAAACAGTAGATTTCGTAAGTTTGCCATTTAAAACTTTAGTAAACCAGGTAAGTGGTGCTTATTTTCTTGGTCAAATATAAGTTGCATCAATGTTTATAAGCATTCTAGAGATTTTACACATCAGAGGCAAGAATGGAAGCCCAGCTTTCTTGTTTCTAGTTCCTGATTGCAATTGCAAAGTGAACCAATTGACTATTTATCATACAGGAATATATTTCACTTTCACCAAACATCCAATTTTGTCAGTCTTGGTGTTGGGGTTTTCAAAAAATCATTCTGGCCTAACTCAAAAGGTCACCAAATCTAGTAACCTGGTATGGTCTTGATCGAACTCAGCCATGCGGTTCTTCACTCACTGGCCTGTTGAGTGAAGCAAAGTCTGACAGAGTCCTAACCACTGCTTAGAGTTCCATGGGAAAAAAAGTAATATATATATATATATATATATATAAAAGAACCAGTTGCACACATTCCTATAATGGTGAAAATGGTGAAATCCATCCACAAAAGATGAAGGGAGAAACTAAATTACCTGCATATATCTAGCAAGCACTAGAACATCAGTACATCTAATCAAATCCAAGATCTCGTCTTCTCTTTTGTTTCCTGAAGTAGTAGGCAAGTAATGATATGGTATACCATGGCGTTCAAGAAACCGAATTACATGAGTATTTGGTGCTCTCTCATGATTACTGTTAAAATGAATTAAGGATGACAAGTTAGTGTTAGAAAATATTTTATGAGCACCAGAGTATCATCATTAGAGCCTTTTTACATCATCAATACCATAGTATAATCAATTAAATTTAAGATTCACCTTATTACACAAGTAATATCCACAGGAAGTCTTCCCTCTTGCCACCTATGTAGTAAGTCCACCAGACAGTGGTCCTATAACACAATATGAGGGATGCTTACATAATATCCACACTACAAAAGTTTTTAACTACCACTGTTTAACAGCAAAATTGTCAATTATGTTTCTTCTTTGAAACCCAAAATTAAGGCCAAATTCATAAAAAAGAAGCAGAAGCTGCTCAAATATACAAAGCAACAATACATTTCATGTCTCCTACAAAAGTCAGTAACATTATATAGAAAGAATAAAATCCTAATTGATTCATGAGAAACTACAGAGAATCATGCAAAACTTCTAAAAGAATAGGTTTAAAATACAAAACAAAAAGAAATCAGTTAGCCAACCTGCTTTGAAGCAAGGACTGCAATTTTATATTTTGGATCAAGATCAGGTACTCGCACAATAGATCTTTCAGCATTGAACAACTTTGATAGTTTCCGGAAGTCATTGTCTATTACTGCTCGTGGCCAGTGTGTAGGGTCAAAGACAAACTCACTGCCATAATGTATTAACATATAAACTTAGATTCAGTTCAATTAGCAGAGATATGCTGATGAATCACACTTCAGGTAGGTAGTAATGTATGGGCAGAGTTCCAAATTAAGAAAAAATGCACCTCAGTAGTGGCAAAGTAAGACAAATACTGGCATTCACCAATCACAATACAATTTTTACCACTATATACCTCTGTTTCACGAAGTAGTTTTGGTTTAGGATTGCCACATTGCAGCACATAATACAGGATTGCTATAGATCACACGGCCATCCACCCACACACAAAAAAAATAAAAATAAAAGAAGAAGCAGGGTGAATTGACATGTTGCCCATCCTCATTCGATATAGTCACAAGAACAATTGAATGCCCTAAATCAATGGTAACTGTCATCACTTAGGGTTTTTTGTCTGTCCTAATACATATCAAGTCCTTCACATTGCTCTAGAAAACCACCTATATGAATAAACAAAATACAGAGTTCTTATGCCAAAGGATATGAGACCAGATCACCCTAGATAATTATTACAGTTGAGAAAAAAAATTTCTTAAAGAAAAGCAAATAAAAATTACCATTTCTTCATATGTAATATTTAGACATCTTTACCTTCTTACATCCATCAAGCAAGCTGATTATGAAGCACTAAAGCTACAAAAATGGGAAAAAACTAGTAAACTTTTATCCAATTTGTGTTGCTGCCTATTCTGTAGTGCTGACTAGAACAGACCTATGGGTGTCCCAATGCTAGATTAACCATTATGGAGGAGTTGGAATATTACTCATGTCAATTTATCTTAGCATATGCAGGTTCAGCATTTGAAATTAATGCAGCTGCAATAGAAACTGCTTCAGAAATGGTGTGGAATTCCTTATCATGTCTCACTTAGCTGACTATGATTGAAGGATAATAAAAAAAACTATGCCCGAATCACAAAAGAATCAACCATGTATCAGTAACATCATGGCTAAAACTCCGATGAACCCTGAAAATGGAGTTCACAGCACACCCCATTTGTATAAAGTAAAATAGGGCCCACTTGTGATCAATCAAAACCATTAAAAAGACTTACCCAAAACCAACCCACCCACCCACACACAACAACAACAAAAAAGAGCCATATGTCACATTTGACACCCATTGGAATAGTATGCACCCCTGAATTGACGCATTGAAAATGTTGCCCTTCAAATACAGTCGAACTTTGGGCCATTTAATTCATAGCTTATGAACTTCAAAATGGGATGATTTTTCCCTAGGCATAATCCACATAAATACTTCCTAATTCCTCTTGTTCTCAAGATTGGAATTCATCCATGTGAATTCTACATTTGGATGTACTGTTCTTAATGTCAAACTGAGTTGACTGAAGTGCTAAGATCATTTATGCCCCTCATTCTTTTAAAATGGCAATGGCAAAGAGAGGGAAACTAGTTAACTTCAGAAAAGGACCTGTAATTAATAGAGTACGATCAACTCCTCAAGAGAATAAAACTGGATTATGTCATATGATGAATTCAAGGGATTAAAAAAATAGAGTCGGACAAGCGAGCACACTCTAGCCCTTACATTTCTTGGATTACTAACAATGCTTCCATCGTTCCACAACCGATACTCATCACAGTGAGCAATGCTACCTCACCCTGAATGAATTCTATTTTTACTTGTTTCTTTTGTTGATCCAAATCCTGTAGCCACAAAATACTCATTGGTGCCAGGGAAAAGTGATACTATTACATTATAAAACAACTCCTATGCATTAAATTCCTTCTATTCATATAGATTTCCATACAGAAGATCTATTAATTGAAAGCATTGAACAAGAAGATTAACTCACCTAATTGAAAAAAATAATTGTCTGTATTTCAAATCCTTTCACGTATTCTTGAAGAACAAATTGAATTCAATGACCAAATCAACCCATTGGAACTCGTTATTGGATATGAACAACCAAATTGTCAATGTACCCAAATGAATGGATGTCGAAACTAACCTTCTGGAATAGAAGATGTTCTTGTTCTCAGGAACAAATACATCAATGCTCTTTATATTCCCACCATGTGAGGCAATGCACTCTGATAGCTTGGCCACAACGCCCACAGTGTCCTAAAAACAAGGAATGAAATCCCAATCCATGTCAAATTCTCAATGCCTGAAATGGTTGTAGTGGCACATGTAAGTCATCATCTTCATCGTCAATGGAGGGCCTAGATAAAACCAATAGGATGGAACTATGATGGGTAAATTTAAGCAAGCTAGTGAAGTATTAAAATTAAATATATAATTCGTTATGTGAATTGTAACATGAAAATTAAAAAGAAATTAGTCTCATTAAACATATACAGCCACATGATTAAACTAAGTAAAATAGAGCTTCTTGTCCACTGTTGATTTTTATTTGCTTAAATCAAATAAATAAAATATTTAAATAAAACTTATTTTTCTATAGACAGTATATCTACAATCGTTATTTTAGTTTACTAAGGCTAATAATACCCAAGAAAATAATACATATCATTAGAAGCAAAATTGAGTCAGAAAACCAGTTATGTCAGATTAGAATTTTGGCACTAATCGTTGGATTGGCTTCCCAAGTTCGTAATTCTCCACTCAATTCCATCAAAAATAAATTTCCAGTGAGAGAGAGAAAAGAGCTAAAAAAAAAAAAAAACATACCGGGCATTGGAAGACGTGGATTCCAAGAGCTTCAGCGGCGGAAGAAAAGGCGAATTTCCCTGAGCGGAAGACGGAGGAGGAAGAGCTGGGTAGTTGGTAGAGGAGGAGGTTACTGGAAGCTTTTCGGAGGAGCATTGGGTAGGTATTGCAGGAATGTTCGTACATCTCCGTTCCTCTTATAGTCCACACTTCTACGATTAGACAACCGTGCGATGAGATTGGCGCGCACTCTGCGACGAATCTAGATTTATTAAATTCGTTATTGTTTTTTTTTTTTTTTTTGAGGAACTACATCCATCCTTTTATTGATATTTATTTAATATTTTTTTACAATATATTAAGATATTTATTTAATAATTTTAATTTAAAAAAATTAAAAGATAAAATAATTCTTTAATAAATTTTATTTTTGACACTATAACAAACTTAGGATAATCTCATCGTCATTATTATAAATCAGAAGAATATATTTATCCATATAATTATTTGATTAAACGCTGAAACCCATACTCTAACACAACTTATTACAATACCCAGCCCATTTAAATTGCATCTAAGAAACATGTCCATTAAGCAATTCATATAACATCACGAGTTTTAAAGTAATTCAATTTAATAAAAATAACTATATTCTATAACTTTTTAGTTGTAATAATCTGCATTTATTAAATTTACAATAATAACCTTATCTATGGTTGGTCATGGGCTCAAATCGGCCCAAATTCGGCCTCAGTCATTATTTTATCAAATAGGTTCAGATAATGAGCCCAAATTAATATATAATTATGTATATTGCTGCTATTCTGTTATTATATTAGCCTCGTATATATTATGTAATTTCTTGTTTCCTCAAAATCAAAACCATCTTATTGAGTGTAAAATCAATTAAGTCGATATATTCAATTTTACATTTCAATTAAGTTTAAAATCAATTCAGTCGATGAGATTTTTATTTGAAAAAAATATATGATTTTTTATATTTTATACTAATTTTGAATAAAATTATTACGTTCAATATCAAAAGTTCAAACATGTGGATGAGATGTATTCATCCACAATCCAGACTACTATTCCTTCATTTTGCTATGTGACTGGTGAGAAGCATGAACTTTTGCACAATGACTTGGGGTAAAAAAAATATTATAATTTTTGGATATAACAAAAAATTATCCAATAAGTATAATAATTAAAAAATTAATATCTACAATCATAACATTAATTATGAGGTGGATGAAATCTGCATATCCATCGTCAATTGGTAGAATTTGATATTTTTAGATCTCAACATCTTATTATAATTATTCATAGGTGATCTCGGTGAATAATTAATTTTTTAATTTAAAATTTAAAATAAGATAATTTTCTTTGGTGAAAAATGATCAAAGCTTATAGAAATTAGGTCAAACCACACCAGTACAGTCTCAACACCCGTTTCCGCTCGAATACTGGATCGTCTTCTCCCGGATCTTATTGTTTCCTGGCTTTTTGGGATCCCATCTCAGTACTGTAGAAGATAGTAGAGATCGTTAGCTTGTCATTTCAGTGAAAGTAAGATCTTCTACAATGCCTCTAACTCCATTCCACAGCGCAAATTCTTTCTTTTAAGAAGAAAAGAAACCCAAAATTCTTCATCACGAAATCTTAATTTTCTTGAAAACGTATTCTATCTTATCTCCCTTTTTTATCCTTTTTTTTCCAACTGCTCAGATCTATTTTCTTTGAATTCATTATATAATTGATTTGAGGTTCGATTTTTTAGCATTTAGATTTCCTTGTTTTTTGGTTTTTGGGTTTTGGGTCTCCGTCAATTTTGATTGATCTGATAGAGAGATTTGAAACAGATGAGGAGATTGTTGGAGGTGGAGCCTCCGACCCCGCTCAGGTATTTACTGGGGGCGGCCATCATGATGCTCGGAGTTATCCTGCCCGTCGGTTATATGATGTTTCGAAACAAGCGGGTTCCTTCTTCTTCTTCATATGCCAAACAGACGTAGGTGTGCCCTGCTTTTCTCATTTCAATTTCCTTTTTCCTGCGTTGATTTTTTTTTTTTTAAATAAATTACATGATTTTCCACTGCTGCCAATAAATTTTGAACTCCCCAATTGCACGATGGGGATGAAAGGAAGTTAGGAATCTAATTTGTTCCAATTAGTCTCGAAGTGCCAAGCAATTTGTTGAAATAATTTGCGATTTGATTTGTGATATCAATGTGTTGAAAACCAAATCATATTGTAAAATCATTTTATTTATTGAATCACAAAAATTTGAATAATAAATCTTTGAATCTTAAAATTTGCAAGTGTTTACCCTTAAAATATGTAAATATATGACAAAAAAATATCAACAAAAATAATAATGATACCAAAAGTTCTCCCATTCCAATGAATTATTGAATTGCGAATTCTGAACTTGAATACAAATTACTCAAACTATGAATTAGGTTACCATGGCTCGGATAGAATTTGACTCTTTTCTTGAATTGGGTTTCAGGGATAAGGGCCTGATATAGGCGTGCTGCCAGAATTTAACTGCTTTTGGGTTCTCTGCAAAAAATCATGCTTGATATCTGGTAATGACTTAGTTGAAACGGTTGCAATGAAGAGAGTCTTCAGTGCCATTTTGGGTATGGTGTAAGGCAGTTTTCCTTGTTCGGTTTCAGATGCAAAGGGAGATCTGATAAGACTCTGGTCATTTCCTCTTTTTTTTTGAAGGAGTTGTTTTATGAATTGTTATGTTGTTTTTATAAGATGAACAGTTTAGACTACTTCATATGTCCCATTTATTTGCCCGAATTTGCATTTCTATTCTCATCATGATTATTATTTTTTAATTTCTAGATAGCTTGACTCTGTGTCATTGCCTTATTGTGAAGATTTTAATAAGGTTTGTGAAATGGTGTCAGCATGATTGAGACTTTGGTTGTGAGTGTTTTGTTTTGTTTCATGTCTTGTAGTTGTTGAATTTAGCATACTTTGCAGTTGTCTGCATTTCTGTCAATGGAGACATTTGGATAGAAGCATTTTTGTGATAGAGAATTTATCCTTAGCGGGGACACTAGACAAGTAGAACTCACAAAATTGACATTAGAATCCTAGATGGCTGAGACACAGCCATTTAGTTCATTATTATTTCGTCAAAGTGTTTTAAGCATATTTAGTTACCTCATTGGGTCAGGGAAACATGGGGGTGTTATTTTGCCACCAAATTGTCGTCTAGGGGTTCTGAGGCACATCTTTCTTGATGATAGTCCAAGGGGAAAGAATGTGCTCTTAAATGCATATTTATTAAGTTCTTCATTGGCATTTAGATTTTGTATTCTTGACATGTAAAAATAGTAGTCAGTCACCTAGTTGGCACTACTTAGATATGCAAGGACTTAAATGTTACCCTACTCATTTGAAGCACATTTTAAGGTAAGTAAATGCATGAAAACCAAAGTTCTTCTGATTGATGATTTTTTTATGAGAAAAAAAGAAAAGAAAAAGAAAATGACCTCTAGAGGACAGCAAAGATCAATAACTTTTAAGTTTTGTTCTGTGGCCCATCCAGTGTTTATGTTTGCTGCCGTTACCAGTTTTTGCAATCAAATTCAAGGTTTTTTATTTTATAAAAGTATAAATGGTTATGGATTTATGGATTTGGCTTGTTTCTAGATATAAAAATGTTTTTACAGGGCAGATGTCTTCCTGTAGTGTGTATTGGAGAAGATATAGATTGAACAAAGTTGAGGAGGGTATGCGTTAGATGGATTATTCAGAATTAAGGTGTCAAATGTGATTGATGTATGGCTGTTTCATAGAACTAGAGAATTGCAACCAATCCAGGTAGCTCGAAATGGGTAATTGGATCCACTAATTTACTATTGAAGTTGAAGCACATTGTCATGCATCTTCCCTTTCCTGAACGAACTATCAGAAATTTTTGAAGTTGATCTTTCCAAAAGAAGTTGGGTACGTGTTGATGCCACTTTTTTTTTTCATTCAGACCTTTACTAACAAGCTGCTATGTAGGAGGTGGTAACTGATGATTGGTGTTGTAGAGGTAGTTAGATGGGTTGATTTGACTTCTCAAATTGTGGTCTATAGTTTAACTGCAGCAACCTTTCATCAAAGCTTCTGATGTTGCATCTGCTCCTACTATGATCTTTTACTTCCACTCTTGCAGTGGTTGCTCTTATTGGAATTTGATCTCTCTTAATAGAAACAGAGATCTGTTTGCATTTGATGACACAGGTTCCCATCCCCAAAATCAAACCTTCCATGCTTTCCCCTGCTCCCCACTCCCCCTCTTTGTGAAACTATAATCTGTATTATTGCCACCATGGAGAAAAAATTAGTGGTGTGACTGCACTGTGGTGCACATTTTATAAAGTGCTGTCCTCTAAAAGCATGGAGGAATTTTTTTCCCCATTTTTTTGGGGATTTGAATATTTGATTATTTGAGTGTAAAGAGGTGGTTTGGCTTCATGAATGGTATATAATGGAATGGATGCTTTGGTAATTATACTTTCTGATTTTTTTTTTGAAATATTCCCTTTCATTGTTGAGATTTATCATTTCTGTTTTGGACTTTCAAAAGAAAATAAAGAGGTACTTCCTTTCATCTGAGGAAACCTGGGAAGATGATTAAACAGGAACATTTTTTTTGGTTTGTAAGTTGCAGCGTGGCCCTCTAAGGTGGATAGCTGGTTTCAAAACAAAAGGACCATTCCCTTTTCATTGGTCAAGAATTTTTCATTTGTCAAAGTAAATTAAAAATAGAAATTCCCACAATGAAGTACAATGTAGAAGTGCTCACGACACAGGGAGGAAATGGAGATGGAAATGGTTCATTTTGCATCTGTTCATGGGTGTTGAGCATATTGAGGTCTTACATGTCCTCTGCCAGGTATTTCAGTCTTATGGGTTCATTTAGATTATTCATCAAACATATGTTCATGTATTTATTTATTTAGAACAGTGGAGCTAAGACATGAATATAGTATTCCTGAGAAAAGGAGTTTATGGCAAGTTGGTCACAACAAAGGTTGTTTTATTCTTGACTTAACTCGTGGAGCTCTATAGAGTGAAGAGAACAAAATTTCAATATTTCTTATGGTTTTTATTCACTAGACTGTTGAGACTAAACTAGATTTGTGCAAAGGGGTAGCCACAAGAGAGAATTGCATAAAAAGTTTCTAGTTGGAGTTGAGTTGTGCCAAGGCTCTTATTTGAGCCTTTACATGTTTGATTGGTTATAGATAATAGTACATGATGAAGCTCTGTGGTGTTTGTTGATTGTGGATGGTTTGGTACTACCAATAAGTAAGACAAGAATCCAATTAATGATAAGCCACAATTATGGAGTTCTTTTATTATCATTATCATCATCACCATTATTTTTTATTTTACTTTGGGAGTGAGGATTAGTTGGTTAAAAATTAAAATTGAAATATGGTTGCTGCAACGTGATAATTATTTTTTGAAATAGTTCATATATTTTTAGATAAAAAGGCATCAGAAGTGCAAATACAAATAGAAATGACAGATAAAAAACAACAAGCAACACAAACTGAAAAAAAAATCACCCACAGAAAAAGCCAACAGCCAAGCCGCAATACAAAACACAAAAAGATCATACAAGGTCAGCACATTCTTAGATCACGCAAAATGAATTTTGATACTTGTGTGCAACTATAGAACAAAATGAGTGGTTTGATTTAGATGCTGTATGTGATGGGGAATTAAGGGTGCATTTTGCCACTCACATCCTTTTTTGTGGGCTGGGTTTGAGAGAATACTTGCTTTAGGGGCATTTCTTGTACATGGGCTGATGTTATATAACTCTACATAGTATAGCTTAGCTTTTTATATTTTTTTATCATCATCATCTAAGGCATTTTTTTACAAGCAGCCCATCATCAAAGCAGTAAAACGAGCAAGATTTACAGTCTAGTCATCCAACCCTCACCAAAGGTTAACACTGAAATGTCATAACGAAGTCATTTGTTATTGAAGCCCATTGACTAATATAAGCTTTACAATGCTCAATAATTGAACATTTGAACTTCAAGGTAAAGCTTTACTTTCAAACTCACCAAAGTCATGAGAGACAAAGGATGGGATTTCATGATCCATTAGATTTCTCCTCACACAAGATCTACTTTGCTCAACTTCCTTCATACAATCCTTGATTAGTTTACGTTTTTTTGTTAGAGAGTGAATATAATCTTGTGAATTTAATTAGACATATGGATGAGGCCCAAGCCCCAACCGTGGCAATTACCAAGCCCAGGCTTGGTATTTTTTAGTAGGTTTTACTATTAAAGAGAGTCCTGCCGTTGAAAACTCTTTCTTCATTTTGATCTTCTTTCTACAAGTAAGAAACTTATGAATCCAAAGTCAGGCACAAATGGGAGATGTCTGACTTGGACAAATTAGAAAAGTAGGTCTAGATCGACACTGTAGCTACATAATTTTGAATCTATTCTAAGTGAAAATAGATTGGATAGAAAATAACTTATAAATTTTATCCTCAACAATCAAGTGTCAAACATAATAATATTTTATTAACTTTAGAGAAAGGCATGGTAGATAATATTTTAGTTGTTTTAAAAATAACTAAAAGAATCCAACATAGGCGAAATTGTTTGACAGAGATTCGTCACATATTTTGAAGAGTCCGTGCAACATGGGCTTCAAGTATATTAACTATACTACTCATTAATTACTTCACTCCTTTAAATTGTAAAACTAGTTAATAATCATAATCACAAACCAATACCCGAAACCCGATTTTCAGAAAAGAAAAAAGAGGCAGTGAGCAAGACCTTAAAAAAGAAAAAAAGAAAGAAAACAAAAAAATCCATTTATCTATACCAATCCCAAAAACCCCAATACATTGGTTTTCATTTTTTAAATTTAAATCTAACAGTCCATTGCTGGCTTCTGCACCAAAGGACTAGCTCCTCCACCACTGCCATCACTGCCCACTCCTACACCTTGCATTTTCCTCTTGGGCTTTGCTTCCTGCAGCATGGACAGTACATCCCTCATCGACTGGCCGGTCGGCGGGGCACCGGCTAGTGCAGAGAAGTGCCACTCTTAATACCAGCATCATCTCCTCCCTCACTGACGTGCAAGATGCACCAGCATTCTTGTCAAGAATCTCAGAAATACCTTCCTTGCTCTTGATTTTGGACCGGACCCAGTCGACGATGCTGTTCCCATCTCCGAATTCGGCATCCACTGATCTCTTTCCGCTCAAAATCTCCATTAACACCACCCCAAAGCTGTATATGTCACTCTTCTCATCAACTTGCAGTGTGTAAGCATACTCTGTATTAAAAAGAAAGTTACAACATCAATTAGACAGCCGCATTATTGAATTTAACATATACGCCTTAATAAACATTATTATTGAATTTAACATATACATTTTTAAAGTGATTAAAGTTTTAAATTTGAAGATCAAGAGTTAAGGTAATTAGACAGGTCTCAAACTTAAGAAGCCAATCATCAAAGTGATTAATATACTTTAAACTTATACAAATTAAAAATACTCGAGTTTAATTCAGAATTTCAGATAATCAGGTTAGATCAAATTTTACAGATCTACTTGTTTAAGAACAAGTGATATGATTTTTTTCTTTTTTGTTTTCACAACAAAGTATAATGATATTTTTTTATAATTATATAAAAAAATTATTGTAAAAGGCAAAATAAAAAATAGTATAATAATTTTTTTTATATATAATGTTCCGTCTACTTAAAAAATCTAATGTCCTATAATCACTTCTATAGAGAGAAGAAAAGAAAAGAAAAATTATCTTCTTTTAAAAAGCATCTAAGAAAGTCAAAAGAAACATGAAAATCTTACAAATTGACATTTTCTAGCCCTTGGATCTTCAGACATGTGATCTCAAAGTGGGCCATACTTATCAAAAATATATGATTGATGTCTATGCCTCTTTAATCTTTATGGGTTACACTTTTACAGAGAAGAGTGGTAAAAACCACACCACGCCTTAAAAGTGATTATTCCTTGTCAGCGGCAACAGCATTTTTTGCAATAGTGCTTACTGTGTAGTGTGTATGACTAGGATTTCTAATTTTGAATTTCAAAGACTTTGGCAAAACACCGATGCTTTAATAGTAAAATTCAGTGCAGTACAATTTTTTTTTTTAATTTACGTGTAAGAAATTGTAAGATAACCAGCGTAAAATCTGCATAAGTGAATCTACTATATCTAAGGCACACCAAAATTTCCTATTTTGAAATGCTGGGAAATGAAAAAAAAAAATTGATGGATGCATCTAAGATGATCACAGCGGTATATCAAATTGTTAATAATGAAAAATATCATCATTGTATCATTGTGAAGGAAGTCTCTATTTCATTTATTTGAAGTGTAACATTTTTTTTTCGTTTACATAATTCTCTTGTCAATTATATTTTTTGTCGCGAAATGGAGATTTTATGAGAGACTTAACCCAACCCACTTAAAATGGATTTGATCTAGGCCCAAAAAAATCTAATCCATTTTTAAATTGAGTTAGGCTACAGTTGAGCTTTGCAATTGCACGAATAATCCATCTAAATTATTCGAAATATATATATATATATATACATATATATATATATGTACATACATATGTATATATATGTACATACATATGTATATATATGTATATATGTATATGTATATGCAGGGGTTTAAATACCGTTATCGGCCGATATGATATGTTGACCGATATTTTTCTCTCTTCAGCCGATATCGGCCGATATTTTGATATCTGCTGATATGATACGGCCGATATATCAACCGAGAAGGTGAATATCGGCCGATGACGATATATATCGGCCGATATTCACTCCTTCAAAACCGATACATATCGGCTGATAAGATATGTATCAGCCGATATTTGTACCCCTGTGTATATGTATATATATGATAATTTATATATACCAGATTCACCTTTAACACAATTTATTCCGACTCTATTTTTATTGGTTTAAATTAAAAATGAATGAGTTGAATTTTAGACGAATTAAAAGAGAGTTGAAATATGAATTAAATAAATAATAATAACTCAAATTTAATATAATTAAATTAAAATTAGACTCTCAAGTCTCAACTAAATTATCTCTCTCCATCTAATAGGTGGAAAATAGTCGCACTGTACTCTTAAAGCAAACCACCCCCAAAAAAGTAGAGAAATATAATCCAATGGGCCATAAAAGAGACAGGTGACAACAAGAGAGCCATGGAAATTCCACACAGGCTAAACCCAGTCCCCACCCAACCAGACCACTGAGTCAGTGCAAGACTGACAGTCGTACACATACATGAACAGTGATGGGAGGTAGACATCTACATTCTCTCTGAAAGTGAAGGTTCATGGAGCAACTTAACTTACACTCTTAAAAGTACTCTTATCTCTTGTTGAAATATTTAATTGTTTTAAATAAAATAAGGACAATTAAAACAATTTTGTAATGAAATAGCCAATAAAGAGAATGCTTATAGAAATCTATTACTAGAGAATATGAATTTTAATTATTACTTATGTCTGAATTAAAAAATTCTAATTGTCTTTTGCATTCTCTACCGACATCTATACTAGATAAAAATTAAACTTCCTGATTGTACTAAAAGAAATTATATAAATCAGAGTTTTACAAGCAAACCCATTCATTTACTTGTAATGTTATATATCTTAGATTATATCATCTTCTACAGAGTTTAAGGATTCACCAATTACCATATTTCAATTTATAGTGGGTTAAAATTTGTATACTGAAATTTCAGCAGGAAAACAAGAGCTTGATGAAGTAGAAAACTAGAATAGAAGAGGAGATGGGTGACCTGGTGCAATGTAGCCGTAGGAGCCAGCAATGACAGACATGGACTCGTCGGTTTGTATGAGTTTCGCCACCCCAAAATCCGCCACCCTTGCCTCCATCTCTGCATCCAGCAGTATATTGCTCGGCTTCAGATCTCTGTCGATGATCCACGATACAATTAGGATTAGGATCAATTCAAATTGAAATGAAGTGGCTAAAAATATAGAAGAGATAAATGAACTTATTTAAATTATGAGTATGATTTTTTTTTTAAACCAATTTACAAATTAAACTCGATTAAATTTTGTATAATTCATCCATCTAAATTACTCGAGCCCAAGCAATTAAAAGGGTTGTGTATTTGGCGAATTGCAATAGAGATTGAGGCTCACCTTATGATTATAACAATTGGATGATTAGATAGCTCTCTACGAAAATTATCAAATTCTTCAAAAATGGAGCTATCAAACTATTCTACCACTTAATTTTTTAATATCAAAATAAATTTGATGTATAAATGTCTTTATCTATGATGTTTGATCTAATAGTAAGATGAATTAAAGGAATATCAATTAAAGTTGGAGTTTAACTCTAGAGAATGAAATGATAACTTTGAGCCATTTTGATTTCTAATTAAATGAACCCCACATGAAATTTTAGAAGCATTTCATATAAGCATTTATCTTTTAAACCCACCGACCTTATCATCATACTTGATCTTGACATAAAGCTCGTTTTAAGTTTTTCAAGACAATATTTAATTATATAACTTGATATTTAATTTAATTTAACTAAATTCAAATTAGTTCATATGAGAGGCATTGAGTAAAGTTATGGATCAAGAAAGAGAGAAAAAAATATAATTAGATAAAAATGCAGTAATCAGAATTAAATTTAAATTACCGAGTGTAAAACAAACCGCTACCTGTGCACAATAACCGGGTCACAATCGTGGTGTAGATAGCAGATGCCCTGCGCCACCCCGACGGCTATCTTGTAGCGGGTCCACCAGTCGGCGACGAGGTTGGCGCCCTTGTTCTTGCCGTGGAGGAGATCGTCTAAGCTGCCGTTGGGCATGTACTCGTACAGCAGCAACGTGCTGTCGTTGTTGCTGCAGCAGCCCATGAGTCTGACGATGTTCCGGTGCCGGACATTGCCCAGAACGTCGACCTCCGCCAGCACCCCTCTCCTCCGCCGCACCGTCTCCTTCTGCTTCCCCCACAGCTTCTTAACGGCTATGATCTCCCCACCTGCCCCCATAAATATTCCATTATTCAAAAGCTCAAAAAATGTTTTGAGATTATCGAAATAAGTCTACAATTAATTTCTCACTCTTTGATTTTAATAAAAAATTGAAGTCGTGATATTAATTGTTTTTACACAATTTTTTTAAACTATTTTAGACTTTTTAAAAATTGAGAAATATTGATCAGTATTTGAGTACATTTTGGCATTTTTTTATTCATAATTATTTATCCGGTTAATATCAGGTTGACAATCAAATTAAATTTAATAAAAATAATAATTTTTTTATTAATTTAATATGTAGTTGTTTTAATAAAAAAAGATAAAACTCTTTTAATCGTTTAGATAAGCACTAGGGGCACTATAGTAGACTAGGTTGGTGACACAGTCAATATTTTTGTCTCAACATGTCGGTATCTAAGCTTAATATATAATTATTTTAAAAATATAAAAACTGTTTTACAGCATTCAGAGAGTCAATTGTGCCAATGTAAAAAGATAAAAAAATTGTAATTAGAGAATTGATATAAGAACTGTTTTACACTATTTTAATTTTATTTTTGATACAAATAAAATATTAAATAAATATTTTATCTAATAATAACTAATTTTACAATGAAAATAATTTAAATACATATTAATCGAGATTAAATTTATCATTAGTTGAACTCTATCACTATAGTATCTTCATAATTATAATTTATACAGCCCATCTGAGTTTAGCAGTAAAAAAATGCTTTCTCTGTATGTTATTTTATAAAAGATTATAATTTTTATCTAATACTTTAAACATTTTTAAATGAACTGAAATTTACTCTACGGATTAGAAATTAAGCTTGTGGGCCATGGGCCACATGGATGTGTGGACAAGATCTTCCCACCTGGCATCTCAGCTCTATAAACAGTTCCTGTGGAACCCATGCCTATGATCTTGTCACTCATCGACATGCACTCCAGTACGTCCTCCGCCGTGAAATTCAGCCGCTGGAATGCCGTCAGCTTCCACGGCCCCGCTTTCGCCTCCTCGCCAAAGCTCCGGCCATATCGGGCATGAAAGCACCGGCTGCCAGCAATGAGCAGAAACAGCCCTAGACCGAATGCCGCCGCCATCACCCACACAATTGCACCAGCTGACTTCTTAGTCTCCTGCTCCTGCGGGAATTCTGAATCGCCGCCGCCGGAATTAGGTCCACAGGACCTGTTCAATACGCCGCCGCAGAGGCCAGGGTTGCCGATGAAGGCCGACGGGTGGATGTTCTGAGACGAGGGGATTTCACCGGTGAGGAGATTATATGAAACGTTGAAAATTTCTAGCATGGTGGAGTTCTCAAAGGCTGACGGAATGCTGCCGGAGAGAGAATTATGTGAAAGATCGATCTCGGTAATGAACGGCAGTGCGGCGAGCTCCCACGGGATGATTCCTGAGAGGGAATTGTTACTTATCTTGAGGTTGAGAAGCTTCTGGCAATGGCCGATATCCCAAGGAATGCTGCCATTGAGAGAATTTCCATCAATTTCTATTTTATAGAGATTTCCACACCCAATAAAATCCGGGATCTTTCCTCTCAATTTACAGAAGCCGGCGGAGAAGATTTGGAGACTCGGGGCGGCCCAGATATTCTCCGGCAACGTGCTGTTGAGCGGGTTGTGAGAGATGTTGAGGTACTGCAGCCTCGGAGAAATGCCGAGGTCTCGGGGAATTTCGCCGGAGAAGTTGTTCTCGCTGAGGTCAACGTAGGTTAGATTGGGAAGTAGGGCAAGGCCGGGTGGGATGGCACCATGGAGGCGGTTCTTTTCAATGCGGAGCCGCCAGAGGGAGGTGCAATTGGTCAGACTCGGCGGCAGGTCTGAGTTGAATCGGTTGGAGAAGAGAATGAGTTTGTCGAGTTTGTTTCCTGCACAGAGACTCGGTGGGATCGGACCCGAGAGTGAGTTCGATGACACGTCCAGCTTTTGCAACATGCCACTGGATCCGAGTCTCTGAGGGAGGGGCCCGTCTAACGAGTTGTTCCAGAGGAGTAGCGTTTCGAGTTTCGGTAACTCACCGATTCCTTCAGGAATCTCGCCCGTCAACTGGTTGCCCAGCAAGCTCAGCAGCGTCAACTCAGTTAATGTACTGAGTCGTTCTGGGATCCTTCCTTCAAGTCTGTTATCTGAAAGGTCGAGAGCTTTGAGAAACCCAAGAGCCGACAGGCTTTCAGGTATCCAACCGGAGAACCGATTCTTAAACAGGAGCAGCGACTCGAGCTGGGTTAAATTCCCGAGTTCGCTGGGCAGCGACCCGTTCAGGTCCGCTGTCGAGATGTCAAGATACTTGAGATTGGACAACAGTCCGAGTTGACTCGGAAGCTCGCCGGTAAACCCATTGTACCCGATCTCCAAATGCTCCAGCCGAGTCAAGAAACCCAACTTGGCCGGAATAGGTCCGGTTAGGAGGTTCCCAGACAACTGGAGAAATCTCAACCGGGTCAACCCACCAATACTCGGTGGAATCGACCCCTCGAAGTAGCTTCCACCCAAGTTGAGCTCCTCCAAGTATCGCAACCGAGTCAAGCCTTTCGGAAGCGGGCCTGTGAAGCTGTTGCTGTACGCGCTGAACCGAGTCAAGAATCGGAGCTTGGAAATTCCGGGCGGGAACGTCGAGTTGAAATCGTTGTGGCTGATGTCTAGAACCATGAGAGTCGGAAGGTCGAAAATAGAAGTCTGGAGTGGTCCACTGAAGGCATTACCACTGAGGTTGAGCAGACTCAGGTGACTCAGCAGCCTGATTTCAGCTGGAATGAAACCGGAAAGATTCTTCCTCGAGAGGTCGAGAGCCGTGATCTGATACGTCCTCGGGTCGCAGGAGCACTCCGGTCCAGGTGCACCAAACCGGGTTGGAAAAACCCGGTTTGGGAATATGGGTGTCCCAATCATTTAGAGAGGAGAAAGGATCCCTCAAAGAGGTTTTCAAAGACAGCAGAGAACGGAAAGGGAGAGGGAGATTGGAGGAAGAAACGAAGGAAGCTTCAGAGAAGAAGAAGAAGAAGAAGAAGGAAAAGTAGAAAAAAGAGTGGCATGTAGTTTTGGATTTCATGGTGGTGGTGACGTTTGAAGAATGGAAGATTGGTATAGAGTGGTGGATTTAAGGGAAGAAAGGAATTGATGGGAAGAAATGCTTTTTGAGAGTGATGGGTTGCAGATGATTTTTCATGATGATTGCTGTTGATTTGTGTTTGGTTGCCAAATATATTGGCAATATCTCTGTATTTCTCTATTTTTATATTTGAGTTTGAATTTGAATACGAATAAAAGTATACTATTACATGTTATTAAATCCAAAACAGAGCTCATTTATTATTAATCCTTTTTGTAATTTTGTATTTCCTCTTTTGAATAATTGTCTAGCTTTGAGTGCTGTCTCTTTCCTTTCTTTATCTTCATTTGGGTAATCCATCACTGCCAAATACTCTTTCCCTACTCTTTTTCTGTTTTCGTAATTTCTTTGGCAGCCTCTCTGCAACTTCTTTTTCCTTGGATGAGGAGAAATTCAATTTTAAATTGCTTGTTTGTGTCATCGGATCCAAGAAGGGCCAAGACGAATCTTAGAAAATACTGAAAATGCTCTATGTAATTCGGGCCGGGCCCTGCAAAAAAGTTGAATTTAAACTTTAAAGGTTTTGTTTGGATCGGCCAAATTTTTTAAGAGGTGAAATCCCAACTTGGAAAAGTAGGTGATTCACCCCTGATGCAATTCTCCCTTAAGTGAAAAGGTAGTCTTTGTTTGTCGATGGAGGAAATTTTAAATTAGCTTTCTTACTAATTCTTTTTATGTTCGAAGGTGTCTGAGGTGTTTCACTCGTAGGCTCATATCTAAATGATGAAGAGTAATCTCATACACAATAATCCAAATAGATTTGAACGTGAATAGAACTAAGACCTTCCTTCGTGAAGAAAACTTCTTGATGTCAGACCAATTTCCTATGACTAGCAAAATTTATGTAGAAAAGATAAAATTGTGTATTTTATTCCGACCTATACTATTACATCAGTATTTATAGTCTTTATCAGACTCTAGAGCTATCATAATCAGGCTCAAACACTTAACTAATTATAAATCAAATATATCTCTTAATTAGAGGTAAATTCAAATTAAGAATCTTAATAATATAATTATTCTAATTATTCCAACAATTTCTTACTCACGAAGTAAACTATTCTCTAAGAAATTACATTTCTAAATAGAAAAACTCAAAAAGGCAAGAAAAAGCTAGCTATGACTATGAGTGGTGAATCCAAACTAGGGTTCTACGACTTGGTCAATTTTTTGAGCATCAGATGTTTCCTAATGGATTTGATGGGACTAACAATAATATTCAAGCATATTCTACAATACAAGTTTTGTAGAAAAATATCTTCAAATGAGTAGATTAGATCACCTCTTCTCATTGAGAAATGAGGAAATGAAGTTTATTATATAATGTTATAATAAGACACAATTAGTTCTACAGTGAACCTTAATATCAACCATCTATAAGAATTATTAACAGTTGGATTGAGATATACCACAATATATGGTGAATTAAGAGACTCGGTAGTATATCTTAATTCAATAAGAATAATTCTACATTTCATTATCTATCGTGATGAGATGTTGAGATCCAATTATTTCTTTTGATAAAGAATGGGTTGCAATGTTGCATATATAAATTATACTGTGTCTTACTATAACTTATATAATAAGGTCAACCTCGTCAAATTATTCCTTATTATTCTTTTGATACAAGTATTTTATCTTTCTTTTTTTAATTAGTTTTATTAAAATATACACTTGCTAAGCGACGTAAGCAGCTATATTTGTGCATGCCAATGTGATCACATGCCTAAAATATTTGGCAACCTCTAAAATCAATCATCGTTATAGCCATTGATTCCATGAATAGTTTCTTTTATTCAAATATGTTACATCACATACTTTACAGTCTAAAATGCTTGAACAAAATTAAGGTCATTTGGCTTTTCCTTTTTTAGGTTAGGGATGCATGCCCAATGGTTCTAATTTCGAGTCTAAAAAAAAAAAAATCGAGTTTAGATGGTGAAAATCTTGAAAAAAATTTAAATTGATATTGATCTAATTAGATTCGAAATAAATTTGAGTCGAGTAGAGTAAAACAATTCATTTAAGCACTATTTTTTTTTTATCCATTGATTTCAATCTAATGCATCCAACCAAGTTAAAAGAATCTAAACTCATTGCATCCATTTTTCATAACCAACAACTACACATGAAACATAGTCTCTTTTATCTTTCATTTTTATTAAAAAAAATATTTTCATCTTCATTTTAAAAAAAATAGGTTAAATTAAATTACATCAGACAAAAAATCTATTATTATCTATAGTCAATCCGAAGATTCAGTCAGACCCATTCTGTTCATAACCATGTTTGTAGGTGGAGAAAATAATTGATGTTTGATAGAACAAAGTGTAGTTTATAGTTGCTAATATATATTAGTTTTTTTTATAGCGGAGAAACTCGGGTCAGGTTTTGGCCCGAACCCGCATGACCTGATTCGAAAATCATGCGCGTCAGGTCAGCGGTCGGGTCGGATTGAGAAGTCAGAAAACCGTATTGAATTCGGGTCGGGTTGGGTTGAAAGATTTTTAAGTTAACGTGACCCGACTAGGTAAAAAATAGGTTAAAGTAGGTTCAAAATGCGAGTCGGGTCGGGTTTCGTGTTGAGTCGGGTTAAAATTCGGGTCGGGTCGGGTCAAGACATCTTGGTCAAAAGTTTTGGTCGGGTCAGGTCTGGTTCCATATATTAGTAACTCGGGTCAGGTCAGGTTTTAAAAAACCCGACCCAACCCGACCTGATTTCAGCCCTAGTACTTTTTTAAAAGCTAATTCATCACTCATAGTTTATTAGCCCTTTTGTTGATTGTTCATATGACAACAAAAAGCGCAATATATAAAAATAATTGTATCTTTATTCTTTATATTTTTGACATTTTAAAATTTAAACGATTGTGGAGTCCTTGTTTCAAAGGCACTCCTTAGAAATGATGGGCCCGAAGGGTATGTTGTAGCCATTATTCCATTTGCTGTTGGGCCTGAACTAAACCGGCAAAATGGTACAAAAAAAGAACACAATAGTCCCACAGTAACTGTAGTCCTCCCTCAGTCCACTTACAAAAAATTGGACCCATTAACAAAGTGTTGGGGCCTTGTGTATTTGTGGGACCCTGCTTTAGCAATCACCACATTCTCGCATATTACTCTATTGGCCCACAAATGATTCTTAAAAGGGGAAGAAAGTTTAAATTCTCCAAAGTATATGTGACGTAGGAATCATTTATTTATTTATTTACTAAAAATAGAAATAATTATCTATAATAACATTTACTAGGAAAGAGGATTTTTTTTTAAAAAAATTCCACCAACCAAAACCATATCTTCAGACTTGGAAAACTCAATTTTAGACTCAGCTCAAAATTCTATCTAATTGAATATGTTCAGTAAATTTTTGAATTCGATGAAAAAACACTCAATAAAACTAATTGATTTGTTCGATTCAAAATCTTATTCGTCAAGATAACTCGGACCAATTCGAGTTGACCAACTTAAGTTATTAATTATCAATAATTGCAGTGTATGAATAATAAGATTATAACACTGAAAATAAGGTAAAGATATTAAGAACTGTTTGGGGCTTCCATTTCATTTGACTTTATTAATTTTGTTTATGACTTTACTAATTAATAAGATTTTTTTAGTTGTCACTTTTTTATGCCCCTTCTATTTTGTGGTTTAAAGGCAGTCGAAGTAGGCCATGCACTTGTCTACCAAATCATAGTCCTTTTCTTTTCCAATAACACCAATATTTCGATATTTCTCATTTAAATTTTATTTTATAATATTCATGGATTTAAATCTCGGCTGATATATATCGTATCGGCCGAGATATCCTTGATATATAGGTCGATATCCAGTATATATCGTCAATTTTGGCCGATATTTCAGGTTTTAATTAAAAAAAATAGGTGAGAGAAATTTCTGAACCAAGATATTGGCCAATACCGACATTTGAACCCGTGATAATATTAATAGTCGTTGAAGTAAATGTGTTTTAAGTTGCACTTCTTACTAATGGTAAGAATGAATCATCTCCTTTACCATTTTTTATTGACTTATATGTGTATATGTTACTGTCTACTAAAATTAAAATTTTACCAATGAATATCAATAACATCTTACATATTTTCGCAACTTTTATTCCTTTATCAATATACCAATGCTCTTTACATCGATGTTTTTCTAACAAGTGATACCGATGTATCTTTTCAACACTTAAATAATAACAAACGAATAAAAACACAAATTCAATTATCTCTTTTAATGAAAAGTATCATTATCTTTATTAATTCTATTTCTTTCAAAGTATTTTTTTATAAAATTCTGACTATTTAAAAAGATAAATGCCAAACTTTATAAAATTTAAGCCTTCAATATCACTTGGCTCCATTCCAATTCAAGTGGTGCTAGCGCATATTCATCCTCGATGTCCCCTCATTAGTACCTTGTACATAATTACATATAATGACCAAAATTTGAAATTTTAATCGGTTTGAGAGAGGGAGTCAATATTTAAAAGCATTAATTTTTATTATTTAGTAGGTGCTATTAAATAATATTGACCATAATTTCTAAAAAAAATCAGATTTTAGTTTGAGATTAGACTGAAAATTTTCAACCAATGTTTCAAATTTGAGCCAAAATTTGTAACTGAGTCTACTAACCTATAATGACTTGATTAAATATTTTAAATCACAAATTGGAAGTAATTTTAAGAGGAAAATATTGGAGTCTTTGAAATTTGGTTGACTTAAGTGGGAGAATCACCCAAACATTGTGAATTTTTTATTTTTTTTGGTGGGGGCCATTTATGCCACTCACTTGTTTAAGTCACATGGGGTGTTTAAAAAAACATTCTCTTAAACCAAACACGAGTACACAACAATTCTTTCAACTACAAAACTTTTAATACTAGGAAGTATTATATTCTTTTTAGATTTTATGAAATAAATAATTTATTTTTTCTCTTCTCCTCTTTTATTGAAGATGTTATTTTTCAATTTTTGCTATTATACTATCATGGTTGCAATATGATTTTTAGTAATTTATTTTTAAATATAATAATATATTGTATTATATTGATCATATATTTTTAAACCATATGCTAACATCATGTGCTAGAGTGGTTCAAAGAGATTCGATCCTATGATTAAACGTCTTATTGAACGCAAATACTGCCGTTTGTTAGAAATAGACTGCACCTTACTCGTTGCAGTCTGATTTCCTTCATAACCTCTGGAATTGAGGCACTCTTTAGTGTTGTGACTTGTGAACCTTATCAATAAGTTGCCGACTATACTTCTCCAATTTAAACTAAATTATTATAAAAAATTGTGTGATTAACTCTTTTGTTTTTTAGATATTGCTTTCTAACATCTTAAGTTGTTAAGATTAATGGAAAAGATTATTTGAACTTTCAAAGAAACCAAATGCAGTGGTCGAGTCTCTGTCCAAAGAAAAGTCAGTGCATGAATGGTTAACATCAACCTCATGAAAATAATAAACACTAGGGTGGTAAAAGATGTTATATGGATTATTTCATGAATGATGGACACAATCTGCTGCTTTTACTAATCGTAAATTGTAATTCATCTCAAAAGGCATGTGATCTATCTGATGAAAAGGACTGCCCTTGGGAAGAAGAATATTTGAAGGACAATTCCTCATTTCAAGAACAGCATGAGCTACTCTATTCATACAAACATCTTTCTTCCAATCACTTAATAAGAAGGCAAAATAAATGAATAAAACAAAAAAGAAAAAAAAAATAGCAAAGGTACATATCATGCGGGTGTATTGAGTCCCCCGTTAGATATGTGTTGGGAAAGACTTAGGCTTATAAGTAGGGATATGCAGCAGCACCCGTAGTAGTTAATCATTTTGGGATGGCAAATGTCTTCGTGATAAGTGGTATAAGAGTCAACTTGAGGACACTATTATGTAGGGCTCGGGGGCATTATAGTAGAGATCCCCTGGACACATGGGCCCTATACAGAAGAAATGCAGGTTTCCCTTGCGAGGGCACCAGAAATTGGGTAAGAGAGCATGTCACACAGGCGTGTGTTGAGTCTCACATCAGATGTGTACTGATAAAGACTTGAAATTATAAGTAGAGGTAGGCATCATCTATAGTAATTAGTTATTTTGGGATAACAAGTGCATCCGTGACATACAACACCCTGTATTCTAAATCTTAAAATTCAAGAATTAATTTAGTTTGCAACTCTGCATGATTTGATGGATTTTGAAAAAAAATATATACATCTTACTCTTCTTACTCTTTCCTTAGATTAGAATTATGGGGTGGACAGAAAATTTTAAGGCTAACATTTTATGATTCTTGATGGATTAAATATCACACTTGTAAAATTACTCTGACCCATTTTGTGGTCATTAAACCTATAATCAATGATGATGAATTGAGTATATATAATCTAATACCACTACAAAAATTATCAACACATTGACTCTAGGTTGATAAGTCCCCGTATAATATTCTCTTCTGGCTTTATATTTATTAAAGTCATTTTCAAATAACTAATGAATTATTTAATACAAAGATATCAGTCTATTATTATTTTAACTCATCTACTTTGACTTTTCATTTAAAGCTTAAGGCTATAGATGTTAATAGATTAGAATAATAGAGAATATTAGGACTGCGCTTTCAGTTCAAAAGAATAGTTTGATAGATAGAGCAATCCAGTCCCATATAAGTCTTACATTTCCATCTCACGACCGATATCAGGACTCTCGTTCGCACCTCAACAAAGAACCATCGAGCACCGTCACACCAGAACAAAAAAGAAGAAGAGGAGAAGGAAGAAGGAGAATTAGGAATCCACCCTCGCAAGAAGGGGAAGAACGGGAACCCAACCGACCGGAGATAAGGAAAGGAAATCAATTTGATTTCAATTAATAAATAGGAAATAAAAATAAATAAAAAGGAAATAAATCTAATAACTCAGTTATACAAATAAGGAAATAAAATAGAAATTTCTTCTTTGACCGAGTCTCTTTGATTTTCCTTTAATATAATTCTGAATTTCCTTACCTATATGGATGTAGCTGAATTGGTTGCCTCCCGCCTCAAGAAGCGAAATGTTGTGGGTTCGAGTCCCATAGCCTAATCTTGGTGTGTCCTACGGAGTAGTGGGCTCACCATGGGGGTTTTACACTAGGTATCTCATAGTTTTCCACATGTAAATTAAAAAAAATCTGAATTTCCTATTTTGGATCATGTCGGACTTTCTAAATGATGATCATGATGGTTTTATCTGAAATGACTAAAAATATAATTAAAATTTACTAAAAATTCAAAATATCATGTATAAGAAAAGTATATAATTTTTTTGAAGTAGTTAGGTAGGGCATGTTAATAAGGGGGTGTTGCGGTTGTGGCAAGGCCGAAAAGACTAAAGAAGTAAAGAGTGAGACTGGTTATGATTGCAGAAGGCCTGCTTTTACTTTGGGCTTGCCTTCTACTTTCACTGCATGCGGGCCCTTCACTTTGTCTCCTTCATCCCCTTCACCTGCGCCTGCACTACTACTGCTACTGCTAGTGCTGCTCGTCTTCTCATTCCTCACCTCCCACGCCTTTGCCTGCTAATTCTCAATGCCTTAAAAAGAATTAAAAAAGAAGGCAAATGAACTTGAAATTTAGATGACAAAACAAAAGATAAATAAATAAAGTTCAGACAACCTAATGAGAAAGAAAAAAAGTAATTCAACCTATTATGAAAGTGTTAAGAATAGTTCCAACTTTCAATCGATAACAAAATAAAGAGAAATTTTTTAGAGGTGAGTTGAGGAAAACCGTTAGATATTTACAAGTTGTTGAAGGGATAAAGAAAGACATGTTAGATAACAAAGTGACTGAATTTGTAGTGATAAAGTAAAAGGAGAACCAAAATTTGAAAATTTGACTCTAAATAGATAGTTTATGATGATTATATCTTTCTTTATTTCTTCAATCTAAATTTTTGAGAGGATTATATCCATTTTTTTCAATATTTTCTGCAAATATCCAAACCATCTTGGCATCTTTACATTGCACATTCTATCAATTTCCACATGTGCCACTTTTAAGGTTTTTATAATGCAACTAGTTGAAATTTTCTCTTTTAATATTATTATGCACATCCATCCCCGCATATGAATATTTATATTCCTAGTCATCCATCCATTTAATTTTTTAAGATTGAAATAAAATTATTGATAAATATTTCTACCTATTAATATTTAATTCATAAGTGAGGATATATCAAACGAATATAACATTAAGAAAGATAAAGAAGCGGAATCAATAATCAAGAAATTATTTTATTCATGATATTTAATTTAAATAGATGGAAATTTTAGTTTGAACTACTATTTTACATGTGATTGAGCCAAATGAATTCTCTTCCGCTTTTAGAATTGAGAAGTAACAAACAAAAATATAATCCATGCAACATATGCCACAGGAAAAACAGAGATGATGACTCAAAATTCTCTGCAATGCCATCATCTCTTTCGATCACACGTGCACCACCAACGTGGCACGCGCGACAGGCGTGACTCCTGGTATGATGTCTTTCTCAATTCACAAATGGCATCTCCACTAGTTCGATGTTTCTGCCCTTGGAGAGTAAAATTTGAATCCTACATAGTACATACGCAGATATTATATGTATATATATAATTATAATACTTAAAATAATTGCTACATATTTTAGAAATAAATAAAATTTATAATTGTTTTAGTAATATTAAGGACTGTATAAACATGGGTCTACTGTAGTTCGAAACTTCGAATTAGAAGTATTTTATCTGAGATATGCAATTTTTTTATTTTTCATTTTTAATTTTACACTATTTCTCTTACTTCTTATATTTAATTTGATATCTCGACGTATGTATATAATATTCTTTCATCAAACTGGCTTGCTCAATTTCAAAAATGCGCTTGGACTTTTTCCAAATAAACTCAAAGTAGGGGCTTTTTCAGAAAAATCTCGTTCTTTTGTCGTAGGGTTGATCCTTCCTTTTGACTTTCCATGTCAGAGCAATTAAGATGTAAGAATGAGAATGTCATTTCAATTATGATGAATGTTGGTGGGTTAATTAAGATTCAATCAGATTTAATTATAATTAAATCTGATTAAATCAGTAGTTAATATAATATAATATTAAATTATTAACTAAGATTATATTTCATAAAAATATATTCTTTATCTGATAAATATAATTGTAAATATCAAAAAGTAATAATTCAAAGTTTATATTTTCAAAAAATTCAACATTTTCATTTTCTTTATTTAAAAAATCAAGAATTTTTAAGGGTCATACGGGTCATAAATTTATTAGATAAATCAAGTTGACCAGTGGGTCACATAGGATTTTTAAATGATTCAACTAGTGTTTCAGTCAGGCCACAATGAACCTGTGGGCCGAGCCGAGTTTGACAACAATGATTATGATTCCTAGTAAAAAACGTTGTTATGAACTCATGAACTCAAGTAAAAAAATATATAATTTTTTGAAATATCGGACACATCTTTTAGTTATTGACTCAAATTGATGAAGTCTAAATTGTAATATGAATTTTAGATTTAAAGTTTTAGATCGAATCACAGATTTCAGTGAAAAAACTAAAAAATTGATGATTTTAGATTTGAGGTGTAGTCTAAACTTGAAGAATCTTCTAATGAGATTTAATTAAATTATGGAAATCTACTTTAATTAGATAATAAAGAAAAATGCAATCGATAAAAATTAAACTGATAGATGCAATTGAAATAATCCTATTTGATGTAAATAAAGTAATTCAACACAATAAATTAATCAAACTCAAAAGGAAAAGAAATCATCAAAGTTGAAAAGAAAGAACAAAACTTTGATAATTTTCAATGATAAAAAGTCTACTACAAGTATCGGTCTTAAACATTATTTGAAAGAATAACTAACGTAAGTAAAATTTATCAAGATAATCTCGTCAAATTGGCAGTCAATCCGGTGGGCCCAGCCCACACGCCTCTCCTTTCTTTGCCAACGGCATCAGTTTTTGGGTCACTGCTTGTTTCCTTCCACTGTTTCTGCAAGGAAGAGGGCTGTGTGGTATCCACGTGGGTCGCTATACTGCCAACCTGGCATACAGGTGGGACCCACACGAGTTTGAGTCAGTAGATGACTCAGCTTTGGTGGGTCTTCTTTGTGCACAGGCAAGTGGGCTTGGATTCAGAAGCTCTGAGGGACCCAAAGCGTCTCTAAATGTGTCCATATTTTGACCCGGTGAAGGTGGGCTTTAATGGGCCGGCGTTTGTGGGCCCCTACTTTCCTCTGCCGATATCGATCATAAATCTGAAGAACAACTAACTTTGATTAATTGGGCCGATTCGTTCTCGATTGGGCTCACATCGGATTCATCGGAATCACTGCCTACATTATTCCCTCCCAGTTGGAAGAATCTCGTCCTCAAATTTAATTGGGTTTTGAAGCGGAATATCAAGCTGTGCTTTCGGCCACCAATCCTGTCTTTGCTGCTTCATATAAAAAAAATGTTAGCAAAATCTTTATCCTGAATGTGGATTGAATTTGAAAGAAAAGTAATACCAAACTTGAATACTAGCAAGCAAAGACTTACCTCCAAACGGGCATGCGGGGGGTGCACCATAAATTGTCCTCCAAATTGTGGGCTCCATGACGATTAACCTTAAATAATCTAACTTAGTGGATGTCTTAACCATCACTCCATCAAATTATTAATAATCTAATTAAGAACAATTTAAATCATTTGAGTTGTATTTTGCTATGAAATTGACATTGAATTTTGAACCACTTTGGAGTTTGATCAACTTATCGGATTTTTAAATATGCATTGATTGATGAATGTGTAACGGTTGTAGCGGATTTCATTTGGTTTAGGACTTCAAGTAGGTATAATTATTTCAAAAGACTTTTTTTTCTCAGACACTAATGAAAAAAAGTTTTTGCCATATCTTTTAAATTCATCAAATTTGATCATAATTTTTTTTCTATTTTTAATAAATTTTATACAATTTTTCTCTATTTTTGAATAATTTGATAAGTTTATATCATATTATTTTAATTTCAAAAAATCTCATTAAAAATTTCTTTTCCTACTTTAGTTATTTTTAGACAAATTTTACCCTTTTTCCTATACTATTTTAGTGAGTAATTTACAACGATAATCTTCAATAGATATTTGTTAATCTCCATATAAAATTAATTATTTGGGTATTAGTCCAATATCTTATTGATCTCGGAAAATCCCTTTTTGTTGTCAGGTTTTTATTTTTTGAATTTACGTGTAGGAAATCCAGCATAAAATTCTACGGGTGATACCCACTACTCTTAGGGTACACCAAGTTAGACCATGAGGGTTCAAACTTGGCACCTTTCACTCTCTACGGTGGAAGGTTAACCAGGTGAACTACACCCATGTAAATTTAAGTGATTTTATCCGAGTGTTAAGTTGTTATCATCGTAATTATAAAATTGTATAATTTATCTAATAAAAAACACGACAGATCCAATTATTATAAAATAAAGAGAGACTTTTTGCAAGCATATCATCAATTAATGTTAAATATAAAAATATCTTGTTATGTAAAAATAAGAGTGAACAAACGAAGTAAAGATTTCAAAGTTCAAACTATCGAAAAAAGGAAGGAAAGAGTGATGGCAGCCCAACACAGGAAAGGAAGAGAGAGATTTGATATGGTATTGCGGGGCCCACATCTTCCCTCTATGAAGATGACAGACGCAGTAGCCAATGGAAATGGGCCCACAAATTAACAGGACCATCTACTTTGGGTGGGTCCCCACTACATAATGTGCGATTCAGGAACCTGATGTGTACCACATTTGGTGCTCGGCCGTGTTCAAAGCTATTCTCACCCTACCTCTTCGGACACCAATTCGATTTATCGAACATTCAAAAAAAAATAACAACATTAAAAAAAAAAGTTAAAAAAAATGATATAATGATTTTAAAAAGTAAGTTGATTTAAACTTTTTTTGGTTTAAACAAATAAACTCCAACAATGGATACTATTTCAGAGAAAGCTCTACTTTAAATTATCACTTCTTCAGTTATTTCTTTAGTTTTATATAGTCACTATCTCCTAACTTACTATAAATTGTCAATTAATTGAAATTAAATTATAAAAATCTCGTTACTGAGTTACCCTAGAGTAGTAAAAATCCTTCTTCTGTACTCTGACGTTGGAGCTTTAAAGTTGTTACAATTTAAATTAAAAACGTAATTGAGAGACGTGAAACCAGCGGTGTAAATATTGGACGATACGATATATATCTGGCTATACAGTAAAAATATCAGACGATATATCGGTCAAATATCAGTCGATATTCAAGATTATTATTTCTTTTTTTTAAAAAGTTCATGTCGATGGTGGACCCAGGTCAATATCTCGGCCAGTTGTTTGCCCATATTGGGCCAATATCGACTATGATATCGGCCAATATTTTGATTTTTTAATTTTAATTTTTGGTTTTAAAAAAGACAAGTAATTTTTTGAATTTTTGTTTATTTTTTATTTAGAGAAAAAAGAAAAAAATACATGCCCCATATCTTAAAAAAAAACAGTGAGAGAAAGATATCGGCCGATATCTCGGCCAACCCAAATTTTAAACCCTTGCGTGATACAATGTCAATAAATACATAAATATTTATATTAAACATTCATTCTAAAAAAATCTAATTTTAAAGAGAAATATTAAGAGTAAGCACTAGTTCGATATTATGTGCTCAAAGAATTATTCTGCTAAATTAACATATGTAATAACAAATTTAGTTCTTTTATAGGCTAAATTTAAGTGTCAGATAATTGGAAACTCGTTCAAGGTATGTTGTTAGAACATCAAAATTATTATAAGAACAATACATGATTTAATAAGTATTTTTGTTTATTTCTAAAAAGACTTTGAGCATTTTTTTTTTTGTTTCATCAAATGGCAACTTGACATCTAATAATAAGAGCTGATTTTGTTCTCTTACTAAAAAAAACGTTACATGCTTACCTAAAAGAAAAAATTAGCCTATCTAATGGCTGAAAATTATTTATTAGAGAAATTAATATAAGGCTAGAGGCACATTTAATAGAAAAATAAAATTTTATTAAATATTTAATGAAACTTAGCAAGAGAAATGATCCTGATCTTAATAGTAATGTTAGCAAATAGTACCATTTAGAATATATGTGCCTGTCTCTTAAAATCTAATGTGTTTATTAATTTGTAAATAGAAGGATTTATGTATGTCGAACGGGAAAAATTTGTTAGGAGATAAAGGATGGGGTGCAATTCTCATTTTACCCCTGTCAGTGTACCGCTCATCAAGTACCGATGTACTGATATGCAGAGCGGTGTCTTATCAGTACATGATACTTGATGAGCGGTACACCGGTAGAAGTAAAATGTGAATTTCATTCCATCTCGTGTTTCCTAATAAATTTTGCCCTTGTTAGAATGGATGGCTGGCCTCTTGTATGAAGGAGTCGAAAAAACGGTATCGGTTGATACGAGATATCTACCGATATCTAGGCCGATAAATTTCTCTCTCCTTTTTTTTTAAAACAAAAACGGCCGATATCGGCTGATATGATGTGAACGAGATATCAGCATATTAGTCAATACGATTCGTATCGACCGATATTCGGACCCTTGGTTGTATGTATCTTTTTAGATTTTCCAAAATCACTTGAATCACCGTTGAATATATCAAATGAGATAGATTTAATAAAGTTGTAATTTGATCATTTAAATGACATGTCTACTAGTTTCGTAAAATATAAAATATATATATGTATCTCAGTATTTAAAAACTAATAATAATTTAAACTTTTAAAAATAGACCTCATTAATTTTAAATGTCATTATTTCTTCACTTTAATTATTATTATTATTATAGAATTATTCTTCACCTCTCAATAGTCACTATTGTATGTAAGCCATATAATATCTTCACATTTAAGTGAACTTAACTATTGGAGTTTCTCTTTATATTGTCTTTGCGCTCATATCCAGCCAAAACTCAAACCGGTCCAATCACATGTAATTGTTCCGTCTACTAAAATTTTCCAAACGTAACCCTAAAAAGTTTACACCTCTTATAACAAATTCAATGCACCGATGATACCAAAAAGTAAAAAAGTAACCCAATATTTACTTAACAATAACTCCATTTAGCAATTAAATCGGTGATCGCTCTATTAACCTCCCATCTTAAGAAATAGGAGAGTCTACCTTTATATACTTTAAGGACAGTGGATAATTAGATATCACCTGTGCGATAAAGTCTATATGGATATAGTTCAACTGCTTAACCTTCTCCTTCAGAAAATAAAAGGTGATAAGTTTCAGCTTTCATAATCTAATCTTGTGTACCTTAAAAACAATATATATTATTTTTAGAGGTTTTATGCTAAATTTCCTACAGTTTACTACAGCTAAATTAAAAAAAAAATTATGATAATTCTATAGTATAAATACTTTTTCAATACTTCTAACTTAGAAATAATTTATATTACAGACAATACAAAGTAAAAACAACGATCGCATTAAGACTCAAGGATCTATAAAAAAAACCTTACATAAAGATATAATATTCTAAAGTTAGGAGGATTTATATCTAGTAATTGACAAGAGATAGATATGGACAGATGTGTGATTTAGTGCTATTGGATACTATGAAAGGGAGGGAGGGAGGAGAAGAATATTCAACTTATAGTTTATTTTGAGATAGCCATCTATTAAAGTTAGAAGTTTAGAAATATATAAAATAATCTAATGATGAATCTAAATGGTTAAAAATATTATATATTCTTTAAATTTGAATTTTACAGTTAGTTGATATATGTTTGATGCATCTTCACCGTTAGATTGATCATGATAGATAAAAGTTTTTATCTGATCGTTTATTTTTATCTTAAAAAAATTGAAGGTTAGAATAAATCAATGAATCTAATTTTCGACAATTTGATAGCTCACATTACTACTTATTCATCCATCTAATTTTTAACTATAAAATAAGACTATTTTTTTTTAAATGATGTATTAAATCAATCAAACTTCTACACTTAAGATTATAGTGAGACATTCATTGTTCTAAAATGAATAAATTAAGGGGAGATGTTGACACCACCGCGCATAGAGGATGGAAGAAAAAGAAACAAAAGGAATGATGGAAGGATTGAAACAATGAGAGCAGATGTGAAAAAAGAAAGGTGGTGGGTGGGCCAGAGTGGGCCATGTGGGTCCCACTTAAAGGTTGGAAAAAGCTGGTTTGGACCTCTAGGGTTTTGACTTTTGAGTCACTGTTGCACCCCAAACATCTTTGACGAAATCATGACACTTAGCCATCTTTTCTCCTTTTGCATGGAAAACAGGGTCTATTTCCACATCATTTGGTTCCTCATCCCAAGTGGAGAACCAAATTATTAGGGTTTTGAAGAGGGGTGGGAATTGGATTGAGAGAGGCATGTGAAGACTTATTATTCTTTTATACGTGTTACTCATGTTATTAGCTTTTTTACCCACCCATTCAAATTTGGAATGGAATATATTTTCCCATACTTTCAAAGTTAGCAATATAATAAATGGGAATTACTTTGTTTGAAGCCTTGGAACCAGACACATGAGCAGGACCACAGGAGAAACAAGGCCCATATAGGATTATTATGTCTAGGATAATACCCATCACCTTCCAACAGAAAATCCTGCCCATAAAAAGTCATTTAAAATAAAGATTAAATACGATATATCGCAATTGATATACATATATATTAGTTTAATATATATAAATAAAAACTTATTATTCGAATTCTACAATATTAAACAAATTTCAGATAATATTTTGATAAGAATTAACTTTAAAGTCAATATGTATCGGTTGATATATATCAAATAGGATCACGGTTAATAAGTTTCTCTTATGTGGATTTAGAAGTTTATATATGCTCGTGGGATTAATCTCAACTCTAATATAAGATAGGAATATCCATGTTCTAAAAAAAAAAAATAGGGTCAAGTTGACATCTTTTAGAGTAAATGGAGTTGTACTTTAGCTGTTTTCTTATTTTTTTTCCTGTTTTCTAAACTTTCCTTAATTTCTTTAATTTGAGGTCTTCAGGTCAAACACAATAAACAAGCAATTTCAAATGTTTGTTTATGTAGGTCTTCCATTTTTGATATTTTGTTTTATTTTTTAATTTTTCATAAAACTCAATGAGACACCCATATGAAATTTGGCCATATGGGTTTTCATTTTTTTTTTTTCTACTTTTAGATTTAATATTTTTAAAAAAAAAATTATGCATATATCAACAAATACGCGTTTACTAGGTGTATAAATTAAGTTTTTATTTTTTTTTTCCTTTCTTCACTTCGTGGGCCACTCTTGAGAATTGAGATAAATCAAATCTTTACTTTTCCTTTATTTGAAGTTTACCAAAAGAAAATGGAGATAGAGAAACAGTTCTATTTCTATGTAAGAATATGTGGCTATTTAGGTTCTTAGGTTGCTATCAATAGATTTTAGAGAAAAGAACAAAGGTATAAAAAAATTTCATAGATAAAGAAAGGGCCTTTCATAATCAAAAGAACAGTGGGAGGCCCCACCACCCATTGTTCAAATCTCCACACAATGCAATAATTTTGGTACAAAATTACATGTTTGATTCAACAAGTAACAATTTGTTACACAAATGGTAGGTTATTTAGCTACCTAATTAATGGTATAATTGTGTTCATAATATGGGATTTCAATCAACTAATGAATATAGATTATTTTTTTCTTTTAGAATAAGGAGTAAATGCATTAGAGGAAAGTAAGATTGCAAAGCTACAATCTAGTGGCATTGATTGTTATCAGATGTGGCTAATTGAATAGAGTTACATAATTATAGAAGAAAGGCAGTGAAATTTGATTATTGATAGATTGTGGCATTGTTTACAAAAAAATTTAAACTAAGGTTGAAAAATTAACAAACCCATGATGAGGATGGGGCCATTAATCATTGTAGTAAGTATCCAATCTAATGTGAAGGTTAAATTATTAAATGATAGATTAAGATTTCAAGGATTAATTCAAAGACAAATTAGTAATTTTTTTTTTTTTTAAATGAGTGGTTGAGATGTGGGGCTTAATATGTATTATCAAGTCAACTGCATATGATTATTCCTCACTTGGGTCATTTTGGAGAACATCGAATACTTGTCTTTGCACCGGGGTATAAAATTTGGCAAAAAAAAAAACCAAATATCGATTGTGGGCCCGGTCAATATCTTGGCCGATATTTAGTTTTTTTAAATTTTTTTTAAAATAGCCTTTTTATTTTTTCAATTTTTTTTTAAAAAAAAGTCACCGGGATTTCTGAAAAAAAAAAGGTATTTTGAAGAGAAAAAAAAAATCCGGCCGAGATCTAGGTCGAAAATCCGGCTTGACTGGTTTGCACTTTAATTACTCAGCTCAGGACTTTGCATTGTTAAACCCATCCTATTCAAATTCTTGGCTAGATGTTTGGGCCTGGATCCATGAAGTTTGGGCTCAATCCATTTGCAAATTTGTTATTCCAATGGTGTAAAAAATGTCAGAGTGAATTGACCTACTTAATCACAAATTACAGGGCATAAATTCCTAGGATGGGCTTATGAGTTGCTGTTTAGTTGTTGGGCTTGAGATTTAGGTTTAGGCCCACTACCTCAGCAGTAAAAGCCCAGCCCAGCCCAATTTCAGCCGAAAGTATACACTGGTCTAGATGATTCTGTTCAAATGGTCATTTATTAAGTTAAGGAAATAATTTTGGATTTTTGGGGGCCCAAGTAACTTTGTGAAGACATTAGATTGTGCTCCTTATAAAGAAGAACATGAGGGAGCAAAAAAGGGAAGATGGCAGTTGGGTCTTTGGTGGGCCCTCTGGTAGATGTGAAAAAAGTGGCATGGACAAATACAATGATTCAGATCTTCTAGAGATGTCCTTACAACTATGAATTTTTTTTGGGGAATTGGCCTAAATTTACCCAAAAAAAATGTTTGATCCAATTGATTTATGAAGATTCATTCCATTTAGAGTTTTGGTTTTAAAAAGAAAGTGAACTTTTGATCTTGTATTAGGCAAACAAATTAGGATTAGGACTTAGGAAATCATTCTTTGAAACCTTTTTTCACAGACCTCATTGCCTTCTTCGTTAAGGCAAAATTAGTAAAAATCATAAAATTTATCAAGATTTAACAAGAAATGAGAGAAGCATTTGTTATGTGATGACAGTTTTCTAAAGTCTTTTAAAATATATTTTATTTATTTAAAATGACTTCTTCCATGAATATCTTTACCTTGGCAAATAAAGCTTTAAGATTCGTTGAAAACCCTCATGTAAGCTTAGGTGATATTTAACAATTTTTAACCAGGATTTCTAGTAAAGTGACTGAAATATCAGTTCATATAAAGTCTATAATTCCATCCTATATATAAATATTAGTAGATATATAGATGATAATCTAATTTTCCTATATTGGAAGGAATAAATCCCAATTATGTTGATGAATATTTCAGCATATTTCAAGTTCTAACCATGTTAGGAGTCAAGTGCATTGCCCGCATTAGAAGGAGTTGTTCATGATGACAAGAAAGGTTGAGATTAGTCTCATCAAAACCCATAGGTGAGAAGGAGTGTAATGAGACGGAGTGATTAGCGATTAGGAGAGTCATCATCTTTGGTCGAGGTATAGGAATAACAACCTTGTCACCTGAATGTGACTTTGTTGATGCCATCGTTTGGTCGAGTGGTAGTAAGAAACCTCCGTTGAGAATGATTAACATTGTCAAAGAGATTAGATACTCAAAGAGAAATATGGCTATCATGTCTAGACATGTTGTAGATTTGCCGACTTCTTGGCGAACATTGGAGTAGATAGGATTGCACCCTTGGTGGAAAGATTTAATTGATATCTTAATCGGAGGGACAGAGTATCGGAATGCTTGATTCTCTGTGTACTTCTTCTTGATTTTTTTTTTTTTATATTCGCATATTTTTTTTTTCATCTTACGGTTTGTAAATCCTCTCATATGAACCACATTACTATTGTACTTCTTTTATTATTTAACGAAATTTATCACCATCTCCACTAAAAAAATACATTAAAGAATTTCAGTCATTTTGAGCTTATAATTTTTTTTAAAATCTGTCTCATAAAAACCAGTTCCGCTTTAAATCATGAAAATTGAATTTTGGTACCCAAAGTGAATCTAAAAAAAATTGTCGAAGTTTTTCCCAACTGCAAAATGAAAGGGGTGGTGATCAGTCATTTTCTTAGCATAAAGTAGATCCAAATACTTTAAAATAAAAAGGAAATTTCAAAGGAAAACAAAAGAAATTGAAATATTTTGGAGAAAACTGCTAAAGGATTGGATTTGTCCTCCATTACAAAAGTAATTGAGTATCCTAAGTAGTTTTCATGTTAACTTTGCTTCTACATTAAAGAAAGAAATTGAATTTTCCACTTCAAAACATGAATAAATTAGAAGGAAAGAGAACAAAATCATGATAGAAAAGCAAGTGCAGGATGGAATTTTGTTTCTAATCATGAAATCTCCAACTTGATGATGATGGGTTTCATGTGAAGGAAAAAAAAAAAATTCTCCCTGCATTCATAAGCAATCCCTCGTATGATTTTGACATCTATCAGTCACTTTCTCCGGTAGGTAATATCATTCTACTTTTGAACAATACTAAGTCGGTCCATTCACATCGTATCGGCAAAATTCATTATCTTAACCGTAGGATCTTAATCTATATGATACATATGTATTGGACAAGTATTTTTAAAATACCGTTTTTCACAAAAGAGTGAAGTCCATTGAATTTGAAAAGTTTAAAGATCAACCGTTAAAATAGAGCTAATTTCAAACAATTTTGTAATTCATCAGTGAAAGAAAATTATATTTTTAAATAGGAAGCCGTAGAGGTGAAGACATTTGCTACCGAATAATCCAAATTCATAAGCAAAGGTTAGAGAAGATGTAATCATCTTGTTTTGGAATGTAAGCCTATCTTTTTTTAAGTTGGAGTCTTGTCTTTAAGCCAAGTCGACAATGGAATGATAAACATGATTTTTCCTTTAATTTTTTTTTTTTTATAATTTTTTTTTCTTCTTCTGCTTTTGGGTTTCACATGCACTTGTTTAATTTGAGTGTGGAGACCAACTCACAGATCACAATACAAACATCCACACGCGTCTTAAAATGGTCAATGCCTGTAATAGATTACCATTTGCAGAGATGATTGCATGTGGGCTCTACTTTTCTTTCCTCTTCTCATTTTTACTTCCTCTGTTCCTTTGCATGCTTGCTGTTTTCCACTCAAGATTACCATTTTTTTCTTTAAAAATATATTTAGTAAATTCTATTTTTTTTTGAATTTATATGTAGAAAATCGAAGAATAATCAGTGTAAAACCTCCATTGATGATACTCTTATCCTAAAGACACATCAGATTAGTCCACAGGGATTCAAACTCGTCATATCTTGTTTTCTGAAGCGAGACGCAACCAGCTGAACTACACCTGCGTGGAACATATATACATTTATAATCCATGTATATTTCGTAATTTTTTATATGTGATTGTTTGCATGGTTGTTGCATCATAGTTTGGTTTTTTCAACATGGTACAGATGATATTATTGTGATCATTTACATTTATGGATGGATTCATTAAAAAATCTTTATTTTATTATGTGCGTCATCAAAATTTAGTTTGATTGAATCAATTAAGTCATGCTTTTAAGTTTTTCATAGTTGATGTAGTCAAAATGATTTTTTTGTTGAATTATCTACTCAAATAAAAACCTTTCAAATAGACTCTAACTTTATTTTATGATTTCCATAGCTAGATACATATAATAATACCTTATGCACAAAATTGCAAAGTACGTAAATATCAGGCGAAAGAATATTTTGGTTGAAACTTGAGATCTTTCGATGATAAGGACTTCTTTTTTAAGAAATTAAAAATCTAGACTTAAAAAGCGCTTAAAAACTTAAGATTTTTGATGATGAGGACTTTTTGAAAAATTAAAAAAGACTTAAAATTTGCTTAAAAGGCTCACTTAATAAAAATCACGAAATTTAAAACTTAATCCAAGCCCCAACACCAGAGAAAATATCTCATAGCTTTTATACTTTTATTTGGTGAGGAAGTTGTACTCTAATTAATTCTTGAAATCTAAACATTTTCAAGAAACTTGTAGCGAAGAGCAGGGAAGCGATGAGGGAGTGAACAAAAGTGAGGAATTGAAGAAAGTGAGTGTGGTCGTTTTATTTCTTTAAGTGAGTCCAACAGTCTTTTGGACCCATCCACGGCTCATCCTAATACTATCGGACCATAATAGTCCTGTCCACAAAATACAAATGAACTCCAGTATTTGGTCCGTTCTGTTAACAGGCCAGGCCGCCGAACCTCGATCCATTTACAGGCCTAGCTGACATGAATCAAAGAAGAAATCCATATCATCTCCTGGTGGTGAGGGATGAGGATTGCAATCTAATCCATAATACTCACTGGACAGGTGGAGCGGACGGTGATCAATCAAATGCCACTGTAAAGAGAAATAAATATGGAAGGAAGATAGCTCAGGCCTCAGGGAGCCTGCAACTCGGGCTCAAGCCCAATTTGTATTTGTAAAATTCAAGGCTGATTCAGATTGGAAATTTAAATATGAGCTTAACCCCTAAAATATATTATATTATTTACATAAACTTTTTTGTTTATACACTTTAACGAAAGTTATTAGCTTCAATGAGTTTTGGCTCAAATTCAGACATTGAAGCTGGACTTGGATTTTCATGCACTAGGCCCAACCTAACCTAAATTCAAATTTGGTTCCGATATTTTGAGCCCGAAAAAGCTCAGGTTGACACAAACATGAATGTTTAGGAGTTCCCATGCGGGCACAAAATAGTGTCAGATCAAGTTGCAGACTAGAAATTCCTGGGTATGTGTAATATGTGAATAATTAGCTGAAGTTCATTTGAGGAAGGCTCACTCAATCTATAAGACGTGTAGCAGTCAAAGATTTGAGAACTGTTTAGATGTTTCAGTGTTCCTATTTCATTTCATTCGATTTTTTTTATTTACAACCAGAAAAAAGGGTCTATGTAATGTATTCAAATACTGCACTTGTGGAGTGTGCTGCTCCAAAGGCATCCAGTCAAAAAGTTTCAAAAATAAAGAAGATTAAGATCTAAACTGTTCGTTGAAAAAAAAATTAGTGGAGAAGATAATTAGTGTCCAGAATTGAGAGTGGAAAAGAAGATCCAACCCTAAATTAAATCTAACTAGGTTCGGCATGATCGGCCAACTTGCCGTAAATCCAGTACCCTAAATCTCAGCCCCTATGGTTGGGAAGAAGGAACATGTTGGCTCCAAACTTGGCTCCTTGCAATGTAGTAAAACCTGAGATTGCAAAATTCTTATGATTCACCAAAATTGGGTAAACATGAGGAACGGAGATCAAAAGTTTTGATTCGTCTAATCCCATGATATGACTTGTTTTAATTATAATAATGACGATGAATCATATTCTTCTTCCAGTCATCCCAATGTTAACATTGTCTGTATAGTGCAACGGCCAAGAGTGACCCTATGATAACAGTGCTATGGACCCACTTTCAGAGGCCAAACTATAAATTATAACTTTCAGCGAACATTTTCTTTAAATCGGTTAATATTTTTTAAAAAAATATCATATTTTAACAAAAACTGGACAAAAAGTTGTGCCACATACTCTTGTTGGAATCCCTTAATATCGTACATTGAAAAATGCCAAAAACAAATAAACGTGTGCTTCTATTAAATAAAATTTAAAATGAATCATCTAAAAAATATTGTAAACTATGATGTATAATAGCACGCACTCTTTGTTCCTTAAAAACTCCAAAATGGATATTATAAAAAAAACATGAACTTTTGAAAAAACATGGAAAAATAAACATCTTATAAATCATATCAATCACATTAAAACACATCTCCATTTAATTTTACAAAAAATCTATCATTTCATTTAATCAGTTCCAAAAAAAAAAATCCAAAGACGAGATTATCATACAGCAAATTTTTTTTTTTTTTAAAAAAAATGTTACTCAAAACAACTAATCTGAAAGATAGTGAAATTTAAACAGATAAATACCCTTTACACATTAAAAAAAAAAAAAACTGAAGCAACAACTTTTAAATAAATAAAAAAATGTTGACAAAAATGGGAGTTAAATAGCCCATTTGGCCATATTCATGCATGTATGGAAAATATCATATGAATCGATGTATGTATTGATCATAATCAATACCAATACATACCAGCCGTATTTTGTACGGTGATCAGATTAACTATACAACCTAGCAACAAAAGATGACATCTCCATGTCAATGTCAGCAATAATTGGCCGATACAGGTTGGTGCACCGATAGAGGCCCGTATGGGACATTAAAACCCTGATCATCAGAAAGCCGGTCAAAAATATATTATGAGAAACGCAAGCAAAATGCAATATTTCAATAAATAAATCTAAAATTCAAATAAAAGGGTTTCCAATCAGTGGACAAAACCTGCAACAACAATAAGCGCAGATATTTTATTGCACGATTATAAGCAGCTAGCACAGTTCACAAGTGCTTCACTACCACAACTATAGAAGGTTTTTGCTTCCAAACACAACAGTCAAATAAAAATTGAATGAAGAAAATTTCCTTTTTCATTATCAATATTAGTATAGAAAAATGTTTTTAATTGCTAGTTCACTGAAATTGTTTGTTTGACTTGGATAAATTTTAAAAGAAAAGAAAAGAAAAGAAAAACCATCAGATGGGAGTGGCAACAAGAGCAAAACAAATTGCAATCAAGGTTGACATTCAGTCTAATACCTCAAACAAAAGCATTTCAAAGGCAACAAAGGCTCTGAAAACTTGTCCCAACATAGCAATTCTCAACAAAACTGTCTTGCCAAGTTCACAAAATCCAAAACTGATAGTAATAAAGAGTAGAGTGTCACCGAAATCAACGATAACGACGAAGAGATAGGGTGTTGTTTCTTTTCCAAGTTGCCCTGCGGGAAGGGCGTGCCTTGTGGTGCAAGTGTCCTTTTCCACGGAGACCCCTGTACTTCTTTCCAGCAGATGTAAGCCCACGGAGCTCACGGTGCTTGTGAACAGGCTTGCAAATCCAATTAATTCTGGGGTCATTGCGGACGGCATTGTGAGCTGCATCCACGAGGATTACTTCATAGTACTTGTAGGTCGAATCCTGCAGGGAAAATAAATAAATTTAAATACAGTAACAAGAACAGCATAAAATTGAACTCAGTTTTAAGGGTGGTTGATCATCTCCTGACCTCATTGAGCCAGTAAGAATTGAGGACCTTCAGACCTCCCAATTTCCTACCAGCTCTCTCCTCTGCCACTGATCTCTTGTTTCGCTGGAACTTCAGCTGGGTGATACCTTGGTTGGTAGGCTTTCCATAGACGATACCCTTGGGCACAGGCCTCTTCCGACCACCACGCCTAACACGGACACGATAGATCACATATCCCTAAACAGTTATGGAGAAAACAAAGAAACAATAAATAAGTACAAAGAACATAACAATAGCACAAAGTTGGGAGGGCTATAAAGAGGAAGTGCAACATTATGTACTGTATGCATACAATGAAACCCTTGTGTGGCTCAAATAAATCTCCAGCAATAAAATACTCTTTTACCAATTGGCTCACGGATAAACTGTTAAAAAAGTGATGAAATAAAACCCTGACAGCAGTTCCAATGAACGTAAATCCTCACAACATAAGGGCCTATTTCTATCACTACATTTTACAACAAAGAGACATAAAGAGAAGCTTTTTTCATTGGTAAAGAGAAGCTTTTTTTCTTGTTATTTTTTCCTTTTTTGAGACAAGTGGGTTGTGCCAGATTAGGATTGAGAGCATTTGAGGTCAGGTTGGATTAAGGCTGAGGTCAACCCAATCCAACATAACCTGAATTGCATCCCAAAATGACATCCATCCCCATAAGCGCCAACCCTTTAAACACTAGGCTATAGAAAACTAGTATTTTATGCATCAGCAACCAATGGGTAATATGTTGCAGGTGAGACCTGGAACACATTGCAAATATTTGCAAGCGAAAGAACAGAACCAAATGAACATTAATGATGTTAGGGCAACATACTGCCCATTGGCCCACACTGGTGAATAGGAACAGCCAAATAGTGGACACTTTTCATTGGTGGATAGCCATAGAACCAATATCTACTAAATGGAAATCATCAGTATTGTATCCTTAGGGCATGTTTGTGTGCTACACAAGGAAGTTGGAGATGAGGGCCCGCTTTCTGAGGAAAATTTATGAGAAACACCTTTAGGGACTTAACTGAATGAATCTTAAACACCATAATACATGCATACCTAATTTAACCAATTCATTAAAAGGATTGACATGAGCCAACTATGGTTAAATGTGTTGAACCAACCAAATCCACTAACAAAATGGGTTGACCAAACAAGTCCCAACCCATATATTAAAGGGTCCACCCAATCTACGTAGACCAAATTTAAATGGGTTGACCCAACTTGGACTATTCACTAAAAGCTTAACGTAGTCCAACTCATACAAACTTAATCCACTATTAATATGTTGACCCAACCCAAAAATTCTTAAATGGAATGATTGAACCCATCATGACCTAAATCGTTTATAAAATGAGTTGACCCAACTAACAGCTAATCTAAATCATTTATTAAATAAATTGAGCCAACTCATAATGACTACTTAATAAACGGGTTGGCCCAACACAAATAATCCTAAATGGGTCAATTCAACACATAGCAAAGATATTTACTAAATGGCTTGACCCAACCTTAGAACCTTGCAAACTTAAATAGATGGACACACTTGGCCCTATTAAATGATAGACCCAACAAATATACCTACTAATTTTGACGAATTTATTAAATGGGTTTAACTGAACTTGACTCTTTATTAACCAATTTTCCCTTGCGTAAAATAATGGCAAATAAACATAGGAAAATTTCTCATCTAAAACCATTTTTCCAGGAATCTAATAAACATGCTTTATGGATCTTTATTTGTAAGATAGAAACCTTAATGTGAGCATCAACTGGATAGCAAATCACTAGAAGGGAGCAAATAGACAAGCAAGATCCCATAAAAAAATATATTATGACAATGGCTCTAGGGGTTCAAATTTTGACATTTTTAAAAAGCTTCGAAAATCAAATAGTTTTGTATGAGAAATAATAAAGTTGATGGGTATACAAATTACAAGGGGTAGGTGTCCACAAAAGGTTTAGATTGGACGATTTGTTGGGCTAAACAGTTGGCTACCGATCATTAAAAATATAGTGCAGCCTCTACATCTCTAATTTCAGGCAATTGGAATAGAAACAGAAAAGTCCACCTGTTTTGCCTTGTATCCAAGCCGCCGTGCCTTATCAGGGCGCGTTGGATGAGTTACACGAACTATGGAGGGGTGTTGACGGTACTCCCAGCACCGCACTCTCTGCAAGAACCTCATCACATCAGACTGCTTCTTCCTCCATAGCTCAGAAACATACTTGTAGGCCCCTGGATAGAGAAATAAAAAGGAAGCTAATATTGACAAAAGTAAAAAATATCACATCCAGAAAAGTAACAACCTAAGCCGTCCAAAATGATAAGGCTTTTGAAAGACCAACACAAGCATGCTAAAATCTTAAAGCTGCATCAAGAAACAGAAGAAGAAGAAGATAATAAATAATTCAAAAAAGATAACTAGAATACTTAAAAGAAAAGGCAACAATATCCCCACCCCAAATCATCTAATAACAAATAAATCATTGTCCATATGCTGACACCCTGGAGTCAAAAGGCCAAAATGCAAAAATTGGCCATCCCTTCACAATTCAGTAAATTCATATATGCATTTGGATGAACTCCTTTTTTTTAATAAAATATCAAAATTTCATTTATGGCCCAAAAGCATGTGATATCTTCCCCACTTAAATTTACATGACCCAAACTATACGGATGCCTCAAATTAAGCCACACAAGAGTAAAACACTATAAGATACTCAACCAAAGGAAGATCCAACAAGTAAAGAATCTCTCCACTTGTTGTCTTGCCATAAAAAGTGCAACTTTATTACCCAATCCATGAAGATGTTGGAATCTATCACTATGCTTGAAAGTTTGAACTCATGCATAACCTCCTTCGCACTCTCCCCTTTCCAGTTGCTCGATCAGACAACTTCAGAGGCACTGGATGAATCACCTTCAATGCAAAGTTCTCCATGGAAGTTCACCATGAAGATTTGCAAGACCTCCTTCACTGCTAGAAACTCTACTCCACTAGATCATTTGCAACTTGTTCGAACACTCGCAAATTGGTATTTGCCATTCACTTTGCAGGTTTAGGGTACCAAACTACGATGGGAAGCCTAGAGAAAGACCCAAGCTTCTAAGCTAGGGTAATCTAAGAAATGGAGTCAACAGTGGACCCATTCTCTAATATTGATGAAACGATGAACAAATGTCAAACACATATAAGACTGTCAGAAGTGGGAACCATCAGATCAGCTTATGTTTGATTTTTGAGCATTAAAGTTTCCCACAAATAGAAATTTATATCTTTGATAGTAACTCATGTCAACAAGCGGACAATAAGCACATCCAAAGTAAGCACCATCAAATCATCCTAAAATTTGATTTTTGAGCTTCAAAGTTAAAATTCTGAACAAATATATGTATAAAACTAAGTCGATCCAATAAGGCAATAGTGAGGACGCATTGCATAGGCATGGCCGTGACATATTCAAATCACAATGGTACAGTAGTGTGTGTAGATGATTATACTGATCGTGTAGGCTCCTCCCATAGGCCATAGGATCAGAAGGAAATCACTCCTGAGTTTATTGTAGATCTACCGTATAATCGTGTAGGCTCCTCCCATAGGCCATAGGATCAGAAGGAAATCACTCCTGAGTTTATTGTAGATCTACCCCAATATATACATATAAAAATGGTTTTTCTCTAACAATAACCTATCTAAAATAGTTTCAGAAAACCCTTAATTTCATTTAGATATATTCCAGTTGTATCCAGTGGGGCACATTCGACAGCATTGGCATTTTGCATGGAAAAGGAACTAGTTTCTTGAGATAAGCTTCAAGAACCAAGTATGAAGATCTAAAATTGAGCATCGAAATTGTGTAGTTGATGACGAAATTCCCACGAAAAAATGGAGTCCAACCACATTGCATAATTTTTTTTTTTATCGTCACTTAGTAAACCCCATCCTTGATGAGGGAAACAATTTCCCATTTCCATTGAAACTCTCATGTTACCAAACGTTCTCTAAACATCAAAGCATTACCCAACCATGTTTTTATAACAAATCCAAGAATAGAGCTATAAAAATGCAGAAAATTGCAGATTTTTCTTGGTTGGATAATTAGAAGGCAAACACACTAAGTCCTGAATCACTTCGAAGTGAAAGCAAATAAAATCATGTAAAAGAGAGACGACAGAGCTAAAATGAATCCAAAAACAAAACAGAGATCCATAAACAAGAGCAAAGAAGAGGAGAAATTAAAATGAAGTGCCTCTTACCCATCGCTGCCGAGAGATTTCTCCTCTCGCTCTCGCTATCGCTCGCAACCTTAGGGTTTGGCTCGCAAAGTTCAGCTACTTCGAAACCCTAACTTTATAAGGGATGGAGGGTTTACCGTTAATAGATCTCAACCGTTCGATTCTAGGAAAACCAATCTCCGACGTCCTTAATTACGTTGTTTCTTAAAAGAATTCTAACGTAGCAATAACTTAGAGCTACAACTCGGGTGGGCCGAGCCGGGTTTTGGGCCTGTCCGAGCCCGGGATCGATTTGAAATTAAATGGCCCTAGCCTAAGTCCGGACCCAAGTTAATCCAAATTAACTCAGCTTGAATTAAATTTGTAAGAATCATGCTCAATTTCAAGCTAAAAATGTATACTAAATTTTATTTGAACTCATTTGGGCATACAATAAAAAAATGTTGTTTTCTTCCATTAAAATATAAATTTTATATTTATGAAAAATATCTTATATATTATTGCTTAAATTTGAAATTTCGAGCCAAATTCAGACTTTTGAGCCTAACCTGACCCAAACACTAATTCAACATTTTAGACTCGAAAATAAGCTAGGCAGGAGCTTCAGTCAACCTGAACTTCATTTTTTTAAAGGTTTTTCTACAAGCTTAAATTAGGCCTAGTCCAAGTAGCACCCATACATTAAGTTACATGAGAGTTTAAAGTTTGGTTCAATGAACGTAATAGCGATTAGGAGAGCGATTAAGAGTTATTTCCATTCGTGTGATGGATCCAATAAAGTGGAGTTATTAGCTATTAGGAGAACAATCTATGATCTACCTGTATGTACCTTAAGGGCAGTGGATATCACTTGTAGATGTTTTACATTGAGTTTCCTACACATAAATTAAAAAAAAAGAACTCATTAAATTTGAGAATTAGAAAAGCATGACTTCATAAAATCTAAACAAGATGATTTCTACTTGTAGTTTCTTTAATAGACTCGTTACATAGGACTTGCGTAGGCCATAATTTAGACACGCTAAGCTGAATAAGAGTTTGTTCGAGCTCAGGCCCAGATTGTAATTGAAGAACAAAAACCCCAGCTTAAGTTGGCCCGATTTAGCAAACTCGAGCCTAAACATCCACATATGTAAGCTTAACATGTCATATTTGAGTCAATAATTGTTGAATTCTCATGATTCGTTTTAATTTTAATAAAATATAATAGAAATTGTCCACATATCAACACTTTTTCTTTTGTCAATTTTATTTTAGAATTTAAACAGAAAGAAATAATAGTTGACAAAGATCATTCTGATCATATATTTAATTTAATTTAAATTAAATTATATAATTTAATAAGTCAACTTCTTTTAATTTTTCATATTAGCTCACTCACGTCAGAACACTCTTCTTCTTTTAATGGCCCATTTGAAATCCAGATACTTGGAATGCATATGCTTTTGCAGGGCTTTAATTTTCTAAACTACAGTGAGGCAGACCCGCCGAATCGACAGTTGGGACGTGTTAAATGCTGGAGTGCGAGGTATTTTTTATATTATAACTAGCAATTACGAATGAGTTTTATATTGAAAGTGTTGAGGGATATATAGAGATTTAAAAATGACTTAAGTAAATTTAGCTAACATACTAGTATTTTGGGCTGGAAGTCCAATTACAACAGTACCATCAGAGTCAAGTTTTTCAAGTCAGAACATATGGACTTAAAGATCTCCTAGTTAAATATGATGATTATCGACGTTCTATCTGTGGAAGAGTTTAGTCAGACGAGGGGATTGTTCGGGTGTGAATGAAAGAGTCCCACGTCACTTGTGAGGGGTGAAAAAATAAAGACTTATATAGGATTTGATCACTGTACTTATCGGACTAGTCTTTTGGGTTGGATATGCAGTTGCAACATTAAAGTATATATTTATATTAAATATATTTAATTAATGGTTATTAAAGATGTATGTATCAATTTAACGTTTTTAAATTCCTATTTTCTTCTTATATTTGACTTATTTTCCTTATTTATATTTTCCATCTTTTATAAATAAAATCATATCATGTTTCCTTATCAAAGACACACCATTATTATCTGCATGTCCAAAACCTCTGACGTCATTTATCATAAAAAATCCAATAATAGAAGGAAGAAGTAGTAGAAGACCCTGCATAGCACAGAATAAAAATAAGTGAGGCGAAGAGACCGAAGAAGAGTAGAGAGTGAGGGAGATGAGAAGGTCATTTGGAAGCAGTAGAGGGATGGGAGGAGGAGGAATGTTGCGGCAAGTGGGTCGGGTGGTCGGAGCGGGTGTGGGTGGTGTCCAAGAATCGCTGTCTACTGCCAGGCACAAGACCACCGGCGTCCTTTCCCTTTCATCGTCTTCCTCCTCTCCTCCTTCCGTTTCTCTGCCCGTTTCTGCCACTTCCACGGCCACTACTTGGCGTTCTTCCCCTTATTTTGTGGATGAAGACGACTGGGAGAACGTCGACGATGAAGAAGAAGATAATGGGTTTGCCACCGTTTTCGGCCCCGTTCCTTCCAGGGAGGAAGTGGAAGATGCCTTCGCCGCCATTCAGCAGTAAGTTTTCATCCATGCAATGAAGATTAAAATTTTTCCTCAACAATGATATTTCAAAATTAAAAAAAAAACATCAAAAAGAAAAATGATAAAAAATAGATCATGCAATGTGTAGTAGAACCACACATATTAAATCGTATCGACGGTTGAGATGTGTTAAGATATATTTAAATTAAATTTGTTTAATTAGTGATTACTAAAGATATATTTACCAATTTAATACTTTTCCAAATTTTTGTTTTCTTCCTTTATTTTGATTTATCTTCCTTATTTATATTTTTCATTTTCTATAGATACATGATATGATATCTCCTTCCTTGAGAAAGGCACACCATAATCTTCCCTGAGACATCGGCCTAAGATATTGGCCAATATCTTGCTCTCTCATCATTTTTGCTTTTTTTTTTTTCTTAAATATTGGCTGGATTTTTATTTTTTTTAATTAAAAATAAAATACAAGAAATAGCTTTAAAAAAATTTAGAAAAAAAAACTCTAAATATCGGCCGACATCAAATATCAGTCACATTTCGGTGGCGAGAAAATCCAAAATTGATTTAAAAAGATGATTTTATTATCTATATTTATGATATCAGCCGATATCTGACCAATATATTAACTGATATCATGATTGTACAGTCGATACATATCATATTGAGCGATATATATCGAGTTTTATATTGTATTGGCAGATATTTAATACCATGTATGATTCCTCTCGCATTTAACCAAATAATTCATAAGATGATTCAATGAATAATCATCCATAAAAAACTTCATTTATACTATTGTTTTAACATCTAATTGGAATTTAGGATTATTTTATTTTATTCATTCTATTAGATTTTTTTTCCCATAAGCAAATCTTATATACTTGATCAATAATAATTACTTAAAGCGTTTTCCTTCAAAATGGTTGATTTTAGAGGCATCCAATTAGAGGACCAATGCATAGACTTACCTTATCATGTTCACATAAACCCTTCAATATAAAATCTCAAATTTAGAGATTTAAATTTTACATGCATTTAGTTTATAGAGAAAGAAAAACTGCACTTGAATAAATTATGTATTTCTCATTTTAGTATATATATTTTTTTATTTCTATATTTCTGTTTATTTCTAGGTTTATCCATTTGTAGGAGGATTTAAGTTAGAGTTTTTTCTATTTTAAGATTTTATTTTTATTTTATATTTATGATTTTAATAGGGTCTTATTTGGATAAGGCAGACAAGAGAGTGAGAGCGTGGTATACCTCGAAGAAAGTAAGGAATTTCCCATACTTTTGCATGCAATTCGACAGATGTTATCACCAAAAGCCACCACGTATTCTGCGCAAAGTTATTTAAGTGTAGATATGTTATTATAATCTGTGGGACCCACTCATGATATAAAATATACTAATATCAATTGAAATATTGAAAAATCCGGTCATTTTATGACATATTATCATTGAATAGTAAGAAAGGAGGAGAAGTCATCATTTATACTCTCTTTTCTTTGCACTTTAGGTTAAATACTTTTGAACTTTTGAGGAAAAAAAAGTAGGGTTTTTTTTTTTTTTTTTTTTGAATAAGAGAAATTTTTTAGGTTGTGTTTGAACGAGAGGTAAATTTTGTAGGGGTTTTCTTTATATAGGGAATTTTTTTTTTTGAGTTCACCCTAAAAGAGATAAAATGAGTTTCTCTTACAATGAATGGATTTTCAAATTTGTGCGGACAAGAAAAATTTAGAATTTTCTTGTCTCTTCTCTTTGTTATCAAATAAAGGTAAATGAGAATTGTTATTGTTTTCACTCTTCTACCCTTCATTCAAATACAACTCTAATTACTCGTTCCAATGAATAATTCAACCCATCATTTAAATACACATGTAGAAATCTTAGTCTTACATTAGGATTTTGTCTGGATACTTGAAATTTAAAGTCTCTCAGCAGTTTCCATTCCATCATCAAATATATTCTCATATTAGTTCATATTGATATTCTTTTTGTGCTGTAATTTCTACAATAAAATTTGGCTTATTGGGAGCTGAAGCTTTTCTTTTTGTATCCCTGTTTCTAGGGTTTTGGTTCCAGCCGTGTATTCACAGATTGGTTTGGACGGATCTCCTCATGATCCAAATGTATATGCAGCTGATCTAATGATAAATTCTACTGAGTTGACGTCCCAACTCTCTTCACCTGAATCCGAGTCAGACTGGATCGAGCCTGCACTGCACCTCTTCAATCCAAATCCATTACAACCTCAGCGATATAATAATGTTTTGGATGCAGTTCGTTTAATGCAGATGAACCCATCTATTCAGGTGAGATTAATGGCCAATCATTCCGGTCTTCATTCATTTTTTTATCACTAAGTTGTCTAGGTCTCTTTGAGCGTTGGATTAATTCTTAGGACTATGCGTAAGTCTCTTACCCACTTACACTCCGATAAATCTACAAGGGAATGACCTCTTGAAGTGGAAGTGAAAATCGAACTCAAAACTCTCGCTTCCTGACGTAGGGTTTCTGATCATGACTCCAACCAACAAAAAGTTTAAAAACTAAAAACTTAGACTTGACTTATAATTTAATTCAGTAATTTGGATAAATCTTTACTCATTAAAACTCGTTGAATTGTTGACATAACTCAACTCAAAATCTTATTGAGATGACTTGACTTAGGCTAATGCATTCTACTTATTTCGAATCAATAAATTTTGCTAATAATGCTCATTCACTGGCTTGTTTCTCAATTATTTATTTATTTTTGTTGTTTATATTCTTGTGACATGGGGACAAAAATTTCTTTTTCATACATCTTAATTTATTTACATATTTCTTGTCAATAGACTAATGCTTTGCCTTATACGTCGTTAAATGCTCTTGGGCTCTTCTCTTGTCACCACTTGGTCACTAAAAAGTTATCCACACTCTACAATTGACATTCTTTTAATTTAAAAGGTTCAGAGATGTGACAAAAACATCACTGATGAAGACAATGATAGGGTACAATTAATTCATTAACCAACAACAAGAATATGAAGAAACATATTAAAATCGAGGTTTGTACTAAGATCAGAAGGCTTTATATATGTAGAGGTGCAATTTGGGCTAGGCTTAACCCAAAATTACATGAAAAAAAAACTTGATATTTTTTTAGTTCAGGTTGACTCGGACTGAGTCTGTGATTGTTTTCAAGATCAAAATATCACCCATGAATTGAATTTGATTTTGGGTAATCTCATTGTTCATTGAATAGTTCATTTGACTGTCATTATTCCATGTATCTAAATTCTAATTGATTAAGTTTATCTAACTATTAAACTTCAAACTGGTTGCAGAGAATGGTTGTTTCATTATCTTCTGATAAAACTGTATGGAATGCAGTGATGAACAACGAAGTTGTGCAAGAGCTGAGAGAGTCCTTTTATGCAGGTTTGTTCTACAAAATAGTCATACATTAGTGACATAACCTTCATTAATGACAAAATCAGAAAATATTTAATTAATAGAACTAGATTAGCCTTTTAAATTGATATAAATAAATACTATACCAACAAAAAATACATGTGGATAGCATAGATTACCTTATAATACAAGATATTTCAAGACAGACTATCAAAAGAAGCTGTCAATTTCTTTTTTTATATTTTTTTACCACATTTTTATAGAATTAACTTCATGTGATCATCCTTCTTCCCTCTGGTTAAGTTTTCTAATTTCTTGGGATTTATGGACCTGGTGTTAAGTGTTCTCTGTCAACGTTCTATCAACAAATTAATGTAAGAGCTAATGACTTTAATACACCTTTATTTTCGAAAATCTCAGCGCATTCCGCCGAAAACAATCAATCTCCAAGCTCCGACGACAACCCCAGAGTGGCCATGAAGTTTCTAACTTGGATTTTAGACAACACCAAGGCAAAGATTATAGAGTTCATTAACAAGATTACCAAGCTCATGAACGATCTATTTCGGGTGCCGGCGCCGGACAAGGAAGGTACAAAGGATATTTTTGAAGACACATTGAGATCATCATTGCTGCTATCCATTTTGGTCCTTCTCGTGGTCGTCGTGACACGCGTTGATCGCACTTGATCGCAATTTGAGGACACGACGGCCGGCATTTCTTGATTTGTTTTCCGATTACTGCTGCATTTGGGTTGTCTTGCATGGTTTTACTCATTCAGAACTTCAGTGATGTGTTACATATTGAATGAAACTTTTACATGTGATCAAAATTATGTTTTTCTAAATACCTGAAGGTATTGACTTCTCTCCCCCATTAATTCTTCGGGATACGTGAAAACCTCGGAAAAAAATTAACCAGTGGTTAACTACATCAGTTTGTAGTCATACCTGCATCAGTTTTCCCACGCAACCATTCCGGTTGGCATTTTTGTTTGAAAGTAAGAAATGGGTTTGTCAGATTAGAAAAAATTTGACAATTTCTCACTTTCTTTTTCACATTTATACCCTTGAGAAGAGGTTAGAAATGAAGTTTAATAATCCGAGTTAAACATTTTTATTTTGGTATATAAAAATAGATTTTTTCTGCAAAAAATTATAAAGTAAAGAAAGAATTATCTATAATTTAAATTTTCACCTATGTCAATTGCGTCGAGCGTATGCTTCTTGCTCGTATTACTAACATTCCACTTTTAGATATGACAAAAACTTATTTATATATTCACATATATCTTGCTCAAAGTTCTTTTTAGAGATGTGGATGGAGAGTGGTCGATTTCAACATTGTGTTAGAGATTAAGTTGGGTTTAGAATTTGATGACTAAGATTTTAAATTATTTAAAATAAAGATATATATTTTTTTTTTAACTTACGTGTAGGAAACTGCGGGATACCCAGTGTATAATCCTCATAAGTGAGCCCACTACTCTTAGGACACACAAAGGTTAGGACACGAGGGTTCGAAAATATTGTTTAATATAAAAATATAAATGTCATAATATATTATTTAATATAAAAATATAAATGTAAGTATACATCAAACATGATAGGCCCTTGAGTTTAAATCAGGCTCGAGTCTAGATTTTAGTTTTTGAATTGGCCTGGGCCCTTCAAGTGCAAGGCCCAAGGATGACCCTTTTTTGAGTGGTTAAAAAAATATAAGTTCAGGCCCAAAGCTGACCTGATTTCATATCAGGCTTATTTTTATTTTTTCAGCCCAATTGAATTTGGGCTCTGTCGAGTCGACTAAAATTTAAGTTTTTCGGATCAACTACACCAGTGAAGGTCAAGCCCAACCCGAGTTGTCACTTTCATTTATGCAAAAAGCCGGTGGAATTGAAAAAACTACCCCTGGCGGCGGATGTTCACGGAAACGTGTGACCGCATGTGAAGAGTATTCTATGATTAGATCTTAACCGTTTAAATTTTCTCTCTCTTCTTAATTTAGATCTTAACTTTATAAAATTTAAAAAAGATTAAAGATAGAATTATTTATCATCATATAGATATTTATCTAATAATTTAATTTCAATATTAAAAATAAAAAATAAAACATAAAAATAACAATTTAATGAAACTTATATTTAATACTTTCTAAGTGTATAAAAACTTGAAATGTGTACGGTGAGTACATTTCAGTGATAATGCTTTTCGATCTGCTTAATTTGTCGCTCAACTAGGGCATTTTAAATAATAGTATTTAAGAATAGTAGGTCAGTAAATTCTCTCATTTAAATATAATAATTAAAATTATAATCAAAATTGATTATTAGTCATCTGATTAAAATGTGAATAAATTAAGCGCTGTTCTATCTTTAATTTTAATACATCTCAATTTAATAAATAGAAGTATTATTTTATCATAATTTTTATTTAATGCACAATAGTCAATGGCCACTTACCTTCATAATACCATATATAAAAATGATTATTTTAGCCAAACTTTGACATTTTCAGTGGAACATACGACGAATACACGAAAGCAAATGCATGGAATATGAGAAGTTGATGAGCTACCACGTGCCAAGGCAGGAGCTTTCTACAAGAAATTCCAACAACTGTGTTGCAAAATTTTACATTTTCAAGTATTACAATTCACAGGTCACAACAACTTATTTGTGCTTTTGCTTTGAATTTAATCAACTTAATGTCTGCAGTCTACAAGGGCACAAACTTTTATTATTATTTTCCATTTTCCCCCTTTCTTACCACTATTATTTAGATTAAGTTATTCTCTCCCGCTTAACGATCAATAAGCTCTCTTCACGAAAAGATGTCTTAAATTTGATTTATACTTTAATTTTTTTGGGTCACTTCTTATAAGATTTTTTTCTCATTGACTTACGAGTCTATGTGGATTGATAGATTTACACATGATCGTGGGATTAATTTTACCTTCAATATCAAGTGCGGATATCTATGTTAAAAAAAGAGGCCTCATACATTTTCTAAGATTTCTATGCCCACTCTTTCCTATATTGTATTTAGTTAATCTTCTATCCTCTGATATATGGATATTGGTGCTTATTTTTTATATGAGAATGATATTTAATTATTTCTGTCAAAGTCGTAAGAGACTTAAAAAGAACTAAGTTGCATAATCCAACTATTAATTAGTCTTTTTTTTTTAATTTACGTGTGAAAACTGTGAGATATCCAGTGTAAAACTCCCACGAGATATCTATTAATTAGTCATTTTTACAATTAACACCATGAAATTTTTCTTTAATGTTGAATTATAATATAAAATATTACATGTTATCATACTATTTTGACTGAAATGTATAGAATTAGATTAAAAGTTTTGAATTTAAATTATTTTTAACAAGTCTAATACACGACGTATAGGTGGTTGGTTTTACCATAATACTGTACTTATACAATACGATACTTATATCGCATATAAATATAAAAAACTACTATGTATTGAATGATTTTTCGAACCCTACTTACGCCTATTCTTATAGTATATAGAGAAAAGAGGCTTGTGCTCTATATAATTAATTTTAATTTGTATAAATTTTTACTTTCGCATGATTATTCTATTAATTAATTTTGAACTTTTTAAGATTAATAACTTATATTCAATAAGATTTAGAAGACCAAAATTATATAATTAAAATATTACTTTACAATAAAAATTATAAATATAGTCATCTTATCTAATACAACTTAACTATATAACATTGACTAAGAAGATGATCTCTGGTCCGAAAGTGTGACTAATAAACCTCATTTCATAGTTCATACGGTGGGCCCATGGTAGCAACGTAAATTGAGGCATAATCAGTGGCATATACAAAACCGGTGGCGTTTACGTTCAGCTCTGGATCCGCCCTTTCCCTCCTTTCATTCAATCGCGTCCCGTGTCTCTCTTTCCGACTTCCACACCCTGTTTTCACTCTTCCTTCCTTTCGTTTTCTTTTCTCTCCCCCCAGCATATTTTTCCATATTTATATTTACACTCCCTCATCTTCCTTCTTTTTCCTCTCTTCCTTTCTCTTCCCTTCTCAGAATCTTAGATTAGATTTTCCTTGATTCTCGTCGATTGGAGATGCTCTGCGTTGATGTGAATTCCCGGTAACTTTCCAAAAACGTGAAATTCCGAAAACTTTTGCGCTTCGGTCGCGATTCTTTTCGATAACTTTCTATAAATAGGATTTTTTAATTCAGATTTCTTTAAATTTCACCTTCCTTCCTTCATGTAGTGTAATTTAACGCATCTTCGTCGCTTTTTTCTTCAAGATACGACAAGAAAACTGTGCAATTTGTAAGCCAATATTCTGCTTGATTCTTCAATTATATCAGAATTCAAAGAATTTGACGTTGATTTTTTTTTCTTCTAGTATATATTCAATTTCTGTTTTATTTTTTATTTTTAAATCTGACTGCTCTTTGATAAATCTGTTTTTGTTCTAAAATTGGATGTTTTAGGGTAATTCCTGTTGAATTTTATAGAAGGTTGCAGAATTGTACAAAATTCTAATTCCTTGATAGAATTCCAGGCAGCTGGCCCTTGAAAAGCTTTGCTTCTCGTGCACTCTGTTTTGTCTTTGCCAGTGTTCGGCTTTGCTATTGAAATTTTGATTTATTTTTTCCTTTTATTCTATTGGCTTGATTTGATTTCTAATGCAGTGTAACTTGAAATTTCTCTAGCATTTGAAAATTACTTATTGCAAGTTCTCTTATAGCTGTGTATTATATAATTTGTAAGCCAATTTTGTGATTGATTCTTCGATTTTAAATCAAAATTGATATAAGTTTCAGTTAATTTTCTTCATTTAATCGTCTACTTCAGTTTCTTATCTGTCTTCTGCACTGCGTTCTTCTTCTTTAAGGTGTCGTTTCCATTTTTTTTAAAAGAGCCTTTTATAACCAAAAATTAGATTTTTTTTTTTTCAATTTCAGTAGAATTATAAAAATCTAAAATTCTACGAAATTCTAATCTAATGCCATTGAAGAGTTCAATGCGATAAACAGGCTCCTAAAAAGCTTTGCTCGTCATGTATATTTTATGTGTTGAATTCTCATTATTTGGTTCTATTTCCTTCTGTTTTGTCGTTTCTGATGTTCTGCTTTCATTTCATTTGTTGTTCACATCATGCGCTTTTTCTTATTTGTAAGCCAAATTTTCTTTTTATTCTTCAATTATTAGTTTAAAATTTGTATAAATTTCAGATGATTTTTTTCATCTCTATGTTCAATTTAGGTGTTGCAGCCGATTTTTTCTCTTCGAGGAGCCTGTTTTCTAGCCTGAATTTTAATACTAAAATGCTGAAATTGCATTTTTTTTTTCTTTTGGAATTCGAGTACAATTACTAAATCCTGTACAACTCTACAAAATCCTAATTCCATTAAAGAATTTCAGGTGACAGGTCCTTAAAAATGCTTCGCTTCTACATACCTTCCTCTGTTTGTCATTACTATTGTCGTAGTTTTCATTTGCCATTCAAATATATATATATATATATATATATATATATATTATATATATACTCTTTCTACTTCAGTTTGAATCTTGCATAGTTTATTTGTTTTGTTTTGTTTTCATGTATTTCTACTGCAATCTAATTCGAAATCTCTCTACACTGGCTAAACTTTCTGTATCTTTTCTTAGATCAGTCACTGATTAGGTTTCTGTGGGTAATTTCTTGCTTTAATCTTTCACTACAATTATCTCTGTTTTCATTTTCTTTATTTATTTGCCAGGGTTTATCGAGTCGATGCCAAGCACTCAATTGGATTAACAAGTAATTACTAATATGAACCATTCTTGTCAAAGTATAAGCGATCTATTTTTCCACTCTGGGAATTTTTCTTTCGAATGAACTATATAGAATCTCATAGCTGAAGGACCTTCATAAAATACCTATTGTATATTCATGAAGTGAGAAGGTTTAGATTGAATTATAGGGGTTTTAGCGATTGGATTTGGTGAATATTTTCGACTTTTTCTTCCGACATGGATATGAGATTCAGACGCCATCGCAAAATTTGCAAAATCAGTTGGAGGATACTGATAATGTGTGCGTGTCTTCTCACAGCAGTTGGAGCCGTTCTTCAGACCTGTATGATTCTTTATCCATTAAACATCTGGTTCCTTTTTCCCTCTGTTACTGTTCCATCATACTCAACTTTAAACACAACAGTTCAGATCAAGGAATCTCTTCCTCAGGCGACAACTGAGCAATTTCCTTCTGCAAGTACCACTTCCTTCAGTTCATTGAATTCAACTGCTGCACCTGTACCGTTGCCAAAAATTGAAGTAACAGCCAGAACCCATCTCGTTGCGAATCATGCTCATAAGGTGGAGAATGATAATCTTACCAAAGAAAAATCTAATGATACAAGGGCTGTCACTCAACCACCAAAAACTGCTTCTGCTTCTGGCCGCAGTAGCCAGTCTTCTCGTCGAGAGGTAGTGTTAATAGTTTTTCATGACTATTTCCTCTTTTATGCATGAATTATGATGGTCACCTACTGACGATTTCTGTGTTCATTGATATGGAATGCATGTGTAGAAACCCATCTGGTCCTTGCCACCTGATCAGGCACTCGCCTATGCCAGGAAAGAGATTGAGCATGCCCCTGTAGTTACCAATGATCCCGAGCTATACGCCCCAATATTTCAGAATGTTTCAGTTTTTAAAAGGTGATTCTGATAAAACTAAATGATTATCCTTTATTTTATTCAATCAGCAGCTTTTATTACATGTCATTTTGCATAATCACCATCAATATAGGGTAATCAACAACTGTTATTATGTTATTTGACTCAATTACTTGTCCAATGCTTCAAAATGAATAATTACTACTCTTTCTATCCCATTTTAGTTGGCTCATTTGAAATATTTGTATTTTTTAAGGGACTCTCTATATGAGGCTAATACTTCATGTGATTTCATCCATTTTCAACACACCTTATACTATTCTAATATAAATGAGACAACTATTTTGGGACAATTCCAAAATCCATATAGGACAACTAATTTGGGACAGAGTAAGTATAATACATTGATAATTAACTATTAACTGGCCATATTCTAGTTATTGCGTAATGCTTAATAAACTTGTTTTGTTATTTACCAAAATAAACCTGTTTTTGGCATACTTGTTTTCATCTTCTCCCTTTGATATTAGAAAGTGATGGTGATGCAACAACAATCATGTATTCTTTTATTATCTAGTGCATATTATAAATTTTGTAATCTTGTGTTTGGCTGTTCTGCATTTCTACTGCAGGTTTCTACAATTTCCCTATTTCTCTCTGAAATGCATGTTGGCTTATTCTTGGTGCATAATTGCTTACTTTTTTATCAAGTTTATGTTGAAGTATTATTATTACAAGATCATTAGCATTCTTGAAATTGCAAGAGTTTTGTAAACCAACGGATTTCTATGAATGTAATTTATTCCTAATGGTAAGAATTTATTAAATGGCTGAGGTTTTTCTTTTCCCTTTTCAGGAGCTACGAACTGATGGAAAAAATACTCAAGGTGTATATCTACCAGGACGGGAATGTACCAATATTCCACACACCAGAACTGAGAGGTATTTATGCTTCTGAAGGATGGTTTATGAAACTATTGGAGGAAAACAAGCAGTTTGTTGTGAAGGACCCAATGAAGGCTCATTTATTTTATCTGCCATATAGTGCCCATCAGCTGCGACTTGCTCTTTATGCGCCTGATTCACATAATTTACGGCCATTATCCCTCTTTTTGAGGGACTATGTGAACTCATTAGCTGCTAAATATCCTTTTTGGAATCGTACCCGTGGAAGAGACCATTTTCTAGTTGCTTGCCATGATTGGGTATGCTACCTGTACTTCATCAAGTTGCTTTTCTAACATGTTCGCTGAAGTTTTTTTTTGGTTTTTTTTTTTATTGGTTTCTTTCTTTTAAGACATTGAAATGGCAAGAGTCCATAGCATGGGCAGCTTGCTCAAGTTTCATCATCGTTGTTGGGAGTGGGGGTGGGGGTGGTGATGAGGCGGAGCGAGCACTTGTTGTTAGGACTGCTTATCCAACCCAAAAGACTAGCTTGATAGATGGAGTAACCCAAGTCCCTTGTAAGTCCCTAAATCTCCCTCTTAACAATCAATGTGGGACTCATTCGCTGCCCCAACAGGCTATCCCGTTTGGCTAGGGAATCCGCTGGCATGGGGATATGGCTCTGATACCACTTGTTAGGACTGAGAATCAAATCCAAAAGACTATTCTGATAGTTGGAGTGACCCAAGTCTCTTGAAAGTCCTTAAACCTCTCCCTCACAACCAATGAGAGACTCGTTTGCTGCTCCAACACTTGCAAACTGAAACTTCGAAGGAAGTTGATAGCTTCTCTAAATTTGCAGTAATGTTTTATGCTGTCAGTACGTCTTGCAACTTCCCAAACTTGATGCATGCCATATCTTGATGCAAATCTGATGTCCAAGGATTGGAAGCTACATTTTAGCTTGTTTTCAGTTTATGTTCTCTGAGAATGTTTGTGGCAAATGTCTCCTAAATTTTCTTTCACATTGTTATAGGGGCCATACACATTAGTAGAGCATGAAGAACTGTGCAAGAATGCAATCAAAGCTTTATGCAATGCTGATGCTTCTGAAGGGATCTTTACCCCTGGAAAGGATGTTTCCTTGCCTGAAACAACCATAAGAAATCCCAAGAGGCCTCTCAAATATCTTGGTGGAAAACCAGTTTCCAAGCGATCGATTCTTGCCTTCTTTGCTGGAAACATGCATGGCCGTGTCAGACCGACGCTACGCAAGTACTGGGATGGTAAAGATGATGACATGAGAATCTATGGCCGCCTCCCAAACAGAGTTTCTAGAAACATGTCCTACCCTGAGCATATGAAATCAAGCAAATTCTGCATCTGCCCGATGGGATTTGAAGTAAATAGCCCGAGAATCATCGAGGCGATCTATTCCGAGTGTGTGCCCGTGATAATTGCTGATAATTTTGTTCCTCCTTTTAATGAAGTGTTGAACTGGAGTGCGTTTTCGGTGATTGTAGCAGAGAAAGATATACCGAAATTGAAGGAAATTCTTTTAGCTATTCCTCAGAGACGGTATATTTCTATGCAGACTAATGTGAAGCGAGTGCAAAAACATTTTCTATGGCACGCCAAACCGATGAAATATGACATATTCTACATGATTCTACATTCGATTTGGTTTAGTAGGCTGAACCAGATAGAAATCCAGCAGCAATAACGTGTTAATCTCTTTTGTTGGGCTCGTGATTCAGTGTTTGAGGAGTAATCTTTTCATTGTCATGGGGAGGTCATCTCTATTTTCCCGAGGATGTTTACTCGGTTCTATTCTGCTCTGCTTGGTTTTGAAGCTCACAATTTTGACACGCAGCGATGGTTCTTAGAAGAACAGTTCATGGGTTAACGGCGAGACTGCCTTTCCAGGTACAGATTCTTTTTTTCTGTCTTTCTTCTTATTTGAATAATTGAATCTCTCTCCTTTTAGAGTCATCTTGGTTTACATGGTAAAGTGGCATTTTGGCATTAAATTGCCTCGAGAAATTTTTAATCTCTACTTGGACTCTGAAAGTTTGGCCAAAATCTAGAAATATCAGTGATACTTTAAAAAATGTTGGCTGATATTTCTGTAAAATCCATATTTTGGTCTTATTATAGACTAAAGATTTTCAGCAAATATTTGAATTTTGCTCTGAATTTGTAACTGAGGCTCTGATCCAAACTCCGAAGGACCAGCATCAAAATATTTTTCAAAGAAAATCTTAGATTTTCAAAACTTGAAACTAATTCAATCCAAAACTAGTTTATCATTGACCTGATCCTACTTGGTTCTTATTTTTGGGTTGTGTCTAGCTGTGTCCAATTTTTTTTATCCGACCCTATTTCGACCCCTACATGGGAGGGATGTTGCAAAAGAAAAAAAGGGTAGAGGAACTGGAATATATATTTCAGAAACCAGAATATAATGAAGCTGATTAGTTGAATTTTTCATTAATTATACATATGTTTCAACTCTCTCTCTCTCTCTCTCTCTCTCTCTCTCTCTCTCATATTTTGTCCCTTGGTTTAAAACTGCAGGAAGAGGAATTTTGCATGGCTTTGTGGAGTTGGTAGGAAAGGCAGACAAGAAGAAGAGTTCAGATAGTTCTAGGAACAAATTAACTTCCATATGTCTGTCCTCGAGGGGGTTAAAGAAGGTTTTCTTTTATACTTAAAAAAAAGAAGCAAAAAGATAATGCCATTTGAGTATATCCTACATTGGATTTTCATATAGACTGTAGAGCTCTAACAACAATTGCATGATTAACAGATTACAGTATCCATGCCTTTTATTCTTGTATTTTCAGACTAGAATTGTACAACTAACATCATCGATTCTTTTGGAAATTGATCAAGTTTAATGGTCATCTTGATTGTTGATCTCATATATGTAAATTCAAAACTCTGCTTAGCAGGAAACGAGATCTCAACTTATATATTTGGCATGCCATGGTGGTGGTTCTAGATTTTTTTTCTTCGTCTCACCTAACTAGTCCTTAGTCCCTAGAGCATTTGCAAACCTCCTTAAGCCTATGGGGAGTAGTCCTATGTGTTGAGTGTGATTTGAACACAAGACCTCATACATTTTGGTCGAATTCTTAACCATCATGCTGAGGGTTAGGCACTGCAATTTCAGATATCCCATCTATCTTTATAGAAAAAAGCAGATTATTTATTCCTGGTATTCCTCAAGGAACGCATTACAGAGAATCCCTTATATTCATTTACAAGCAACAAAAAGAGAGATTGCCTTCTGTCATTTACAAGTGATTATGATTTCCATTATCTTTCTAATAATGAGATTAGGTACTAATGTGGTGCCCAAATTCCATGGAATCCAAGTGGAAAATTGAGCTGTTTGGGAACTTCCAGCTTTGCCACAACTGCTCCAGCTTTTCCTATGCGTTTAGGATCCAAAATCACCAGATAACATCTCTGTATTGACACTGCATACTGTCCCAAAAAAAAAAGAGAAAGTTTGTTATCTTGGATTAATAACATTCATGCATTGTAGATAAAGAATCGCTAAGGGCATCATATATCTGCACAATTTTTTAAATTAAACATCTGTTTTATTTTTTGTACAAAATGATATTTTGACGTGAAAAAAATATAAACACTGGGTTTTCGTTGTGCAACATACATTGCACTAGAAACTAAATTGTGTTCAATAATTAATTTTCTAAATTTTTTTGACAAACCGTCCCTCAGCAATTCATTTTCCACTCAAATCGTGGAAAAGGACCATACTGTAGAAATAATTTTCTCGTGAAATAATTGAAAATAATTTTACTTGACTTTTCCATTCAAATTCTGCCCAAGGAAAAGATTCTAATTTTTCTCACCTCTACAACGAGAAGGTATCCGTCATCCTCGTCCCCGCCGTTGGGAATGAAGACAGGCTCACCGATGAATCGTCGGCTTCTGGAGGACCATGTTGATACTGACCCATCGGAGATGTTGATCTTTGCCACACTATCAAAAGGAAAATGCGGTAAGTTCTGTCGAGATCCTGAAGTTGTCGCCGCGTAGATGTATTTGTTTTTGCTACCGGAGAAGGCTGGATTGATGGCAGGGAAATCCGATGGTCTGTGCCATTGATTTAAGGGATCTACTGAACATTTCTCACATACTCCATTTGCATTTACTTCAATAGATAGCTGCATTTGGGCCCATTAATGAAAATTTATGAGTGGTTAATCGAATAAATTTCTAACTAAACATCCTTGTGAGCGTTTTAAAAGCTATAAGAACTCTCTTATGTGTACCTTAACAAGATGAGGCAACAAGGACTCTTCACCATCTCTTGCGTTCATGAATGAGGGATCTAGTTTGCCACTTTGCCAATCATATCCTGCAACAATAAATAATAATAAAGAAATAAAAACCCTAAACTCGGCAATGAATATGACCATTTGATCGCACAATCCTAATCGTTCAATGGATTTTTAGTTTGTTGTTAGCAATAAGGTTGGTAAAGAGACAGAGTCTTGAATTCGATTCTCACTCTACTCCAAAGGGGGCCACTTTCTGTAGAGTTTTCCGGGCATGTGTTGGGGATAGGGAGGATTACAGATGCTCGGAAGATTAGTCAGGTGCATCTAAGAGGTGTAGACACCTTGGTCATTACAGTAAAAGGGAGTATAATTAAATGATCAATCATTTAATGATAGTTTGAGAATAGGGCTCTGCTAGTTAAAATATAAAAAATAACATAAAAATAAAATAAAATGCTAGTAATTACCAAACATTTTGTGAAAGTTGAACCACTGATAGGAGCAAGCAGCTGCATAAATTTGGAATTCCCAAGTTTCCTTGATCATCCCTTGTCTCAAATGAATTGCCAACATGTAGCAACCATAATTGTGATGGAACCTCCAGTGGCACTTGCCATTCTCTACTTATATGATTCTTCTTAGAAAATCTTGGCAGTAAATAAATCGGGTGATGTGGGCTTGCTTGGATTTACAGACAATGCAGAAATCATTGGAGATAGTCCAGACACTGCTAACAAAGATCCTGCATGCATCACACAACCAAATCAAAAGGAAATTCATGATTAGTCCTCCTTGGGCCTTACATGAGGCCCACTATATATATTTAATCTAAATTATTAAAAGTATTTGATGTATAACATTTAATTTTTTTAATTTAGACTAAATGAATAGTAGATTTATTATTGTTTGGGATAAACATTCTCACATGAGAGAATCCTTTTATCTCACATCGGAGTTCAATTTTTTTTTTTTTGAAATTCCTATTTTACCTTTCCACTTTATGTGCTGGTTAGAAGGTTAGAAGGGTAAAATGGAAATTTAAAAAAATAAATTGAATTTCTCATGTGAGAATGTGTACCTTTATTGTTATTGTTGTTGTTATAGTTATTGTTATTGTTATAGCGTGAGGTTAAAATTACCAGGCACATCAAGCTTGATCCGATTGCCAAAGATGATATAGTGAGTGTCAGTGAAGGTCCAATCGTGGATCATCAAATGGTCAGGGATGCTAAACTCCTGCTTTTGTAGTAACTTGAAATTCAAATCAAATTCTACATAAATAAATTAATAAACAAACAAACAAATAAAATGAGTAAATTCACGTATCATGTAGATAAATATTACATAAATATTTATAATTTATTTTTTTTGAAGATTTTTGTTAAATATTACCATGAAAAGTAAAATTGCTAATAGGGAGAAGCATGTCCTCAGCATTGCAAGTGATCATAAGAAGTCGATTTCTTCGAGCATCTATCTTGTAATGAGACAAGAGTCTCTGTGGAGGCATCTTGAACACACCTGCGCATGTAAGTCTTGAAAATGAGCTTAAAGTTGTTTATATGGGAAGTGATTTTTGCACCCACACCTTTTACTCACGGTGCACCATTTTATGTGAAATTTCGATTTCATCCAAATTCAAATTTCCTCTTTGTTCTCTCATTTCTTGCCATTTTAGAGGGGGGAGTGTATAATGGGTAAATGTGGAGTGCAAAAATCACTTCCTTTTTTTATATTTATTTGAAAAGATGACTCATCTTGATGTAAATATTTATCTCCTTTTTTATCTGTCTCAATCAATTTACAATACAATAATAAAGTAAATTTGTATTTTAGTTATTCAGTATTTTATATTTTAATATTTTATATTTTTATGCAGTTGTTATTATTGTCATTGTCATTGTCATCATTTGAGTTTTGCATGATACTACATAGCTACATAATCAAATTCTGGTCATGAGATTTTTTATTTTATTTGGATAGGTATTTTTATTTACATCGGACACTGGCTTGTGAGAAGATGATTTTTTTTTTTCTATTTTTCGATTTTATTCTTCTACAATAACATCTTCTCATGAGCAATTGATTCTTGGAGAATAAATGTGAAAGGATAAATCAGAAAAATGAAAATAAAATTCATTTTCCCATTAGCTTATGGTGTATCAACACCAATAACTGAATCAAAACCCTTTTTTATGCTGAAATATCAGGATTATTAAATTCAATGTATATTAAGTTTTTTTTTTTAAAATATATCAGTCGGAATATTAATTCGTATAGTACCTATATCATAATGTATACTAGAATATATATGATAAAAAATATTAACATTGTCAATATTGACATCATCCAACTCACCAGATAATTGAGCCGTCTTTGACTAGGCCCAGGCCCAGGCAGCGACAACGACAACATATTTTTCATTTACAAAATGTGGACTCAGAAGTCAGAAGTCAGAAGTCAGAACTTACCGTGCAGAATCGGCTTCAACAGGCCAGCGACGGCATCCACGATCCCACTTCCTGAAATCGTAGTCGGACTATCTGAAAGCTGAGACACCTCCGCCACCGCCTCTGCCTCCACTTTGCCACCACCACCACCGCCTCCAAGCACGTCGAACAGGCCAATCGTATCCAATGTACGTGGATGAATCTGGTAGGGGGCTCCGCCCTCCCACAAGCAGAGGAGGTGAGATCCCCACCTCAAGACACTGGTGTTGGCCACATTCTTCATCACCTTCGTGTTCCCCAACTTCCTCCCCCCCCTCAGCACCGAAAACGGTCCCCGGTGCGTAAACCTCCACCTGCCGGTCTCTCCATCCCACTCCTCCTTCTGCGCCTCCGTTGCCACGTATCCTGTCAACGTAAATGGTCTTTTGAATTTGATTTTTTCATTTTTATTTAAAAACTAATCTAATAGGAAATCATTTGAAATATAAATGTTTTAAGAAGTGTATTCTATGAGAAAAAAAAAATCAACATTAATTAAAATATTGAAATTTTATAAAATATGACTGAATTTTGAAATTTAACCAAAATTCAACAAATTTTAGTTAATGTAATTTTTCCAAAAAATTATGAATATTATCTATATTTATGCCTTGGCCGTACTTTGAGCGGAAAAATTTGGTCGAAATTTAAATTGGCTAATATAATTATTTAGATATAATAATGTATTAAATTCTAAGTAGTACCTTGCTGTGAAGCTGGCTTCTCCCGTTATTCCGTCAATTGTAAAAGCCCTGAGGTAGCCATGCCCGTCAAGCGGGTGCACCGTCGACCCGTAGTCGTCGGAGAACATACCGGGCCCGGTCAGGTAGTAGGTTCCTCGAGGGAAGTCCGACGGGACTGCTCCTTCAATAGTCCGCAGCGCCACCGGTTCCCAGGACTCGGTGCGCTGCGAGACAAACAAGAACTGGTAGTCCCAAAAGGCAGCCACCGCATCGTCTTCAACCACGTCGACGTCATCAGGGACGTGGATTGCCGGCGCCCCCACAGTTCCTGACACTGCCCTATTTATTTTGGCCTGAGGGATTCTCTGCACTGGCTTCTTTGTAGCCCATCCTGTGAGTCTAGGTGGAAGAAAGTGGGCTGGCACTGCTTGCATTTAATACATTAGTTAAAGAATAGTTTAAAAATAAATAATTTCAATTAGTACAGAAAAAGTCTACAACTTTTTAGTGATAAACTACCAAAGCGGATAAATATTTTTACCTATTATTAATTTTTAAATATTTTCAATTAAGAGATAAAAATTATACTCCCTCTATCCCAAATTAGTTGTCATATATAGATTTTGGAATTGTCCCTAGTTGTCTCATTTGTATTTGAGTAGTATAAAATGTATTAAAAATGAACAAGATCACATGAGTATTAACTTTATATAAAGAGTTCCTTAAAAAATACAAATATTTCAAATGAGACAATTAAAATGGGACGGAAAGAGTATAAAATTTCTATCCTCTACCTATATAACGCTCTTTATATTAAATTTAACTAACACTCAAGACCCATTTAAATAACACTATAATAGTCTTAATACTTTTAAATTTCAAAATATTTTTTTATATTTAGAGCCATTTTACATCAACTAAAGAAGAATCAAAGGATGAGTGCATATGTAGGGTGGAGTCCATGAATTTCAATGCTCTACTATAAGTTCATAAACAAGTGGCAAGCGGGTATGGGCGGTCTATTACGATGGGATTCTTGTGTCTGGTTATTGGATGACAATAGGTTTACTGTGCCATTTTACCATCCTACGTAACTCAATGCATAAACCACCATTAAAATAGGTCAACGTAAAAATAATTGATAGTTTAATAATTACTTTAATTTAACTGTTAACCAGTGTTTGTTTCGATAATTCTTCCTCCCATGTTATCTATCTTTAACATGAATGGCTATGCAAAGTGTCTTCGGTCTTTTATATTATTCGATTAATTTTGAGGATACGTGCAAGTCTTTCTCTCTACACTAAAGGTGTAAAATTCAGATATCGGTCCGATATTATTTTTTCTCATATTTTTTTTAAAAAAAACGGTCGATACGATACGTATCGGCAAATATTTACACGCTTGGTCCACACATCGGATAACCATAAGTAGGTGAATCTTTTAGTGACGTGAGAATCGAACTCAGAACTTTCATTTTCTGAGGCATATTCCTCATCATCGCTTCAATCCAATTTAAGTTAAACTAGGTAATGGTTAAGTTTGAGTTGATCTATCAATTTGTTTGCATGACCTCTCTTATTTAAACACTATCGGTTTATTATACGGGTCTTCAGGTTGGATCTAGATAACTCATTTATATTTTATTAAATAGTTTAATTCATTTTTTTTATAAGAAACACAATTTAATTAAGGGTAGTGACTTTTGCACCACCATTTTTGGCCCCATTTTTTTCATGGTATACCATCTTTAAAGGAAAATTCATTTTTACCTTTATTTTTGAAAAAAAGATGAAAAGAGAGGACACTTAGAAAAGATGGACAAATTTGATTTTTCCTTTAAAAGTTATGCACCGTGAGAGAAAACAGGTGGTGCAAAAATTACTACTCTTTAATTAATTCAATTAATATAATTTTTGTTGAATATATATAATTAAATAAAACTTTTCAACAAGTGCGCAGATCATTTTGTAGGAGATCATTTCATGTATCTTTAATTTATATCAAAATATTTTAAATTGAAAATAAAGCAACTTGAACACATATTCTTTCTTCTCAAAGGGAGAGAGAGAGAGAGAGAGAGAGAGAGAGGCATAGGAATACCTGAGAGAGACATCTGATAATGAAAATGTGGTGCTCTTGATTCCCTTTTCAAAGTTGCTGGTGGGAGATGATATTCCACTGAAAACTTGGATGGAATTGAGGGAGAGAAAGGGAAGACGTGATATTAACTTACGATATAAAATCGAGAGATCTAAAATGGATGAGATTTTGACAAATGTGATATCTAAAAAAAGAAAAAGAAAATAAATGTGTAAAATTCATATAAAATATCAACCAAACAAAGAGAAAGAGAGCATTTTCATCAAGGGTAGGGTTGAAAGAGGTAAACTTCCTGGGCTTAGGAACGTCTCTATCTAATCTCTGCCATTGTTTCTCTTCGTGAAGCTCACTTGTGGTGGCATATAAAGAGTGAGAGATGGAAGAGTAGGCAAGAAGATGACGGAAATTACAAGTTTTAAGTGGCAAATTTGGGGGGTTTACAGAGTCAGAACAGAAAGAGTAGCATTGTCGTCTAGTGAGGAATCTTTGATGGTAACAATGAGGCAGCATATTAGATATTTAGATTAGATGCCATCCTGTGAAAATTGGCTGAACTTCCAATCAAGTTGTTTATGTGTGATTTTAGGGGTACCCACAGTCTTAATAAGTGGAGTTGTAATTATTTTGATTGAATTTAATAAGTTTTATATAAAAATAAAAAAATTGATCATTGTTAATCTATTTTTTTTCACCTATGTAGGGTCATTTTCAATTAAGGATTCTTACTGTAAGAGTTTCATCTAGATAAATATGCGCTAAAGAATTACGGGGCACAGATCAAGAATGTCTATGTGAATAAATTTAAAAGTGGAGTTGTGTAGTTGACAAAAGTCTCATATTGTTTATATTGAAAAATGAATGACTATATATGATACTCGAGGCACTCTTCTCTTAATGACTACCTTTTGAGAGTGGATTCTATCTTAAGAAAGTTAACATGATTTTCTTTATGGTATCAGCACGTTCCACAAGGAATGGCTGGCTGCATGTAAAAGAGGGTGAGCAGCTGCGCGTGAGACTATGTGTGAAATTGACTCTATGTAACACTCGAAGAACCCTCCTACACTAATGAAGTGACCAAAACACCTCTCTTTTTGTCTACTTGACTATGTCTAATTAGTGACAATATAAATTTTCTCATGATAATATGTGATACCCTGCCATTGTGGGAGTCCCACATTGGTGGAGGAGGAAAAATAGAGAGGGGTTTTAAGAGGCCAGCCCTTCTTGACTTCATATGACGCGTTGTCGGGCCATGTGGACCTGGGCTCAAAGGCAAAATTGTGCAATATAGATATAATGTTTATAAAAATGACTTAGATTGAATGACCATAGCTATAGTTTTAAAGGATTAAAAAATTAATTGTATATAAAGGTATGATTATATTATTTTCAGTGAGAACCCGTTTGGAATTCCATTTTTCTCTATGATAGATTATACTTATAACTCGATTTACTATATTTGTTTTTTTAACATTTTAAATAAATTGATTAGATCCACCAAATAAAGGTAAAAAAACTTGGTAAACACTCTAATTATATGATTCTCTTTGCACAGTTCCCACCCATATGAGATCTTAAACTCATTCAAAGAATGATCATTAGATTTTTATTCTTGAAAAATCTAAATGCCATTGGATGATAAAAAAAATAGCAATTGTCCTCCACCTTTGTTTTTTATAAATTAATTGTTTGTTGTTGGAAGATTGTTTTGGTTACGAAGTTTTAGGTAATTTTTGGATGATCCGAGGGTAATTAAAGGAGCCACATCAATATATAAAAATATTAATGAATAGAATATTAAGAAGGAGAAGTGGAATGAAATAGAAGAAAGGAGATGACGAGAGAAATGATGAGAAGTTTGAGATACCAAAGTGAATGTTTTGTTGGATGCTACCGGGGAAATGACAAACAACTCAGCCCAGCCGTCTATTGTGGTATCTCTTCCTCTTCAACCCTGACTACGTCACTCACTCACTCTTGGGTCGATGCCATTCCCCACCATCTACATTGTTTTTTCCATTTTTTAAATTTTTTGAAGAAAGTTCTAGATCCATAGATATGCAACTTGGGTCTCTCATTTGAAAACTTTAAGATCTAGTTTAAAATCAATTATTATATTGGGGAATCATACAAACACTTGATTTTTCTTTTTCTACCCACCCTTTTTCAAAATTTTGAGTAAAATGACCCTTTTGTCCTTCCATTTAATCTTCCGCCGAAGTAACCATTCCTTCGGACAAAGAATCGACCGAATACAAAGAAGAGAGGGAAAAAAAACTAGTGGATCCCACCGTTGATCGAAATCCAAGGTCTTCATTAGCTGTAGATAGGTAGGTCAGGGAAGATCATGGTAATGTTGATCCTAGGGTCAGAAGTGCAGGATCCACTTGGATCTAAGGAAAAAAAAACCCACAAAATTGATTTTTGGACGCCCTAAGCAACAGCCGAAGAAATTGGTCAGAGGAGGGTCCCACGCGATTCAGATCAGAGATCTGATGGTACAGATGGATAGACCATCAAAAAATAGAATGGGTACGGTATGTCCCGCCAGCAAAAACTTTTCCATCACCTGGTCTAAGACCGAGAAGAAGATCTGGCGGTAGTAAAAAACAATTCAAATTTTTGTAAGATAGTACTTATATATTCTATTTTGAGGGATTTTTAGAATCATGGGATTTATTTATATTGACAGAGATGAGAGAAAGAGAGTATCATAATCTAATTCTCAAATATAAAGAAATTGTTCTCATTTCACTGTGAATTGAAGTATAAACTTTTTTTTTAAGGCTAGTGGAAGATTTTAAACCTTTTAAAAAGGGGTCCAACAATTTTATATTTGGACCCACCTACAGATTCACTAAGTAAGACAACAACTGTCCTAAATTTTAAATTTACAATCACTTATTGATTAAATTTGATAAATCATTTTTTATAAACCAACTACTTATTTTAAAAAAAGAGTAGGCATTCATCATTCCAATGAAGATTTACAATTTTTGACTTTGACACCGAAAGCTGACTAGTAGACTCCAATGAGAGGTAATGGTGCAATTTTCAACTTGGCAACATCAAAAGTATTGAAGGAGAGGCAATCCTTATTCCTAATTCAATCATGAAGGAGAAATTGGGTGTGTCCCCCTCTTGGTTGACAGGGACCCCACCCACTTAACTTTGCTACTTGATGGGCCCCAACCCACATAACCCATGAAGGAATTTCTGATGCTGGAGTGGTGTCACTGCCATTCTTCAATTTTACCACCCTAATTCAATCCATATTGATGCAACTCCTCACTCCATCTTGGCAATTAAAGCTCAACCATTCTCATCTAATTTTCAATTATTTTTAGTTAATTTTTATCTAACTCAATCCATATATGACTAAAATTGAACTTAGACTAAGTGCCTACCAAATAAAATTGAGTCTGGTATCTTGTTCATAATGCCAATGGGTTGATCCAGTGGGTGGAGTCCAGGATAAAAGTTCGGCCTGAAAGGTAAGCCCAACCAATACATCGCAGATTTACATTCTTAACTATAGTCTTATTTCTTAATTAAAAGTAATAAAAATTCATTTTGTACTAACACAATTTTTGAAGTACTATTGACTTTTAGATCTTGATTGCATTGAATCTTCTAAAATAAGTTGACAAGAGGCCATTGATGGCTCCAAATAGTGTTAGTCTACATTGGAGCGTGAGACTAATTTCACAAATACACAAAACCACTAACAAACCTCTATATAGATAAGCACAGAAAATCAGGTCAACTCACAAGGGTAGCCCAAATACTATTTCCATGTTAGAAATTGCTAAAAATAGAGATACAAAACATGTAAGTAGAATTTCAAGTCAAAAGATCAACTCATCTACTAGACGTACACATGCACCTCCCAATTATTATTATTATTTTGAATTTATGTGTAGAAAACTATAGAAAATTTAGCGTAAAACTTCTACAAGTGATACTCACTATCCTTAGGACACACCAGATGAAGTCATGGGGGCTCAAAATAAATAGATTTTCATTATGTGAGTTTATTAATACAATCGAATGGTGATTGTCATTCAAATCATGTCACTTTGTTGCCAAAGTGTAATACGCCATGTTTAGTATGGTGCCTAAAATACCAGAGTCCAAATCAGAATTCAAGTCAGGCTGAATCTAATACATTAAAGCTCAAGTTTAGCCTAAAACCTCAAATTTAAACTTTAATTATTATTTTTTAATTAATGTTGTGCATAAATATAAAAGTTTATATTATATAATTCATATTTAATCGGATAAAATAAAAAAATCCTTTTATATCTGAATAAACCCATATATAAATTATAGATTTAAATAAGTCTTTCAAATACAATTCGGGTCCAGCCTGAATCTGACTCGGCTCGCCCAAGTTGGTTGGTAGCCATCTAACCTTTCGATGATCCATTTTCCAAAATTATTTTAAACAGAGTATAGTCGTTAGTCATAGCAAATTTCATATTCCGCTTAAATCTAGCACCTCAATAAAAAAAAATTGTATAACTCACTCAAAATTATTTCATAACAGACTAAATCTTTAAATATCAAATCAAACTATTAATTAAATAGTTTTTCTTATCACAATCTGATTTAATAAAGTTCAATCACATGCTCAAACACTTTGAACTGTTGAGTCACCAAATTAATATAATATGAGCATAAGATACCACGTTGCTGTATTATTTTAAACTTAAGCTACTAAAAAATAGCAAAAAAATTAAAAACATATTGCAATAGTGGTATTATAATAGTAGATTATAAAAAATGACATTTTTAGTGAAAAGGGATAAGAGAAAAAGAAAAATAAAAATAAAAATTGTAAGTCTTTAAAAAATTAAACCAGATTACCTTAAGAGACTAATTCAGGTCCAATCAAGACAAATTGCATATTTTAAAATATTACATCATAGAAATGCTCCTTTAGAAACTGATTCAGATTGAATCAGATCAAATCGCATGGTTCAATTTAATATTTTTAGAACACTGCCCAACACATACATGAAATACTCTGGAATTCATGCTTTTTCAAAAGTTGAGTCACAACTCATGATCCACATTATGTTCAATCTATTTATTTGGAATATGGATATGCATTCATTTCCTCTACATCGATCCCAATATCACAGTGAAACAAGGAATCTAAAGAAGAACACAGGCTAGACTACTATATCAGTAACAAGGAAAGACTATGTATATGGAAGACTTAAAAATATTTTCAAAACAAACATCAATCACAAATAAGGCATAAGACCATCCAAAAAGTACTTGATTTGATCATGATCAAATTTGGAAGTGTATAAGACCATCCAAAAATTACTTGATCATGATCAAATTTGGAAGCGTACTTGGTATTGAGCATTCATCTGTACAATGGATAGTTGCAACTCCATAAAAAGAATCCGGTAAATCTTTTCTTACGTAGTCATATCTGTGTGGATGATATAACTATTTTATATGGATCTATTTTCTTCTTTTGATTCTTGCTTGAGCCGGATGATGAAAAATTATGTCCTTAGATTGTTAGAAACAGCCCTTGATCTAAATTCATAGGTTGCAGGACGGAGGGACTAGATGAAGGATAGACCCTTTAAAAACCTGGGCCTTAGACAACTAAAATACATATGCTAGAAAGATAAGTGGAGTGACATTAAAAGGGAATGAGAAATAACTTCATTAGATGAAATTTATCTAAGACAGAGGGCACATGCCGCTTAGACGGCCAGAAACATCCTTTGATAAAACTTTACAAGGGATAATAAAGGATAACTGTAGAGCGACAAAAGATATGATCTTTTAAACTCATATTTTAAATTTATGTCAGTTTAACAAAGAACATAAAAAATAATTTCAAGCTTTCAACCCCATAAATCAAACTCACTTTGAATTCAAATTCTGAAAGATCAAACATACAGAAAGCTTCAAAAAAAATCTAATATTTAGTTGAGATGCATTTGAAGATCTCAAAAGTTGCTGGAAGGAATTTCATGAAAACTCCAATGAAGATACAAAGAAATTGGGATTTCTGAGTTTAAAATCAAAGCTTTTCTAATGGAGAAAAGAGATGCCAAAGTAGTAGGAAATGAAAACAGAGGTATTCTATTTGAATCAGGGCCAAATAGAATTTTTTACCTCATTTTGATTCTACAAGATGAGGAACAATGAAAGGTGATGAGGAACAGAGTTAGCGTAAGATGGAAACAAGAGTTGTTGTTGGAGAGGGGAAATAACAGTGCTACGTGGATATGGAGATGGAGAGAATGAATAGAGAATGAGAAGGAAACTGCGAAGAAGATGGATGTGGATGGAATCATAGGAAAGGATGTCGATGTAATTTTAGAAAAAGAGAAAGAGACGAACTGCATCATTTTAACATTTTCATTAGAGACCAAATCTATATTATTAGAATCGATATAGAAAAGAGAGAGAATTCTTTGTGTATTGGATTGCTTGTTCATCCAATAGGAGGAGATGATATATGAATATATAGAATACTTAGAACCAATTAAAGCGACGGAAAAGGAAAGAGAATGTATTACAATCCATGCTAGCCATAAATCAACTATAATAAAAAAAACAAATGAGAATGGGTTCAGTTACATGCTTCAGTTGGTTTCCAAGTTTACTGACAACATATCGACTACTCACGAAACAAGGTATAAAAAATTAGTTAAATCCGAGTCGATTTGGATGATACAACTCAGACTAGCTTGATAATGATAAAATTTAGACTCCAAATATCCATCAGAACTTGGCCAATTTTCTTAACATAACTCACTTTTCTGCTGATTTTTGTCCAACTTGACCAATATGACTTGGTTCCCACATTGGCCCTATCATGTTGCACACAGATAGAGGGCGAGAATTTTAGCAACCTCAACGGTTCTCAATGGAATACAACTCAAAGGATTCATTTCTAACAAAAAACAACAAATTAACTCTCCTCTAGCCTTCACCTTCTTCTTTCCTACAACTCTATTTTCTATTATTACACAAAAATTCCCTCAATCCTCTACATATGTTGCATGTTTTGGTGCTCTGGAATTAAGATTGATAAAAAATACACATCCACCAAAGTAAAAAATCTATCTTGAAGTATATGATAAGAACCAAGTTTCACTAGAGCTATTACGAGGATATCCTATGATGGCTCCCGGGTCTATCAAAAATCTTAGAAGCGACATTACACAGCTATCAAGACAATATGGTTGCGAACTGATCAATAGATCTAATGTATGCACATAGATCTATAACTTGATTATTTGAAAGGCTTGATCGGGTTTGAGAGTTATTTTGTCCGTCGGATCGTAATTGGACTTGATCTAAACAGTCAAATTGATCCAGACTTGCCACAGTAGTGGATTTTGGAAGTTTACTTTTTGTTTATTTTATTTTTATTTTAGTATCAATTTATGGAATGTAATAAGTTAGTTTAAAAGACTTGTATTATTTACACATGAGTCACCCGTGTGTGTTTCTAGAGTTTCATAGATGTTTCTTGTAAATACTTGTAAACTCATTATTTCATATAAAATACAAGTGAAGAATTTTCTACATGTTCTCTTGAAAAGATTGGTGGTGTAACTCTATCCCTCCTTTGGTGTGACTCCAAAGAATCATGTGCTTTATATCACTTCTCTTCTCCTTTTCTTTCTTCCCCAACTTTCTCACATTTTTGGAGCCTTAAAACTGCCAAAAAAGTCCAAATAAGCCCAAATCTGACCCAACCAAGGTTACATCTCAGCATTGCAGGCTGCCACGGCTCGGACCCCACCTGGTCGACCTCAAATCTACCCCTTTTGGGCCTATTTTTGCCTTCAGCAGTCCCATTATTTTGTGCAGAACACTTCCCAAACAACACCTTTCTTAGCCCTATTTTAAGTGTTTTGGGTTTGGATTCAAGTAAGACTTGATTCTTCATTAAGAATTTGTACTTCTTTACTTATTTGTGAAATCCTAGACATTTTGAATCTGATATTAAAATATTTGAAAACCATAATCTTGATTTGTGATTATTTCTAGGGTATAATATACTTGCATGCTATGGATCTCTTTAGATCTTTTAATTTTTGTGTTGTAATTTGCATGGATCTTGTTTTAATCATTGAATATGGAATGTTATCTTCTTAAATCAGCGTCTTCATTGCATATTTTAAGCATATAACAGTAGATATCATTCAGATTTCTTATTTTCTTTCATTACATGCCTAGATCTAGGGTTTTAAATGTAAAAACTCCATTTTATGGCACACGTCACTTTTGTCTTGTGTCAACATCCCATGGTGTCCCAGGTTCAAGATCCGTATCCATGCATCCAGAGTTTTACCCTAATGCCCTCGTACTCGGAGAGAGATAGGGATCTTGGATTTCTTCATCATTAAAAAAAAAATAAAAATTCCCATAGTGCACTGATGTCAACACCAATGTGAAGTCTCAACAAAGTCATCCCACAAAACAACCACCTCACCTCCTATGATTTGGATCTTTGCCCGTCACATTCCAATCTCCATAACATCAAATTATGCCCAAATATGAGAAGGCTTGATGGGGTTTTTATGTGAAATAAAGTAGAAATACGTTCTAATAAAGAAGAAAATGAAAATTAATGGAGCAAGAAAACTTCCTGTTTTTCTTCTAAATGAGCCCCTCTAAAGATGCACAACCATTACCTTGCCATCTTATAAGGAGGTGGTTGCTAAAAATTCTCAATCTCTACGTACATGGTCAACTCAATAGTGCTACCTATCCCATGATATGCATTTACGAAAACAATGGTTGAAGTTACCGATTATTAGAGGAAAGGGGTGACCTTTCTATATTTGTATTTTCCTAGGAGAGCGGCCATGGAGCCAAATTCTAAATTTCATACCGATGAACTAGAAAACCAACTCAAGCTTGAAAGTGGTAACACAAAATATTTAGAATTTATTATGAAACACTCAAATATCCCATGAATACAGACACAACAAAGGATAAAAAGAACCACTGCAAACCCATCCCCTTCCAATATGGACCAAAATTATCAAATCCGTTCCACTAGCCATTCCAGTGTACCTCTATATAGATTTGGCAACTTAGATTTTGATCCTTGCCAAAATTGTTTGCACATTCATGTTTGCAAAGGGGAAGGAAGCGACCCGGTATGGATAACAGAGAACAAATCCATTATTTGGCGAAAGCCATCTTTCAGTAACATTTTCCTAGCAATCTAATAGTCCCATGACAAAAGCAACTAAAAGAGTATGCAATAATTAAGCTCCCTCCAAACTTCGAATGCAGAACAGTAGAAACTGAAGAATAATTGGACAAATGAACCATAAAGAATTGTTAAATTTGCAGTCAATCCTCCCAACTTCACAAAGTGAGAGAACTTTAGTGCATATAAAATCTCGAAATTTCACAAGAGGCAAAATTAGATAAGTGACAATATATCAAGCAATTTATGTATAAAAATACAACAAAAGAAGCAAGAGAAGCTACAACAACAGAAGACTAGGTTTCTTTATCGGTAATTAGGTAATGGCTTTTATTAAAGGAAAAGTATTTTCCTCTTCCTTGGCATCAAAATCACATACACTGAAAATAAGTTCAAGAAAAAAAGAGACCCTTTAGTTGAATTTCACATTCACTCACCCAGTGATCATTGTCCCAGCACCTTCGTCAGTGAGAATCTCAAGCAGCAATGAATGTGGGAGCCGCCCATCAATTATGCTAGCAGTCCTCACCCCCTGTGCCAGCGACCTCACACAGCAATTCACCTTCGGAATCATCCCTCCGGCCACCTTCCCATCCTCCACCAACTTCTTCACCCCTTTTATATCTATCTCCTTCACAAGACTGCCCGGATCATTCCTGTCTTCTAAAATTCCGGGCACATCCGTCAGCAGAATCAGCTTCTCAGCCCCAAGTGAAGCTGCCAGCTCCCCTGCGACCGTGTCAGCATTGATGTTGTAGGCCTGGCCAGTGGCATCAGCAGCAACAGAGGCAATGACGGGGATGTGACCATCAGCAACAAGGGGCTTGAGAATGGTGGGGTCCACATAGGCGACATCACCGACAAACCCGAGGCTGGAATTGGCTTTGGGGCGGGCAGTGAGGAGGCGGCCGTCCTTGCCCGAGAGGCCAACAGCAGTGGCGCCAGCACGGTTGATGAGGGAAACAAGATGCTTGTTGACCTTGCCAACAAGAACCATTTCAACAATTTCCATAGTAGAGGAGTCCGTGACACGGAGGCCATTGAGGAATTGGGGCTGGATGCCGAGGCGAGTGAGCCATGAATTGATCTCGGGGCCGCCCCCGTGAACAAAGACAGGGCGGAGGCCGACGCAGGAGAGGAGGACGAGGTCGTTGATGACGGATGCTTGGAGTGTTTCAGATTTCATCGCCGCACCGCCATACTTGACGACAATGGTCTTGCCCCGAAATTTCTGGATGAAGGGGAGGGACTCCGAGAGGATGTCGACCCGGGTCTGGGCCGGAGTCGGGTACCGTGATACAGAATCGGATGATGGGGGTGTTGATGTTGATGTTGTTGTTGTTGTTGTTGGGGAAGTGGCAGCGAGAGGACGGAAAAGGGTTTTGGGAGATGGATTTGGGAGAGATAAAGGGAAATGAAGATTTGTTGGGGATTTTAGGGTTTTGGAGAAGTGGAGCTGAGGAGGAGAAAATGTTGGGGGTTTAGCGGTCAACATTTCTCTCCCACTGTCTCTGTCAGGGTCTCTCTCTCTCTCTGCTAAGGTCTTTCTAGCAGGGTTTTAAGGTCAAGGTTTAACAAGTTGCAGCGATCGAAGGAACAAGGAGAAGAGTCTGGCTTAAATAATATTCAAACACAAATATTATTATTATTAAATCATCGAAAGTGTAAGATGAGTAAAAAATCAATAATTTATAATAATTGAAATTTTAAATCAAAAACTACAAAAATAAATTTTATCCCCCATTAAAAATTATATTTATATATATAATAGGGATCATCCCGACAATGTCCCACTTTAAATAGATGGATTTAAAAGGTCTTTGACTTATAATTTTGATTATTAACAAGTGAGGTGGTTTGGCGCTCAAGACCTCGTTTAAAATGTGGGTGATATTGAGTTCAAGTTACTCTCCATAATATTATTCAGTGCCTGTAGATAGAGAGATTTAAACATGTTCTAAGAATTGATCAATTATTTTAAGAGATTTGAGCACCTTGATCTTAAAAAATATTAATTATTGACTTTTGAACTCTTAAAAACCATATATTATAAAATTTATTTATTGTATGAAAATCAGACATCATCGAGTTGCCCCATATGTTTTGGATGGAGTGAGGCATAAAATCACCATCAGTGGATAATCCTAATCTTTATTTTTGCTTAGTTCATCTATGAGCATAGGGTTGGCCACCAAATAAAAAGCCTATTGGCCACCAAATAAAAAGTCATTAGCAGAGACGCACAATGGAATAGAATATTCTAAGAATGTGAGAGTTGGCTTGGCACTCAAGAACTTGTTTGAAATGCAGATGGTAATAAGTTCAAGTCACTCTCCATAATGTTATTCGGTATGTGTGGATAGAGAGGTATATTTATGTTCCAATAATTGGTCAATTGTTTTAATAGATCTGAACACTTTGATCTTAAAAAATACTCCCTCTGTCCCAAATAAGTTGTCCTATATGGATTTTGAAATTGTCCCAAAATAATTGTCTCATTTATATTAGAGTAGTATAAAGTGTGTTGAAAATAGATAAGATCACATGGAATGCTAGCTTATATAGAGAGTCTCTTAAAAAATATAAATATTTTAAACGAGACAATTAAAATAGAACGGAGGGAGTATTAATTTTTGATTTTTGAACTTTTAAAAACCTTATATTATAAAATTTAAATGATCTATTTATTGTATGAAAGATTATCATCAGACATCATCGAGTTGCCCCATACGTTTTGGATGGAGTGAGGCATGAAATCACGTGAGTGGATAATCCTAATCTTTATTTTTGCTTAGTTCATCTATGAACAGAGGATTGGCCACCAAATAGTAAGCCATTAGGAGAGACGCACAATGGAGTAGAATATTCCAAGAATGGTTTGTGTTGGTATCTGATTCGGAAAAGCAATCTTTTTTAATGGGGTTCGCTACATTATTTAGGATCAAATCACATTTTAAAAAGTAGGGAACACTGCTTTATAAAAGTGATGAATGCAAAGAGGTAGAATGATTGTCCTCATCTTCATCTTTTAATAAGGGAAAAAGGAGACTTCATTCTCATTACTATTAAGAAAAAAAAAAAAAGTAGCATCTTCTCACAGGCATTATATATAACGAGATACAAATTTATTTTACTCTTATACTGTCGTAAGTCGATCAGTGATTTAGTCAGTGATCTAATTTGTTGTTTTATATGAAAAAAAAATCTCATTTAGATAAATTTAAGTAAGTCGGTCAGTGAACCGATTTATACCACAGTGGAAGGATCAGTGATCTGGCAAGCCAATTCAAAAGGTAAAATGGATAATACAGTAAAATTCATGTCGAATTACATAAAATATCCTTGAGAAAAACGCTATCCAAAAAAATCTTTTGTCTAAATAGTTAGAAAATGCCATGGTACGGTAATAGATGGCAAATTTTTCATAATTTAACAAGATAAATAATGGGGCATGGCTCCTATAGAAATGGATCACTAAGTTTTGGGGCCTTTGCAACTTTTCATAAAGTTTATGCATTTCCAGTCAGTTGCAATCAACTTTGTTTGATCTAGTTGTAGTTGTGTTGGATTCAACTTGGTAAACACCTATAACATATAAAACTTACAATTTTTTTTACATTCGTTTAAACAATTAAATGAACATTTATAATTTAATAATTTTAGAGGCTCAAGAAACTCATATCATATCGAATCGCAAAAATTAAAATTTAAAAGAGTTAGAGTGATGGTCAAGAATCCGTCTTACAAAACGAGAATTTTAAGTTCGATTCTCACTCTATTTCAAAATATCACTTCTTATTGAGTTATCTGATGTGTATAAGTAAAAAAGTTTAGATGCCAGATACTCCAAGAGACCGGGGTACCTTGGTCATAAAATTTTTGCCAAAACCAAGTTGACCTTTGACTCTCATTTTGGTCTTAAGAAGAAAAATTGAGACATCTCAGCTAAGGTAATATCTCTTGGCCGAGTTCGAACTTGGGAGCAAGATAATGGCTATAACTCAGATTAGTTGAGTCGAGTTAAGTTTAGATCAATCAAAGCCCAACTTCGATTTATAATTTAAGGGCCTGGAAATACAAACAGGGCCACCAAGCTCAAACTGACCTTGAGTTATTAAAATTTGAGTTTTGATTTTAAATTGGAAATATATAGATGAGCTTATCTAGGCTCAAGCTTTTTAGATTGAAGATAAGTTTTTTTATTGTTTATTTAAAATATAAAATATGTTACATAAGTTTTATAGTTCTACAAAATATTAACTTAAAAAATCAGACTTTTATAAGTTATAGTTCAAATTTGAGCTTTTAAGTCAAATTCAATCTTTTTGAATTTGAACTAAAGTTTAACTTAACTTTGAATTGAAATTAATGCTTAATATTTTGCCTTTGAATATAAGCTTAAATTGAATTTAGATCAATTTGAACTCATTTAAAAAAAAAAAAAAAAACTCACACGACTTTAAATTAGACCTGAAGCAAATTACATATTAAGGCAGTTTGGCAAGTGTTATGCTCAAATATTGATAATATTACATTAAAATTATATTATTAATTTTTTTTTATAACGATTGGATAAGTTTCATTCAAAAGCGGGGGAAAATTCCAAGAGATAGAAGAATGAGCTCAAAAGGCGAGCGAGAAACAAAGGGAGAATCCCACGTCGTGGGCCAAGCACAAAAAATCCTAGTAAAGATTCCATACCACAAAAAGCGAGATGGATGGATGGATAGATTGAAATCAGATTCAACGAATCCCCTTTACTCTTTATTAAGATAAAATAATTTTTTGAATAAATATCTTTATTTATAATAATCAAATATATAAAAAAAAAGTTACATCAAAATTTTAAAAACATAAATTTTCAATAGTTTGAATTTATAAAGCCTTTCTATGCCTTAAAAAAAATCAAGCATTTTGTCAGTTTTCCGTCCTATTTAAATGATTTTTACAATTACACCACATTTTTCTTATTAAGAATTAAGAAATAGGGAGCTTGATTTTTTTTGGCAATGTCAGAACATTTATTCATTTTATCACAAGATAAAATGAGTCACGACAATGAAATAGAATTTTTACACATATTGAAAATATATAATCATGTTTAGGAGAAATTTTAATTAAAAATAAGAAATATAAATTCAGTTATTTATTTCTATTTCAGGCTTTCTTCTGTATATAACATTACTCCTCGATATTTAAAAATATCCATTTTACTAACTCAATTAATTAAAATACGTTTCAAATTTTTATACAATATTGGTATAAATTTAGTTGTTGATGGTGTAATTTCGTATATTAATCATATAAATCGTGCTTCATATGAGAGTAAGCTTTTTGTCTAAATTTAAAAAGAAAAACATAAAATATATTTTTATATTAAAATGTTTCTCAAATTTTCTTTTACAAAGTTTTTTACTGGCACATCATCAGCATAAATAACAGAATTAATTCTAAAACTGTTTTATAAAATTATAGGTTATAACTTTAAAACAATATTTATTATCGCAACAAAAATTTAAGTTGTAAACTATAATACTATAATTTAAAGAGAACAATCATCGAGAGAAATTTTTTCTCATTCACACATGATTTTTGAGATTTTTTATTTTCAAAGATTAATTCTGTCAACCCACACAGAATTTTATTTAAATCATCATTTTATCTGCCACGTGTACGGTCAGATCATCCGTCATGGAACTATTTGGCGCAGCCTGGATCCACCTGATTAAGTTCCGTGTGTCAGTTTGCAAGTAGGGCTGAAATCGGGTCAGGTCGGATCAGGTTTTTTAAGTTAATCTGATCCGCATTATTATTTATAGAATTCGACTCGACCCAAATTCTAACTCGATTCAACCGAATTCTGACCTGACCCACATTCTAAACTCATTTTAGCAGGGTCGGATCGGGTTAACTTGTAAATTCCTCAATCTGACTCGACCCGTATTTTAGGCGGGTTTTTATTTTTTAAACTCGATCTGACCTTCTGACCCGACTCGCTTGATCCAATCCGCATGATTTCACGGGCCGGGTCGAGTTGTTTCACCCCTAAATTTAAAGTCGCAAGTTACCAGACACGCTAACTTCCTCTACACGTGGTGAAAATGAATTGGTCATCTTATGTCCTTCGTGTTCTTCTCAATCGATCTTGAACCGTTCATTATTATCATTTAATCCATGTAATCTTCGGACAAAAAATTATAATTAAAAACATACATACGATTTTATCTAGTAGTTTCACACTAGTTAGACGGGCTAGATTGAGATTAGAATATAATTAATGGTGTAATTAGATATGATAAGAAAATAGCATATGATACAACCGGCGGGTACGTTAGACAATTACATTTCCCCAAAACTCCATAAGTCGGTTAACAAATCGCAAATTCCCAACCGCCTTTTCTGCAATTCCAGTTCGCTCCATTTTTTTCCCTCTCGAATTCCAAATCTCCGCTCTCCAAATCTTCTTCGATTGGATGGATTCGGTAAGAGCTCTAGACCCTATTATTTTGATTTTGAAACTCATCATCTGAATGTGTTCTAACTAAGAATGATTTCATTCGTCCTTCCTCTCTATCTGAATCGATTCTTCTTTAGTGAATTGGAGGTTTCTTTCTTCTGCTCGTTTGGTTTTCCTTTCGTTTTTGGTTTCTTTGGAATGAATTCGATTAAAAATTTAGTGCTCTTCTTCTTTGCACCGAATCAATTTTCTTCGAATTCCTTAAGCAATGAAAGTGATATATATTAGAGGATGAGAGAGACAACAAAAATAAATCACAATATAAATTATATCCTAATATATCAAATCATATTCTAATATATCTTAACAATATCATTGCATCTATTCACTTCCTTAGCTTCCCAAGCACGTCAATTTTTTTTTTCTGGGATCCAAGTAATGGATGATTCCAACCGTTGATCTGATAGGCTTCATCACTAGGTGATTCCCCCCCAAAAAAGTTGATATTGGAATGTTCTAGCTATTCGAATTGTGGCCTATGATTGACGGGTTAAGATTGAGATAAAGCTCGGGTTTACATTCTAGGCCAAAAATTTGGGTTAGGAGCTCCTAATCTGGGATGGTTTTGGAGCATTCTGCACCCTTCATGGGTGTAACATCAGAATGACAATTTGTATCGTCAAACTGTGGGCCTAATGACATACATTTGCAGATTTGCATTAATTATTTATTCAGTATGGAAAACTCTAAAATCCCTAAATAAATGATTTTATGTTAGGTGGCAATATTCCACTGTCAAATCCTAATTAACTGATTTTTTATGCTTGTTAGAATTTGGTTGCAACCGTGGATGTGGGACCCTCTAACAGGGACAAGGGAGAATCGTCGGCCGCTCCTTTAGCTGTAAGGATCATTGCATGTACTTGACAACAGATGCTACGAATGTTTGATTTGTTTTGAAATTATGTAGTGCAAATTGCAATTCATAGCTTTGTTTTTCTCTCTATCTGCAATTTATTATTTTCTGCATCAACAAAATCAATGTTTGGCTAGTCTGTTGTTAAACTTGAATGACTCCGGAGTGTCATTCTCCGGATAACATTTTCTAGAGCTTGTTTGTCATTTTTGCATTCAATTACTAGTCTATATGGCCTGCAATGACTGAAGAGTGAACTTTGTTTCAAGTGTGGTTACCATGGATTGACATTTTGAGAAATTTAGATTCTTAAGTTGTAACTGTAGAACCAAACAGAGGATCCAATTTAGATGTATTTGTTGGGGCTGCTGTGAACGAGTCCCACGTTAGAAGTGTAGAGGGAGATCTAGGGGTTTATAAAGGACTTTGGTTACTTCACCTAACATACTAGTCTTTTGTGCTGGAATCCCAGGTCCTAACAGTAGCTAGTTTGATGGTTGCAAGTTGGGTATTGCATGGTCAAAGTGTATCCCTATGATTGAAGCATGTATCTACTGGAGATGAATGTTAAAGAAAAGTATATAAAATGGTATTGATAGAAATGCACATGTTAAGGTCAATTGTGGTGAAACAACAAAAAAATTGAAATGAGTCCATTAGAGAAATTTGTCTAAAGAGAAGAATATATAAAGAAATGTCTAAAAGAAGCTGTAGTCCATTAAAGGCTTCTATTGATGTGGTAAAAAATGACACGATAGATTTTAGGGTGGTGGAGAGTGGCTGATATGAAAGGTAGAACCTAGAAAGTCAACCCCAAGTAATATGGTGTAAGTGGCTTTGATGTTGGTAGGGGATATGAAAAGTAGAACTTAGGAAGCTAACATTAAATAGGTGGTGAAAGTGGATTTAATAATGATGATGAATAGATTTTATTAAAAAGAATATAATAATATACTATAATACAGTTGAAAAGTGCAAAAGTATTGTATATCAACCATCCATCTTAATAATCATATAAGGACTGTGATCACCTGCTTTAACAAACTTATCAGCCCTTACTATAATGCCTCACTACACGATGAATATATTCACTGATTTATTTTGGGTTAAAGCTTTAATCTTTTTTTAAAATATATAGAAAAATACCAGGCCTCTCCATCCTCTTTGTTGGCCCATGAGATGATATTCCCTTCCATCAAGAACGGGCCATTCAGTCTATCCTTATGATTCAAATCTCCTCTCAATTCCAATACATTCAAAACGGTGCTGGTACAGTGTCCAGCTTTTAACACACCCCAGTCTTAATGGTTCCTGTTGCATTTTGAACTACCATCCAGATTGACTTGGCTGGTGGCACTCTACACATGCATGGCGAGTGGAGAGGTTTATCAATTGAGGCTTTCCAATCTCTACTTGAATCAGATGCCTAGACACCGTCAAAACTGCATGCGGAAGTCTCCATTCAATTAATGTCTGCTTTGGTTTTTAGCATTACTGATGTTCGGGAAAAGACTGAACAGTCCAAAAGAAATTAATTACCACCTTGCTAAGCAAGCTATACAGTCTTTCAAGCTGTGGTGATTTCATGCTCCATTTTTTGGATTATACAAGCTACACTAGTTTCCTAGTACCAAATAAATAGAACTGCAAATGATTTCTTTCCATGATTCCTTCTGGCTTCAAATCATTTACCATATTGCGAAAAACAACTGAAGGAAACACTCACCCACCCAACTGTCTTTCAAAATCTAATGTTCAAACCATCCCCCACCAAAGCACTGCTCTGTTTTGGGACATACTGGATTGCCTGCTAAACACTGCTGTCAGTATGTGCAAAGAAAGCATCCATTCCACAAATAAATCTCGAGTTATTTCCTGATTCATCAAACTTATATTGCTGAACAATTTTTTCATAAGTTGCTCATATACACATTTCGATTTCTTTTCGTTTTTGGCCGGGGAGATTACACATTTCTGTTTCTGTGTTTTGAATCAAGTTTCTTTTTATGGGGTACTTTTTTAATGATTTGAGATAAATTTGGCCTCATCTTAAGGTGTCACCATATTATTTTATCTCAATTCAATATTAGCAGATAGATTGGCGACCTTGGGATGAGTTTTTTACTTTTGCATGTGTGTATCCTTCGTCCTTTTTGAGTGCTCATCATTTGCTTCAGGAAGTAGCTTTTTCTCCTCCTCCTTCAATTTTTTTTTTTTTGAAAATTATCCTCCTTTGAAAAGTTGACAGAAGCTTTGGTTGTTGTTACATTTTCTCTTGCTCACATCTGTCTTTTTTTTTATTCTAAGTTGTTCCAATGGAAACTGTACCGGGATTTTAAGAATGTAACACAATTCTTCCCAAAAGATCTGGCTGCATGCTATAACAAATTTCAAGTTAACATTTTTTTTTGTGTCAGGTAGCCAACGGTGGTTCGAGAATTGAGGCGCTTGCCCCTCAGTCTATTACATCAGTTCCGGTTCTCAATGAAGCTGCTAAGAATCTTGCAGAAATAACTTCATATTGGACTCGTTGCTTCTCTAGCTCTGTTGGTAATGCTTTCTTTTCAGTCTACCAATTGATTCTTTGATTCTTTTATATTTTTTTCATGTAAAAAAGGTTAGGTCTTATACTTCTACAATTGAATGAGGAGAATCCTCCCTTCCCCAAGATAAAATGTAGAATGAGGAGCACCTCCCATCTCCAAGATACGAACTATAACACTACATTTCTACATGAGCTTTTATTTAGAGAATAAATGAGATGCTATTTCTTTCTTAACAAGTCTCATATCATGGAAATGTCGCAAACATGACTATGCCCAAATCTTCCATAGAAACTCATTGCTCTTCTGTTTGTAGTGATGCACATCACTATATGTCCTACAAGATATAAATGTTTCTTTTCCTCCCACATGCTTTGCATGCTGATAATGTTAGTGCTGTCAAGATTGAATGTAATTGGAACCCACTACACACATTGAGATTTATTGCTACTTTATTCAAAAAATTGTCCTGTGAGATATCTCTCCTTCATGTTGCCTCCAATCAGATTGTTGATATTTCAAGAAAAGTCGTCGCTCAGGCAAGGAGTAATTTCATAATTGGCTTAGTGATGTTGAATACTCAGGTTGCATGTCAAAAAATGAAAGAAATGAGGAGATTTTGTATACTTCTCCAAAAGAAGAATGGAAACTGCTCCATACAAAAAACTAATAAGGTTACAACTAGAAGAAATGAGGAGATGGAAGCAATAAATGCTTGGGCCAAAGCGATAAAGAAGGACATAATGGATTGTGGGGCAAAGGAGGACATGTATTTTTAAGGTTAAAATGGAATGGTACAACTTGAAAAGCCAACTCCAAATACATGAGATTAGTCGCAATGATGATGATTCAGCCTCCTCTTTAGGGGAAGTGTAAACACGATGATCAGTCATTGCTAATCCATGGTGGATGATTGGGTGGACCACACAATATGTATCTTATTGTATTTTTTTCTTGATTTCTTTGTATTTCTCCTTTATGTAATTCATTGCATATGGTTAGTGTAACCATAAAGGTTGGTAATTGCTCGTTGTTGCAACTATTAAGGCAGCAGACTCATGTCATCTGAGTGCCAGATAGGCTGTTAGCTCATTAGAAACAACCTTTACCCGATTTGGTCATTGCCAAAGCCAGATAGATGGAATAAAGTCTTTGATCAATGTCATGGCAGTGATTGGTGATTGAGTTGTTTTTGGCCCATACCTTGAAATATATGTGGAACTTAGTTCCCTCTATAAAACTTGAGGGATGAGAACGGTTACTATTCAGTTGGAATTTTTGTTAGAAAGACTGAATGTTATTATTAGGCATTACCTTCTTTCACTATCGGCTAATTTATACATTACCTACGGATTTCTTTGTATGCAATTAATCATATCTTCTTCTTTTTTTTGAATGGTAACTTCATTAACTTAGAAGTGTGAAAAAAAAAAAATACAAAATATGGCTATAAGCAGCCAACGAAAAGAAACATACAAAGAGCACCCCGATAGTCTAAAACTTTATTACAATTTCCCTGGATAGACCCAACCTCTGACGAGCCATGTCATCAGCAGCCAAGTTAGCTGATTAAGAATCCCAAGCAATCTTAAAACCAAATAGAGAAATTACTTCTCAGATCTTCTCCACTTTATCTAGAAATTTCCATGGGCACCAACGTCCACCCCACAACTACCTTGGAATTATCTTCAATAAGACTCCCACGAACTCTTAACTCCTCCAACTCTATGATGCCTCTCCATAAAGCGAACAATTCCGCCTCATTCACAGAGCCATTAGGAATTGATGCAATTAATCATATCTTATTCTGTAAACTTACTGGTGTTTATCATTTTTCATATCTTCATCTTGCACTTGGATGATTCATGTTTTAAATTCAAATAATTTTATATCCAGAAACATGCTGTTACAGAGGAATTAGTACCAGATGGGTACTTCCTGATGAAAATATCATTGTCTTCATTAGTGAGCTGTGCATCATCCTTTGGATCTTCTGCTGCAGATAATATTGCTACATCCATACGGGTTGGTGGAGTTAGGAGCTTAACTCGACAGGCTTCTCAACAGACTAATAGACTAGCTGGGTCAATTCAGAACATCCAAAATGTATCACCTATTTTTCAAGGGTAAGAGTATCCAAACTGATATGTTCCTTTTATTTATTCTTGGTTGAGCAATGTGTACATGGAAAATGAAAGGGAGCTCCATCTTACTACAGGGTCATTTCTATACTATGAAATATTGGATTTTTAAACATCCAAATCCCTAAAACCTATTTATCTCATCATGATTAAAGCTCTCTCTCTCTCTCTCTCTCTATATATATATATATATATATATATTATGAGTTCATTGAAGAAGTTTGATTTGCTTAATAAGTTGCCCCTTCTTTTTTGTTTGTCCACTACTAATGAATCTAAAAAGGAAAAAAGGTTGTCCCAAGTTATCTGCTTTTGTTTGTTTTAGTGCAATTGCGTAAAAAGCCCATTACTCTAATTTTTCATGCACTATCTTTCAGTCTCATTTCTAGAGTTCAAAAGACTGTCAAGGGATCAGCAGATGATATAGGCTGGCTGCAAAAAGCTCAAGGAATGCCACCTGTTGAGGATGGAACTGAAAGGTTCATGGAATTACTAGAACGGATAAGGTATTGATACACCTAAGCCTGACCCTGATCCAGTAAAAAGAAATGTCTGACTTGATCTGTCTAATATGGTTAAGCAATTTATTCTTCTAACCTATGATTCATTTTTATGTTAGAAATGGTGAACACAAGCTGCCTGATTCAATGGTGTATTTATTGGTTCCAGGTATGTTGCAAATCTTTCTAGTGAGTGTTGATAAGGAAACGTATCAAACATTTGTTTGATGAGCAGTTATATGACCCTTAATCAAGGATACAATGTGCCACCTGGCCTTGAGTGTGTTTGTTTTCAGGACCAGATCATGGTATGATGGACACCTCCATAGATTTTGGGATGCCTCATGAACAACTGAAATTGGCTTGTCATGGAAATACCAGTATGGACTTGTCTGATATTGCATTTCATATATGATCATCTATCTTTATGGATTGTTTGAAAGCTAAGTATGTCCAATTACTGACTTGGGTATGCTTATCCATATTGAGCCAACTTTCTTATTCATCAGTGACTGACTCTACATTTATAAACTTACAAACTCAAAGCTCTGGAACACTAATCATATAGTCACATCAAAGGTTCATCTTATCTCTCTTTTTAAGATACAATTTTCTTTTATTCATCTATGAAACTTCGGTGTGGCAGGTCTCTTCAGCAATCATGCACAACTTTATTTTGTTAACACCAAAATGTATTTCTCAAAGATGGGTCTGGCTTGTCATATTGCCAAGATTCACAGTGAGGTATCTGTCTGGATATTTGTAGTTCTTTTACTTTTATTTTTTTTAAGACTTCTATATCTATTCTAATATTGAATTATTAGGTCTCGGTAGAGAAAAATGCAAAAGAAATAAAGGAGTACATTGAGGAGATATACTGGGGCTCAAAGAGACGTGTCTTGCTCCTTGGACATAGTAAAGGGGGAATTGATGCAGCTGCTGCATTGTCAATTTATTGGTCTGATCTTAAAGATAAGGTTGCTGGATTGGTTTTAGCTCAGAGCCCATATGGTGGTACCCCCATTGCTTCAGATATTTTACGTGAAGGGCAGCTTGGTGATGGAAAAAAATTCGTGGAGGCTCTGATCTTTAAAAAGATTAAGGTATCCTCTCTCTCTCTCTCTCTCTCTCTCTCTCTCTCTCCTGTGTCTCTGAGTTAGCGTGTGTGCACTAACTTTTCTGTTATACTATCGTCATTATTATAGCCTAGTCTAATCTATTTGGGATAATATTACATTGTGGAAGATACATAGTGATTAAATTCCTACTTGTCTGAATTATCCCGTTGTTCATCATTTTTTATATTGAACTGATCAGAAGCTTATATCCTCTTTTCTTCCACTTTTGTACTTCTGACTACTCTTTATATATTCCTTCTCAAAAGCACAATAAAGGGGGATATGTCCACTTTGTCAGGGTGGGAAGCCCAAGCTCGGGCATTTTAGACAGGACCTGAGCCTGAGTCTTACTTAAATTCAGTGATTTGAATCCAATCTATTGCTGATTATGTATGTGTTATATCATTCATATATACAAGCACAATGACTGCCTAAGCTCAAACCCCGATCAGTCTAAAAAATAGTCCCCCCCTTGCCATCCCCATTGATATTGAGTTGCAGCAAACTGTGTTTGTTACAGTGCTGATGATTCCTCATTTGCGTATTATGTTATTTTTTCCATTTTTAATGAGTGAATTTTTCTTTTTATAATTTGGAGTTTGCAGTTTTATCTCCTTCCATATCTGATACTACATTTACCTCTTGTAGGAGAGTGATATCCAGGCTATAGAGGACCTTACATACAAGCGACGGAAGGATTTTTGAGTAAACACCAGTTACCGAGGGAATTGCCCATTGTTTCATTCATACAGAGACCAGCACTAGTGCTGCAGTTCTTGCTACCCTCTCTCACATCTCACATGCTCAGCTCCCCATTGTTCCATCCTACACTGACTGGAGCCCCACAAAAGTCCCAGTTATCATGCCTTTAGGTGCCTTGATGGCTGCATGTGCACAGCTACTTCAGGTTAGATATGGTGAGAAGAGTGACGGGCTTGTAACACGGCGTGATGCAGAGGTTCCAGGGTCTGTAGTAGTCCGACCACATTATAATTTAGATCATGCTTGGATGGTCTATTCATCCATAAGTGGTAGCTCCAGTGAAGCTGATGCTTCACATGTATGTGAGGCTCTTCTGACACTGCTTGTGGAAGTTGGACAGAGGAGGAGACATGAAATTGCAAGGAAAGAGGAGTAATCGGGCTACTAAGCTTCTTGCATCAGCTATAAGTAATATTATTTTGTAATGGTTTTATATTCTCTGCTCTTTCTAGTCAGGCAAAGGAAATCAGTTTCTACAGAAGTGATCTCTTTTACATGGTAAGGAAGGCATTTTTGTTCACTGGAATTTGTCATGACGTTTTTAGACTTTGTAATGTCAATGACAACACAATGCATCTCTTTTCCATGGTAATGACAAGAGAGCATCTTGTTCATTGGAATTTGTCATAATGCTTTCTTTGGAATGTCAAGATAACATTTTCATATGAAAGTAATACAATAATGTCCCAAATGAATTCTCTTTCTTTTTAATATGAGATTTTTTACTTTAATATTTTAAATACTTCAACTTTTTAAATAATTTGATCAACGTCTTTCCTGTTTTCTCAATAGGATTCCCACACATTAACATTTTTACAACAAACATGAGACATTTAAGCCTCATTCAATTCTTAAAAAATAAAAGAGGGAGCTTCTCAAAAGAGACTTTTCATTAATTAGATTATGGATCCCATACAATAGGATAAACTGGCATGTAAGGCCAGGGGTTTAAAAGTCGGTATCGGCCGATATATCGGCCGATACGATATGACGACCGATATATCGTTATCGGCCGATATTTTTCTCTTTCTTCTTTGTTTTTTTAAATATCAGCCGATATCTGCCGATATTTTGATATCGGGCCGATATAATACGGCCGATATCAAGGCCGATATTGTGAATATTGGCCAATACGATACATATCGGCCGATATTCACATGCCCAAAACCGATATATATCGGCCGATACGATACGTATCGGCCGATATTTAAACCCCTGTGTAAGGCTACAAAGCATGTAAAATTTTACCACTGATGGATTATTTTAGTCTTGTAATTTTAACCTTTTAATTTTTAATTTATATGTCATTGATTTTTAAATGCTTAAAATTAAGAAGTAAATGAACAGATAAAAGATGAAACTTGGTATACCTCCTATTCATATGATCTTGTTTATATGACGACACCCAACCATTTTGTTCTAAGATCCAGTCTCATATTAAGTTTCTGTAGGAAGTTCAGTTCGAGTTTTTGAAATTAAGAGGGCCTTCTTAAAAGTTCAGTGGCATCTCAAATTCTAATTAAAACCTATGAAATGGACTATGAAATATAAAAGGGAATAAAGGAGCTCTTCCATTTTTTAACCTATATGTTTTTAATTTGGACACTAGTTTTTTATCAAGTGACACTACTTTTTTATGATGAAGATACTCGGGGGTAAAAGTCCTTTTGTGCACCAATTAAATGTGTAAATGTTGAAAAATAGGAAAAATTAATTGTTCTGACAAGTGAAAATAAAATAGACAAAACTGTTTCTTTGAATTGTATTACTTAGTTTTATTATTTTGGTTAATTTAATCTCTGACCTTTTTGTCCCAAACTGAACTAAAATAAAAGGGAGAGGCCCCTGTTGTATCATAACTACTTTGGAACATTATAATTGAATCAAACTACTTCTAACAATTAAAAAGGAAAAATAGTTAAGACGACCTCTAATGCTCATTGATAAAAATGTGACATAAACTAGCCCTGTAAGATGGTAATGCCTATATAAATTTCTATAACATCCATGCGATGGGCCTCACCCTTTTACATAAAACCAATCAGCTAGATCCCAGCCATCATCTCAGGAAGTTAGAACATTCAGCCTCTTTATAATTTTACAAAGACCTAGGTTTTTTTGCTGCATTTTATTTTATGAATTATTGATCTAAGAGTTAATGATCAGTCAAATGTGTCACTACAGTTGATAAGTATTCATTGTCGCAACCATAGAGGTTGCTCTAATCAAATTATACGAGTCAAATGTGCAATAAACTATATATAACTTGAGAAACTCAATTTTGGGTGCCAACTTCAAATATATTGAAAATATTAACAATGATAATGATGACGAAAAGTTCAGACTAAAAATTTATCCGATGAAACCAGGAACAAGGATCTGCAGCACCTACATGTCGGCCCAACATATATAAAACAAAAGCCAGATTATATTACAACTTCTCCAAGTCAAGGATTATATGACATGCTTTGGGCAATTAAAAGACGAGAGAAATCATCAATCATCGGAACATCCATTCCTTTTATTTTTACCTTTCATACAACAAAGATTGCAGTATAAGTGGTAAAGAACACTGATAATTTATATACTTGATATATACATCAGTCAAGTTTGAGAATACGGTAGTTAAGGTGCATCTGGCAGCAGGTTAAATGACCTTTGTTCCAAACCTTCAGTCCCTGTTTCAAAAGAGGGATACAAAGGCCGACAACCAGTTAAATAAATCATGTACACAGAGAGAGAGAGAGAGACAGAGAGAGAGAGAGAGAGAGAAGTTGATTGGAATTTTACAATTTACAATTTACATGACCAAAATACATAATGACTTGGTTGTCATTTAAAACCCCCAATATGGGGACACCGGATAAGTCTGCGGAGAGTGGCCCTTCGTTGGAGTCACTAGAGATTGAACCCAAGCCCTCAATCCTGAAGTCTTTTGTCTCAACCACTAGGCCAACCCCCTGGGGTTAGCTCAATCCCAGAATTCAACCTTACGTTGTGAATTCATCAACCAAGACTTGGCCAACTATCAAAGTTCTAATGGTCTCACCTTTCCCAAATGGAGTCACATTAATATGCTAATAAATTTCAGTTTATTTCACATACTTTCCATCATCAAATGCATGTATAAAAAAATGTCAGGCCAATACAACACCTATTGGCTAAGCCTAAGACAATATATCAGCAATACTCTCTTTGAGTTTTGAGGAGGTCAATCCCCTACTGCCAATACACTGAATCATATGATGTCATTCCAGACGGAAATCAATGACAGAAGTGGATATAACTAGCTATGCATGAAAATACAACACATAGTTGAGCATTAAAGGATACCTGCACAAAGCTTATTGAACAACACACAATGGAGATAACATCTGACCATTCCGATTAACAAATAATCAGTGAATGAGCAAAAAACTGTCAGGTCACTTGAATTTACCCTATGATCATTGCTGGAACTACCAAGGTCAAAGTCCATGGTGTAGTCATATTCAATAGTTGGAATTACAGAAGCCATGAACTTCAAGAACAAAAAGAGGTACCTGCAAAAAGTTCAAAACCAAGATTTATTTATTTAAAAAAAAAAAGGGATTCAAAAGCATAGCATGATATGAATTGCTCAAGCAGAGAGCAACCAAGAGGCATCAATTGTGGATGAAGGACGAGCAACTACTAGAACAGTGGAACATTGTAAGAGGAGAAATTCATGTCACCAAGCTTCAGGAAAAAAATAATCAACCATTTCATACAGTTCTTATGATCCACTATCTAGAATGGGGATATATTTTTCATCCTATTCTTTCAGTGGAATAACATTCATATCAAATAATTTCAATGTTTTTTGCTGAGTATACCCGCTTATGCACTAGCCGACCACCATATGATAATATTGAACCACACATTCATCATAGATCTGAACATGCAACTATGAAACTGCACTGTATTTTTAGATCGTAATTAGGATCTTCCAGATCGTAATTTCGAGATATTCTAGCCTTAATTAAGGCTCTGATTTGTACAGTGCAATTGTAAAGCGTCTCCCATAAAAGATGGATACCTCAGTGGTATACCATATGGTTTTCCTACAGTATCATGACTCACATTATCAAGCTTCATAAATTAGCGAAGTCATAAATTCCATAACTTACCGTCACATGTTGATCATGGATTTTCTTAATATGTTAATAAATGGTGCATGAATAATCACCCTGTTTTATTATAAATCAGACATCAACCATCATATTTATTGACCATGACTCATCAATCAATGAGAGAAGAAAAATCCCAAGCCTTGTTAATTTTGACATCAATCTAGACCCTCCACCACCAGGCAGATACTATATCTAACTGGGAGAACTCTAAAGTTGCTCTAATAGGAGAGGCAACTGTTGGTACCATTATTAGTTACTATTTCCAAAAAGAAAAAGAAACTGTTGGTACCATTATTTTCAAGGACGGAGGTATCAAAAGATTGTAATCAATGCGGTTCCATCACTGATCTAAAATCAATTTTCCCTGAAAACAAGAATCATGGAGGCCATGAAAGAAATCGTTGCTACTTATAGCAACGCCTATCCAAAATTTGAACTAACAATTGTAGCAAGACCGAATAATACAATTCAATAAGGAACCTAACAAAATGTTAGCAGTTCCATCATTTCTGTAAATCCTAAGCCCGTTAAGAATGAAAATCATGGAGCACATGAAAGAGAAATTAGCAACTTTTAACTCAGCCTGTCTAGGGTTGGAACTCTAACAATAATAGCAACATTAAATAATACAATCCAAGAGTAACCTAAGAATAAGTTGTATACAAAGAAGTTTCATTCTTCAAAAATCTTAAGCTCATCCTAAAAATGGAAAGGGTGAGTAGAAAACAGATACTTGCAAGTCATATGCAAGTCATATGTAAGCCTATCTTAAAATCCTACTTAACAATTTTAGCTTGATAAAAAAAATAATAATAATCATTCAAAAAAAATAATGTAATTCACTAGGGAAACTAACAAAAGGCTATAAACAAAGCAGTTCCATCAATCTTCAGTAATTGTAGGCCAATTAAAAATGAAATTGGGTAGAGGGCATGAAAGTGATCCCCGCAAGTCATTGTCCAACCTATCTAATAAAGGAAATCAACAATTACAGTAACATTGTAGCTTGATCAAATAATGTAATTCAACCAAGGAACCTAACAATAGTTGTAATCAAAGAAATCCATCGATCTTTGGTAGCTGTAGGCCCACTAAAACCAAAACCCCAGACAACAATTACTAGGACCAACAATTCAACTTGCAAATGAACTATAAAGTATAGCAAAAAATTATTTCAGCGGATGATATATTCACTTTTATACTTAGAAGGAGAAGATTACTTGTCAACTTCTGGTTCAACACCTCGTGACATAAGAACATCAATTATCTTTTTCATCACAGCCCCATGTCGACAGGGATGTATAGATGCATGCTTCCCAGGCAAGTGAGGATGGTCCTCAATTGTCACCTGTACTTGAAAAATAAAATAAATAAAAAGCAGTCAGCTAAATTTCTTGATTGTACAAAGACAAGTATAGAGTTTTTTTTTTTTTGAAAGGTAAAGAGAAATATAGAGTTAAGGATGAAAATAAAGAAAAAGCGAGGGGGAAAGGCGCTTTTTTTAAAAAAAATATGGTTTTCAATTTTTTGAAATGGAGCTTTAACATTTTTTTTGAAGTTGTTTAATCCATATGAAGAAAAACCAAACCAGTTAAAAGATATATCACCGTTTTGCGTGCATGGTCTTGACTGACATCTTCAAGAACACGCTCCGGTTGTAAAAGCATCCTTGACTACAAAAGTTACCCAAACAATGCCAATGAATACAGTGTAAGTATCATCTCTCTCTCAAAAAAAAGTACCAATGTTAACCACCACCAGCAGTTAATATACAAAAAGGATCTTATTCCTTTAAATGCCATCAATTTCAATACTGCTTGAGTCACCATAGGCAATCGGTCCATAGAAAATAACTTGTTCAATCAAATATGAGTGCCAATCCCAGATAAATGGGATAAATAGCTCTGAAAATGAGATGACAATGTGAATGAAGATGAGATGATGATGATGAGATGATGATCAATAATAATAGTACAAAGGGTTATCTGGAACAACCTCATCATATCCAGTAAGCCACACTCGAGGAGTCTGATAATATTTATCATACCTGGAGGAAGACGAAGTTAGTAGTGCGGTAACAATGTGAAGAACAAGCATTTTGACAACATATATATAGAAAAAAAAAAAAAAAGCCAACTGAGAATGTCTATAAAACTAGACTTTTGGAGAGTAATTAATAAACCAGTTGGTGGGATCAGAGATTTGCTTTCAGGACCACAAGACAGGCCAAGTGAATGAGAATGTCCTGTAAAACTAGACTTTTGGAGAGTAATTAATAAATCAGTTGGTGGGATCAGAGATTTGCTTTCAGGACCACAAGACAGGCCAAGTGAATTAGTGTTGTTAAGAGCTGGTTGCATGAACCATGGCTCCAAAAGATATTGGCAAGGGAATGGAAACTTCGAAGTTTCACTAAAAATAGACCTCAGAGAATTCAAGCAACTAAAGTTCGAACCACTTAGAAGGGGATTTCCTCTATGGATGGACTATGGTTCCACTTTTGAATAACTATTCAATGCTTATCTTGAGAATGTTTACAGCTTGCCTGTCGTTCCTGTTTGTACAAGTGGGAGTATAGTTCAATACCCAAATTGTCAATATAATGGGCCACAAGATGATTACTAGTGATCCCAAAATCTACTAGTTAGAAAAATCCTAATCTTTCAAAGGTGAGCAATCAAACTAGCAAGTTGAATTGGGTATTGCAATGGCTCAGACTCCTTGATGGGGTCCCCCGTGTACAAACATAAATCCCATTAAATTGTTAACATTCCCAGGACCTGTACAACAAAAAGCTAAATGAAATCACTTAGCGGCTTCAAATTTCATGGAAAACTTTGATAATAACATTTGGGTTTTCTTAGACATGGAATATCATTAAAATGATACACAGAAAATAAAAACCAGAATTTAAGGCATTGCATAATTCCAGCCAATTCAATATAATTATCTGACTAGTCCCAAATGAATCAGCTAAGTGATTGACTATTCTAAAGCCATGTTATAGTTGAAAACACCCATTGAGACAAGACTATCATTCTCATAGGACACAACATGAATTGGAGACCATATTTTGTGATGAGTACAATGGTAAGCAGTTAAGCACCCACAAGGCCATGGTGGGATAACTGTGGACTGAGTAGCATGGCAAGCACCATGAGTGAAATGAAAATGATATAGAATTCTAATTTATCCTTAAAAAGGTGCAGTCTCAGTTAATTAAAGGAAAAGTAGTATCTTACGTGATGCTAATGTCATACGTTCTGGTTCGTAGAATATTGTCATCGTCAGGTTCTTGTTGGATAAAATAAGCAGATTGAAGTGTTGCCTGCATTAGTTAAAACCCACGTGAACATCTAAGATATTTAAAGTTTCAAGTTGCATATTAATAGGAAGTAAATATATGAATATGCATCAGAAAATTGATAATGCACAAGAACCAAAAGTACACTGCAGAAAGTTAAAAAGGTATAAACAATAAAAGAAAATGATATATTTCTCACGATAAAGGTGAGCCTATCATTGCTTTTTTCAGGCCCTTGTGATCCCTGTTTAGCTTATTTGGCTGAGGCCAGGTCTCTACTATTTGGCATCAAGCCTGTTATGCAGAACAGTCTTCTCCCTTAGTTGTTGAAGGTGATTCTTCTTGCACCACGAAATGGGATTCCCATTCAGATTCTTTTCTTTGGTTGGTTGCTGACATTATTGAGAAGATCATGGACCTTCAGAGAAGTGAATCTTTAGCAAAGAGAGGTGTTTTGAGAGATCAAGTGGCAATTGGTGAGCCTGAGCACTGTAAGTCTAAATTTTTGCTTTCATTTGGCTCCAGCTGGGCGCATTCTCTTGCTGGTAAGGTGTTCCCCAGTTTTAGTCTTCAGGCTTTCTGGTTGTATTTAGCCCACTTTGGGCTTCTATCTTGTTTTTGCTAGCCTGTGCCGTAGGCCTGTCGTATATTTCTCTTATTTAAAATTATTGTCACCATTAAAAAAATAGAAATTATAATGGAATACCCTCTAGGTTATGATCAAGGGATGCACTCTACCCTCTCTGTTCACAATCATAGCTGAACATCCAGGTAAATATTTTTTTTTGAAAGATGACTTCATTAATCACAAAAGGAGAATACAAACAGATATGAGACCAAAACAATCATGCACAAAGAAGCCCGCCACACATCTAGGCAAATATTGCCTGAAAAAGCTCGTTGATTTAATGTTTCCATGGTTTTCTACCCCATAAGAAGGGATTCACAATCCCTTGCCTTCCAATTTTTTGGATGATGCTTCCTTCGCAGTGTCATGAAAGACTTAAGAATTGAAAGAAGTTGAAGTATAAGGTGCTTGCAGTTTTTCTCGAGGCTTCAGGTTAACTTTAAAAAGACTCATGGTAGGTGTGCAGCTAAGTTGCATAGGTCGTGTTGAGTCCAACACAATCAAACAAAAAAAGAGACACGAGGACATGGCATTATATTTAACTAAATTTACATACATAATTATTTCAAATGAAAATAAAGTGCAAATTTACACTGATAGAAATTAATATACTACTTTTACTCTAAACAATTAATCAACAAACAAATTGATATTTTAATTAGGTTTTAAGACAAGAAAGGTGGTGGAATATTTTACTTATCTTGGAAAACAATGTTAAAAAGTACTAGAAGAGTCCATGAAGAAAGGTGCAAGTGTCATGCACAGATATGTCACACGTCTTGAAGAGTCCGTGAAACATACTGCATGGGTCAATGGGAGTATAGACATGATTTGATGACAATAATCAAATGCATGTTATCTTTCAAAAAATAAACAAGTGCATGTTCTGGAGCTTCCTCACACATTTTAGGTTCTCCATTCTCCATGGATTTAACAACTGAAGTGACATGGGGACCCAGCTGTTGAAAAGCTCGATCGGAAACTGGCCTCATGGGAAGGAATTACATCTCCTTGGGAGGAAAAAATAAAAATTATTAAAACAACACTTTCTTACCAACATAGCACCTACCATGTCTATTTCAATCTTCAAGTTCCTGAATCAGTGCAACATAAGTTCGAGAAGATTCAAAGGGATTTCCTATGGAAGGGGAGGAGAAGAATTAATATCATCTACGAAGAAAGGGGTGTGGCTAAACAAAAGGCAAGGTTGTATTGGAATTGCAGGGATTAGGAAAAAAAGAAAGGAATTGGACCTTAAAAGCAAGTTGTGTCAAAAATTAATACTTTTAGTGTACGGCCATATCAAACTGGGAACCCCATGAAGAACATTCATGAGTCGCTGTTTAAGCAGAAACAAACACATTGAGCATTTTACACTTTCATGTTAACATGTTTAAATTTACTTGTCAAGTTTCAGTCCACAACTGCATGGAAACTCCAACTTACAGCATCTGTCTCCACAAGATTTTCGGGGTCATCAAACTCAGCCATGTCAGGTATATCCTCCTCGTCCTTACCACCAAAATGAGCAGAAATAGGATTGAATAGTTCGGCCCTTGCCAGTTTCAAGAGTCTCCATGGAAGGCAAATTCTCCTCCTCACCAGATTTATTCTCTGTAAGAACATAGTTACGTAGAACAAGATCAGTTTTAAGAATTTCACCAATGAATCTCTGAAGAGAATTATCACTTGTGAAGTGAAACTGCTTACACTGACTAAAGACAAAAAAATAAGTAAAATGCTTATTAGTGGTGCATAAAATACAATAAATAAACATACCTTTTGGTTTCCCATGCGTTGCTAGCCATCCATCAGTATCTTCATTATCAATAAGAACTTCTCCTCCTGCAGCTTCATATTCTTCTTCTACGGAAATGGCCCTACGTAGACAAGGCACTGAAAAAGAAAGCACAAAAGGTCCATTAAGATACAAATCATAAACAGTTCAAAGAAACTAAGGCGAGTGCATGCATTGTCTGGACAAGCCTAATATTAGCTTTATTTGGAACATCTGAATATGAAAATATCTCAACATTACAGATATTCAAGCAAAAGGGAAGATATTCTGAAAGATTTAATACTGATCTATGCCAAATGGTTATAACATATTGACAAGAATGTCATAACATGGAAAATATTTGGTGGAAGGCAGAACTCTACCAATATTGCACTCTAGCCCAGATGACATCATCATCATCATAACTATCAAAGTCAATACCCCGTCTAACTGGGGTTGTAACTAATAATTGGATTTGTTAAATTGCCTTTTTCATGTTTACACCTTCTATGCTAGTTCTAATCAACATGTGACTTACAAAATCATACAAAAATACTTAAAACACCTTAAACATGGAAAGCAAATGACATTGTTTTTACTTCCATGGCATTGATACAGTTCAAGACTATTTATCTCAAACTAAAAGATTACTTTGAAATGTTTGTGAACCAAAGTGACACAAACAATACTAAATGCCAACTCAAAAAAAAAAAACTACAGAATAAGGACTAACTGAGAATTGTTTCACAGATCAAGATACAATTACATGAAAAGGGTAGAAAGGAAAGGTAGGCTTGAGACAGATATCCTCACCATTCCTAGTGATCAAAAACTGCTTTTCAGCAGGCAAGTAGGACTTCCTCTTGCTGGGTTCTCCTGATTCCCTGATTCGTAATGCATACAGAAGTAAGACAGATAAACAAAGAGTATCAAAACAAATTACAAGCATCAAAAGCACAACAATGAAAACTAAAATTGAATGGGTTTTCTTTTCCTCCTATTACAGGGCACTTTGCAAGAATGACCCAAATCAACATCTGAAGTTACCACATACAAAATTAACCCAGAAAAAAAAAAAAAAAAGAGATTCCATTTGAGTGATATGCAAATTTAACCCAAAAAATGATTTTTTTAGTTATATGCAAATTTAACAAAATCGTTTTTTTTTTAAGTTGTACATGCAAATTTAACGAAATAAAAGAGAGCATCAGGATATTGAGTTTTTATCCAAATCACAACTAGGCAATTGATTGACAATGAAACGCGGTCCCTAACAATTCTAGACGGTAAAATCAGTGATCAGAACCTTAAAATTTACATACAGGATAACAAGAGAAGGAAACTTCAAAAGTCAAATAGAAAAAAAAAACAGGGGGGGGAGTCTAATCGAGCAGAGGAATAAAAACTACCAAGACCAGGTAGGGCATTTGGAGACGAGATTGTCACCCGCTATGACGAATTCAGGAGACGCTGAGAACGCCTTTCTCTTTAAAAGCGGAGACCGTACGAGGCCCCGTTATCCGCTCCATCGTCCCTTTGAACGCTTCATGAAGTTTTTGTGACAGGACCATCTCGTCGACTTTAGTTTTTCTTTCCACAAATTTCTCTGTTTTCCACAAATTTTAGGTATTTTCCGGGAATCGGAGAACCTAGAAATCAAGAATTGTGAAAATAAAGTTACTTCAGCCACGTAAACAGAATGGAAAGGAATAAGGAATTCGTTTTAAACAATGAGATCACTTCATATTAAACAAATGGAGCCCACTTTGAGCCCAGTGTTATCAGAACGGACCGAACCGCAGTCGGATCGCAATCTGATTAAAAAAGACTTTTGATCATTTAAGCCGAAAAAAACCGTTTCAAGCCGCGGTTTAAATCGTTTTTTAATCCAATCGTGAGCCGTGAGCCGCGGTTTTGGATAAAATGGAAAGTTAGAGGATTTTTTTTAAGAAAACGCCGGCTGCATCGACTCTATCCTCCCCACAAGAGAATAAATAAAACGGCGGAGAGAAAGAATGGAAAGAGAAAAAAGGAAATATGGAGAAAAGATTGAAGGAAAAAAAAAATCGCTACACCTGCTTTCCTTTCTCTTCTCTGCTTCTTTTTCTTCTTTGCTGATGGGAAAAATACAGAGCACGGCAGCGGCTAGGGTTTAATGGAGAGAGGGAAAGAGAAGGCATTAAAAGAAGAGCATTAGGGTTTGTAAGTAAACACCAGTCTTTTTTAAAATGAACTCACGTGAGTTTCCTATAGAGCTCATGTGTGTTCTATAATATTTTGTCAAAAAAATATTTTAAAGAGAAAGTAATAAAATTTTATTTTAAAGACAATATTTATTTATGCTGAAAATAAAAATTATAATATTTTCTTTTTTTACCTTATTGTAATAATTTAATATTATATTTACCATCTAAGGTTTTTAACATTGTCATTATTATTAAAAGGTCTTCTATATTTTTATTATATCAGTATAACATAATTACTTATAACTCATAATTCTATCTAATTATTATTAATGAAAAATAAAAAAAAATCTCAAATGAAAGAAAACATAATCATTATAATAAATTTCATTTTCGAGTTAAAAACTTAGAATACCATGGTAAGTAGCTTTCTTGATTTGTCTTTAAAAAAAATAATAACTAATTACATAGTTAATTAGAATGGATTTGAAAGTTAAAATGAATTTATAATATTCAATCCATGATAATGTATAATTATACTTTACAACGTAATAACTAGTTATTATTAAAAATTGGAAATCATGTTATTTTAAAAAGAATGGTCAATTTTCAACTTTCTAAAACACATAATTGAGTGTCATTTGAGAAAAAAAATCTTTTTTATAATAACTTTATTTATATAGAAAAAGATTAATTAATAATCTAATAATATTTATAATATTATATTCAAGGTAGGATTTGACCGGGTTTAACCATGGTTGAACCGAATCTTCTTCGAGGACGCTTTGGTAGACGGTCCCGTTATGATTCATGAAGCTCCTGTGATAGGACATCTCATCGACTTTATTTACTTTCCACAAATTTCCCTGTTTTCCATGAATTTTAGGAATTTTTCAAGAATTGGAGAACCCTAGAATTCTAGAAACGTGGAAAAGAGCAGTGTTATCAGAACCAGACCGAACCGCGGATGAATCAGCGGTTCAGCCGTAACCGCCGGATCTGCGGTTCGGTCCACTCCAAAAACAGCCCTTGGGTCAAAACCCCATAAAATCGGTCAGACATGCGGTTTTTACCCAAAGACCGTGAACCTCGGTTCAGATATTTAATTTTTTTTTAATTTTTTTTCCCCTTAAAAAATGTATATATTTGAAATATAAATGTTTATTATTATTACTATCTCATATATTTCACCGTTTTGGTATATTACTCAGAGTTTGAATGTTTTTTTTAATATTTATATTAATATTATTGGTAAAAAAAATCGTACTTAATATTATATATAATATTTATATTATTTTAATACTTGACCGACTTTGACCGGCTCTTACCGGATTTGACCGTGGTCGAACCAGTTTGAACCCTGACGTGCTCGAAGACGGTTCGTTATATATATATATATATAAACAATGAGATCACTTCAGATTGAACAAATGGAGCCCACTCTGAGCCTAATCAAATCCCTTTGCTTCACGCTTACTATTTTATAAATATACATTCAATTTTATTCTAATTTAAATTAAAGAGATATTAATTTAACACTATAAATTTTCAATATTAGATAGTTAAATCTTAAGAAATTTACAAATATAATGTTACTTATCAATGTAGATATATTTTTTTTCAAAAAAACAAAAAAAAAAAAATTACATAAGAGCCGGTTCGTTATGATAGACTTTACATAAGAGATTTCAAATTAAAATTTGACCACATATCCTTACGCAATTCATATCGTATATTTAATTTCACAATTTAAATGTCAAACTTTGAATCTTAAAATTTTAGACGTTAACAAATTAGCAGCGAAATCAGCATTTTATGACTCATAATCTGTTGATTGGATTTAAGTTCTAATTTATTTTTATTTTCTATACTATCTACAGTTTATATTGTATAAAATTACTTAGGCATTAGGATTCAAATTTTCATTAATACTGATTAGGTGAGGTCTACTTAGGCCACTTAAATGGGCAAGTTTGAAAGATCTTTATTTATATATGGTATTTTAAAAATATCTTAATTAAATAAGTTAAATCATATTTTAAATGGCTTAAAAATTCAACTTTACCTAACATTGAAAGTTCTTTGAATTACCACAATGTATTGTAAAATTTAAATTGATATCAATTATGGAAAATTTTGCCATTCCACTTAATTCTTCTGCGTCCCCGACTGAACTGCTGAAGGAAGCCTTCCTTCGGACGATCCTTCGACCGAATGCACAGAAGAGAAGAGAGGGGAAAAACATGGTGGGCCCTACCATTGATTGAAATCCAAGGTCTTCCTTAGCTGTAGATAGGTAGGCCAAGGGCGATCATGGTGATGTTGATCCTAGGGTCAGAAGTGTAGGATACACTTGGATCTAAGAAAAAAACCCATAAAATTGGGTTTCGGTCACCCAAAGCACCAACGGAAGAAATTGGCCAGAGAAGGGTCCCACGCAAGTCCGATCAGAGATGCTGCCAGATCTTCTTCGCAGCCTTAGATCAGGTGATGGAGAAAGTTTCTGTCGGCGGGACCCACCTTACCCATTCCGTTTTTTGATGGTTTAACCATCTGTACCATTAGATTTCTGATCGAACTTGTGTTGGACCCTCCTTTGGCCAATTTCTTCTGTTGCTGCTTTGGGCGACCGAAACTCAATTTTATGGGTTTTTTTCTTAGATCAAAGTGGATCCTACACTTCTGACCCTAGGATCAACACCACCATGATCGCCCCTGACCCACCTATCTACGGCTAAGGAAGACCCTGAGTTTCAATCAACGGTGGGGCCCACCATTTTCCCCCCTCTCCTCTTCTGTGTATTCGGTCGAAGAATCGTCCGAAAGAAGGCTTCCTTCGGCGGTTTTATTTAGTGAAAGGGCAAAATGGTCATTTTATCCAAATTTTTTAAAAAAAAATGTGAAGGGAAAGAAAAATCGGATTTCTATATGGCTCCCCCATATAGAAAGTGAGGAAAACTTGACACAGTCTTAAGTTTTGCTTGTTTCCTTTTTGACAAAATATTAAAATAACTATGGATTATGTGAAGCTATATCCTCGCCACATGGTCATGATGTGCAAGGTGGTGGTGCGCGTGTAGGGGTCGGGCTTGGGCTTGGCCTTGGCGTGGGCCTAGTATGTTAGATCCAAGTGAGGTTATTGGGCCTCGGCCCAATAATGCACTCCTTACCCAGGTCTAAGATCTTTATCCCAATATTATTTCTTTACTGATAAAGCCTTATCCACACTCTTATCCTCATGTCTCCTCTTTCGGGTTAGTAATGAGACATTCCAAGTAGCAGTGATTATTGAGAAATTGCCGCCTTTTGGAAGGCATGTTGCAGTTCCACTAAACCCACACCAAAAAAAAAAACAACTCTTGGTGATTTGACCCTCCATATCCGTATTGAGGAGGAAGATTGGATTCGAGAAAAGGTTACAATGAGTCACTTAAGATTGGATTCGAGAAAAGGTTACAATGAGTCACTTGAATTGGCCAAGACAAATTTAATTGAAAACAATCCAAACCATCTCTTAAGACAACCAAGAACAATCAAAACCTCCAGCTAAACAAAGAAAGAAAATTGTTATTAATGATAGGAATGGCTATAAAAAGTTGAGTTTATGTACTGTGGAAAGTTAGGACATTTTGCTAGAATTTGCTGCCACAACAAGTACTCATGACAAAAAGGCACAGGCACATGTAATGAAATAATCCATTGGGAGTAGCGATTGAAGCATTCTTAGCTAGTAATGCTAAAGAATGGTGAATTTCAAACCATATAGTTCTTGGGTCATGGATCATCTGATCCTTCACTGTACTGCCCATGGTTGAAATAATAACAAGTCCTATCAATCAAAGACAGGAGTGCAGGAAACTCATTCTGCTAAATGATAAGCCATAAAGTGAAATTAGTGTAAATGAACTTGCAAAAGCCAACTTGAGACATATAAGAAGAATAAGAAAAATCCCTCCATAATATCATGATGAAAATGAGGATGATGCCACAAGTGCAACTGACAGCGATAAACATTTAGACAAATAAAGGCAATAGTTGAAATACTCTCATTTCCGTGATATAACTTTCTTTTTTTATAGAAGCAAAAAGAATACTGTGGTTTTCTCTCTCTTCATTTTTACTTCCCTGTTAATATTTACACCCAAACTTCTTGCAAGAAAACAAGCAGTAGTTTCTAACATGCATGGGAAATCCAAAGGATTGGGGACTGTGAACACCTCTTCAGTGCAAGGAAAGCAGCATATACAACCAGAGCCATGACAACTCGTTTTGAAGCAAGCAGCCTCAAGTTTATCCTCAGCCCATGCCTTCTCATGAACCCCACGAGTGCCTGACCCAAAAGGACTAGCCAAAATGCAATAGACGACAATACCGCCAGTAAAGCATCCTTCAGCCCACCAACATGTTTCACGTCATCAGAAGGCACATCCACGTAAGACTGAGGTGAGCCCGCATTGCTGTTTTTATCACCCTGGTCAAGGCCCAGTGTTTCATTTAGCCAATCAGATAATCTGACGAGCAGCCGTGCTAGCCATGCTACCTCACCATCAGAAATGGGGCGCTTCATCCAATCGCCTTTGTATTTGACATCAGCCCAAGTGCGTTTCCCAACCCCTGGATGCTTGGGGGTGAACACTTCATCGCGGCCATGCTGGCCATGCATAGATTCTGGTATGACCAAAGCGGGGGGCCTCTCAGCTGAGACACCAAACAGACAGCCCATCTGAGCTCTTAAAGAATCCAATGTTTGAAGATCACCAGATACAGCTCGAATTTCATGTTCAGCACGCAGAATCAACAGCTACAGAAACAAAGTACAATAAACATTTGCTTAATAATTTCTTCTCTAAAAATAAGACATTTTCTCAATAATTGCTGCCATAAGAAACATTCAAGATAGATTCTGAAAATCCTAAGAAACAATCAAAGCCCTCATCAGTTTGGTTTTTTATCAGGCAGAGGGAGGAATACCTGAAGCAATTGACGACCACCATTTTCACCCTCGCTGAAAAGTCTTAAATCATTATTCCAGTTCTCATGTAAGAAGGAACCATCTGCATCACACTCGCATAAACCATCCTCCCAGTCCTGATCATGTCAAGGTGAAACAAGTGGATAAAAGGATAAGTAATAATTAAATGGTTGGAGTCCTAAAATGAAATGATCAAAGATGAGCTTTATTTGTGCTCGCTTGGGTGAATTTTCGGGGGTGGAGGAACGAGGGTTTCTTAAATTATGAGATCTTTTGGGATCAAGTGAAAAGAAGGTTTTCTGCTAGAAGAAACCATTTTTGCCCATTACCCATTTAGCAGTGAAAGTGGAGGAAAGGGTAATTATACCTGGAAAACACTACAAAGAATTTGAAAGTCTCCCTCATTAGAGAGACTTACTATTAAAATTCTAAGTGGGACACATTTTTAGCTTGGGATATATAGAACATGAAAGAACAGTGGTGAGTGGGTAATTTGAACCCAATCTTATTATTTTAGCCTTATGGTTTTGCACCTTGAAATTTTGATTGCTATAAGCCATTGATTTTCAATTTCTCATCTCATAAAGCTATGATGATAGGAATATGGGGTGAAAGAGGTTTCCTTGAATTATTTCATCCATAAAGTCCTCTATCCATCTCACTCAACCATGAGGTTGTTGGGAGTGAGCACATTCGACATGCAGGACATGTAGTTCCAATACCAGAAAAATAGATTTACAATAAATTCATGCCAAAAAACTACTTCCTGAAAAAGTTGTTTGGATATTTGCATTGTATTTTCTAAAAATGTTGAAAGTTGTTCGAACTGTAATTTCTTTAAAATTGACTAGAATTTTTTTAATATAGAAGTTTGACCAATCTTCTTCCCATTAAGCATTTAACAAAGTTATTCTATGTGTGTCCACCATTACTGATGGCAATTTGTCCATTGAAAAGGTCTTTCTTAGAATTTGGATCTTACCAAAAACATCTTGAATGGACCAATGAAACCATTTTTAAGCTCTCCAAAATTTTAAGTTATTTTTAGCAAGACTATGCCCAATTTAGCAAATCCATTTCAAAGCATTTTAAAGCAAGACACATGTTTGTAGGCCATACCAACCTAGCCGAATGAAGGAGAGGTTGTCTAGACTAGCTTTAAAAGTCAAATTAGACCATTTTTGAAGTTTTTTACAATCTAATTTAAGGCCATCACATTAATGGTCTAAAATGAATCCTCTCATCTGTCATATGGCTAAGTAATGGCCTTCGATCTAACGGCTAGAAGATTTAGATGAGTGACCTTATCATATGTGGCTATGTGATTGCTCATTTGGCATATGCTAAAACACCACAGGGGAGTTCTAATAGAGCTACAAATACCAGAAGAGAGTTTCAAGAAACATATGCCACAATTGGCCCCTTCTCCTTCCCAAGAACAAGAAAACCCTCAACCATACCCCTGTAACAAATTTCCATTTGACATTTCTACCCTGGCAGTTCAGATTAAAAAAAGAAAAAGAAAAAAAGAGAGCTATAGGATCCTATCAAGCAAGGAATCCTAGAAACGTCAACAATTCGAACAACTCGTTTCTCCTTCAGTCTCAAACATTGGCCTCAGTCACACAGGAAAAGCCAGGGAATTTCCTATATCTTTCCTCTCTTCTCTTTCAATTTCATATCCCTCTTGAAATTCACACAAATAGCCTGCTTTTCCAATTTTCAAGAGGCATGGTGTTATTTCCATTAAATTCACTGGATTTTCAAACATCAAAATAATCCCTTCAATGGTCCCATATTGATTTCTACCCTTGATTATCTCTCAATAAGATTTCCACCTTGACTTTCACTGATTACCGTTTGTTGTGAATCCAAATGCTAGCAACAAGAAACTATAAAAATTCAAGAGCAGACTCATGTGAGACCGTCAAAATATCCTCAACAAGAAACTTTTTACCTATGTTCATCCTGAGAAAAATAGTCCTATATATATATATATATATATATATATATTTCTACCTTGACCTTAGCTCTCTAGCTCATGATAGTAGCCACTTCTATAGGAAATTCAATGGGAAATAACAAATGAGACTTACCATTCAGCTTCCACAACAACTAAACAGAAGGTATTTTAAAGTTTGGATAAATTTGAATTACTGGTCATCAGAATTACTGGTTATCAAGAAAATAAGAAGTTGAACCATATGAGAAGCTTGTATGACAAAAAATAATACCTGTAGCTGTTCACGGATGGATGGAACATATTTATGTGGAGCATCAAATGTAGCATGGGATGATCCAGCCAGTTTCGAACGGTATGCAGCATCAACATTCTTTAGAAGATCCATTAGCTCCCTAGATGATGTCAAGATACCAAGTACCTGCAGAAACAGAATGCCATATCATTTTGTCTAATGTTCTGCAGATCATCTTATCTAACCCACCCTGGTGCATTGTGGCCAGCAAATTACAGTCAACAAACAATAGTGAATGAATGCAAAGATTTTCTTTAACAAATTCTAGTTAAATTCACAAAGGATTAGAATTTTCAATGTTCTAAAGACTTGCATTACTCCTCAAAATGAACAATTAAACTAACACTACTGTCACTTAATTCAACTCTATAGGTGATTGTGGCACGAGCACCTACCCAGCTCCAGATGGAGACAATGTTCATCATCAAAACTCCTAATTGGAACAAGAAATTGATTTCACTCCACCAAAACCATTTTCAGATCATTGTTGCAGTTATTGTTAATGTTTGGGCCTCAAGTAATAGAGTGCAGACCCATGTCCCTAAGAAAATTGCATCCACCCATTCTTTTCAACTGTAATCTCATAAATAAATCATGATGACGAGTCCAACTTCCTGAGCTATATGACCCAAACATTCAGATTGAACCATTATTCAATCAGAAGATATAAAATCAAAAGTGAAAGCTAGGAAATTCCCTCATAGCAAAGTATCTCGTTTCTTAAAACTAAGTTAAAATCTACTGGTATCTTGAGACTAGGTTTCAGCTATGTTCAGTTTAGTTGTCTAAACCCATTACCACACTCTTTGAGTGGAGAAGCAAATGGATAGCTATATAAAAATAAATTGGGAGGGACCCAGTAACCCAGTTACTGGGCACCTAATCACACCCTTAGATATATGTGCCTTTCCTCCGAGCCAGAATGAGGGGCGATGGCAGGACCTTGCTAGCTGTATTCAGCTAGTGCATACTAGAACACCTCAACACATTTTTCATCAATCAAATTTTTTATATGATGCTCAATTTCACCATCAACTTAACATCTTGAAATTGTCTTTACAATCATGACTGCATATAAAGCTTCAATTTCGTTATCTTACATCAGATCCTTCTGTTCGGATTTCAGAATTCCCCTATTTAGGCATGAACAGTAATGCTCCATCTCAAGATTCTTCTCTGTTTTAGGATGAGTCATTCTCAGCAGAAGCAAAGTTATGCTTGTACATGTGGCAAAGGAACAAGGCTGTGACTGGAGCAGACGCTAGATGGTGCATAGATACATTGAACAATTGGCATCAAAACCTTAGCCCTTCTATCTGCAAATGGCTTTTGAGAGTTATACTTCTGCAAGCATCCATGTTTAGCTTTAACCGCTAACTGCTAAGTACTCTCGTCACTCCATAATCTAACACAGCCTCTTATTACTTTATTTCATGTCAAGATTGGCCTATCTCCCTTGCCTGAATACCTTGTAGTTGCAACATTCCAGTACTTCATAGTGGACCAAATTTACCATCTTATTAGCAAATACTGGACAAACCATCTAAGATGACAATCCCTTAGTTTTGTCCAAGAGTCAGCCATCAATTATCTAATGTACGAAACACAAATCTATCACTTCTCCATGCACACATCTTCCACCCATAAATTATCTAATGTACCAAACACAAATTTATTGCTTCTCCATGCACGCATCTTAGCCTATGCATCAGAGACAGATGTACCCCTTTTTTGGAACTAGTAACTTTTCTGAGTCAGATCTACTCTGCCCACTTGTATTTTCTCTTGCCCAGAAGAAACACGTAATAATGAAAGTCTAGCTGTTACCTTATAAAAGATGTCCCTTTTAGATTTACAATCAACAATCACAGTATAGTTCGTTTGCCTTTTGCTTGCCTTGCAAATTCCTTATAAATCCTGTCATTATACACTATAGAACTATATTTCTCCCATATCTCAGAACCTATCAAATTGTGATAGAGATTGCATTGGATAAATTCCAGATCAAACAATACTGTAGTTCTTAAGGTATATTCTCGTGACATCTTCAGAACAGAGGTTGGTCCTCGGAATACTAGAACCACTACATACCAAGTCCATCATCAGAGCCATTTATCCCATCAATCTAGGGTTGGCACTTACAATTGGGTTTGGCAAATATCAACTACATATCTGATGTCCTCCAAACCAATTCCAATTACAACTATTATGGGCCTGCTGCCCAATCTAATTATTCCTCTATTTTTTTATGAAACACCATCTAATTCTTCCACTTTCACTGATTATAGTTATATTTTCAAGGCTAAAGCTTGTGAAGTGGTGAATTTATGTAACAGATTCTCCTTCGTCCCTAAAGGTTTGAAACTATGTAGACTGACCACTCTAGGTACAATTGAACCTTTATCTAAACAAGTTGACACTCCTAAACTGATGGATCCATCCTTCTAGACATAAATCAAGTGTTTTTCCTTGTTGGCCTGTCACAGACTCCCAAGGAGTTTATATCCTATGACTGACCAAATGGCAAGCCATCAAAAACGCTAGGTGGCCTCAGCTCACATAAAACTTAAACAATGTGACATTGTAACATTGCAGCCCAGAAAAGATTGTCAAAGAAATATGGCCAGTAATAAGATTCTCTGAACAAGCACAAGGAGATTGTCACTAAACATTTGCATTGATTTAATGATTATCCTCTTAATCAGTGAAGTAATTAACAACTTCAAATCTGAAAAACACAACCATTAAAATGGACAGCAACGTAAGGTACTATAAAGAATGAGAGACAAACCTGTAGTACCATCTGGATTATCATCTCTGTGTTGGTGTGAAGAAACTTGTGTGCAAATCCAAGAAAGTGCACAACCAATGAGGTGTAGAATAGGTAGTTCGAAATTACATAACCTTGCCAGGAAGGTGTATACACACAGTCAGATAGACATCCAGTGCTTCTCTCTTGAGATAGGGCATTCTCATGTCTTGAACTGTCACTAGGTAGGGTTTCCAGTGCATCAAGCTTGGAGAAATCTTCTGCACTGATCTTCCAGGGTTCCAAATAACTCATCCATGCTGTGAACACCTGAGAAACGTTCTTAATAGAAGCTGACATAGGACAAAACAAGAACGTCCTGAGTATAAACCTATACAATGGCCTCTGAATCAACAAGTTCCAAGACCCAACAGAGTTCCCACAGGAAAAGGGTGTTACAACAGAACCCGAGATGGCTTGCCTCCTGGGAGTTCCACTAGACTCTGTATGAGCTAGTCCTCCTTTATTCTCAACCAAGTTGCTATTCAGATAGTTCACCAGCAACTTCACAACTTCTCCCAAGCCAGCTGTAGGGGGAATCTCCCTAAGAGCCGATTGAAAGGGAAAAGACACGCCCAACGAGCGGCAAAACTTAACTGGCATAGGAGAGAAGTCATTATCAACCAGCCAATAGTGCACCAATGTATGGACCAGGAATTCCGCTTGGAATTGCACAGACCCATCATATCCGGATGAGTAATGAAGAAGTGAACTGCGGTAAGGCTGATAAATATTAAGGCCATAATTGGGTACAAATGCACGCAGATAAGCATAAAGAAGCCGTAAATACAAGCTACATTCCACTTTCTGCCCCAGTCCCCGGGCCGAACTTGCCAGAACAGGCAAAGTCCAATTCTCCAATCTGAAGCGCCGATTTTTTCTAACAACAACTTCATCGGGCCCCTCAGAATTTCCTTTACAAACAGGATAATAAGCGAACCAAAAAATGTAGTATTCAAACACACTCAATTGGATCTGAACAGACCCTTGGACTGGATCCTCCTTCACTCGGCCTTCGAACAGCGGGGAAAGCTCCTGGAGCACACGGCAATTCCAATTCCTATCGGTCTGGAGCACAAACGAAACCCACTCTGGCAACCGTTCCATGGGAAAGACGTATTTGATGAGGGAGTGGCGATCGAAGGAGAAGATGGAGGAGAGGAGGATGCCAGAAGGGGAGAGAAGGTTGAAGATCTTACTTGCGAGATTGGAGTCGTTGGTTGAATTGACCTGATCGATCCAGCCGGCGGCAACAGGAGGCTTGTTGGGGGCAGTGCTGGCGGTGGGGGAGTCTTCAAAGCCAAATATTTTGCAGATGAGGGCAGGGAAGGCGATGGAGAAAAAGGGGCGGGTTTGATCCGAGACATGTTTGTGGAGGTAGGATTCGACAGCGGAGCAGGCGGCGGAGATTTGGGGAGGCGATGAGGCGGAGAGGATAGTAGAGGCGAGGTCCTGAACTTTGATCTGAGAATCCATGCCGAAGGAAGCTGAGATAACGGATGGAAAATAGGATTCTGAGAAAGAAGAATAAGAAGAAGACGAGTTAGGGTTTGGGTTTTTTGTGTGAAGGAAGAAGAAAAGAGAAGTGGAAGTGATTTGAAGTTTAAAAGAGTGCGAGAAAATGGCGCCTTTTAAGAAGGTGGTTTTGGATCCCAGAAACGCCTGGAAAAATGGACACGTGGCGACGTGTGGGGGGGAAGAGGAGATTAATGGCAGGACATGTATTTCGGCAACGGACAACGTACGTACACCTCCGGAGCAACTTAGCTTCGTTACGTTCAAATAAAATTGATGGGAAATTTGGAATTTCGAAGGTACGAGAAGGAGCTGGGATGGTCACGGGCTGGGACTCTCTTTGCAAGAGCCCAAGCTCATTTATTTTCCAAATGCTCATGCATCTAGGGCTGGAATTTCGGCGGTTCTCCCTGAGTCTTGGCCCTAACGCAATTCTAGGACCCAAGCCTAAGTGCATATTTGCTTTAACTAAAAAACAGGTCTGGCAGATGTACAGTACAAGCAATATTTTAAAAATTGATTCGTCGATCAAATTTTTTTAGAAGAAAGTTGGGTTTAATATGCTCACTCAGAGTTCAATCGTGGTTAGACTCGAACAAACATGTCTAATAGCATGATGTCTAATGTTAGTCCATTTGCAAAATATTGTATGTCTTTAGAAAATATGGTTGCTGAGGCCAGGAATATAACCTTGCATTGGCCCACATTGGCTGGCTCATTCAGCTATTGTGCAGGAAAATCAGACCCATCAGATACATTGTATGGGCCTAAAAGATCTAACACAATATTCTCCTGGGCCTGTACTTGGGCTTGGGCTACAATGGCTTATTAACATATTCAGCTCGGATCACAATAGATGTGTGTTCACCTATAAAAAGGTAATGACAACCCGCACTCCTCCTTAAATTGCACTCTTTATTAGCTCACCTACATGTGTACATATGTCCCAACGTTGTTGATGGTGATGAATCTATTGGCCAGAATCATCTTAATTGAATTGATTAATTATGTTTTCTAAACTCTCAAATATTTTATCACTTTCTTAATTTCAAATTTTTATGGTTTCTAAAAGTTTTGAAATTATAGTCTAATTAATTCAATTAAAGTGATTTTTGGTAGACCATGAGTTCAAAATTAGACCTTTTAAATTGATTGATCACCGAGTTTCATCAATGTGGAGGTTTTCATCACCCCAAAGAAAGCAAAGTCTCGAGTTTCACTTCACCCTAAAATGTCAACCACTAGGCATAACAATGGGTTGGATTTGAGTCAACACAAGCCAAGTTGTTGTTGCCCAATTCCACCCATGGCATGCATGATTGGCCTTGGGCTTGGGCTGGGAAAAATTACAATTTCCAAACGAAAGGCCAAGTTATTAGTAACAAGCTTATCATTATACTCAGGCCCATAGTTTAAAATCTTAAAAAAAAAAATTAGGAAAATCATTTCAAGTTGATTCAACTCGATAGGGTTTTCAATCAAGTGAGAAAACGAGGTTAATCAAGTTTTTCTTAGTCGAGTTGAAAAAAATTGTTTCACTTTCTCAACTCGAAAGGATTTTGAGTTGAGTATGAGTTTTAAGTTTTCGAACTATGCTCTGAATAGATGCTTTGTGAATGGCTTGAACTTGAGTTGATTCTGTACATGGCTAATTTATGGGGTCATCAGCTTTGAGTTGAGTGTTTCAAATTTTCATTATTGAGGCGTGGGAGTACAAATCATTTGTTGTGACTACAAGTCGAATGTTAGCCCATTTGAAGTTTATAACATTATAACAAAAGACCAGATTGCTTCTATTTTTAAGTTTATTTTCAAATATTAAAATCATGTTGTTGATAGAAAACATTATGCTTGTACAAACTATTTTCCCTTTTCTTAGGATATTATATATAAAAATATATACTTAAAAATGGAGGGAGTGAATTATTCAGGCACTCAAGCGAAGGCTAGTTGAGCCATGATGGGCTATTGGGCAAGGTATATTGGGTTATAGGGCTAGATTAGTGTTGAGCTCCGGTCATGGTAGTTGGGATATAAGGTCGAGTTGGGTCAAACTATTGCAATTATGTGCGATAATGGGTCAGGCTAGGTTTAGTAAAACCTGACTCGACCATCGAGTGATAACCCTGTTGAAAACTTAAGGGAAACTTAAAAGATGATCCAAACCTACATCTACTTTATATTTGTCATATTCAAATTTGAATTCAGATATTTCTAAAGCTTTGGAACATTGACATTCTGTTTTTTATAAAAGGAAAATCAAACTAATTAAATAAGTTTATATAAAAAAGAACCCAAATAACAAGAATTAATTAGTAAATATTATAAGGAAAGCCTATACAAATAACTGTAAGAAATGTATTAAAAAAGATATAATGGAAAAGAAACCACAAAAATTGTGAAAATAAAGCAAGTGGTAAAAGCCTTCAATTGGAATGGTGGATCCAATTATATCTTCTAAATATGATAGGTAGTATGACAATGATAGATGAGGATAAATATTAAGATTTTATCTTCATATAGTACAACATACAGAGTATTTATTAACAATAAATATCTTATTTATATTATTTGTCATTTGGGTTCTTGGACTCGGATATAGCTTAGATTTATATCCGTAGAAAACAATGAGTTTTATATTTTTTTTATGATTAAGGTGTATAGGTCTCTTAGATCACCTAATTTATCCTCGAAGCATGTGTAAGTCTCCATACCTATACACTAAGGTAACAGAACTCTCAGTCTCGTCAGGTAGGTTCTTGATCATCACTCCATCCACTTTTGTCAATGAATTTTATATTTAGATTCTAACTTAGATAAAAAAAAAACGGTTAAATTGCACTAAAATTTGAATAAAATTTACTTATTTCAAACAGAAATTAGTTTTTTAACCATTTACATACTTATATCTTTGACTGCTTGACAATATTTACTAAATGCCTTAAATATGTGTGAACATCAGGACCAGAAAGGAAAGGAGAGAAGAAAAAGGGGGAAATAAAGAAAACAGAGAGACTCAAAGGAGTGGGTGATGGAGATTGGTGCTTCCTTGTTTTTGCAGTGATTGAATCATCTCCATTATGACTTCCAACAACTCATGCTATATAAATGGAAAAGTGTTTGCTGTGAATTAATTTTTTATAAAAATTATTTTGAAAAATAGAAATGAGTTAATATGAAAGACTTACGTTACTATAAAAAGTCTTATCAAAAATTAATTTATATAAATTACTCTAAATATGATTTTAAAGACTACCAAATTTAAAATTTTATATAGCTTGATCTTTATCAAACATCGATTGTATTTCAAAATGAGTTTAAATTAATTTTGAATTCAATTTATAAAATACTAATATATATATAAACTCGAACAATTGAATAATTTTTATCCAACATGGGGTAGCTCAATTGGTAACTTCTCACCTTAGGAAGCGAGATGTTGCGAGTTTGAGTCCCCATGCCATTAACCGGATGCTATCCTGTATGGGTGCGGGACACCACTCGAATGGAGGTTTTAAGAAAGAACTAACTTAACTCTAAAAGTTTCAAAGAGATTTTTCCCTTTCGTACTAAAAAAATAAATGAATAATTTTTTATAAATTAAATTATATAGTTGTACACAAAGTTTCAACGACCACGAAGCAACCTCTTGAATGAATGCAATGGTGGCCATGAAATGTACCACAAAGAGATAAAATACAGGAAAATAATTAATTCAAGAGGGGACCCTATTTTATTTTTCAACTTTTTTTTGTTGTTTTCAATCAATCACTGTCTCTTCTTCATTTCCTTTTCTTCAATTGAATTCAATTGAAATGGACTTGTTTTCACCAAGAGACAAGCAAGTCTTCTGCCTCTCTTTCCCATGATTCTCTGTTTTAGGCTATGGTGTGATACTGGTGCCACAACAATCTTCCAAAATCACTTACCTATTTATTTTCAAGCAATCTATCACATATCTAGATAATCCAATCATAATTAGACACAGGGCTGAGATTGGGTCGGGTTGGGTTTTTTAAAACCCAACTCAGTTCAAGTTACTAATATATAGAACCCGACTTGACTCGACTCGAACTTTTGAACCGAACATCTTGACCCGATTCGACCCAAATTACAATCCAAAACCCGACCCGACCAGCATTTTGAACCTACTTTTTACCGAGTCGGGTCGAGTCGAGTTAATTTAAAAATCTCTCAACTCAATCCGACCTGAATTCAATGTGGGTTTCCGACTTCTCAATCCGACCTGACCTGCTGACCGACTTTCATAACCTGACCCGAGTTTTACCCCTAATATTTAGATATAACCCATATCTAATCATAAGATTATCCATGTCAATCCTATCCCATTGATTGATAATGTGAAAGCAAAAGCTAATCTTAGGTAGCACCCTTAAGAAACTTTTGATTGATATTGAAGTCATTTCAATCAATTTTGGCTGAAATTGACCATAGTTTTGACCTGCTCTAATATATAAATATTTTCGATGCTTTTCAATAAATCCCAAAATACCTGGATTCTTAAATATTCAACAAAAATGGACCAAAATTTTGAAGTTTGGATTGATATTTGTAACTCAATTGCTAATTGAATTGATTTTTCACACTATTATTTGTCTTTTGTGTTTCTCATCGTATTTAGATTTAATTATGAATTTATGAACTTAAATAGATTTAAAAAGTTTGCATCGAAAGTTCTTTATTCTGGTAGAATGTGCCATGAACCGTTTATATCCAATGGAAAATGACGTGTGAAAAGCTTACAATGATGTCATCATAGGACAAGGTGATAATCATTGCATTGGCATTTTAATTCTTACAACCTGCGTTTCTTATATACTGGCTGCGTTTGGATGGGGTGAAGGGGGTATTACCCTTATTTGGTTAATGGAGGGGTGAGGGTACTTTTTACCCCTCTTCTTTTTTTAAAACCCTTGGATCATGAGGTTTTTATACCTATGAAAAATATTTTTTAATTAATAAATATTATTTAATAATTATATTTCATAAAATTTTATTTTTTATTTTTATATTATATTAGATTTAATAAAAATATTATTTTTTATAAAATTATTAATATATTATGTTATCCCTGTTTACAATTACCAAACAAAATTTTTTACCTTTAGAGTAACTTTTTACTTTACCACTGCAATTACACTCAAAGATAACTCCTATTCAAGAGTGACTCCTGTAAAATTTACCCCTCATCCAAACACAACAAATTAATGTCTTGATGTAATGGATGACTATTTTCTCTGTAAATTATTTGGTACAATCTTCTATATATTTATACTTTTAATTTTAAATATGAGTTTACACTCATTGCATGCTTCGGGTGAAGCCTATCAATTAAAGTGGTTATTCTGACCATAAAAAATATACTTAATATAAAATTTATTAAAAATCATTTTCATTTAATCTACTCCGCTCAATTAGTTATATCAAACAGTGGTTCTTACTTTCCAATTTTGATTTAGAGAACTCCATAAAAATTCACTCCTTACTAAAGTTTCTATGGAAGACTAACAAATATTTCGTTGATTAATTCTTCCTTTGAAATTATTGAGTCGTCTACTTCCCATTAAACGATAAATCTTTTTTTAAAAAAATACTTTATAACTAATATAATAAGGATTTACTTATCTATGTCATTAGATTCATAACTTTAAAAAACATTAAAACATAGTTACGTCAACCTATTCTAACGAAAAAAATAAACTCCAAATTTGTGTCATTATGTGGGGTGGCCATATAGACACCAAGGTTTTTTTTTTTGTCAGCAGACACTTTTTTTCGAAAATTTAGGTGAAATTATTATTTTGCCCATCAGTTTTTTTAAAAAATTGATCTCATCGTCATAACGAACATTTCAGGGTAAAATGCGTTCGTTCGGACGGTGCCCCTTCCTAAATAAAAAAAACTTCCACTCATTCGGACGTCGTTGCCTCTGATAGTTTACTTGAAGGACTGGAGTCTAGACAAGGAAATGCGGCTGATTCCCCTGAGGAAGATGACTATAATATTTCCTTAAGAAAGGAGGTAATTTCCAAGATGTGGTTTGAATGGAGTGAGATTTGCAGTGAGCGATTTGAACTTGAATATTGATTTGGAGGACCAAAATGCAGTGTTATCAGAACCGGACCGAACCGCGGATGAACCGGTGGTTTAGCTGCGATCGCGTGGTCTACGGTTCAGTCCAGGTAAAAAATCGGCCTTGGGTCAAAACCGCATAAAACCGGTCAGAACTGCTGTTTTATGCGGTTTTGACACAAAAACCAGAAACCGTGAGCCTCAGTTCATATATTTGAAAAAAAAATTATTTTATTTTTAAAAATTTTTCTCTTAAAAAATGTGTATATTTGAAATAAAAATGTTTATTACTATTTCTATCCCATATATTTCACCGTTTTGGTATATTACTCAAAGTTTGAATGTTATTTTTAATATTTATATTAATATTATTGGTAAAATATGTCTTACTTAATATTATATATAATATTTATATTATTTTAATACTTGAACGGCTTTGACCGCGGTCGAACTTGGTTGAACCCTGACCTCCTTGAAGATGGTTCGTTACACGGTCCAGTTCTGATAACATTGCCAAAATATGAAATCAGATATTGATTTGGAGGAACAATATGTGAAATCAGATTGGAACTTGAACAATTTCTTGATCTGTCATCTCATTTGAAAGTGGAGATATTTCTGGTGTTCAAGTGCCATGGTTGTATACTTGTATGTAGGGATGTGTTTTCAGACATTTAGAAGATCAACTTTGACTTTTTTGACAATATCACTTGCAAACGCTAGTGTGAAAAGCTTTGAAGATCTTACGAATTAAGGTAATTTCCAAGATGTGGTTTGATGGAGTGAGGTTTGCAGTAAAAAGCTGTGAAGACCTTACGAATTTACTTAAGAAATGAGCGATTATTTGAGATGACATATGTTAGTGTGAAAAGTTGTGAAGATCTTACTAAGTATAAGAAGTTACCGATCGTTCGGACGTTCTATTGGGAGCGTCTGAACGATCGTTCGAGTATAAGAAGGATCGTCCGAACGATTGACTTTTACACTGAAATGTGCGTTCGAACAACAGATCGTCTGAAGAATGGACTTTTACATTGAAATATGCGTTTGAATGATCCGAAAGTCCAAACGAACGAAAAATGAACTGACTGTTCGTTCGGACGCTGCAGTCGAATGGTAGTTTTTAAAAAAACTGAGGGTCAAAGTGATAATAGCCACCCTAAAATTGAAATTGAGTGTCTGCTGGTAGAAAATCTAGGTGTCTATATGACCACCCCATTATGTGTATAAAAATAATTGTCTTCACTCTAGCACTCACATTCTACCCTTGTGGTCCTCCACACAGGTCATGTTAATAAATAATATGAAGTTGTCACATTTATTGTTAACAGAAGTGTCACCAACACTTAGTACTAACATGGATCTAATGTACAGAGTGTCCCACTCATAGGCGTTGAGGCCACAATCTCATCGTCATAGTCATTAATCAAATTCACCATTTTGTAAATGGGAAAATGGTAATTTTTTACAATAACATCTCCTCCCAAATATAATTCAAGAGGGTATAGTTCTTGGCAGGATTAGAGGGAGGATCAATATCTTTATTATGATGGATACCCATCATAATATTTTTAGTGCATGATTCAAGATGTTGAAGCACAAATTTTGTACTGTATCAAATTGAAATGTGACATGCACCAAACTATGATGTGAAGGAAGAAGTTGGAAAATTTAATGAAATGCTTTCTTTAGCACTAAAACCTTTAAAGAAACTAATTAATGATGAGACATGTTATAATCTAAGGTTTACATATCAAAAGATACAGATATGGATCTGATTCTAAAAGAATTAATACATAACTAATATATATTATATACTACCGATATAATTTTATCTTAGGTGGCCAATGGAAAAAAAGGTAAATAGACAAATTTAAGTTAAGGAGATATTTATGCAATGTTAGATGAATGGTTTAACTTTAAACTATAGAGTTAGAAATGACAGTGTTGAGAAAATTTAAGAATTAACCCCAATAAATGATAAATTGGAAAAAAAAAAAAAAAAAAACATGTTTGAAATGGTTTAGTCATGTAATAAGAAGATCTAACGTAACCCCAATATGAAAAGTTGAGAGATTATATATTGTAGAGGGGAGATAGACGATTAAAAATATAGAGAGGAGGGATACACAAAACCATCTGCAAGGGCAGTGTATAAGGTAAACTCAAAAGAAGACAAACCCAAAACCTCTAGTTAGGGTTGAAATCGCGTCGGATCGGGTCGGATTTCTTAAAACTCAACTTGACCCGAGTTAATATGTATAGAACCCAACTCAACTCGACCCAATCCGAATTATTGACCCGAAATTCCCGACTTGGCCCAAATTGTAACCTGATTCAACCCGAATCTGACCCGACTTGCATTCTGAACCCATTTTAACCTATTTTTAGTCGGGTCAGATTGAGTTAATTTATAAATTTTTCAACTAGACCCGACCCGATTTTAATACGGGCTTTTGTCTTCTCAACCTCACTCGACTCATATAACCCGACCCATATGATTTCTCGAATCGGGTCATACGGGTCGAGTTTCACCTCTACCTCTGGTCTAATTCTAGAAACGTAAATACCATCAACACATCAAGTGATTTGAGATTCCATAAATTTTGCTCTTTACCATAGAAAATTTTAAGAAAATTTAAAAGTATTGAAAATTAAAAGCATTCTTATACAATTTAAGGTTTCTTAGTGCTGAAAAGAAAATAGTATCGATTTCATTAGAAACCAAAATATAATGGGCCAGACTATTGAGTATAGTAGGTGTGGTGGCTTTAATGGATTTTCAACTTCAAAATTTCAAATATCGTGCTTGGCTTCATACGTGTCACGGTGAGATTAGACCTGTTTATACTTTAGAGTGATACACATTGAGCCCAAAAATAAAAGCTGATATATAGTTTTTTTAATTAAGAAAGTTGCTGGACCATTTCATAGACAGTACTCGTGTTGCGCAGAACTCTCTTAGAGGTTCTTCGTTAGTTTCATGGAAGAAAGCAAATTATATTTGACTTTAATTTATATTATTCAACTGTTGAGATATTTTCTTTTATTGGTGTTACGATTAGATTTTTTAAATTATTTACTAATAATGTATTTCTAATTTAGTACTTTTATTTATTACATTCTTCTACTTTATTTGTATTCCATTTTCTCTATAAATAAAAATCACAGTGTCTCTCTTTAAATGAAGAAGAGACAACAAATTCTCTATTGAAGATTATGAAATTCTGTCTTATGTTGGGTTATTCATACTTGATGTTTTATTGAAAATAAATACATTGTCAAGTAAAGAAAATTTTCATGGGTATAGCTCAGTTGGTTATCTTTCGCCTTAGAAAGCGGGAAGTCGGGAGTTCGAGCCTCCACAGCCTAACCTTAGTGTACGTTAAGAGTAGTGGGTTCATCCCACACGTAATTTCAAAAAAATAAATAAAGAAAATCTCTCTTTTCCTCATTAATTTTCCCTTTCCACCTATGTGAAAAATGGATTCCTTTTAAAAAGAAAAAAAAGCTTCATTCTTTATATTCTTGGCGAAGAGCCACTATTTTATAAAAGAAGAGAGAATGACCTCATTTTCTATGCTCTTTGTTTTCTATCAATAAAAAATATATAAAATCTTAAAAAATTAATTTAATTAGTGTCTTTATTGAAATATGTGTTGTAATTAAAAGTTTAAATATCAACCAATATTAAACCACCATATGCATCAGCCAATATAGTCATATTTCAAGTATAGCTACATAAGTGGAACAAAATATCAACTTCACTGGTCAATATAAATTGAGCCAGTGTTATACTCATTCTTTCTAAAAAAAAATTGATTTTTTTTTAAAAAGGCTACACAACCATGTATTGACATCATGGCAAGATTTAAATCCCTAGTTATAACATGGTTAAAAATGTATAAAGTTGAGGTATAATGATGAATCTTCTTAGTAAATCTCATTTAAGAATGTCCAATGGCGATAAAGAATATTTGTATCATGTCAATTTTTTCTAGTGAGATTTGAACTTTAATCAATTTCTTTTTAAGTGAAATTAGGTTTCTGAAAATTGTTCGGGTGAATTTATAATTAAATCTCTCAATTTTAATTGAGTCGATTTTCAATTTTTTTTTTTTTATAATTTGAGAAATTAGATCTAAATCCAAATTTGTGCAAAAGACCTTATAAGCTTCCAAAATTTCGACTATTAAGACTTCATCACATAGGCATTAGATTCCATAAAGAGATTCGAGATTCCGTACTCTAAATTATTGAAGATAGTACTCAACTATTGATTGCGAAAGAAGCAAGCGCGTAATGAGCCAAAGTATATTTTGCGCGTTTGGTTTTTAAACCACTGAGTTCTTCTCTTTCCAAACTTGAGGAGTTAGAAATTAAAGGTGAGTCATGACAACTCGGGACTAGGTGGTAGCTTTCAGGGTCGTGTTGGCTTCGATATGGATTTTTTAATTAAATATTTGGGTAGCAATCATCTCATAAGTATTTTGTATAATCCGACATGAATTTTACTGTAATTTCTATTTTGCCATTCGAATCGGTTCGTCAAAACCTTCGAATCACTTACGGTAAAGGGTTCAGCGAGACGATTTGAAGGGTAAAATGGATAATACAGTAAAATCCATATCGGGTTACACAAAATGCCCGTAGAGGATCGCTGTCCTAAATATTTGTGTTAACTATTCAATCTTGTATGTTCTTATTCTTGTTACTATTATTATTTATTTTGTACATTTTGACTTTCTTTCTGAACAGTGATGTTTACACTATGAGTTCTTCTCATATTGAGGAAGTCATAACAAATTCCTATATCGATTTTAGATTTTACATTTACTATCATACCATGAGAAACTTGAGTAGTTTTTAATAGAAACACGATCATATTAGATATAAGATTAAATAATTGCTATTTATTTTTGTTCGTATTGTCATCAAAATTATACTAATGGCATCACTAGACTATTTTTGAGATGATTGATTTATCAATGAAATATTGTAAGTCCAAGGCCATATAAAGAGGGCTTAATAAGCTCACCAACACTTGAGATATTTCTAGATAACCTTTAAATTCATACCATCAAAATTAGTCCAATTTCACCTCAAAAAGGAAAGACATCAATGAGTTTTGTAAGCCACATGGTTAATTCTATATGTAGTGCTAGGATGAAGAAAATTTACATTAATTTGGAAGAGCAAAAGTAATAGAAATGAAAGATTGACAAAAGGCAAAATTTTCTTAAAGACAGAAAATGTAGGTGACCTATCATTTTTTATCGAAATCTTGTAAATTCTTTTATTGAGTGAAGGTGTTTAGGTATTTCACCCGTAAAAGATTTTACTTGACTAAATCTTTTGAAACATATGCACACCTCCCTGCACACACGTACCGGATCTAAAATATGAGGAGTAACTTCATGGAGAGTGGCTAAAAGAGATTTGAGTGTGAATCGAATTCAAAACCTTTTTCACGAAGAAAACTTCTCCACAATCATACCAACCTCCTCTAAATTGTCCACTTCCATAGGATGAAAAATATATTAAGAGATGCAGTTAAGGTGGGTCATGTTCCTTAAATGGTCATGCCAAACAGACCCAAAGTGAAAGAAAAATATTTTCAAATGGTAGAAAACATATGGCACACAATTTTCTTCAAAATCATGATGCATTGATCAGCAGTCCATAATAGGTCCTATCCAAAATATTTAAATGAAAATAATGGAGTGCACTCAATTCTATGTTGACAATTTGATCTTCAATTTATTTATTTAGTTCACTTCCATGGCTTCATTGGGTAAAATCACACATGTTTTTTGTGCTTTTAATTGTAGATTCAACATCTATCAAAATCATGTCCCTCAAAACATTTTTTAAGATAAATTATCAAGTAATCACCATGGAATTATTTATTGTATCCATCATCTTTTATCATCTGTTTAAATAATATATTTTCATACATTGATGATGATACAACAACTAACAACCACAAGTGGCTGATATTTGAAGAGTTAAAAATGACATTGCTTAGATGATTTGGTGTTACTAATAAAATAGTATAATTTTAAAATGTATTCAATATTATTTCTTTAACGATAAGATTATACATTTGAACTAAATTCTAAACATCTAAATATCAGTTTCTTTTGTGTGATAGGTATTTTTTAAATTTTAGTAATATTGCAAGAAAATATTAGCTGATATTTATATGACAATGGCCTTATTCCATCTCCTTTTGAAATATATTTATGGAAGTAAAGACTAATATATCAATTGATTTTTTTTTTAATTTACGTGTGGGAAATCGCAGGAACCCAGTGTAAAACTCCCACGGGTGATATCCACTGCCCTTTTGAAATTTTGATAAAGCATGATAATATTGGTCAAATTTATAAACTTTGTAATATCTGAATATAAAATCTGGTTAATATGTTTCACTTAAACCATCCCAAAAATAGCTAGAGTTAGAGCTAAAGACCATCGATTCCTAAGTTAGGTCAATTCCAAATTTTGAAGACCTAAGATTTTTCTTTGATCAAGTCCCAACTTGAAATATTTTAATAAAATATATAATACTATATATATGATTATATAAAAAATATTCTATATATCTAATCAACTCTCATGTGTAATTATGAGTTTTTGTGAGGTTTTAATTTATTTCTGGCATTTTAAATCTATCATAGATTTTTTTCATCAGTTCTTAAATCTCATTTTTTATTATCATCGATTTCCAAATTACAAGTATTTTTTTAAAATACGTAAAAACTCATCAACCCCATTCTATAGTGATCATAGGTAAAATTTCAGATCTATGACATTACCCACAAACATTATGGATCAGAATTTAAGAGCTAAACTTTTCACAAAAGATGAGAATATCCAACCACTAAACGATGGTAAATTACAAGTATTTCATATATATATTTTTCTTTAGGACCATTTTTAGATTTAAAAATCTTGATCTGGATGAATTACCATGAATCTTAGACTGGATCTAACTCAACTTGCTCTTTTTAAGATTTTTATCTATAATAATCAATTCAACTGTGAGGATCCAATAAATTTCATGGAGTACTGCTTGCTCTGCATATTTTAAATGCGGCCATGGACAGAAAATGATTTCACTGAGTCAAGTACTGGTTCGAAATTACATTAATTATCGTCTCTACTCTGGACAAAATGCCATCACAGGGTCTCTCTATCACCGACAAAATTAAACCACGTTGGATGGGCAGATTCATAACATCAAATGTACTCCTGCTTCATGCAGTTGGAGGTGTCAAATTCGAATCTCTATAGTCTAATGTACCTTAAGGTCAGTGGATATTACCCGTATGAGTTTTACGTTGAGTTTCCTGCGATTTCCCATATGTAAATTAAAAAAAAAATTGTAGGAATTCTGAATAAATAAATATTAAACTTTTTTATTATCAAGTTTTAGATCATTTAATGTAACTTATAAAAATAAGAGATGCAGTAGAATCTTTAGATGGTGAAAATTTCTCCATTATGTAAAATTTATATTTTTAAAAAAAATTTATATGTGAGAAACTTAGTGTAAAATTCTCACAGGTGATCTTCACTGCCTTTAAGACACACCAGGTGAGATCATAAAGGCTCGAATCTGACACCTCTCATTTTAAGATTACCAATTGAACTATATCATGTATAAATTTACCTTTAGAAAATTCAGAAGTGACTAACTTTCGGGATTTGTGTAATTTACATTCTCTTCTATGATTGAGTTCATCAATGTATCAATCGACACATGTAATCCATCTGTCAGTGATGAATTTATTAAAAAAATCTTTTATTCGAATACATAATTCACTAAAAAAAATCCAACAATCAACCAATCAATGTTTTTAAAAGATTAAAAATAATTTAAATTTCAGATTTTGGAAGCTTAAAAGATACGATTTAATTAATATGACTAAAGATTATTTTTTGAAATTATATACTTAAAATAACAACCTTTTTTAATAAATCTATCATCACTACATTTAGTAAATTCAAACTTATAATTTCAATTCAACGATTGTCACTTTCGTGAACTTTGAATTTCACTCTCCTGAGTCCTGATGCCTAAGGCCCTTGTAAATAACTGGGTTAGGCCCACAAAGAAGGCCCTATCTGGCTCTAATATGGGTTATAGGGTTCAACCATTCATGCTCATAGGTAAAGTAATGTCAAGTGAAATTCATGCAATCTAAAGTTTGATCATGAAAAATTCTTAGAATCTCAATCTCCTTACATGATAGATTATGAGTTAAGCTTTTCTTTTAAGAGAGGATAAAAGCTTTTTTGCTAGTTTGTAACTCTTGTTTAATAAATTTGAATGAATTAAGAAAATATTTTAAACCTAAACTTTTTGAAAAGAATGTTAATTAAATATGAGCTGGCTAACTCAACCCAATTAAAATGTGTTATGTCATTTTTAATTGAGTTAGAGTTAAGCTTTAGAAAACTTAATTCACCTGATTTATACACATATATTTCATTCTCTATTTGCTTCTTGTATGAAAATTCAATTGTTTACTTAATTACAAATTAACCCGAATCAAATTACTTTGCCCAAAATATAGATTAGATAAAAAAAGTAGTAACTTAAATTTAATATGAATGAACTATATATATATATATATATATATATTTTATAACATGGGTATCCCCACTCCTCATACCAATACGAGATGAGGCTAATTCCACAAATACATGATACCATCCCCAAGTCTCGTGTCCTAAATAAGTCCATAAAGAGTTGGACTTAAGACCTTTAGTTTAATCCTAAAAATGAATTAAGATTAGACGTTCAATCTGACATGAATGCTCTGTTTCATTTCTAAAAACAAGTAGAAGATATTTTAATCTATAAATCAAATTTAAGCTAATCACATAAAAAAGAAAATGCAATACATCCAATGGGCTAAATTCAATGATGATGGTTAGGACCACTTAGATGTTGAAGCTGATGATGGGTTTCCAAGCATGTCAAAGTAACCTCTAAAGGACACATTCTATTGATTGGCTTTCCTTTTCACCACAACACCAATTATTGGCTTCCAAACTAAAGATGCTCAAGATATCTCTCATTCAACCATGGTAACATGAGACCTCTTGCTTTAGGTCACAAACAAAGTAGAAAAATAGGAAAAAAAAAAAGGAACCCTTGCATCAAAAGCAAACAAGTATCTTATTATGCAAGCAAAAGCATGAGAATTTTCTTTCCAATTTAAAAGAAAGTGAAGTCCAGTTGTACGGAAGCTTCCTTTATTTCTATTTTGACCTTTTTGTCATCATTTGGTCTAAATCAAGTAAAGATCATTATTTTATTATTATTTTTGTTAACCATGATCATGTATCTATAACTCTATATGCATGAAATGGGTGTGAAATCCATTTTATCATAAGTTTTATTAATTTATTGAAAATGAGATGATTGAATCATTCTATCTTATACTTTTTTTATTTATAATATTCAATTCAACAATTAAGATTGGACATAAAAAGAAGTTTAATTTTGGCTTTCTAGATTTACCATGAACATATAGAGCCCTTGTGTTAGGACGGACAAAACGCTTAGACATTTTATAGTTTCACCCTATTATATTGATAAAAGCTTTAGAATGATATATAGCATTGTCATTAAAATCAAAGTGACGTTTGACAGCATGAGTTACAATTGAGACACCTGATTAGAGATTAACGCATAACATTCTCCAAAATTATTTCCACAAAATCAAGTTAGATGATTGCATGTGATTACAATCACTCTTATCGCATGAGTGATTCTCAAGAACTAAAATAACCTAAAATTTCATTTATAGTTCTAACTTTCATTAAAAGGGGAGTTTGAAATATTTCACAAAATTACCACAAAGTACATAAACTAAGTCAACCAAAATGAAAGCACAGAAGGGCATAATGTGAAACCTGAAATGATTTTAATGAGTTGGTCGTATATGACTTAAAAAAGAGGGCCCTAGATGTTGAGTTATATATGTTATGCTACATCACTATCCATATCATGTACTACAATTATTAACTATAGATCCAATAATTCAATTGAACCATTTTCAAATTTGGCCATAACCCATATGAGGCTCACAAGAAATAAATTTAATAAACTACTACTTATAAAATAAATTTTAGGTAAAAATGCAATTTCAACAATGAATTCTTCTCTACTAAAACTCAAAAATAATGAATTCTAGTAAAAACATTTTCTCTAATTTAAAATAAGTTGAAATAAATTAAAGAAATATCTCTAACAATTGATGGAGGATGCTGAAGTCTTTTATCCTTAATGTTTTATCGGAACTAACAAGCAAAACTTTGAAGGAGAAAATCACGGAGAAAGCTAGCCATCTCCTTAAGATTACTCTTCTAACCGTGATGTTAGGACTTGGTTATCCATCTCAAAAGACCAGCTTATTAGGTGGAGTGATGTAAGTCCTTTATAAATCTTTAGATTTCTTTATGCACTTCTAATGTGAGACTCGTTCGCAACCAACCCCAACAATCCCCCTTTTGAATGAGGTCACCCATCCCATCCGCCTGAGAATCTCCAGAGTCCACATGAGGTAGCCTGAAACTTGGCTCTATAACTTCTTAGGACCTGGGTATCTAACCCAAAAGACTAACTTGTTAGATGGAGTGGTCCAAGTCATTTATAAATCTCTCGTTCTCTCTCTACACTTTAAATATGAGATTAGTTCGCATCCAAACCCAACACATGATAGATCCACTATGATTTATAAGGTATTTTTTCACGACAAATCACAAATGGGTCATAACTTTTTCTATACAAGACAGAATCACAAAAACTTAACCTCGTTGGATTAATTATTAAATGAGTCATTCAATGAATCCATTTTCATATCAATTGGACTTTACAATAGACTTGAAATATGACCCATCATTTAAAATTACAAAAAACTAACTCAAAACAAAATTTAATCTAAATAATTAGATAATCAACCCATGCACATGTTCCATCTTAACATCCCATCAACTTGCAATGGATCAATCAGGGGTCCAAAAATCACAACAACGGATAAGACATATTGCCAACGTAAGATTGATAGCATACATATCGACCAATATAATTTAATATGTGCCAATTTCAACCCAACTTTTTTATTTTTCTAAAAATAAAAAAGAATACATATCAATTCCTCAACAACAAATTTTAGCTGAAGCTTGTTGGCTTGAGTCCGGCTAAAATATGCAGTTTTGAAAAGTATTGGTCACTTTTAAAATACATAAATAATGATATCTAACTACAGTTTAAAAACTCAAATTCGAATTCCAATTAAAATCCTATTGAGTTGAGTAATTTGACAAATTTTTCAATTTGATTATAAAAAACTTAATAAAATTTATTGACTTTCACTACTCAAAAGTTTACCAAATTAAATCAATTTGAATAGACTTGTCACACTTTTTTCAAGCTTTCAAACTATGTCCAATCTCATGATGTAGATTTTTCCTTTGGAAAGCATGGGTACCATGGTCAAAGACTTGAAGTAATTTTCTCCTATGACCCATCTAATTAATGAATCCATCTTCCATCATTAAATTGCCTACCATTTTCCCTAACCAGTCACCATTTCTAGTTAGCTTCTTTCTTATGGACACTTGAAATGTATAATCACGTTCATATATTTAACTAGTTATCTCCCGTTTAAGAAAGTGAGAGGTCACAGGTTCAAGCTTCTATGGTCTAACTTTGGTGTGCTTTAAGGATAGGGGTCCATCCATAAAAAATTTACACTAAATATCCTGCGATTTCCCTCACGTACTAATAGAAATGTTTCTGAAATTTGAATTCCTATTTTCATAACAAATAGGCAGGTAGGAAGTCATCTCTGGGACTTAAAGTACTTTTTGATAGGTTAGAATTTTTAGTGGAATTATAAAATTTTGGGTAATTTATTAAAAAAGAATTTTATAGTGAGAATTAAAAAAACTCCACATAACCCAAATTCCATGAAACTCGTACATTTTCATCCTAAGGTGTTATTTTAGATTCCAAATTTTAAACTTCATCAACTACAGAATTCTCATATCATAGCTAATTATTCAAGCCTACTAAACATTAAATAACTATTTCACATGGATACATAAATTCTGAAATTGATTTACTTTTATAATTGTTATAATTCAAAGAATTATAACTCTACTGAAATCTTTACCAAATCCGAAGCTTCACCTTGTGCTCCCTATCCCTGTAAGTGATTGGTCTTGGCTCACTTTTTACTAATTGAATGATAGAAGCGTTCTAATCCGCATATGATAAGAGGAATGATTTATTAGTGTCATTCATATCTTTATAAATAGAGGGCTCTCCTCTCTCCCCTATTATTAGCCTGATTCTCAAACGACTTAGATGATGCAAATCTAAATTAACTTGGAATTTATTCTTTTTAAGTCTAAGACTGAATCTAACATTTAAAACTTTGAAATTGGAAATTCAACACTAACAAACAGCCTCAGTAACCTTAAAATTCAAATAGAAAAATCTTTATTAATTTATTTTTTTATTTCTTGTGAAGAGAATAAATCTTTTTATCAAATAATATAATTTGAAAGACAGCATTAAGTCAACATTTTATGCTAAGCCTAAATCTTCATCAAATCATTTTCCAACATAATAGATGCAATTTCACATCTATGGCATTGACAGGTGACCAATTTACTTGTAAATACAAGGAAATAGTGAGAAATGAGTTGGTTAAGGTTTGGTTAAGGTGAGGTTATGCACTAATTAGAATTCTCCAGTGTCACTAATGACTATCATCATAATTTAATCACCTTATACAAGACACCGTCTCTCTTGGGGGTCTCCTATTAATTTCCACTTATAAGTGACAGTAGAAAAAAATGCATATGTTGGAACTTTTAAAAATAGTTTTAACGAGAATTTAATATAAATTTTGATTCGTGAGATTTACAGTAGATCTAATGGATCTAATTCTTCCCTCACATCTATCTATCTCTGGCAAATTGTATTTATACTCAATTTGATAAAAAAAATTGACTTTTTCTACTTTTAAAGTATTGATCTACCTATTGGATAAATATGAAATTTTGAATTATCATTTAGATAATTTAATTATAAAAATAAAATATATTAAATTATTCTATCTTTTAATTTTTTTAAAATAAAATAAAATTATTAAATATATATCTTTATTTACTGATCAAAAGTCTCTTGAGAAAACTACCGCAGGAGAAAGGTGGGGATGAGGGTCTTCAAGTTCTTCATATTTACTATTGAATAGGCTCCATACAAAGTTTGTCCAACCGAGCAAAGTCTATACGAGGCTTATGCTTGGATAGATGTATAAACAGCTCTAATAATTTAATATGTGGGTTGATTTCACGCTTAAGAATTCGCTTGAGATGCAGGAAGTCAGGGTGACTCGCCATTATTGATGTGTGAGGATAGAGAGATTTACACGTGTCTCAAGAATTAATAAGGTTCACTAAGAACGCCTTAATCATAAAAAAAAATTGTTAGATACACAATTTTCTTAAAAGAAGATGATGCAATCTCTGCAAATTTTATGTAATTACAAGAAAGAAACATACACCAAGACAGCAATCCAGTTGGAAGATCTTTGATCTTGACCTTGAAATAGATACAGGAAGAGTCATGGTGTTGTGAGAGAGAGACTTCTCAACAACACTAATTATTATGAAAAAAATGTATTGTACACAGAAGTTAACGCAGGCTCTAGCAGTAATCCCATAAGAAGGGCTCTTCTAGCTGGAATCCGTCATCAGCTCCGGCTGGCATCGAGCACAAGTTGTCGTAGAAATCCCCAGCTAAGCTATTTAAGTTCTGCACATCGATCATAAGATCGGGAAGGTCGAAAAGATTGTCGTCTTCGCCGGTAGATGGAGTGACAGAACATTCTTGTGTGTCATCTGAAATAGTAGTGGTAGTAGGGGAATGTGACATCAAAGGTACAATTTGGTTTCCTTCTTCAGCTTCTTCGGTCCTTACGTCATTTAAGGTGGTGGCTGCGGCTTTGGCCGCAGCAGCTTGAATATCTCTTGGCGACGTCGAAGCAGGCCGGGGAAGTTCATGAACCAGTTGAGGAAAATTGAGGTATGCTGCTTGGCCTTTGATTGCAAGTGAAGCAACATCATGAGCTCGAGCTGCCATCTCTGCTGTGGGGAATGTCCCAAGCCAAATTCGAGACTTCTTCTTTGGTTCCCGGATTTCCGATACCCATTTCCCCCAGCTGCGCATTCGAACTCCCCGGTACATCGGATGCTTCGCATCATTGCCGGTCTTCCCCTGCTTCTTGGGGTCATTGGCATTGGCCTCAGCAGTCGACCTTCTTGTAGTCATAGCCTCCACCATTGATCTCTTTCCATTTTTGCTCGTACCCGAGAGGGATTTATGACCCAAATTCACAGCAGAAGAGGAGAATGATGAAGAAGAAGAAGAAGCAGAGGAGGAATTATCTTCAAATTCATGACCGGATGATTTTCCCATTGATAGAGGGGTTTTTTTTTTCTTTCTTTCGTTTTTTTTTTTTTAAAAAGAAAGTTTGCAGAGAATGTGGAGTGGTGTAGGAAATCCAAGAGCTTGGCTTTTAATGATTCTTGAATAAGGTGAGAATGTGAAAAAAAGAAAAGAAAAGAACAAAGAAAACCCGAAATGGGCCAAATCCACGCTCCGTTTGTGTTCTGCCCCCATCACAAATGATTAGTTTTTGGGTTTGACATCATGTTCTATTTACCTTCCTCTTTTGCTTTGTTTTGGACAATCTTTTATCATTTTTTAGGCGCAATCAACATGTAAGTCTTAAACAGAACATTTTTCACATGTTTTTGCCCACATGTGGTGGAGGATTTAATATACTGTCTTCCCCCACCACCGGTTGGGCGTCCCTCCTCATGTGAGGTGGGACCCACAACTCATATAGAGAAAAAAAAAAGAAGGAAGGAAGATCAAAAGAGGTTTTGGATGAAGGGTAGAAAAAAATTCGACAAAAGGAGATGAATGTGAGAATTTTATTGATTCAACTCAAATTTTGAGGGTTTTTCTTACGTCGTGAGGAAGCATCAGTGTCAGCCCTGAGATACCCTGAAATCTTAGGGGCTTTAGGCGCAGTGTAGACCCTGAGATTTCAGAGGCTCTGAGATTATAAGTAATGTCATTGGTCGCATTGGTGAGGACTTTAGATGGCACTCTACTCTGCTTATAATCAGGGTCGACCCTCTGAAAAATAGGTCTATTTGTTCAAAATCTTATTGAATCTAATCAACAACTCAAACTAACTTGTCAATTTTTTTTTTCCACTTATTGAACTAGTTTTTCGAACCGTGACATTTATGTGAGATGTGGCCTAAGACCCTTTTGAGTCTTGTTGCCACTCTCTTGCTTGCCTGCAGTCTTTCTTCTGCACACTGGACAGTTCTTTTGATATGTGGGTTAAGCCAATTCTTTTGTTGAAAATTGAATGCCGATCAATCAGAACAATCTATTTATAATTGATTTCAAAAGTATCGTCGGCTCATCAATCGATGGTTGGTCAATAATAATTATAATCAGCGTGGAAGCTGTCAGTTAATTGGAGTTGTGTTTGTTAAAAAAAATTGGTTATTTTTTAAAGAACTAATGTGGTGTTTATATATTTGTTTGTCAAATAAAAATTTGAGGGCCAAAGCATGGTGTAAAAACACGGTTTAAAAGTTAAAAAGAAAAACGCGACACAAATTGTTCTAAGTTGAGCAAGTCAATCACTCGAGTTGAAAAATCATAACTCAATTGAATTTTGAGCCGAGTTTGAGTCTCAAGTTTTTCAAATTTGATGAAAAAACTAAAAATTTAAGTGTAGACTTTGACATATGCTAATTGATCCATTCTTTTCTAATCTCAATTTTGTTAGAAAAAGAGATATTCTAAAAAAAATCAGGAGTTTTTCTCATAGTTATGAAAAACAATGTTTTTGAAAATTTTAAAGAACCCCCTAAGTTTCAGGGAAATTACAATAACCCCCTTACCATTAGTCAATGCATTCTATAATAAAAAATAATAAAAAATCCTTCTTAAAAAGAATAAGAAAGGCAAATTAAATTATAATAAAGCATTTCTCATAAAAATAAAAAATATTTCATGAATAATAAAAAAAACAAATGAGGGATGAACCTAAACACAAAAAAGTGAGAGATGACTATAAAAATACTTTAAAAAATCCAATGAATATTTAGGAGGACTTCAAAAAATGCATGAAGAATTATAGTAAAATAATAAATATATAGGGTGTTGCTTGTTCAATAATAAATTAGTATTGTGATCAGGAAATAAGGGATAATTAAAGATTTTTTAAGATATATTAGCTGTTATTTTTGTTTAGAAGTGCAATTTTATCATTTTAAGAACTCGTAAAGCTACTCTAGTTAGATGAGATTCTAGTCTATGACAATGATGAAGAGGAAAAGTAATATTCTTAAAAATACAAAATGTTTATTAGAATTATGAAAAAAAGTCAGGGTATTTTTTTTTTAATTTCTAAAAAATTCTAGGATACCCTGCAACCTAGATCCATATTTGATTCAAGTATTCAACACCACAGCATGCACAGCTAGCAAAGCCAGAGTATTGACATCTCCATGGAAAATTTTGGGTGTCTCGTCTAATGCCCGCCATTACAGAAAGCAACTTTGTTTCAAACAAGAAACCAGTGGCCCTTCTTCCATCTAATCATATAGGCAGAAATCAATGTGGTTTAAAAGAAGAAATTAATGGGTAATCTTTTGGCTAATTATATTATTAATAAAGATTTAAAATTGTCACACAAGACGGTCCAATGTCTATTATCATGCGATAGGCTGTATGAAGATTGGCAGGTGTGAGGGTGGACCGGTTCTTCTTCTTATTATTATTATTAACTCTCTCACACACAACATTGATTTATCATTTTTAATGAGCCAAACCACATAAATCGTACTGTTTCCAGTAAGCTATAGAGTGAACACTGGCCAATCCTTAACCCACAATGAGACTTTCATCAAACTAACGAGAGTGACAAGTGATGGTAAGCATAATATGACATGAGAAGGAGCAAAGCTGGAGAATTAGAGTAAGCAGATGTGCAAATATAAAAACATAAAGACTAACAAGAATATTTTGATCCAATACATGCTACAAAGCCACATCAATTTCAACTAAATTAAACTTAATCCAAACAGGGGTGATTCAAAAACATAAGATTGCAAGACCTCACGCTACTAATCACTGAAACAAAAAATTATCAATGTTGGTATAATTTAAGCATCTCAAGACTGCTCTAATAAAAACCCATATTAAGAATGAAGAATTAAAACAGGAATATCAAAGGGATTCTACGGCCACAGCACTTGAAAGCATATTCTTTCAACAGGAGGCACCACAGGCCCAGCAAGTGTCTCTCACCCACAAGATGACTTCCTTTATGCACGTGCAAGGATTTATTGCTGCGCGCACTGCACCCGTGGAGCTGATGGCTCATCGTCCTCATCATATGCTTCCTCTCGTTGCTGTTGTTGCTTCCGCCTCATCTCTTCCTCCATGTTGACGTCATGGAGAGTTGTCTCTTCGCAGTCATCCAACTCCATTGCTGGAGTATGGCTGCTAGGTCTTGGAGGTAGAATTCCCTCCAAAGTACAGCATTGGTCAGGGGAGAGAATTCCAGAATCTGGAAATTCAACATTGAATTGGATGTATAGACGGCCCTTTATAAAGGGCCTCTGATGCTGGGGCATCCCTTCATCATTAATTGCCTTGTATTGCCCTGGGTTCACAAGTACATTTACACAAGTATTAGTGACAAAACGTACACAGATTGCTTTTTTAATTTTTGTGATGATGTATATGGAAATCTGGCAATTTCTGATGGCAAGAAAAATTGTGGGTACTTAGGTAGAATACAGCCAAATTTGTTCATATAGCACCAACCAACTGAAACTTTCGTTGGCCACAACCACAGTTTAAAAACTAAAAAAATTAGGACAAGTTGGTCTGAGTTAACTTCATTTGATTGAATTTCAAGTTGAGCAAATCAACAAATTCAACACAGCTTTTCAGAGTTGAGTCAATAAAACAAAGAACCTGTCAAAGTTTAGATTGTGTTGAGTACAAGTCTCGAGTTCTTGAACTCCGGTCACAATGTGTAATGGGTACATGATTCTGATTAATGCACATTCTCTTGCTCAATTTCTTATAGGCATAACTAGTTTATAGTGATATTTATAGATATGTGATTTTTTTTCCCAATGGAACCCACATGAAACAGCATGACATTTTCAAGTTATGCATCATCTGGAGATGCAGGAGTAGAGCACTGATAAAGGTCTCCTAAATGTTGCTAAATAACAAGAATGCAAACCTGGCTTGATGACTTCTCCAGGATTAGATTTGATAAGCAATTGTCTCCCATCAAGATGAGTTAAGGTAAATTGGAAGCCACAAAGAGCCTCTGTCAAACTGAGTGTGTGGTCCACATATAGATCATCAAACTTCCTTTTGAACTTGGGATGCTCCTTCAGTTGTAAGATGAAAACAATGTCACCAGTTACCGTATCAGGCTGCAAATAGTGCAGTACAGTCATCAGTACACACATTGAAAGAGATCAAGCTCACCAAAAGAGGAGAAACTAAATTCATGCTGGAAACTAAGAGACAACTGTATTCTAATGCAGTACAATCTATATGCACCATGTAATTCAATCACAGGTATTCAATGTGTGCAACTTCTGACATGAGTTAACATCAGGAATCCAAAATGAAGTATCATGGTATATACCTTTTGCAGATGATACAGTATTAATCAACAAGATGAAACAAATTAACATAAGGTTAGAATTGTGAAGGAAAACTTTGGAGTCAAATGGTTTAAAAATCAAAATTAAAACAAAACATATGGAATGCAACTTCAGTAAATTAGACAATACTGGAAGTGACCCAATACAAATTGGAAACGACTTAGTTGCATATTGCAATAAGTTTACATACTTGAGCTCTATACTATAATCTCAGAAAGGCTTCGACTTCGATTTATAACAAATAAAATGGGGTAAGATGGGCTGAATGGGAGCAAGATGGGCCAAATGTAGACAATCTAGTAGGATTCTATTTTAAAGAGTCCATCTTCATATAAAAAGACAATTTTATAGAAAAAGTTATCAGAACTATTTTGCTTCATGGAGCAAAGTGGGCAATGAGAAAAAGACAAATAAACAAAGTTAAGACTATAGAGATGCATATGGTTTGTGAATGAGTTGATTAACTCTAAAAGATATTGTTAAAAATGTATGCACTAGAGATAACAATAGATGACAAATTGAGAAAAATTCCTTTGAGGTGATTTGATCATGTTAGTAGAAGACCTGATGGCTCTAGTGCATAGAGTTAAGAGACTATAGATGATAGGCACATGGAGGAGAGGTCGACTACTAAAAACTTGGAGGGTAGGAATAAAGACATGCTAAATTGTGGAGTGACCGATGATATAGTTTATGAAAGGTTCAACTGAAGGAGAACTTATAAAGTTGACTTCAGATAGATGAGATTCTAACATACGATGATGATGATTAATTTTTCAATCCCTAAGGTGACAAAAATCTTGGTCAATATTTTGGTCTTATCAACCATATCAGCTAAAATTTGTAAATCACCAAAATTGACTGAATTTTTTGCCAAAATCTGACAAATTTTGGCCAATACAGTTTTCTTCAAAAAAATATATTGTAAATTTTGGCCCATACCACAGTCAACACAGGACATAGATTATAAACAAAAAACTAGGTTCAATAAGTTTTTTCTACCAATTTCTAAGAAAATTCAAGCTGACCAACCCCACCAAAACTAAATACCACCAATCCGACACCCTTCTATTGGCCTAAAGGTTCAACCCCATGTATCTGCCTCTCCCCCTCAAGCTGACCCAACCCCACCAAAACTAAATAAGACCCATCTAACACCATTCTCTTGGCCTAAGGGTTCAACCCGAAAAAAATTATGTTGCACGGTGCATTCATCTCTAGGAGAAGTATTTGTTAATCCCTCAAAGCCAATCAACCTTCTCCTACCCCAATTAAAGGTTGGCCTCAAACCTAGAAAGAAGCACCTAAATAGAAGATAGGGTTTAAGAAGGGAGGTTTGTTTAGGGTCTGCTAGTCACACAGAACCCACCAACTGAGGACTACAGATCCAGAATCCTAAATCCTAAAAAGCTTTGGCTAAATTGGGTGATCAAGGTTTAGGCAAATAGGAACAACTATACACACTCTATACAGCCCTTTAACTCAATATTCAAATGGGGGCTTACACTCTAAAGCCACCAGGAATCCAGTCGACCAACCTTGATGAACCAAGTTTAACTGGTTGAATGGGTACGTCAAAGGTAGAGAAAGGGGTCGAACTATTTGAGATAAGCATCATGGACACACAACGACAAACCCAATCGCCTATCCCTATGAATATATGTACTCTCAACTTGATATCCACTCAAGAAATATTCATAGTTGAATTTCAGATGGCACAAACCAACCACCACCACTGGCCAATACGTATATTTAGTATCAAATAGAATTAAAGCCCTAGACCCACTAAACATAGAAAATTATCCATTAAAAACCAATTCGTTGTGAACTAGTGATATTTTTTTTGTGGGCCCCCATTTAACATCCCAAACCCCCCACCCCTGCTCTTCTCTCTTCCTTTCCTGTTTTTCCCTTCTCTCACAATATCACCTCATGGATTGAACAACACCTGATCTGAACCATACATGATTTCTAAGTAACAGTAACTGCTAGATCAAATCCAAATCCTACACAAACTGTTAAATATGTGGCTTGAAATCCACACTGGAAATAATCTAGCCAAGCTCATAGTTGGTATCTTCTATGCCCCCTATCCAAGCAGACCTTTCAAACCAACTTATCCTCAAAATCCAAAGTAGGCCCCACAAAAAATTCTCACGAGCTTCATAATAAATTGGTTTTAAGCAGACAATTTCTCCAAAACAAGGCTAAAATCCACATCCTTCCCAACTGATTGAGATGGAATAGAACTATCAAGAGCCCATAGCACAGTTGTCAAGTGCAAACTATTGCAACAATAAAAGATTGCTCTTTGGTTACCTTATCATTAAGGTAATGATCTGCTATGTGTCATGCACCGTTCACAATTAAAAAGCATGCAACTGTCCTTTTTTTGTTACAGGGTAGCATTTGATTGACAAATAAAACAGGTAACAAAAGTCTTGTTTACTGGATTTCATTTTACGGTGTAATACATCATGCTGCTTTAGTGTAGGGATAACACAGTTCTATGCAGTTCCAATTGTATGGAACTAACTTGGAAGAGAAAGCAAGAAGCTTTCTTCTCTTCTCAAATGCTAAGAATATGGATTTTGCAGAACAAGTCCAACTATGCACAGGAAAAAAAGATAAGTTAGTGAAAAGTAACAAGCGGGAAATGCGGACCTAGTTAATCTGAACACTTTATCAATCGTCACTTTTGTATCAATACATGTCTCTCATCTGATCCTAGTCAATTGTATTCTCTACCATTTCATAGATCAGATGAAAGAAAATTGTAAAAGTTACATGATCTGATCACCTCAAGTATGGCTTTTGAGGCTCCTAAAATCGATCATAAATTATTTTATCAAGTTGTAAGGAGGGGAGGAAGAGGGAGAGAGATAGAGGGTATTCATGTAGGCATGTCTAAGGCCCCATGGAACAACGGTGAAGATGGATCTGAACGAACAGACATTTACAATCTTCTTGGTTTTGGTTGGTGTTGGTAAACATTATAATAACAAGTACGAGAAGCTAAAATATAAGGTATTTATGGTATTTTTCCTTACAGCTTCATCAGCTTCTCCCTGAAATACAATTTTCTGACCATGCTGCATTCCTTTCTCAACATGCACCTCCAACACCTTCTTCTCTTGAGTAATTTTGTTTCCTTTGCATTGAGTGCATTTATCCTTCTCACTAATAACTTCACCTGCATTCACCATGTGTAAAACACCAAGACAACTTATCAATCATGAGGCATAAAAAGGAGAGGAGGAAAAAAGACAACTTGCAGAAATGAAGACAATAGATCCACTAAAAATATTTTTGTTGCACACCTGAGCCTCTGCATTCATTACAAACATGTTGCAATTGTTGGATCATTCCTGGTCCAAGATGCCGAACTGAAATCTTCATCCCCGTACCTTGGCAACCATGACATCTCCCAAGGGAACCACTCTTTGACCCCTTCCTGATTTAAGATGTTTAACAAATAAAAAATTAGAAGCAATGTCCCATATCAATATTGGACCCCTTCCTGATTTTTTTTTTTTAAATTTCCCCTCACTGATTTCATCAGGCACATAATGAAATCCTAACATATGACAGACAGCAGGAACCTTTCAATGTTCAAATTACAACAGAACTCCAGTTTCTCCATTCCATTATTCAGATCTTATTTTTGTTTAATGATTTGGCAGACTCTACCCTCCTTTTTTATCTTTTTGGAAAGAGAGCAAGCACTTTCTTTCTATGAAGCACCTTCTCTAAGTGACTTGGTTCAAACGGCTACTCTATAGTGTATCCTAACCACCCCTTACCCCAAGACTAATCAAAATGTGTCTTCCAATCCAATACCGCTTGTGTAGCGAAATGAAACATGAGTTTGGTTATGATCTTGAAGATCAGAACCACCATCTCAGCACTATTCTGTTAACCATTCAAGCAAAACCACCACATAAATATCCAAACATAAAAGGCACAAATGATATATTGATAGGATAATTACCCTCTGCATTTTGGACATAGCACATTCCTGGTCAAAGAAAGCTTCTTCGATGCACCATTGTACAAGTCTTCGAGAGAGACCTTCAAACTGTGAACTACATCATCACCTTGTTTCTGCCTTCGTCCCCTAGAGCTACCACCTACACCACAGATATAATCATCAAGTGACTGTCAGCATAATAAGCAAGCTAAAATCAAAGGATAAATCTAATAAAGGAAAACAAGTGGCCAGAAAGTAACAAAATTATGTCCATTACTCACCCCCAAAGGCTCCTCCACCAAAGAAAGACTCAAAAATATCAAAAGGGCTATGAGAGGCAGCACCTCCACCCATCCCTTCTTTAAGTGCATCTTCACCATATTGGTCGTAGATTTCTCTTTTCTCAGGATCACTAAGAACTTCATAAGCTTGAGCCAACTCCTTGAACTGATCCCCAAAAAATATAAAATATTAGTAGCCTTTTTGGAAGATTTATTAAATATCACAGGGAATAATGATCAGCTACTACTTTAATCACCACCAACTTTTTATTTGAAAGATAATCACCACTAACTTTAAACCAGAAGAATGGTACTTCAAGGTGCTCTGTTCATACATCAACATGACAAGTGTCACAACCATCCATCATGGCCAAATATAGGTCTTAGTCAAAGAGAAACCTAAACCAGTAAACAAGTCTACTACTCGACTTAAATTTCTCCTGACTTCATAAAGCCTGAGTAGTAATCAAGATTTTAAGATAATCAGGTAGTTTATGGGTTTGCTTTCAAATTTATGCATAGGACTGTCAAGCTTTAGTCCACAGAGTTTATGGGTCTAATAAAACCCACTTGCAGCCAACTCAACCAATCTCTTTGGTAGTCTTAATTACATAAAACTTGCACCAATTTTTACAACTACTCCAGGGAGAGAAATGTTAAACAGCATGATAGGAAGTATAGTAGGAATAACTATTCCGCTCATTCTTCTCTAAATATCAGAAAAAGAGTGGGAAGTTTTTTTCCTATGACTGAAATACAATCTGCATTTGAAGGGTGCCAACTTCAAAATGTCACTGTGCCAAGTGCTAAGTGTGAAAAAAACTGCTTGGAGATGGAGAATACAGTTGCAAAGTATCAACAATTCTCAAGAAACTACAGCAACTAAAGCCAAGATGAAAAAAACAAGAGGAAGTTCACCTTCTCAGGATCTCCGCCCTTATCAGGGTGATTCTTTATGGCTGCTTTTCTATATGCCTTCTTTAGCTCATCCTGGGCTGCACTTTTTGAAACGCCAAGAATATCATAATACTTGGTGTTGTCACTCTTCTTTGGAGCACGTCCAAACATGATTCTAGGCAATTATATTAGATAGGAAACAACTATAAAGTGCACTTCAGATGCTTATCTCAAACCCACGTCACTTTGTTATGCCTGGACACACTGAAAAAATCACATGAATAAAATTAAAAAAGGGGTGTAACATATAAGGAAATGCCTGCTAGCAGCAACGAAGTAAAATTGCCTCCCTTTAAGATACGAAGGGAAATAAACATTAGACAACAAACAAGAAATTATCCAGTGTAAAGGCCTCTAAAGAATGTTTAAACATCCTGGAAAACATCTAATGCCTGTTTGGCAGCACAGAGTGCTACTGAATTTAGAAATATGTGGAATTCTGTGGATGTTTGTAATTGTTCAGAATTCCACACAATTTGAATTCCAATTCCAGTAAGGAATAAGTGGCCACCAAACAGAATCTCAGAAATACCCCTTTGAAGTCTCATTAGTCCCCACTACATGAATCTAGAATATCATTTGTAGAAAATGAAAATTCAAAAAAGAAACATCAACAAGATCTTGTATAAAAAAATTCCCCAATACCCTAAAGGAACTCCTGGTACCCAACAGAACCTAAGAAATACTGGTCCAAATCTTACTGATCACTAAAACATGAATCGAGGATACTATTCAAAGAAATGAAATTGAAAAAGAAAGCAAAAAGAAAATCCTGTACGCCTCAAACTTTCTAGATCCAATAGCAAGTTTCATAACCCATCCCAAAAAAAAAGAGGGAAGGGGAGGGTGGTCTGAGAATTTCCCTGCTACTATTACTAATACATATCACATAGTACATGTTTCCTCCCTTCCATAATTCCAGGAACTCATCATTCAGGAATGGAATTGAATTAAGATCAGATCAATTTATGGAAGTGGAAGTCAGTAAAGGTCACATGTATATTTTGAGAGTTCCATAAATCTAAAAAAAAAAAACTTAGATAGACATCCAGCATGGGCATATGGCTTCTGCATGGGCACCATGTAACAATTAATCCAAACTGCTCCACACATCACATTACCCTCTGAACCCAAATCGGATCTGAACCGATGTGCATCTGACTGATCTTCACCATTACATTGAGTATATAAAATAAAAACATGCATCAAATGGTTTAAATTTGATGCTAAAAAACCAAGTGTTTAATCATCTAAGCGGGCCTATTTCTGAGAGTAGGATACTCCATATTACTCTACAAAGACTTGTATATCCACTCCTGACAATATGTTAGGGGTGCCTAGCTTAAAAACTCAGGCATTTACTAGGCCTTCTCTTGAGAACTGGTAAGGCTTCAAATGAAAGATTTAAATTAAAAAGGTACTCCAAAATGGATGAGGAAATGAAGGTATGATAACAATGTTATTCAAAATCAAATGGACCAGTCTCCTAATTCCTGAAATAGTTAAAACCCAATCAAACAGGCAATATAACCAAAGATCATGCAGTCCACACTTATTTTTTTGATTAACATCTGTCTCCCACCCCATATTGGAGGTAAGAATAATCTCACAAATACACAAAACCACCAGCAAGTCTTGTTTATCAAGTAAGCCCAGAAAGACCAAAGCCTCTAGTCCAATCCTAGAAGCTTAGGACAACTGAGCTACCTTTGCGGGTACAGTCCACACAATATTACCCCCTGGCCCCAATAAAATAGGCATAATCCGATCTAAACAACTTCCCATCTCAAACTAACATGCCCATCAAGATGTTCTTTTAATGTTGATAAACCACTAAAGGGCATATTGTCGTAGTGCTTACAGTAAAAAGAAAAAAATAAAGTAATCAAGTGGTAGATTTCTTCCAAGAGAAAAAATAAATAAATAGAAGCAGCAACAACAACGAAACAGAGAATAGGGAAAAAATGTAGAGTGCTTTTGAGGATTGGACAAACAGCAATTTAGTGGTCTTTGTGAGGGGAAAAAAGTAAATAATCTATGGAAATTTTTGAGATTTGCAAGGCTTCAAAATTGTTGGCAGAGATGGTATTCAAAATTTTCCATGTGGCTGACACTGGAGGAAATAGAAGGCATTCTAACATTTGTGGGTTATATTTTTTCCTTTGGAAATGGAAAGGTGGCTTGAATAGGTTACAGTAAGTATGGTTTTAAACCCACCAATTTTTTTAAATGATTTTCCACATAGATCAATAGTTCCCTAGGAAAAAGGTTTTAATCCGGCTGTGAGTGTAACTCTATACAGGGCCAAACTGGGTACGGAATACTAAGAATAAAGTTTACAAGGGCTAGAGGATAGAGGTGTGTAACAATGTGGAGGGATAGTGGAGGTGGGCCCCAGCCACCAATTTTTTTAATGATTTTGCCACATAGATCAATAGTTCCCTAGGAAAAAAGTTTTAATCCAGCTGTGAGTGTAACTCCTAACAGGGTCAAAATGAGTAGGGAATACTAAAATAAAATTCACAAGGGGTAGAGGGTAGAGGTGTGTAACAATGTGGGAAGGGTGGTGGAGGTGGGCCTCACTTGTCCTAATACACAGAGAGCACTAGTCCTTGGGCGAAAACTAGCATATAATGTACGATATTTTGAAATTTCTATTTTCCTTTTGTGAGATGTACAATTTTAATATGCTGCAAAAATAAATAAAAATAGCAAACAATCAAACAAGGAATGAAAATTAAAAGAAATATCAGTTTCAAAGACTGCATGTGGATCAAATATAGGAACCTAATCTGTTTCTGGAACCAAGTTGTATCAATATTTACTAACGTGCTATGGCATTGATGTGATGATGAGCCACCAACAATTTTATGCTTCACCATAACAAAATACATGCAAACCCAAACTAATGAGCTAGAGCATATGCCAACTTGCATGCAGCCACCATGTTGAAGCCTTGCTAAGCTTTGCAAGGCACATGAGAATGCCCACATTGAAAACCTTAGGATGTTGTTGCTTTCATCTAATTTCTAATGGAACATATTAAATACATCTTCCCACATAATTCTATATGTATCTACAAGATCCAGTATAGAAGTCTGTTTACTTGCTTTAAACTGAATGGCTGTTTTCTCCTATTCCTACTAGGATTGGAAATCATGTATTGTACATATCCATATGATTGGGTCCTTGAGTTTCTGAAATGGTGTAAGAGAAGTGCTTCACACAGTTGCTATTCAATTCAGAACAAATAAGGGAAAACCTCTGAAATGATTCCAATATTGAACTGTGAACCTAAGCTATGTTCTACGCACATAATAGATCCAGGCTACTGCTTTCACTCAGCTTTCTGTGTTTGAACAGAATAACCGGTGCATATAAATATAGCTTTACCCTCCAAAGTCAAATTTGCTAATCTTAGTGACTACTGAATGCAATCATAACTGAACTGAGAAACTTACTAATCTTACCAACTAGGATCCCTAATTAGAAACTAACTAAAAGTTCTACTCTAGATGCAAAACTACCTGAAAAAAAATTGCGCTTACAATTTCTCTGTCTGAACCCATGAATATCTCCATTTTGACGTGGCCAAAACCACTTCAACTTACTAATTCCACTAAAATCAAATTTGCAACCAAGAATTTCAACTAAGATCTTCTAAATTTTGATTCCTCATACCAAAAGGTGAGACAGTAAACAACGCACGCCCTAATTTAGATTTCCATGAACAGCTTTACAAAGTCATCGTTTTTATATGGAACGAGATGAATACAAAGAGGTCCAAATCTAAAGAAAGCCAACCACAGTGGCCCAATCCATGGCGGGACCACATATGAGAACAACATCAACCGTAGATCCAAACAAAGTCTCCTCAGCCAGGGGAAAGAAAAGGAAGAAAAACACAAAAAATTGAAACATTAGAACACCAAAGCCATTAAAAGTAGCAGCATCAGAAGCATCAATCATCAATGAAAAACAAAATCAAGATCAAGAGCAAGAGACGCAACAGATCTTCATCAAAACTCATCTCATATCATAATCGTAGAAGAAAAATATAACAGACACGATCGTGGAGAAAAGACGATTCTGAGGACGAGAGGAATCAATTTTGCTTTCAGATCTGAAGAAGATAAAACCTAAGAGAGAAAAAAAAAAAACTTACGGAGGCTTTTGCAAGGTGAAGAGGAAGAAGAGATTTTCGTGCGCAGAGAGAAGGGAGTCAGTCTTCTTCTCTCGCGCTTCGCAGAGGGGTTTTCCGCCTTTGTTGACGGCCTCTTAAGAAGGCGGGAGCGACCGACTTACGAAATCCAGTCCGTTAAATTGGAAAGATCGGACGGTCGAGATAAGACAGTACGCCCGTAGAGAAAACACGTTGGATCCTCGGGCAGAGGAGATGTCCAATTACATGGTACTAGGACACCACATCTACACGTCACTGAGTCACACGTGAATGTAACTCAACTTTTAACTTTAATAAATTAAAATAGAAAGTAGGGAATTTTTTATGAAAATACTTCAAAAACTAAGATCTTGATTCTTGAATGATGGAATCAGAGTATCAGAGTATCTCATATGTTTAGTTAATTTTAAAAAAAAAAAAAACTCCAAACACTAGCGCACATTGAAAAAAATCATAATTGACTTTTTTAATAAATTTTTTTATTTTTAATAAACAATAATAGGTGGATATTAATCAAAAGGGGAGAATTAATATTATAAATATTAGTTATTATTCATAGGAAAACACTTGACTGAATTATGAAAAGATTGTCATAAATTTTCTTAAAAATATTTGTCACTTTCTTTAAATAATTTGTCAAATCTAAATATAAATATCAACTCCATATTGATAGGATAAATGACTTAGATAATAAAAAACCAATCACATAAATATTAAATATTTAAAAAAAAATTAAAACTATCTTAATTATAAATGCATTTGTATAGTTTCTTATGCAAGCATAAGTAGCATCAAAAGTCTTCTCTTACGTTTGTTAGGATTTCTAGTTTAACGATCTTACAGGTAATGGATCACATAGCCTTTTCATAAAGTTGTCAAGTATCTATGAACGGTTAACAACTGCCAATGACATAAAGTTTCTCATGAATCATAGATTTCTACCATTGAGTTAAGATTACTATGCTCTCTTTAAATCGATTAATAAAATTGAAATAAAGGAGAGAAACTAATTCATTTAAAGTTTTAATCAAAACTCAAGCATAAAAATATGAAAGATTTTTCTATGTGACACATGGAGAAAAAAAAGTTATATCCCTTTTAAGTCAAAAAAAATGTTTTACTTCAAAGATACATGTAAATAAGTGAAGCTTATAGCTCCAAATCAAGACCACTAGTCTTAATTAAAATTAGAAAAAATGATTCAAGTTGATTTGCTAGGACTTTGAGTTGAGTCAGAAAATTTTATTTACTTTTTTTGAATTGGGTAAAAATAGGGTAAAATTTAGATAAATTTTTAATGTAAAAGTAAAATCAATTTAAAATAAATAAAAATTAATATGAATTTAATTTATAAAGACATGGATGTAGAAGAGAGAAATTATATTTTTACTCTAGCGACCTTACATTTGGCTCCAAGATACCCTCGAGAAGTGGCAAAGTTAGTTTCATTGATTTGCAAGGGTAATTTGGACATTTACTTAGTCCACTTCAAAATTTTCAACAGGTCAAAGTAACTCCTCTCACCAGTAACGTATGACTTTTCTTCATGCATTCACAATGACACACGTTCGCCCTTTTTAATGCACATGGATTACGGAGTCACTTATGTTCTTAATTAATTAATTATCATAATAAGACCTATTATCATTATTATCACCATCAGTACACTAATAAACATTTTATGTTAAAATGTGGAAAATTGAGACAATCCTAATAAAACCTTAATGGATGAGCCCACTACCCTTAAGGCACACTAAAATCAGGTTACGAGGGCTCGAACCGGGAGGTGCACTTTTATTATCTTCTACAATTAAAAAAAAACATCCAACCAATAAATTATTTTTTGGGAACTTTTTACATACCCAGAACTATAATAGGAAAGTGTATTTTTGCTAATTGGAATTTAAAAGAATGATTTAATTTTAAAAATATATTTAAACTAAAAAATATTATAAGCTATAGTGTAAGAAGAACCCTCTTTTTAAGACTACAAAGTACAAACTATTCTAAAATGGGGTATTGAGACTCCACAATTATGAACAGTGAAATTATTTCCTAATTGCAGATTACTATTTATGTTATTGCTATTTATAGATAATAGTAATCAAAATATGTGAAGCTCACTTGTGAATAATGCAAACCTTTATTGTTGCCTTTCATTAGTAACATAATAATTGATATAGTCTAATGAACTATATGCAATTAAACACACAAGCAAAAATTTGAAGAATGGTTGAAATCCTTTGTAAATGTTCTCTTCATTTTCCAACTATTGCTGTTGTTTGTGCTGCAGCCAAATTTTATTTTATTTTATTTTTAAAATCTAAAAAATTAAGTTTAAAATTGTAATTTTTAAAACCCTCAAGTTTTAACATTTTGGCACCATTGATAATGCATTTGCAACATTAACAAGTGTTGTAAAATTATAGTACACTCAGTAAGTGCGACCGAATCTAATACTTTATTATAGTTTGCAAATCTTATAGAGAACACCACCACTCATGTGTAACGATGTAAGTAGTCTCAAGGCTTATCAGTCTAACCGTGATCAAATCTAATCCTTTAGTATAATTTGTCAATTTAATGCACGAGTCATTCACATGTAGATTGGAAAAGAGTTGAAACTCTCAACTTTTAATATTTTGGCACCGTTGTAATGTATTTGCAACACTAACACGTGTTTTAAAATTATAACATACTTTACAAGTGCGACCAAATCTAGTCACTTGTAATAGCAACCACGCGTAAGTAGCCTCAAGGGCCATCAATCTAAGCGCGATCGAATCTAATCATTTACTATAATTCATCAATCAACCACAACACACCACATGTACATAAGAAATATTAGGACTTCATAACCTAAGCACGGACGAGTCTTCACCAATGTTATTAAAACCGAACCGTCTAACGAGTCGTCTTCGAGGCATTTTGAGTTCAACCGCAGTTAAAACCGATCAAGTAGTTTTTAAATATACATATTACATATAAATATAAGTAAGCTATGTTTTACCAATAACATTAATATAAATATTAAAAATAATATTTAAACTGTGAATAATATATCAAAACAGTGGAAGATATGGGATAAAAATGGTAATAAACATTTATATTTCAAATATATATATATATATATATATATATATATATATATATATATATATATATATATGTATATATATATTTTTTCTAATATTATTTTGAAAGGAAAAAATTTAAAAAATAAAAAAAATAAAATAAAATTCAAAATTTGTGAGCCGCAGTCCGCAGCTCACGGTTTGTGGATAAAAACAGTAGAAAATCGCTGTTCTGACCGGTTTTCTGTGGTTTTGACCCATATTTGGTTCTTAACTAGAACCGAACCGCAGCCGCCGAGGTTCGGTCCGGTTCTGATAACATTGGTCTTCACACATAGATTGAAAAATAGTTAAAAACTAAAATCTCATGCATAACTCGAAATTCGATTGAGTTAAGTAATTCAAGTGAGATTTCTAATTTTTTTATATAAAAATTCAAGATAATTCCTATTGTCAGTCAACTTGTAATTCTATTGAATCAAGTAAACTAATTTTGACACGTACAATTTTTCCATTTTTCTTTTAATATCGTGGATTAGACAATCTAGTCATCATTAAATGTTTAATTCCAAAATTATCCCAACTCCATTCCAACGACATAAATGCTTGCATGCATTCCCAAACGTCACCTGCAAGAAATACAACACTTTTTCTTCTGAAAATCTCTAAACAACTCTAAAAACTATCGCAGGAGCTAACAAGCCAACTCAGAAATACCACCATTTCTGATAATCCAGTCTCTCTTTCATTCTTTCTTCCCACCAATCTCTCTTTCAATGGATGATCTCTCCTCCATTATAGCTTTTCACACTGTAGAACGAAATGTATTTGAGAGGTTGCTCGATATCGGGAAAGACCCAAATACAGCAAAGAAAATCATAGCACTTTGGCTGTGGATGGAATCGAACGGCTTTTATGAGTTTGTAGAAAAGGTCCGAAGTCACTCGAATACAGTCCTTCGAGTGGTGGCAGCTGAAGCTGAATCCTGTTTGGCTTGCCTCGATGAGGTGAACCCGATCAGACCCGTCGTCGATAACGACATTCCAATCACTGCAGCCATTGCAGATCAGCCGATTGCACTGAGATACTTCCACTTGCACCGGGATTTCGCGATATCGGGTATTTCCCGGATAGTAAATGGGCTTTGTTCTGTGATTTTTGAAGACATTGTAGAGGAGAGAGCAGTTAGAATTGCTAGAGCAGTGCTGTTTGGAGAGGGCAGTAGCAGGCAAGGTAGTGTGGGTATTGGGCCCAACAACATATGGGCCGGGCTAGGCCGAGGACTGGAGTTGCCGGTGTCTCGGTCCAGTACACAACTGGGCTATTTGCTGCCGGAGGTGCGAGGACTGGAGTTGCCGGTGTCTCGGCCCAGTACACAACTGGGTTATTTGCCGCCAGAGGCCCGAGGACTTCTCAACCCGCAGGCAAGGCCGTGGTCGCCGGTGATCAACCAAACGGCGGAGGATGATCGATGCCTGTTCGTGACGTTCTCTCGCGGGCACCCCCTCACCAAGGCCGAAATCATGGGCTTCTTCAACAAGTGAGTTTTGTACAAGAGATTCACAAAATGACTATATTTAGGGCATAAATCGGGAATCCAGCTCATTTTCATGTGCCATGCATGCACATACAAACCCAATGGAGATGAGATGAATTTAAGAAGAATTAATGAGAAGAATGGTTCTAAAATGTAATCAATAGATTACACAATGGGTTAGGATGTGCAGATCACCACATAAATAGGGGCTAGGTGAAATGCCATCTCTATCTGATCATCTCAACCTTATAATGTTAGTCCAAAAAAAAAAAATCTCTGGTGATTTTATTTCCATTAATAAATTTAGTGAGATAAAATGATCAGATGAGAATGAAAGTATATTTACTCTCAATCCATATGATCTCATGCATATTCAAACCTGATCATATAATCTACTAATCACCTTTCATGGCATTCTCTTTATCTACTACCCTTAAAAATTGTTTTTATCAAATGCCGGCCTAAGTCGGATTCAACTCATATTAATTTTAGGGCTAATAACTACGAAACTTACGTTACAATACATAAGCTTCTTAAGTTTGAAACTTTATAAAACTTTAAATTACAGTCGTTAATTTTTCCAACGCATGCCCTTTATTTAGATGGTTTGCATTGAATCATAAGTACAATATGTGTGCAAAGGCTGTATAAACGCTGTCAAAGCATCTTTTTTTTTTGACGAAGAAATCTAAGACCCTTCACCTCTCTTTCTGAGTACGAGGACATTAAATAAAACTTTAGATGCAAGTAACGAGGACATTGGGTAAAACTTTGGATACACGCAAACCGTCAAAACATCTAATATCCATTTTTTATTATTTATAGACAAAAGAATGATTGTGGGTGTTTGCAGGAACTATGGAGATTGCATTGAAAATGTGTATGTAGAGAATGGCAATACTGCTGATGGTCCATTGTATGGAAGAGTGATCTTCAATGAAGCCTACATGATACCTGTTTTGTTGAATGGAGAAGAGAAGGTGAAGTTCAATGTGAATGGAAAACCACTTTGGGGAAGAAAATACACACCTGGAAGGAGAGGAGTACCTGACAGATAAGACATCTCATCTTGTACAGAATGTGAGGACACTAGTCCACCAATTGCTGTTAAAATATTTTCCCTAAAACACATCTGTAGGGTATGTGTTGTTGTAGTAGTAAGAGCCCAATGGGCCCCAATAGGGATTGGCCATCCAACCCTACTTTCTATCTTTACAATTTGGACTTGGTATAAATTGTAGATTGGATGTTTGATGAATTCACAAGCTTTTCTTATTTGAGTAGATCAATATATACTTAATAGTACTTAATAAAAAAATCATATAAATAATGCATAAATACGTATATAATGTGCTTGAAAACTAAATTGCCAATATATTTTTGAACTTTGAATGATTAATATTGTATTTTACTAACACTATACAATAAGAACTTAAATTCATGAATCTACATATGTTTTGAAATATGTAAATAAGTATGATTATAATAATTAGACTCTTCAAGAGAGTTTCCATTGCCAATATATTTTGTCATTTTCTTTTTCTATCATAACTCTAGTTTTGCTCAAATTGTGTGCCACTATTATATTAAAATGGTGACCATCAAATGGAGGGTTAGAATTAAGGGTCATTTAGTCTACTCAACAAGTGAAATGTATTAGACTGTGAGGGAATTCTTAAGTACACGCGGATGAAGTAATCTCAAGTTTGGTTAAGTGCCAATAGTTTAATTTTAAAGTTCCATATTCGAGTCTTATAAACATTAAATATGTAATTGGTCATCGCAAAATATATCAAATCTGTCTGCAAATGCTAATCCTAAATTCATTATCATTATAAATTGTCAAAACTTTTTGAATTATACTTTTCCATTTGAATATATTATAAACTTTATGAAGTCAATCACTCTCTTAGTCCACCATCTACAGTCTCATTCCATATTTTAAGTGGTCTACATTTTCTCCTTATGCCCGCAATTCATAATCTCTAGATCCCATGAACTAGGGTCACCTTTGCTCTTCTAGTAACGCGATCAAATTCTCTCTGAATGAGTTTTTCTTATTTTGTCTTCTATTAAAGCTGTTTTAGATCGCCTCTAACAGAGTCATTTCTAACCTCAAATTGATGGGATCAATAGCCTTGACGGTGATGACTAAGTTGTATAATTCAATCATATCTAATAGTTGTTGATGAGATGATGTATGTAAATTTTAAAAAACAAGCAATGGGTCCACTGACAACCCATGCATGATCCATATCATTGCAGTTTTTGCTCCTATAAAAATTATTTAATAGTTTAGAGATTAAAAAAATATTTAAGTATTTAGTTAAATAAAAAAAATAACTTTATTGATCCAATTAAAGAATGTTTTCGTAGTATCAGTGTAAATAATCAAATATAAAACTATTTAATGAATTATTACATGAAATCAAAGTACGCCTTACATAAATGCAGGACCGGCCTTGGCTATAAGCAAAGTAGGCCGCTGACTAAGGCCACCAAAAAATTAGAAAATAAAAGAGGGATACTAATTGCAGTAGAGCCCATCTTAAGAGTTTGCCGAGGGCCCTGCACTGTATAAACGTAAACGTACAGATCAAACGTGCAACTCACCTAAGTGAGTGCAAAACATCCATTCTTGTGATCTTATTGAGGAGTTCTAAATAAAGAGTGACACTTAAGATTTACTTACTTCATATAATTATTATTATTTATTTCAAAATTTTATGGTTTTTAAATACCTATTTCATTTGGTCTCATGAAGGTTATTTTTCCTTATGTTTAAGTATAAACCTTTAAAATAAACACATATTCATCATCATTGGTAGCCCTATAAGAATGCACGCCATATTATCTCATGAAAACAAGTTCACAATAAAATATTTAACAGAATATTTGTACAGGCTGATAATAGTAACACCTCTTAATTTATCATGTTAGAGGTATCAACTATTCAAAATGATAGAATTTAGTGATAATTTTGTCTTTAACCATTTTAGATGACAGTGCCTCTAAAAATAATAAAAAGTAAGGATACCTCTACTGTTAACCTTTTTCAGAAGAGGAGAAAGTATAGGGGATTTTTGCTATCGCTGAAGTAGCAGAAAACTCGTAGTTTCTCCTATAAAAATGGTCGAAACCATGTTTTTTTCAAGTGGAGAAAAGTGACAATACAACATGATGTAATCTCAATTACCCCAGCAAACAGCTGTTTCTTAATAATCAGCATCTTGTGTAGAGAAATATTAAAAAGGATGGAGAATCCATGAGAGAAATGGTTCTGATAATCATAATGGAAAAGGATGAATCAGGCATGGTCCTAGCGCTGTGGAAAATGGTTCCCACCTGCTTCAATTCTTTGGAAAGAGTGGAATAGGATATTTAAAGATGACACTTGATCGGGGTTGGTTTGGTGGTCAAAACCCGCCCTTGTTTGTGGATAAAAAAGATCATTCCTCATTGTTCTGTACTCGGCGTGTGTAGATTGGGAGGTTACACATACTTCAAAAATTAATCGGGTGAGACACATGGATGCCTTAGGTTAAAAAAAAAGATAAAACTTGACTGAAATTGTTTATTCCTCACTAATCTGAATTGATTTTTGAAGGAGATACCGATGTGCGGGATAATGCAATGCAATTGTACAATAACTGGAGTTCTATGAGGTGCTGATCTTCTATAATGTAGAGTCTCTCCGCAACTCCTGCTCTATTATGAGCATCAATTCTATGTAGTTTTCAAATCTTTCGATGAATAATTTGTTATGCCACAAAAGAGAGAGAATGCCCAAAGAAAGTTAAAACAAACCAAATTAGCTAATTTAAGTTTCACAGACAATTAAAATTTTGAAGATATTAAGAAGTCAGCAAGCATCTTTTTACATGTAAATTGTTGTTCTTTTAAAACAAGAGACTAGAAGAAGGTGGTCTTATCTCATGTTCCAGTTCCATAAATGCACTATGCAGAATCAGGTATCAAGACAACTGAACCTGAAGTTTTCCGGGCCTCAAGGTCTGCATGAGCCTGTGAGGCATGCGACAGTGGGTAGGTGTGGTTGACACGAACCTTTAGCACACCGGATGCGACATTCTCAAACACTTCACCGGCACATTTCAGCAACTCATCCCGAGTTACATTGTAGTTCATGAGCGAAGGTCTTGTCAAGAACAAGGATTTTGCAGCAAGGGCTGACAATGGGACGGGATCTGGTGTACCAGATGACTGACCAAAGCTGATCATGTACCCACGAAGCTTCAAGCACACTAAAGATCCCTGCATAAAGACAACTCAAAATGAACCTCCCATTGAAGATTTTTAAACATCAGAGAAATTATTTAGTCAAATGTTTTAAAAACAAAACTGTTTGATGGAACTGCCTTTTATAGTTGTTCGGTCTAATTACGTTCAATTCCTAGGTCAAAAGCTGTTTGAACTGTAACATTAACATCATAAAGACACGACAACCTATTGAAGTTAAAAAGAAGATTATATAAAATTAAGAAAACAATGGGAAATTACATTACAACCATGGTATTGTAATGGCAATAGTGAAAAATGATGTTCTCATGGATAAAATAGAGAAAAAGTAATAAGAATTATAATGGTTTTTAGAAAACTGAACTGTCTTAGAGTTCGATTCAGGTCAAACGAGGTCAAATTGTATGGTTCAGTTTGGTTTCTAAAACACCGATAAGATCCTTATTCCAAGGATATGAGTATGTCCTTCGGCACATACGTCCAAACTGTAGCCTTAGTATTGGATGGAATCCAGACCATTGGTCTAATGGACCCACATTTTGGATGATGGTTCCCCAAAAGGCAGAGCATCCTATGCATCCAATCATTTTCATAGAATCATTGAAGATGCAAACAATTGAGACTACCATCATTTGTCTTTCAAAATAAGACTAGCATCATTCTTCAATCATGAAGATTTTCAGTTATTTCTCATCCACCAGACCCATTTGATCAACATGTCTCAATTTCCCACACCATAGAAATCCTAGTTGTACAATACAAACATGTCCAAAGTAGTATAATTACGTACATCCTTGCCAAAAATCAGATAATTCTTCAAACTGTAGGTAACCTTGTTAGGTTTTACCTGAAAGGTATCTTTGCCTACAGAATCATAGACAACATCAACTCCTTTGCCAGAAGTTATTTTATCAACACCAGCAACAAAATCCTCTTGGTTGTAGAGTATGACATGATGGCATCCATCTTCCTTTGCTTGAGCCGCTTTTGCTTCGGTTGAAACTGTTCCAATGACAGTGGCACCTAAGGCATTCGCCCACTGGCACAGCAGAGATCCAACTCCTCCAGCTGCTGCATGAACAAGGACAGTGTGGCCGGGTTCAACCTGCATTTCTAGTAATTTCAGCACTTGTACTTCACATGAAGGCGACATATGAAGATAGATATCTAAACATACCAAATGTGTATCAGAAAGTGCACCTATTTGAATATGTCCTCGTGTGTGTCTACATGTGTACTTGCACATGTGGGCATCATATAGATAAATATCTAAGCACATATATCTGCACATGGGTATCAATCTACATATGAGTGCCCCATGATAATACCATAATCATAATATTTCTAAAAGAGTTTAAATTAGGCCTTTTGTCTTTCTCAAGGAAAACATATTCCGCTTGTTGTTTCCCCTGCATCTCTACGATGAAGTGAAGTATCCATCACTTTGCTCTAAATGGGTCACACAATTTCAAACCAAAAAAAAAAATCCCAAATGAGGCTAACCATCTACCAATGCATTGTTGAAGAGACAGCTGTCAATTTGTATTGTACATGGACTGAGCCAAAAACATGGGTAATTTGGTTAGAGGTAAAGAATGACAGACTCAGCTTGCCTTGGCCTAATTATTCACGACTCAATGAGTTCGCAGTTATATAATCCAAACAAGTAATGAAGTAATTACAATTTTCACCCTCTAAACCATTAGTCATGACTTGGGTTCACTCAGCCATGACTCTAATGTGACCCATGTTCACAGTAGAAGCCTGTCACAATCGTGGAAGGAAGAATAAATATTTTGATGAAATGACTTGCTTTTAGAGTAGTTTTAAATGCAAATAAATCCATGTTTTGTTTAAAGAGCAACAGATTACTTTTTCTTTTACTACAAAGAAATATTGAAAGACATTTGGATACAAATAGCTGCAAAAGTAATATGTTCAATAACTTATGGTGAATTTCTAAAAGATAATGAATAATTATAATCATGAATGTAGAAAAAAGAGTCAAAGACATGAAATGACAATTAAACTTGAAATGCTCTATCGAGATAATTGTTAGACAATGAATGAAAGGTAGATAAAGTAATAGCGGCAAAGATGCATGTGTTAATTTCGATATGTGATGTAATGATAAAAGATAGAAGTAGAAATGACTGAATTAGATAAAGCCTAAAACTTGTTCCGGTAGAAGAAAAGATGAAGGAGTATCAAATACAATGGTTTAGGCACATCCATAGAAAACTTTATCTAATTCTAAATGGATGGTGCAGAGTTCAGACAACCACCAAAATTTCCCTGGACAGAGTGGAGATAGAACACATGGACATTCCACACCCCATATCCAGAGTAAGAGATGTCTGCACTAGTTCCATAATTCATCAACGTGACAATAGTGATGTAATGATCAATGAAGAATGATCGGTGTTAATGCATGTGGAGTTGTTTTCCCTTGTAAGTTTTTGTACAAAAGATGAGACAAAAGGCAATGAATAAAAATTCCCAAGGCAAGTGGTTGTATAAGTAATGTTTTGTATTACCCAGTTCAGACAATGAATATGAAATTCATGAGTAGCCCTTCTCAATTAACCGACCTTAAAGCATCTGCGTACTAAGAACTGTGTCGTCATGCCCTTAAGCATGACAGATGCAGCAACAATAGGATCAATAGAAGATGGAACTGGCACTGCAACATCTGCAGGAAGAATCTGTTCTTCAGTGTAAGACCCCATTGGGTTACCCGCATAAGCAACAACATCCCCTACTCTCATGCCAGTCAAGCCAGGTCCTACAGCTGTCACCACTCCAACAGCCTCACGACCTGAGAAAAAAAAGGACTGGCATTTGGAAATTGATGTGAAACAGATAAAATAAATCAAGGAAACTTGCTAAATGTACACCCTAGGTTGCATGGACACTTCAATGTAGGCAATGCGTTCGTGTTGGACACTTGTAAGTCTGTGTGAGACACTTCATTTAGTGTATGAAATCTGTGTCTGCCATATTGGTGCTGTTCCTGCCACATTTATGCTGTGTCTGGGAAGCATAGCGTACATCCACACAATACTTAGCAATAGCATCACTGAAGCTATACATGGTCTACAACACTTACATCAGTAAGTTGTATGAAAAAACAACTCAATTCCAAGATCTAAAGCAACATATTCTTTGAATTCCAATCTCTACAATAGTTGGTTTTAGGATTTTGAGGTATGTAGGATTAAGTCTCACAAGAAACAATTGTGGGTTTTAGATGTCAAACCATTTTAATATAACTAAATCAGATTGGAAGAAAATTTTGACTCTCAATAACCTGTCCAGCACATAGATAAATAGAATCATCATCCTAATTTTTAGTGGTAACATGATTCAAACCCACAACTTTTAAGGTTGAACGGTAAGCACTTAATGATTGTACCATGAACTCTTGTCTAGATTCATCAGATAACAGAGGCACAACTTCCTTTTTGTTGGGAACAAGTAAAAGACAGGATTCATTCACCTGGAGTATAAGGCAGCGAGGTTTTGTAAACTCCTTTTCGGAAATACACATCATTGAAGTTGAGCCCAATTGCTTTATTTTTAACACGGATCTCACCCTCTTTTGGTTCTCCTACTTCCACATCCTCCCACTTCAGGACCTAAATTTCCAAATTTTCAGTCAAAGAAAGAAGGTAGCAATCACATTAATGAAGATGTCATAGAAAAAATATATAGAGAAACGGAGCCAATGATCATTATTGTAATATATGAACCCTCCCACTACCCCTGAACAGGGCATGCCACCGAACTTCATTGTGATCATATTCTTTTTGGTCACAAAGTAGCAATCTCCAGCAGGACAAGGGGGATTCTGGTGTAAAGACACAAGCCAAATATTACCTCCCTCATAAGTGGGGAGCTGGGCATAAAACTGTGCCCGGGTGCAGGTTGGCTCTCATCTGGTCCCATCTGGATTAGATGTGCCTTAAAAGTCATTCAATTTGGAATCGAAGGCATCAATTAAGGGCGAACTTAACAACATTTGGCATTTAAGTAGGAGAGGGAGTTGGTGAAAATTCCCTGATTTGGGGTGAAATTACCAGCATAAAGTTCAAAAATCGTTTGAATTTACTGATCAATATAACCTCTATGTGACTAGCGATCCCAATGCTTGTTTCATTAGAGGGCTCAATCTCAATATCCACAAATCATCAATACAATCTACCGGGAAATCTCAAGTCAAACTGAAATTCAAAATAACTCTACATATTCAATATTTTGAAGAGAAGAAGGGCGGAGAGGGAATCATTGTGAAGCTAATCCAAAGACCATATGTTCTAGTAACATCTTTTTACATACGCGATCGCGCGCGCAGAGAGAGAGGGGGAGATTTGCTTTCATGGAACAGAACCATCTTTTAATTTAAAAATATAAAATGGGTCAAACAATTTTTCGTTAAAAATGATTTTTTTAAAGTACCTTCCTTTGTATACATCCAAACAACTAAGAAACCCAAGATCAAAGATATTATTTTAATTCGGTAGTTCCTTTCGTACACATACACACACATACAGAGAGAGAGAGAGTTGGTTTCACCTCAGGGCCACCAAGTTCATGGACTCTGATGCTTTTGACCATGGCTGCAGATGCTCTGGTTTTGAGGTGTTTGTCGGTGAAATGTGGGAAAGAAGATGTGGGGTTTCCAGATTTCCTCTTCACTTAGCAGTGATGCCAAGTTTCTATTAGACCGAAAAAGGAGATTTTATCACATGGACTGGTTTGGCCATCGATTGACAAGTGACTAAAAAAGCATCTACTCACTATTGATGTCCATGCGCAGCAGAAAGGGCGGGAGGCTGTGAGGTTCTGTGTTCTAAAACCTTGTCAGCCTCACCGATTCATCTCTGGTTAAATTCTCACTTTTCTGATATGAAAATCAATTATTTTAAAACTTTAAAAACTTTTAATGACTTAACCCTTAGATTGGCTTATTAACCTTTTATATTTTATAAATATTTTTTGATAAAAATACTTTAAAATTCACAAATTCTAATGACAATGTCCTTAAAAAAAAAAAATTAAGTCAAAGTGCCTCCTACTAAATTTAAGATAAAAATGCCTTTATACTTACAAGGGAAAAATGACCTTCAAAACTAAGATCAAATTTCCCTTTTTTACTTCAAGCTTTAATCTTCAAAACTCCAATGAGACTATTCCTCTTCACTCATATATTCGATTTCACAACTCCATAATCCTCTTCAAATTCATGCCCTTTAATCATAGTTGCAACTGGTTTCGCATCTTTAAAACCCATTTTAGATTTTTCTTTTTTTCATACCATTCTTCAGCATAGGATCATTAGAACTACGTTCCATATCTTTAGGAATTTCTCTCTCACTTGGGAAGAAATCTGAGCACCATAACCGATGGTCGATCATTTTACAGTGACTGAGTGAAAGAGAAATCTAGGTGTGTTAAGAATGACTCAAATGGCAATGGAAGATTGAAAATAAAATGCAAATCTCCTTACTATACTTGACAAAAACACATAATGTTATGCATCAAGGAAAGCCGTTGACAAAGTTATGCACTAGTGTAAAACACATATTTCTGTGTTTTGTGTTTTTCTTAAACACAAATCGTGTTTTGCACCAACTCAAGACATCAAATTTGCGCTAGCGCAGGTAGTTCAGACAGTTAAGTTTCACGTGCTCGGAGAAACTTAGTTTGCGTTAGCGCAACAAAGGACATTTTTGTTCTAAATTTATCATGAGGCACTTTGAGCTAATTTTTTTTTTTCTTTTACGCAATACCACCAAAATTCATAAATTTGAAGTATCTTCACCAAAAAATCCCTGTTTTATATATTCTAAATTTGGCATTTTATCTATTATATTATATTATAATATTTTTAACTTACATATTATTTTTAATTAATTAATTAATATTATATAGAACATTATAAGAAGACTTCTCTTTTATGTGGGGCCATTAAGCTATTGAGAAACAGAGTATTATGTCAAAAAATTTAAACTTGGATTGTGATAAAACCAACAAATAAAAAAAAAATAATACTTAAATCATAGTTTTCAATTTGGGTAAAAATGGATTCGAGTTTAAAACCTCTTTATCTAGCTTAACCCAAAATTACAGGGTTGGGTCAATTTAAACTATTTTAACATATGCATCAACCACACTTAAATTTTTCAAGTTGGGTTCATAGGTCAAGTAAGAAATTGCAACTCCTGGACATATATGTTCCTCAAAGTGAACGGATAAGGAGACTGATGTATTTAATAACAAGGGATTTGATTTTTTTTTTTTTCATTTTTCATCCATCTAAATGATGAAAATATACACTCCAGTCCTATCTTATAAAAGAATCAGTGTCAATATCAATTAAATTACTGATTAATTGTTAAATCTATTCTATTTTACTTTATATGGTGGAAATGATTTTTCGTAATAGATATAGTGGAATGGTCTGAACAAGTTATGTTCGGTCCCCTTTCCAATAAGCTTTATTTTTTAGTCTGTTTTAGTGCTTGCTCTGTTGCTCTCTTTTCCTTTTAAAATTAAGGTTTAAAAAGGAATCACTTTGAATACCCAATTAAATTCACCAGATAAGATTCATTGGTAATACCCAATTACTTGAATTTCAGAGGGGTTGGTAAACTACCCCTATGAAAGGAGGTCTTGAGTTCAAATCACGCTCAAACTCCTCTGATTCATGCCCCTACGATTGAGACACCGGACACCTTCAATCATTAAAAAAAAAACACCCTTTTTGCAAGGCCATGAGAAATGCTCTCATCTGTCTCCAATAGCAGGAATGTTTTTTGTGTGATATAGGACCACCCCCTATTGATCAATTTTAGATGACAATGCCTTCGAAAATAAAAAGTAGAAATGCCACTATTATTAACTTTTTTTAATAATATCTTAAATGACAAATTCTAAAAGAATGTATAAGAATACAAAATAATCTAATTTCACCAGACAACGCAATATCCTGCCCAAGTGCCCATGACACCAATACCCCGAAAAACTCAGAATATGATACACAGGCCGATAGACGAGTGCATAGTCAGGTTTCTAGGAAATTATAAGGAAAAAAAAAACAGTTGTGACAAGAATTAATAGCCAATTCTTGGGATGATCTTGCATTGTTATCTTCGGCGTTTGAATGAGGAGAAAGTATTTGGGATTTCTACTACCTCTAGGGAATTGGATCCTCCTACCTCTAGGATAGCAGAAAATTTTAGTAGAAAGTAGGAGAAATGGTTTCTCCAGTAATGGTAGAAACTGTCTTTTTCTTGAGTCGGGGGAAAGTGACGATGCATCATAACAGTGTGATTGGATGGAGAGAACTTTGAGCAGCAGACGCCCACTGTTGTCTCCTGATATAACAGACTAGAGGAGAAAGTGGGTGTCTCCTGCTGAAGAGAATTGAGGAAAACTGTAGATCCCATTTTCCCCTTCAGAGAAGTATCCTCACTTCCCCTCATCCAGACAGAACCAATGTCATTACAGTACTGTTTCTCACTTTCTCCTGCCAAGAAATAACTAAACAGGTTATTGAAGAATAATCCCTTACTTTCTCTTGCTTTCTACTAATCCAAATGGAACCAGTTAAGCCGTTACTTGATAATCGACACCCTATTTTGACAAACATAAAAAAGGGTGGACACTCAGTTAAATAAATAGTTCTGATAATTATAATAGAACAGAATAAATCAGGCAAGGTCCTTTAAAAGTCTAGTGTGGTGTTCCCAACCATTTAATCCGATTGAAGGAGATGACCGATGAGTGGGATAGATGCAATCCAATTGTACAATAACTGGAGTTCTATTGAGGAGCTGATCTTTTATAGTGTGATGGTTACAGATTGTGTAGTCTCTCCGTGACTCCTGTTCTTTTATTCTGTAACTTTTTTACCATTCTATGGGCATCAACTCCATGTAGTTTCAAATCTTTTGATGAATTATTTGTTTATGTAACAAAAGAGAAAATTTTCTAAAGAAATTTAAAACTAACCAAATTAGCTACATTTAAGTTATTACAGACAACTACAACTTTGAAGATCTTGAGAAGTCGACAAACATCTTTTTACACGTAAATGTTGTTCCTTTAAAACAAGATACCAGAAGAAGACGGGTCTATCTAATTTTCCAGTTCCACAAATGCACTATGCAGAATCGGGTATCAAAACAACCGAACCTGAAGTTTTTCGGGCCTCAAGGTCTGCATGAGCCTGTGCGGCATGAGACAATGGGTAGGTGTGGTTGACACAAACTTTCAGTACACCAGATGCGACATTTGCAAACACTTCACCAGCGCATTTCAGTAGCTCATCCCGGGTTACATTGTACTGCATTAGTGAAGGTCTCGTCAAGAACAAGGACTTTGCGGCAAGGGCTGACAATGGGACAGGATCTGGTGTACCAGATGACTGACCAAAGCTCACCATGTACCCACGAAGCTTCAAGCATGAGAAGGATCCCTGCAAAAAGACAAGTCAAAATAAACCTCCCATGAAAGATCATTAAACATTAGAGAAATTATATGATTCAGCGTTTTAAAAATCAAAGCATTGATTGAACCACTTTTTATCACGGTACAGTCAAATTAGATTAGGTCGAATCATTTGAACCTTCAAGTTGACTTCATAAAGACATGATAACTTACTGAAGTGAAAATTGATTACCAAAAATTATGATTTTTTTTTTTTTTTGGAAAATCACATTAGAACTATGGTGTATTATAATAGCAATGATGAAAAAATGGAAAAAGAATTAGAGAAAAAATAAAAAATAAGAATTACAATAATTTCAGAAAACTGAGTTATTTAAAAGAGCAGTTCAGGTCAAATCACGTTGAACTATAAGGTTCCGTTTGATTTTAAAAACACTGATATGATCCTCATTTCAAGGATATGTCAAGTGTCTTTCGCATTGCATCTGTTCAAACAGTAACCACTGTATTCTATTGGATGGAATCCAGATCATTGGTCTCCTGGATCCGCATTATCGATGATGGTTCTCGAAAGGGCAGCATCCTATGCATCCAGTCATTTTTTAGAATCGTTGAAGTGCAAATATTTCTGTTTTTCCCCCTTTTTCCCAATCATTTGCAACGAGCCAGTCAAAGGTAGCAACATTTGTCTTTCAAAAATAAGGCTAGCATCATTCTTCAATCATCTCTTATCCACTGACCCATTAGACCAACATGTCTCAATTTCCTAGACCATAGACCCTAGTTGTACAAAACAAAAAAGGCCCGAAGTAGTATAATTACATAATCCTTGCAAAAAATCAGATAATTCTTCAAACTGTAGGTAACCTTGATAGCTTTTACCTGAAAGGTATCTTTGCCTACAGAATCATAGACAACATCTACTCCTTTGCCAGACGTTATTTTATCAACACTGGCAACAAAATCCTCTTGCTTGTAGAGTATGACATGATGGCATCCATCCTCCTTTGCTTGAGCTGCTTTTGCTTCGGTTGAAACAGTTCCAATGACAGTGGCACCTAAGGCATTCGCCCACTGGCACAACATTGATCCAACTCCTCCAGCTGCTGCATGAACAAGGACGGTGTGGCCGGGTTCAACCTGCATTTCTAGTAATTTCAGCACTTATACTTCACATGAAGGCGACAGATGCAGATAGCAATCTAAACATACCAAACGTGTATCAGAAAGTGCACCCATTTGATGTGTCCTCGTGTGTGCCTACATGTGTACTTGCACATGTGGGCATCATATAGATAAATATCTAAGCACATATATCTGCACATGGGTATCAATCTACATATGAGTGCCCCATGATAATACCATAATCATAATATTTCTAAAAGAGTTTAAATTAGGCCTTAGTCTTTCTCAAGATAAACATATTCGCTTGTTATTTCCCCTGCATCTCAAACAAACAGAAAAAAAAATTCCCAGTAAATGAGGCTAGGCATCAAACCAATGCATTGTTGGAGAGACAGTGGACAAATTGTTACATGGACTGAGCCAAATTTTCACTCTCTTAACCATGACTTGCCATGAGTCGGGTTCACTCAGCCGTTGTTAGAAAACCATGACTTGATAACATTCTTGAGGTAGAACTCACTTTCAAAAGCTAGCCATTAAGAGAAAGGTGCCTCAAGTGTCATATAGAGTCATTGGTTTATCAAATTAAGCAATGTGGGACTCTCTTGCCACTTCACATCCTCCCTCACATGCAACTACTCACCCTCCCTTACGTGTAGCGGCTATACGTGGAACTAGCATTGATACCATGTTAGAAAACCATGACTTGATAACATTTTTGAGGTAGAACTCACTCTCAAAAGCTAGTCATTGAGAGAATGGTGCCACAAGTGTTATATAGCCATTGGTTTCTCAATTTAGGCGATGTGGGACTCTCTTGCCACTTCATAACAATGACTAATGTGACCCATGTTCACGGTAGAAGCACGTCACAATCGTCGAAGGAAGAAAATTCTTTAAATATTTTGATGAAATGACTTTCCTTTTAGAGCAGTTTTAAATTCAAATAATTCCATGTTTTGTTTAAAGAGAAACAATGTTACTTCTGTAAACTGCAAAGAAATATTTAAAGACATATTTGGATACAAATAGCTGCAAAAGTAATATGCTCAATAGTTTATGGTGAAAGATAATGAATAATTATAATCATGAATGTAGAAAAGAGTACATTCCAAAAAAAAAAAGTAGAAAAAAGAGTCAAAGACATGAAATGACAATTAAACTTGAAATGCTCTATGGAGCTAATTGTTAGACAATGAAAGAAAGGTGGATAAAGTAATAGCGGCAAAGGTGCATGTGTTAATTTTGATATGTGATGTAATGATAAAAGATAGAAATAGGAATGACTGAATTAGATAAAGCCTAAAATATGTTCCGGTAGAAGAAAAGATGAAGGAGTGTCAAATGCAATGGTTTAGGCACATCCATAGAAGGCTTTATCTAATTCTAAATGGATGGTACAGAGTTCTGACAACCCCCATAATTTCCCTGGACAGAGTGGAGATAGAACACATGGACATTCCATACCCCATATCCAAAGTAAGAGATGTCCACCAGTTCCATATTTCATCAGCTGTGATAATAGTGGTGTAATGATCAATGAAGAATGGATGTTGATGCATGTGGAGTTGTCTTCCCTCATAAGTTTTTGTACAAAAGATGAGACAAAAGGCAATGAATAAAAAATCCCAAGGCAAGTGGTTATACAAGTAATATTTTGTATTACCCAGTTCAGACAATCAATATGAAATTCATGAGTGTCCCTTCTCAATTAACCGACCTTAAAGCATCTGCGTACTAAGAACTGTGTCGTCATGCCCTTAAGCATGACAGATGCAGCAACAATAGGATCAATAGAAGATGGAACTGGCACGGCAACATCTGCAGGAAGAATCTGTTCTTCAGTGTAAGAACCCATTGGGTTACCAGCATAAGCAACAACATCCCCTACTCTCATGCCAGCCAAGCCAGGTCCTACAGCTGTCACCACCCCAACAGCCTCAAGACCTGAGAAAAAAAGAGTCTGGCATTTGGAAATTGATTGTGAAACAGATAAAATACAATCAGGAAACTTGCTAAATGTACACCCTAGGTTGAATGGACACTTCAATGTAGGCAATGCGTTCGTGTTGGACACTTGTCCTTGCCATATTGGTGGTATTCCTGCTGCATTATGCTGTGTGTCTGGGAAGCATAGGGTACATCCAAACAATACTTAGCAATAGCATTACTGTAGCTATATATGGTCTACAACACTTACATCAGTAAGTTGTATTAAAAAAACAACTTGATTCCAAGATCTAAAGCAACATATTCGTTGAATTCAAATGTTGATATTAGTTAGTTTAGGAATTTAAGGTAAGTAGAAATTAAGTCTCATGAGAAACAATTGTGGGTTTTTGATGTCAGACTATTTTAATACAACTACATCAAATTGGAAGAAAATTTTAAGTCTCAATAACCTGGTCAGCACATAGATAAATAGAATCATCCTAACTTTTTTAGTGGTAACATGATTCAAACCCAAGGTTGCATGGTGAGCACTTAATGATTGTACCCTGAAGTTGTTAATACAAACAAACGATATTGGAAGAAATTATTGAGTTTCAACAACCTGGCAAGAACGTAGATAAATGGAACCATTGGATATATTCCTCTTCTATTTTTTTGGGTGGTAACATGACTCAAATAGCACAGTGCACAGTAAGCCCTTAATGATTGTACTGTGAATTCTTGTCTAGAAAGATAAGATAAAAGAAGCACAACTTCCTTTATGTTGGGTACAAATAAAGGAGATGATTCTTTTTTCTTTTTCTTTATTTTTTTTGCATGAAGGAGAGGATTTGTTCACCTGGGATAAAAGGCAGTGTGGCTTTATAAACTCCTTGGCGGAAATACACATCAATGAAGTTGAGCCCAATTGCTTTGTTTTTAACACGGATCTCGCCTTCCTTTGGTTCTCCTACTTCCACATCCTCCCACTTCAGGACCTATATTTCCAAATTTTGGGACAGAAAAGGAAGGTAGCAGTTACATTAATGAAAATATCATAGAAAAAATATATAGAAAAACAGAACAATGATCATTATTGCCATCTGAACCCGTCAACCAACTCACAACTCCTAAACAAGGCATGCCACTAAATTTCACTTTGATCATATTCTATTTGGTCAATAAGTAGCAACTACAAACAGGGCAACGGAGGTTCCAGTGCAAAGGCACAAGCCTGAATCTTGCCTCCCTCAAAAGTGGGGAGTGGGGCATACCACTATGCCAGAGTGTAGGTTGGTTCTGGAATAGATATTCACCCTTGGATCAAACCAACAATATAAGTCGTTAATACAACTTTTAAATTGATATCAACTAACATACAAAAGGGGGTTGCTTAAGTGTCATCCCTAATCCTAGATGGACATTCTTGGACCACAACTCCCAATCACTGGACATGACCCTGTCCGTATGCAATTACTCCGAAAAGGATCTGGTATGACCTGGTTGGATCTATAGCAGCCGTGCTTACTATAAATCCAAATCGTTCTATCTAATACTTGTGAGGTGAAATGGAATGTGATCAAATTTCATTTTGATAGAATGATAATTTACCTTTAGACTAAACTACACTAGATTAGAACCCTGGCATATACTCCAGACCTTTACTGAAAACTTGGCAACAATAGACCCTTTGCCAATTTCTTCATTCCACATCTTTCTTCAGCAGACCAAGTGGGCACTCAGCCATCACAGCCGCATTTTGCAGCACGTGTTGGAATGCGGCAAGGATTCCATTTCTACTGTTGCAGCTGAAGTGAAAGCATGTTGACTGCACATAAAAATCTAGAAAAAAAAGGCTTGATTTTTCTTTCTTTTTTTTTTCCTTCTCTTCCCCATCAGAAATCAATTTCTGCAGTCAAGAGGGGTGTATTGATTTTGTGTGGTAGGCGGAATCCATCCCATGGAAAATAGCAACGGATACTTGGCATTTTCCATTGCAAAGAAAAATAGTTTCATATGATGAAAGTGGTCAAGTGTGAGATTCAAAGCTGAAAATCACGAACTCTGTCACCTACTTACATACATAATGTTGCTAACATACCCTTAATTCAATGCCTATGATGTTAGATTTATGTGTATTTAAAGTCTGAAAAACCCCATTTCAAGTGAGTGTTTAATGAGGTGTAGGTGTTTAAGTCCCATATGGAAAGTTGAAAAACTAAAAGGGTCTTTATAAGGCTTTATTGACAACTTAGTTTTAAATTTCTTTAAACGTATCTATAGACTGTGAAACCTTATCCTCTCTACAAGTGCACACTCGTGTGCGCAACAGTGTGTGTGCATACAGTGCCATGCCATGATGAGCATAAGGCAGGCAATCTGGGCTGGGTCTTAATGGGTTGGGGCCATACTGAGCTTGGGATTGGGCCTGGCCTAGACCCAAGTCCTCCGTCCTACCCATTATTTTTTGCCAAAAAAAAACCCTTCATATTCAAACTATCCGTTGTAGGCTTTCTGTTGCATGCAGTGTGTATAAGGAGGTGAACATTGGGTTACATGAGAAGCTCTTCTTAAGGGGTGTCTGCGCATAGGTCTTTCTGTTACCTCAATCTCTACTCTTTCTGCAATTCTCTCTGTAATGCAAACTAGAACAACAGACTAGTGAATTCCTGTGCTTGCTCGAGTGCACCATAGCACGAAACATTATACCCGTGTAGCCAAGGAGTCTCTGGGACAATGAGCCAACAGTAGCATGAAACCCTGTGCATCTACAAACTGGGTCCGTAAGAGGGCAAAATTTATCTTCAAGACAGCGTTATTTTTCTTTCACTAAAATTTCTTGTTTTTTTTTCCTTTTTGGTTACTGTTTCTTTATTTTTGTGTTATTTTCGCAACATACGATTCCATCTTGAGTGAATTTTTAGCCACAATTGACCATGATGGGATCTCCCCATCATAAAAAAGGACAATTGCAGAAAAGTAAAAGAGAAAATTCCACTCCAATCGCATAGATCAATTTCCTGATTTGCAGTGAAATTACCTCATAAGTTCAAATTTCACTGAATTCACAGATCACATAACTTCTATGCAACCCAAACAAGCTGTGTTGTTAAACTCTGATGGTTTTGTCAAAGGGTTGAATCCGAATATCCACAAATCAGCCATGCAATTGAACTGGGAAATCTCAATTCAAACTGAACCAGAAAGGGCATCGCGCAATTCATTCAATCAACTCTACTCGATTCAATACTTTGAGGAGGGAAAACAATTGAAGAACTAACCCAGGTGATTACTAATGGAACCAAAAATGAGATGGGTTTCCATTAATTTATCTTGCCCACAAAGTTTGATACTGAAGAAACCTACAAATGAAACAAATCCGGCTCATATTTGCGTTTGGACTCATGGAAAAGGAAGTAGTATCTCGGAAATTATAAATTAATTTTGTTTTTTTAAAGTACTCCCCTTTCTATGTATCCAAACAACTACAAAACCCAAGATTATATGTTCTTCTAATTCAGTAATTCCTTCACACACACGCACAGAGAGAGAGAGGGAGGGAGATTTTGTTTTACCTCAGGGCCACCAAGTTCATAGACTCTGATGGCTTTGACCATGGCTGCAGTTACTCTGGTAGTGAGGTGTTTGATTTTGTTCTATGATTAATAACACCGACAGTGCTGGAATGGATGAATCTGATCAACAGATTCCTTCATTTGATCTGCTTAAAGAGTCCTTTGAATATTGAAAAGATTTTAGAGTTAAATTATGATTCATCTAAATTAGAATGAAGTAAAATTGAATAATAATTTAATTCAAAAGAGCTAAGTAGGTGTCAGAGATGAAGAGTGTGTGAAAAATCAAAATGGTCACCATCTGAGCTAAGAAGTTATTCTTACTTTAAATTAATAAATAGACAAATTGAAATAGTTATTAAACCTGTAAATTAACAAAAATGAATCAATTGAAATAGTTGTCAATTTTATTTGAGAAGACTGTTTTGAATTCTTGCTGGCACTAGTAATTTAGTTCAAAGATATCTTGCTTTTTTCTTATAAACAATTGAACTTTAGAAATCAACAAAATTAGCACCTGGCCTCTCCTCCTCTTCTCCCCATTCCCATCAAAGACCTCCCCTAGCTTTTAACCTTCTATTTTATAATAATTAATCATATAACTAAGGTTTTTAATGAATACTTAATATTTAAATTCTTCCCTTATAGTGAATCTCTCTATCTTGCTAATAAGTTTAGTTCATCAAAGACTATCTTCAATATTTGTTCTTCAAACAGTTGAACTTATCTGTGTGTGGAAACCAACAAAATTAATATAATATATTTGGCGATCATTTTAGATTTTATTGGGCTTCCCTTTGAAATTATTTAATTACCTCATTTGAAATAGGAAGACTAAAAACTAATTATGACCAATAGAGTGGCACTCCAATTAATTTTAATAAAAAATTAATATTTAAATTCTTTCGAATTTGTACATCTTGTTAGTAATTTTGATTCAAAGATGGATCTTTAATGTTAACTTCACCAGGTATTATTATACACTTGATCAACAATTATGATCATATGAGCCATTTACTTCATTTTTATTGAAGGCCCACATTCATTTTCTTAGATTGTCCTCCATGTATTATGACATGCTAAGTTCGTGGGGCCCAATTATCAGTCAATATCAATGCCCCACAATCAACTTCACTGGGTATTATCATCCACACGATCAATGGTTGTGATCATTGGCCATTTACTTCATTTTTATTGCTAACCCACATTCATTTTCTTACATCAAAGTCTAAGAATATTTGTTAAAATTAATTTAAATGTTTAATTTATAAAAAACATTTACTTATATATCATGAGACATTGGGCATTCAAGCATGCTACATCTCACCAATTACAAACTATTTTTAAGGGACCAAAGAATCCCCTCTCCTCCCTCTTTCCCCCTCTCTCCTCCATCTATTCCCCTCTTTCCCCCTCTTTCCCTTCCCTCCTCCCCTCCCTCCTCCCTCTTTCTCCCCCTTCCTCCCCTAATATCATTACTCCTACCTCATCTAACTATTATGCTTAATAGCATAAATTGTCATATCTCTTAACTAAAAAAGGGATTAACCCTTAATAAGTATTTGAAGAGACAGAGTTTGTAAATATGTTTATATAGGTTCAAATCAATTGCATTCCATGCATGTGTCCACCAAAGTACTGACTTGAATTCAAACATTTGATATAATAAGATAAAGAGAGGGTTTGAACATTGACATCTAACATAAATTCGTTTCTTTTTAATTATTGATTTAGAAGTTTTTACATTACATACCTATACATAGAATTGCCTTTGTTATATTTATTAAATGCATATTACTTATAATATATAATGATAATTTGATAAATCGAATTTTGGCAATTAAATAATAATAATAAATTCTTTTATCCGTGCTGCTAATGGCCTATGTACATGCAAAATTGCAAATGCATTTGCTTTTTTCTTATAGGGTTTGGAAGGATTTCATATTTAGAGAATGAACCCCCCACCCCCCACCCCCACCCACCCCACACATATTAACTAAAATTTAAAAAAATATTTAACTAAAATTTAAAAAATATCAATCAACATTTAGTAATATTAGCTGAAACTTACAAATTTTTACAACTCATATTAACAAGATACACCAAACAAAACCATTCCACCCCAACTCTCCCTCCCGACAGCCAACACCCCACAACAACCCCCCTCCCCCCACCCCACCCCACCCCACCCTCAAATTTTTTTTGATGGCCCACATTCATTTTCTTATACTGAAGGCTGACAATATTTATTGGAGTTGGTAAAAATCATCGATCAATCTTAGCATTATTTATTTTATGTAATGAGAAATCAGGTCATACTAAGGTGCTACCTAGGTGTGAAACTTGGGCCGGGTTAAATGAGTGGGCTATGTATTTCTAAGTTTATGGTTGGATGGGGTTGAGATAAAAGGTTGAGAGAAAAAAACTCATGGAATTCGGGTTGGGCTAGGATAAAAAATTTAATCATCCAGATCCAACCTGAATTGACTCGATCTGAATTGAGTTTCAGGAAATATAAAAAATCAGCTGCTGATTTTTTTCCTCTGAATTTGAGCTAAAAACGAATCGGGTTATTGGACTAACAACTCAAGTAACGTAGAACTAGCAACTCAAGTTGAGTCAGGTTTAATAATTCAAGCCAACAACTTGAGTCAGATTCAAGAAATTTTATATGAGTTGAGTTGGATTTATAAAAATCTGACTCAACCTGATCATGTTTCAGCCCTAGTGCTACGTGTCTCATATTAAAAATATATAAATGTAAGTTGTTAACCCATCTGCAAATTAGGTTGAAACTAGGGTCCTCAAATTTCTACTAAATGCGTTTGGATAGGGGTAGTGGGGGTACACCCCGTCACCTTTATTTGGTAACTCCCCTCCTCCTTTTGAAAATCCTTTTCAAACAAAGGCTATTCATAATATCCAAAATAACCCTTGATCAAAAGTAACCCTCATCCAAGCACTGCTTAACTTCATTCTCCTGTTGTCTTAGCCTAAAGTCCCAATAGTTTAATATTTTACTTTTTTACATTACATACCTAGCTATGTACACAGAATTGCTTTGTTATATTTATTAAATGCATATTACTTAAACAATATATAATGATAATTTGATAAATCGAATTTTGGAAATTAAATAATAATAAAAATTCTTTTACACGTGATGTACATGCAAACTTGCAAATGCATCTGCTTTTTTTTGGAATAACAGTTGACCACTTGACCTTACCTACATGCAGAAACAACAAACTCAGCATGGTGTGACTGACAATGAATTCAGATTTTAACGGGCTATTCTTAGAAATTATTTAATTACCTCAAGGAAAAATTGAAGACTAGTGACAGCGAATGGAGTTAATTGCAATGCACCTTCATATTTTCAAATGGTTATTCTCCATTTCTTTTCAAGCTATCTATACTCTATAGAAGTGGTTGATTATACTTGTTTCTATTGTGTAAACCTCTCAATCAATTTATTGAATAATATTTCTGCGACAAGATTATAATTGAAAATAAGTTTGACAAAGAAAGTAAATATTTGATTCATAGAATGGAATACAACTCATACAAGGATATCCAAGGAAAATTAGATATGTGACTAAAATTCAATAAAGATTCATCGATGACTTAACACGTGCAGTCGAATGGTATGCCTTCTTTCTTTTTATTCTCTAGGTTTCTTGGGCACGTACATGCGTGCCCAGAGATGCTTTCCCCTGACGATGAACTTGGCCTTCTGTCGGCCGCTCAAAATCGAGGGAATGACTGAAGCTATGTACAAGACGATCCGCCCAAACATGGGTGGGACTGGAGGCACCGGATTCTCCAGCGTCACGCTCTCTACGCTGTCTCCCCAATCGCTGCCGGCTACCGAAAACAACAAAAATTATAAGCAAGCAACAAAGGATGAAAACCCTGTGATTTAATGAAAAAATAAACCATTATTTTAAAAAAATTGATTATTTCTACCCTTTTAGATGGACAAGATCACTTGATGACCATCAAGTTTGAGGTTCATTCACTTGTTGTATGCTTTTTTATCATAGAAAACCATTTTCTTTTCTTTTTTTCATGAAAATATAGATTAAATATTAAAAGTAATTCTTTTTGTAAAATGTACACTTAAATAGTAAGCACATTTTTAAGTGTCAATAGAGGTGATTAATGATGTGAGCATTGTTTTAATAGTAAGTTCTCTACACTTTCATAGTTTTTTTTTTCAAACAAAACAGTGATATGAATAAGAGCAGGTAGAAATCCGACTTAAATACTGAAATTTATTTTAATAATTGAGACCCTGATAATATTGATAATGAGAGACATTGTATTTACATTTTTTACTTCTCTCGTTCAAAATGTGAAAAAAAAAAAATTTGATTTTCTTTATTGACAAAATTTTTGTGTTACCTCACTACTTAAATTTAATACCATTTATAACTTTTAGCAAATATGAAATAAGAATATGAAATTGTTAAACTGATGATAGTTGGCTTGACAGTTAAGAACGCGCCTAAAATGTGGGAGATCTTGGATTCAAGTCATTATCAATACAAAATGGTCACTCTCTATAATATTACCTAGTGTCTGTGAGTAGAGAAGTTTGTACATGTCCAAAAGATTATTCAAATGTCCTATAAAGTCTAGACACTTTGGTCTTCAAAAATTTATAAAATTGTTAGATCAAAACAAGAGTTTCAATATCAAACATTCAATAGAGGAGACAGGAGGGATCTTGTTTCTTGCCTTGATTCAGTGTTCTAAAACCTTGTCAGCCTCACCGATTCATCTCTGGTTAAATTCTCACTTTTCTGATATGCAAATCAATTATTTTCAAAAAAAAAATCTAAATTTTAAAACTTTAAAAACTTTTAATGACTTAACCCTTAGATTGGTTTATTAACCTTTTATATTTTATAAATATTTTTCGATAAAAATATTTTAAAATTCATAAATTCTAATGATAGTCTTAAAAAAAATTAAGTCAAAGTGCCTCCTACTAAATTTAAGATAATAATGCCTTTATACTTACAAGGGAAAAATGACCTTCAAAATTAAGATCAAATTTTCCTTTTTCGCTTCAAGCTTTATTCGATTTCACAAGTCCATAATCCTCTTCAAATTCGTTCACTTTAATCGTAGTCACAATTGGTTTCGCATCTTTAAAACCCATTTTAGAGTTTTCCTTTTTTCATACCATTCTTCGGCTACATTCCATATCTTTAAGAATTTCTCTCACTTAGGAAGAAATCTGAGCACCATAACCGATGGTTGATCGTTTTACACTGCTTGAGTGAAAGAGAAATCTAGGTGTGCCAAGAATGACTTAGATGGCAATATCCATATAGTTTCGACAATAGAAAACGCTCGAAGGATGTCAGAATTGAGCATTTCCGGCCCAAGGACCTATTAGATCTTCTCAATCTTTTCAGCAATGTTCCCTGGTATAGAAACCAATAACAAAACAAGAAGGGAAAAAAATAAGAGAATTGGAAGATTGAAAATAAAATGCAAATCTCCGCACTATACTTGACAAAAACACATAATGTTATGCATCAAGGCTAGTCGTTGACAAAGTTATGTACTAGAGTAAAATACATATTTCTGTGCAGTGTAAGTTTTGTGTTTTTCTTAAACACAAATCGTGATTTGCACTAACTCAAAGCATCCAATTTGCGCTAGCGCAAGTAGTTCGGGCGGTTAGATTTCACGTGTTTGGAGAAACCTGGTTTGCACTGACGCAACAAAGGACATTTTTGTTATAAATTTATTATGAGGCACTTTAAGCTAAAATTTTTTTTTGGAGGCAATAACACCAAAATTCATAAATTTTGAAGTATCTTCACACCAAAAAATATCTTTTTTTTTTACCTGTGGGAAACCGTGGGATACCCAGCGTAAAATCTCCACGGTGGACCCCTATCCCTAAGGCACACCAAGGTTAGGCCATGGGGGCTCAAACCCGTAACCTCTCGCTTCTTGAGGTGGGAGCTAACCAACTGAGCTACACCCATGTGACTTAAATTTTTATATATTCTAAATTTGGCATTTTATATATTATATTATATTATATTATCATATTTTTAACTTACATATTATTTTTAATTAATTAATTAATATTATAAAGAACATTATAAGAAGATTTCTCTTTTATGTGGGGCCATTGAGCTATTACGAAACAGAGTATTATGTCAAAAAATTTAAACTTGGAGTGTGATACATGGGCTAAAACCAACAAGTAAAAAAAATATAATACTTAAATCATAGTTTTCAATTTGGGTAAAAACGGATTCGAGTTTAAAACCTTTTTATCTAGCTTAACCCAAAATTACAGGGTTGGGTCAATTTAAACTATTTTAACGTATGCATCAACCACACTTAAATTTTTCAAGTTGGGTTCATAGGTCAAGTAAGAAATTGCAACTCCTGGACATATATGTTACTCAAAGTGAATGGACAAGGAGACTGATGCATTGAATAACAAGGGATTTGATTTTTTTTTTTTCATTTTTCATCATCTAAATGATGAAAATATACACTCCTGTCCTATCTTATAAAAGAATCAGTGTCAATATCAATTAAATTACTGATTAATTGTTCAATCTAATTCTATTTTACTTTATATTGTGGAAATGATTTTTCGTAATAGATATAGTGGAATGGTCTGAACAAGTTATGTTCGGTCCCCTTTCCAATAAGCTTTATTTTTGAGTCTGTTTTAGTGCTTGCTCTGTTGCTCTCTTTTCCTTTTAAAATTAAGGTTTAAAAAGGCATCACTTTGGATTCCCAATTAAATTCACCCAGGCATAAAGGATAAGATTCATTGGTAATACCCAATTACTTGAATTCCAGGGATTGGTAAACTCCCCTCATAAAAGGAGGTTTTGAGTTCGATTCACACTCAAACTCCTCTGATTCACGCCCCTACGATTGAGATGCCTGGACACCTTCAATCATTAAAAAAAAAATTCCCACTTACTTGCATGGATATATTCCTTTGACTATAGAATCACACCCTTTTTGCAACGCTATGAGAAATGCTCTCATCCGTCTCCAGTTGCAGGAATGTTCCTTTTTTGTGATATAGAAACACTCCCTATTGATCAATTTTAGATGACAATGCCTTCGAAAATAAAAAGTAGAAATGCCACTATTATTAACTTTTTTATTAATCTCTTAAATTACAAATTCTAAAAGAATGTATAAAAATACAAAATAATCTAATTTCACCAGACAACGCAATATCCTGCCCAAATGCCCATGACACCAATACCCCGAAAAACTCATAATATGATAGACAGGCCGATAGACAAGTGCATAGTCAGGCTTCTAGGAAATTAGAAGAAAAAAAAAACAGTTGTGACAAGAATTAATAGCCAATTCTTGGGATGATCTTGCATTGTTATCTTCGGCGTTTGAATGAGGAGAAAGTATTTGGGATTTCTACTACCTCTAGGGAATTGGATCCTCCTACCTCTAGGATAGCAGATATTTTTAGTAGAAAGTAGGAGAAATGGTTTCTCCAGTAATGGTAGAAACTGTCTTTTCCTTGAGTGGGGGGAAAGTGACGATGCATCATAACAGTGTGATTGGATGGAGAGAACTTTGAGCAGCAGACGCCCACTGTTGTCTCCTGATATAAGAGACTTGAGGAGAAAGTGGGTGTCTCCTGCTGAAGAGAATTGAGGAAAACTGTAGATCCCATTTTCTCCTTCAGAGAAGTCTCCTCACTTCCCCTCATCCAAACACAACCAATGTCATTACAGTACTGTTTCTCACTTTCTCCTGCCAAGAAATAACTAAACAGGTTATTGAAGAATAACCCCTTACTTTCTCTTGCTTTCTACTAATCCAAATGGAACCAGTTAAGCCGTTACTTGATTATCGACACCCTATTTTGACAAACATAAAAAAGGGTGGACATTCAGTTAAATAAATAGTTCTGATAATTATAATAGAACAGAATAAATCAGGCAAGGTCCATTAAAAGTCTAGTGTGTGGTGTTCCCAACCATTTAATCCGATTGAAGGAGCTGACCGGTGGGTGGGATAGATGCAATCCAATTGTATGATAACTGGAGTTCTATTGAGGAGCTGATCTTTTATAGTGTGGTGGTTACAGATTGTGTAGTCTCTCTGTGACTCCTGTTCTTTTATTCTGTATTTTTTACCATTTTATGGGCATCAACTCCATGTAGTTTCAAATCTTTTGATGAATTATTTGTTTATGTAACAAAAGAGAAAATTTTCTAAAGAAATTTAAAACTAACCAAATTAGCTACATTTAAGTTTCACAGACAACAAAAACTTTGAAGATCTTGAGAAGTCGACAAACATCTTTTTACACGTAAATGTAGTTCCTTTAAAACAAGATACCAGAAGAAGACAGGTCTATCTCATTTTCCAGTTCCACAAATGCACTATGCAGAATCAGGTATCAAAACAACCGAACCTGAAGTTTTTCGGGCCTCAAGGTCTGCATGAGCCTGTGCCGCATGAGACAATGGGTAGGTGTGGTTGACACGAACTTTCAGTACACCAGATGTGACATTTGCAAACACTTCACCAGCACATTTCAGTAGCTCATCCCGGGTTGCATTGTACTGCATTAGTGAAGGTCTCGTCAAGAACAAGGACTTTGCAGCGAGGGCTGACAATGGGACAGGATCTGGTGTACCAGATGACTGACCAAAGCTCACCATGTACCCACGAAGCTTCAAGCATGAGAAGGATCCCTGCAAAAGGACAAGTCAAAATAAGCCTCCCATGAAAGATCATTAAACATTAGAGAAATTATATGATTCGGCGTTTTAAAAACCAAAGCATTGATTGAACCACTTTTTATCACGGTACAGTCAAATTAGATTAGGTCGAACCATTTGAACCTTAAAGTTAACTTCATAAAGACATGATAACTAACTGAAGTGAAAATTGATTACCAAAAATTATGATTTTTTTTCTTTTTTTTTTGAAAATCACATTACGACTATGGTGTATTATAATAGCAATGATGAAAAAATGGAAAAAGAATTAGAGAAAAAATAAAAAATAAGAATTACAATAATTTCAGAAAACTGAGCCATTTAAAAGAGCAGTTCAGGTCAAATCACGTTGAACTATAAGGGTCCGTTTGATTTTAAAAACACTGATATGATCCTCATTTCAAGGATATGTCAAGTGTCCTTTCGCATTGCATCTGTTCAAACAGTAACCATAGTATTCTATTGGATGGAATCCAGATCATTGGTCTCCTGGATCCACATTATCGATGATGGTTCTCGAAAGGGCAGCATCCTATACATCCAATCTTTTTTAGAATCGTTGAAGTGCAAATATTTCTGTTTTTACCCCTTTTTCCCAATCATTTGCAAGGAGCCAGTCAAAGGTAGCAACATTTGTCTTTCAAAATAAGGCTAGCATCATTCTTCAATCATCTCTCATCCACTGATCCATTAGACCAACATGTCTCAATTTCCTAGACCATAGACCCTAGTTGTACAATACAAAAGGGCCCGAAGTAGTATAATTACATAATCCTTGCAAAAAATCAGATAATTCTTCAAACTGAAGGTAACCTTGATAGCTTTTACCTGAAAGGTATCTTTGCCTACAGAATCATAGACAACATCTACTCCTTTGCCAGACGTTATTTTATCAACACTGGCAACAAAATCCTCTTGCTTGTAGAGTATGACATGATGGCATCCATCCTCCTTTGCTTGAGCAGCTTTTGCTTCGGTTGAAACAGTTCCAATGACAGTGGCACCTAAGGCATTCGCCCACTGGCACAACAGAGATCCAACTCCTCCAGCTGCTGCATGAACAAGGACGGTGTGGCCGGGTTCAACCTGCATTTCTAGTAATATCAGCACTTATACTTCACATGAAGGTGACAGATGAAGATAGCTATCTAAACATACCAAACGTGTATCAGAAAGTGCACCTATTTGATGTGTCCTCATGTGTGTCTACATGTGTACTTGCACGGGCATCATATAGAGAAATATCTAAGCACATATATCCACACATGGGTATCAATCTCATATGAGTGCCCCATGATAATACCATAATCATAATATTTCTAAAAGAGTTTAAATTAGGCCTTAGTCTTTGTCAAGACAAACATATTCGCTTGTTATTTCCCCTGCATCTCAAACAGACAGAAAAAAAAAAAAAAAACCCAATAAATGAGGCTAGGCATCAAACCAATGCATTGTTGGAGAGACAGATGTCAAATTGTTTTGTACATGGACTGAGCCATATTTTCACTCTCCTAACCATGACTTGCCATGACTCGGGTTCACTCAACCGTTGTTAGAAAACCATGACTTGATAACATTCTTGAGGTAGAACTCACTCTCAAAAGCTAGCCATTGAGAGAAAGGTGCCTCAAGTGTCATATAGAGTCATTGGTTTCTCAAATTAAGCGATGTGGGACTCTTGCCACTTCACATCCTCTCTCACGTGCAACTACTCACCCTCCCTTATGTGTAGCAGCTATATGTGAAACTAGCATTGATACCATGTTAGAAAACCATGACTTCATAATATTCTTGAGGTAGAATTCACTCTCAAAAGCTAGTCATTGAGAGAATGGTGCCACAAGTGTTATATAGTCATTGGTTTCTCAAATTAGGTGATGTGGGACTCTCTTGCCACTTCACAACAATGACTAATGTGACCCATGTTCACGGTAGCAGCACGTCACAATCGTCGAAGGAAGAAAATTCTTTAAATATTTTGATCAAATAGCTTTCCTTTTAGAGTTAGTTTTAAATTCAAATAATTCCATGTTTTGTTTAAAGAGAAACAATGTTACTTCTGTAAACTGCAGAGAAATATTTAAAAACATATTTGGATACAAATAGCTGCAAAAGTAATATGCTCAATAGTTTATGGCGAATCTCTAAAAGATAATGAATAATTATAATCATGAATGTAGAAAAGAGTACATTCCAAAAAAAAAAAAGTAGAAAAAAGAGTCAAAGACATGAAATGACAATTAAACTTGAAATGCTCTATGGAGCTAATTGTTAGACAATGAAAGAAAGGTGGATAAAGTAATAGCGGCAAAGGTGTATGTGTTAATTTTGATATGTGATGTAATGATAAAAGATAGATATAGGAATGAATGAATTAGGTAAAGCCTAAAATATGTTCCGGTAGAAGAAAAGATGAAGGAGTGTCAAATGCAATGGTTTAGGCACATCCATAGAAGGCTTTACCTAATTCTAAATGGATGGTACAGAGTTCAGACAACCCCCATAATTTCCCTGGACAGAGTGGAGATAGAACACATGGACATTCCATACCCCATATCCAAAGTAAGAGATGCCACCCGTTCCATATTTCATCAGCTGTGATAACAGTGGTGTAATGATCAATGAAGAATGGATGTTAATGCATGTGGAGTTGTTTTCCCTCATAAGTTTTTGTACAAAAGATGAGACAAAAGGCAATGAATAAAAATTCCCAAGGCAAGTGGTTATATTAGAATTATTTTGTATTACCCAGTTCAGACAATCAATATGAAATTCATGAGTATCCCTTCTCAATTAACCAACCTTAAAGCATCTGCGTACTAAGAACTGTGTTGTCATGCCCTTAAGCATGACAGATGCAGCAACAATAGGATCAATAGAAGATGGAACTGGCACTGCAACATCTGCAGGAAGAATCTGTTCTTCAGTGTAAGACCCCATTGGGTTACCAGCATAAGCAACAACATCCCCTACTCTCATGCCAGTCAAGCCAGGTCCTACAGCTGTCACCACTCCAACAGCCTCACGACCTGAGAAAAAAAGAGTGGCATTTGGAAATTGATTGTGAAATAGATAAAATACAATCAGGAAACTTGCTAAATTACACCCTAGGTTGAATGGACACTTCAATGTAGGCAATGCGTTCGTGTTGGACACTTGTCCTCGCCATATTGGTGGTATTCCTGCTGCATTATGCTGTGTGTCTGGGAAGCATAGTGTACATCCAAGCAATGCTTAGCAATAGCATTACTGTAGCTATATATGGTCTACAACACTTACATCAGTAAGTTGTATTAAAAAAACAACTTGATTCCAAGATCTAAAGCAACATATTCGTTGAATTCAAATGTTGATAATAGTTGGTTTAGGAATTTGAGGTAAGTAGAAATTAAGTCTCATGAGAAACAATTGTGGGTTTTTGATGTCAGACTATTTTAATACAACTAAATCAAATTGGAAGAAAATTTTAAGTCTCAATAACCTGGTCAGCACATAGATAAATAGAATCATCCTAACTTTTTTAGTGGTAACATGATTCAAACCCAAGGTTGCATGGTGAGCACTTAATGATTGTACCATGAAGTTGTTAATACAAACAAACGATATTGGAAGAAATTATTGAGTTTCAATAACCTGGCAAGAACGTAGATAAATGGAACCATCGGATATATTCCTCTTTTATTTTTTTGGCTGGTAACATGACTCAAATAGCACAGTGCACAGTAAGCACTTAATGATTGTACTGTAAATTCTTGTCTAGAAAGATAAGATAAAAGAAGCACAACTTCCTTTATGTTGGGTACAAATAAAGGAGATGATTCTTTTTTCTTTTTCTTTTTTTTTTTTTTAATGAAGGAGAGGATTTGTTCACCTGGGATAAAAGGCAGTGTGGCTTTATAAACTCCTTGGCGGAAATACACATCAATGAAGTTGAGCCCAATTGCTTTGTTTTTAACACGGATCTCGCCCTCCTTTGGTTCTCCTACTTCCACATCCTCCCACTTCAGGACCTATATTTCCAAATTTTGGGACAGAAAAGGAAGGTAGCAGTTACATTAATGAAAATATCATAGAAAAAATATATAGAAAAACAGAACAATGATCATTATTGCCATCTGAACGCTTCAACCAACTCACAACTCCTAAACAAGGCATGCCATTAGATTTCACTTTGATCATATTCTATTTGGTCAATGAGTAGCAACTACAAACAGGGCAAGGGAGGTTCCAGTGCAAAGGCACAAGCCTGAATCTTGCCTCCCTCAAAAGTGGGGAGTGGGGCATACCACTATGCCAGAGTGTAGGTTGGTTCTGACATAGATATTCACCCTTGGATCAAACCAGCAATATAAGTCGTTAATACAACTTTTAAATTGATAGCAACTAACATACAAAAGGGGGTTGCTTAAGTGTCATCCCTAATCCTAGATGGACATTCTTGGACCACAACTCCCAATCACTGGACATGACCCTGTCCATATGCAATTACTCCGAAAAGGATCTGGTATGACCTGGTTGGATCTATAGCAGTCATGCTTACTATAAATCCAAATCGTTCTATCTAATACTTGTGAGGTCAAATGGCATGTGATCAAATTTCATTTTGATAGAATGATAATTTACCTTTAGACTAAACTACACTAGATTAGAACCCTGGCATATACTCCAGACCTTTACTGAAAACTTGGCAACAATAGACCCTTTGCCAATTTCTTCATTCCACATCTTTCTTCAGCAGACCAAGTGGGCACTCAGCCATCACAGCCGCATTTCGCAGCACGTGTTGGAATGTGGCAAGGATTCCATTTCTACTGTTGCAGCTGAAGTGAAAGCATGTTGACTGCACATAAAAATGCAGAAAAAAAAAAGGCTCGATTTTTCCTTCTCTTCCCCATCAGAAATCAATTTCTGCAGTCAAGAGGGGTGGATTGATTTGTGTGGTAGGCAGAATCCATCCCATGGAAAATAGCAACGGATACTTGGCATTTTCCATTGCAAAGAAAAATAGTTTCATATGATGAAAGTGGTCAAGTGTGAGATTCAAAGCTGAAAATCACGAACTCTGTCACCTACTTACATACCTAATGTTGCTAACATACCCTTAATTCAATGCCTATGATGTTAGATTTATGTGTTTTTAAAGTCTGAAAAACCCCATTTCAAGTGAGAGTGTTTAATGAGGTGTAGGTATTTTTAAGTCCCATATGGAAAGTTGAAAGACTAAAAGGGTCTTTGTAAGACTTTATTGACAACTTAGTTTAAAAAAATATTAAAAGTATCAATAGACTGTGAAACCTTATCCTCTCTACAAGTGCACACACGCGTACGCAACGGTGTGCGTGCATACCGTGCCATGCCGTGATGAGCATGAGGCAGGCAATCTGGACCGGGTCTTAATGGGTTGGAGCCATACTGAGCTTGGGATTGGGCCTGACCTAGACCCAAGTCCTCCATCCTACCCGTTATTTTTTACCCATAAAAACCCTTCATATTCAAACTATCCGATGTACGCTTTCTTTTGCATGCAGTGTGTATAAGGAGGTGAACATTGGGTTACATGAGAAGCTCTTCTTAAGGGGTGTCTGGGCATAGGTCTTTTCTGTTACCTCAATCTCTACTCTTTCCACAATTCTCTCTGTAATGCAAACTAGAACAACAGACTAGTGATTTCCTGTGCTTGCTCGAGTGCACCAGAGCACGAAACATTCTACCTGTGTAACCAAGGAGTCTCTGGGACAATGAGTCAACAGTAGCATGATACCCTGTGCATCTACAAACTGGGTCCGTAAGAGGGCAAAATCTATCTTCAAGACAGCGTTATTTTTCTTTCACTAAAATTTCTTGTTTTTTTCCCCTTTTTGGTTACTGTTTCTTTATTTTTGTGTTATTTTCTCAACATACGATTCCATCTTGAGTGAATTTTCAGCACAATTGACCATGATGGGATCTCCCCATTATAAAAAAGGACAATTGCAGAAAAGTAAAAGAGAAAATTCCACTCCAATCACATAGATCAAATTCCTGATTTGCCGTGAAATTACCTCATAAGTTCAAAATTCACTGAATTCACAGATCACATAACTTCTATGCAACCCAAACAAGCTGTGTTGTTAAACTCTGATTGTTTTGTCAAAGAGTTGAATCCCAATATCCACAAATCAGCCATGCAATTGATCTGGGAAATCTCAATTCAAACTGAACCAGAAAGGGCATCACGCAATTCATTCAATCAACTCTACCCGATTCAATACTTTGAGGAGGGAAAAACAATTGAAGAACTAACCCAGATGATTACTAATGGAACCAAAAATGAGATGGGTTTCCATTAATTTATCTTGCCCACAAAGTTTGATACTGAAGAAATCTACAAATGAAACAAATCTGGCTCATATTTGCGTTTGGACTCATGGAAAAGGAAGTAGTATCTCGGAAATTATAAATTAATTTTTTTTTTTTTTTAAAGTACTCCCCTTTCTATGTATCCAAACAACTACAAAACCCAAGAGTATATGTTCTTCTAATTCAGTAATTCCTTCACACACACGCACAGAGAGAGAGAGAGAGGGAGGGAGATTTTGTTTTACCTCAGGGCCACCAAGTTCATAGACTCTGATGGCTTTGACCATGGCTGCAGTTGCTCTGGTAGTGAGGTGTTTGGTGGTGAAATGTGAAAAAGAAGAAGAAATGGGGATGCCAGGTCTCGTCTTCCTCCTCAGGAGTGATGTCAAGTTTCGAGTATGACCCAAGAAAGGAGGTTTTGTTACATGGACTATTTTGGCCATTGCCTAATGTAGTTTTGACAGAAAAAGCATCTGCTGATGTTGATGAATGTTCTATGATTAATAACACCGACAGTTGCTCTGGTAGTGAGGTGTTTTATAATAATTAATCATATAACTACGGTTTTTAATAAATACTTTATATTTAAATTCTTCCTTTATATTGAATTTCTCTATCTTGCTAATAAGTTTAGTTCAAAGACTATCTTCAATATTTGTTCTTCAAAAAGTTGAACTTATACGTGTGGAAACCAACAAAATTAACATGGTATATTTGGCGATCATTTCAGATTTTATTGGACTTTCCTTAGAGATTATTTAATTACCTCATTTGAAATAGGAAGGGTAAAAACTAATTATGAGTTTATGATCAATAGAGTGGCACTCCAATTAATTTTAATAAAAAATTAATATTTAAAGTCTTCCGAATTTGTCCATCTTGTTTGTAAATTTGATTCATAGACAATCTTTAATGTTAACTTCACTAGGTATTATTAAACACTTGATCAACAATTATGATCATATAAGCCATGTACTTCATTTTTATTGAAGGTCCACGGTCATTTTCTTAGATTGACTTCCATGTAGTGTGACATGCTAAGTTCGTGGGGCCTAGTTATCATTCAATACGAATGCCCCACAATCAACTTCACTGGATATTATCATCCATCCGATCAATGGTTATGATCATGGGCCATTTACTTCATTTTTATTGCTAACCCACATTCATTTTCTTACATCAAAGTCTAACAATATTTGTTAAAGTTAATTTAAAAGATTAATTTATAAAAAATATTTACTTATATGTCATGAGACATTGGTCATTCAAACATGTTACGTCTCACCAAATACAACCTATTTTTGTAGAGAAGCCAAAAATGTATAAACAAAAGCATAGTGTATTAAGGGAACAAAGAACCCCCTCTTTCCCCCTTCCCCCCTCCCTCTCCCCTCTTTCTCCCCTCCTCCCTCTTTCTCCCCCCTCTTTCCCCCCCCCATCCCCTCCCTCCTCCCCTCCTCCCCTCCCTCTTTCTCCCCCCTCTTTCCCCCCTTCATCCCCTCCCTCCTCCCCTCCTCCCCTCCCCCCTTCCCCCTCCCTCTTTCTCCCCCCTCTTTCCCCCCTCCATCCCCTCCATCCTCCCCTCCTCCCCTCCCTCTTCCCTCTTTCTCCCCCCTCTTTCCCCCCTTCATCCCCTCCATCCCCTCCCTCCTCCCTCTTTCTCCCCTTCCTCCCCCTAATATCATTACTCCTACCTCATCTAACTATTATGCTTAATAGCATAAATTGTCATATCTCTTAACTAAAAAAGGGATTAACCCTTAATAAGTATTTGAAGAGACAAAGTTTGTAAATATGTTTATATAGGTTCAAATCAATTGCATTCCATGCATGTGTCCACCAAAGTACTAACTTGAATTCAAACATTTGATATCATAAGATAAAGAGAGGGTTTGAACATTGACATCTAACATAAATTCGTTTCTTTTTAATTATTGATTTAGAAGTTTTTACATTACATACCTATACATAGAATTGCCTTTGTTATATTTATTAAATGCATATTACTTATAATATATAATGATAATTTGATAAATCGAATTTTGGCAATTAAATAATAATAATAAATTCTTTTATCCGTGCTGCTAATGGCCTATGTACATGCAAAATTGCAAATGCATTTGCTTTTTCTTTTTTTTTTTTATAGGGTTTGTAAGGATTTCATATTTAGAGAATGCAGGTGCAAGCATTTGAGTACAATTTTTGCTCAAATATTGACCAAAGTTTAGAAATATTAGTCAATAGTTATGGTCACCCCCCACATCCCCCAACACACATCTCACCCCCAAAGTTGATGGAGGCTAGTTAACCACAATGTCAATGGCCTGTAATCAACTTCAATTAATATTGTTATCTACCCAATCTACGATTATGATCATACGCATTTACTTGATGGCCCACATTCATTTTCTTATACTAAAGGCTGACAATATTTATTGGAGTTGGTATAAATCATCGATCAATCTAGTATTATTTATTTTATGTAATGAGAAATTGGGTCATACTAAGGTGCTACGTAGGGGTCAAACTTGGGCCAGGTTAAATGAGTGGGTTATGTATTTGTAAGTTTATGGTTGGGTGGGGTAGAGAGAAAAAAACTCATGGAATTCGGGTTGGACTAGGCTAAAAAGTTTAATCATCTTGATCCGACCTGAATTGACTCGATCCAACTTGAGTTTCAATAAATATAAAAAACCACTAATTTTTTCCTTTGAATTTGAGCTAAAAATGAATCGGGTTGTTGGGACAACGACTCAGGTAGGGTAAGACCAGTAACTCAGGTTGGATCAAGCTTAACAATTCAAGCCAACAACTTGAGTCAAGCTCAAGAAATTTTTATATGAATTAAATTGAATTTATAAAAATTCGGCTCAACCTGATCGTGTTTCAGCCCTAGTGCTACGTGTCTCATATTAAAAAGATATAAATGTAAGTTGTTAACCCATCTCCAGATTAGGTTGCAACTAGGGTCCTCAAATTTCTACTAAGTGCATTTGGATGGGGGATAATGGGGTAACCCCGTTACCTTTGTTTGGTAACTTCCCTCCTCCTTTTTAAAACTCTTTCCAAACGAGGGGTATACATAATAAACAAGATAACCCTCGGTCAAAAGTAACCCTGAATAATCTTATAAAATTTCTCTCTCATCCAAAGACATCTTAACTTCATGCTCCTCCTGTTGTCTTAGTCTAAAGTCCCAATAGTTTAATATTTTACTTTTTTACATTACATACCTAGCTATGTACACAGAATTGGCTTTGTTATATTTATTAAACGCATATTACTTAAAAATATATAATGATAATTTGATAAATCGAATTTTGGCAATTAAATAACATGCAAAATTGCAAGTGCATTTGCTTTTTTTTCGGATAACAGTTGACCACTTGACCTTACCTACATGCAGAAACAACAAACTCAGCATGGTGTGACTGACAATGAATTCAGATTTTAACGGGCTATTCTTAGAAATTATTTAATTACCTCAAGGAAAAATTGAAGACTAGTGACAGCGAATGGAGTTAATTGCAATGCACCTTCATATTTTCAAATTATTATTCTCCATTTCTTTTCAAGCTATCTATACTCTATAGAAGGGGTTGATGGTAATAATTTCTGTAAACTTCTCAATCTATACACACTGAACAAATTTTATTCAATAATATTTCCACGATGAGATTACAAATGCTTAGTTTTTTTTGACAAAGAAAATAAATATTTGATTCATAGAATGGAATACAACTCATACAAGAGACCCACTTAAGGAAAATTAGAAATTTCATTAAAAAAAGATTCTCGATGACTTAACACGCGCACTAGATTGGTATGCCTTCTTTCTTTTTATTCTCTAGGTTTCTTGGGCACGTACATGCGTGCCCAGAGATGCTTTCCCCTGACGACGAACTTGGCCTTCTGTTGGCCGTTCAGAATCGAGGGAATGACTGAAGCTGTCTTGAAGACGATCCGCCCAAACATGGGTGGGTCTGGAGGCACTGGATTCTCCAGCATCACGCCCTCTACGCAGTCTCCCCAACCACTGCTGGCAACCGAAAATAACAAAAATTATAAGCAAGCAACAAAGGATGAAAACCCTGTTTTTTAATGAAAAATAAACCAATTTTTTTAAAAATTGATTATTTCTACCATTTAGATGGAAAAGATCACTTGATGACCTTCAAATTTGAGGTGCAGTTAAATATTAAGAACATTTTTAACTATCAATAGAGGTGATTAATGATGTGAGCAATGTTTTAATAGTAAGTGCTCTACACTTTCCATTTGTTTAATCATATTAGTCTTGAGCATCATAGTAACTATTAAGAATAATACATTTTAATTTACATTGATCAAATGCTTAGAAGTTAGAACCATTGGATCAAAGTTATTATTGAGCTAGAATAATTTCTTGGTTATCAATTTGTATCAGTCTATAAAGAAGAGGGCAAGCCTCATGTGCTGGTATAGAGTACATGAAAACAATGTTATCAGAATCGGGCCGTCTAACGAATCATCTTCGAGGCATTTTTTGTTCAACCACAGTTAAAGCCGGTCAAACAGTAACATAATATAAATATTATATATAACATTAAGTAAGACACATTTTACCAATAATATTAATATAAATATTAAAAATAACATTCAAACTCTGAGTAATATACCAAAACAGTGAAAGATATGTGATAAAAATAGTAATAAACATTTATATTTCAAATATACATATTTTTTAATATTAATTTTTTATATTTTAAGTGGATTTTAAAAAAAAAATTAAAAAATTTCAAATTTTGTGAGCCGCGAAATCGTAGAAAACCTCAGTTTTGACCGATTTTCTATGGTTTTGACCTAGAAACGGTTTTCGGCTAGGACCGAACCACATCTTCGACCGTGGTTCGGTCCGGTTCTGATAACCTTGTATGAAAACCCTAAGCTCCACTCTTAAAACCAAGAGATCTCATAAATAGATTGTAGAGAGAGAATAGAGTTAAAAAACTACAATCTAAAAGATTGATGTGGAGAGAGAAAGATACTTAGTGAAAAATTCTAATACGTCGTCCTTCGTAAGTGGATACCCTCTGGAGAAAGTGAGGAACATGGAACGTAAATCTTCTGATTCCTGTTCCGCGACCGGACTCCACGGCTTAGCAAAGGGATTTAACGATGAAATCCTCGTCGGGATGCTAGTCGGTGCACTGGAAGAATCCGTTGATGACCCATCAAAAAGTGGTGGATTCGACACAGATGGATCCCAAATGCTACCACTACCAATACCAAGAGGCACAGGTGCAATCCCTTCTCCCGATGGCATCGTCGGTGGCCGGACAAGCCCCGCCGACATCACCCTCTGGTTAGCTGGGTGGCTTGTATCCCTTGCCGCCATCCTCATTATATTATCATCAAAAATGATGCTACAAACATTGTGTAGCACTGAATATATCCCGTCAATTGCCGCTTCTCGACAATATCGGAAGAAGCGTAGATTGATGGGTTCATTAACGAGGCTGGCGGTGATCGGAATATCGTTTTGCCCGGTGGGGGAATTGGCATCCGGGTTTAAGGCTTCGATGCATAACTCGCCCTCAGCGACGATTCTTAGAAGAACATCGTCTTCATGGGCGTATATGTGTCGAACTAGGTCGTGGTGCCCGATCGTTTCCATCCACAACCACAGTGCAACTACTTCTTTCGTTGTCTCCGGGTCAGTGCCGAGCTTATGCACCAACCTGCTGTAAAGGTTTCTTTCCATGGTGTGGAAGAGGAGGAGATCGATGACAGAGCTCGCCATTCTGAGTAAGGAATGGAAATGAGAGATGCTTGCATGAACGTATTGAATTCTGAAAGTAGTAGAAATGGAGGTGGTGAGAAGAGGTGGTGAAAGGCCTCCCTTTTATAGGGGATTAGGGTTTGGAAGGATGCCATATTTGGAGGTTGCAGGTGCATGCATTTTAGTGGAAATTATTATGCTTTGGATGGAGAAGTCTTCAGCCACCTCTATGCAATGTACTATGCTAAGTTAATGGGGCCCAGCTAATTGGTCAATGCTAGTGGCCCACATTTGACTTCACTTGATGTATAAAGTGATAAACTCAGAAGACAATTATAATAGGAGGTGACAAATTTAAGTAGAATACTCCTAAGCGAAAAAACTGAGAGAGAGAGAGAGAGAGATTTTATTCTCAATCAACACGGGAGGACTGGAGGTTATCACCAACCCAACCAACGGTTGTGATTATGGGCCAGCATTCATTTTCTTACATCAAAGTTACACGAATAACGATATTTTACTGATTAAAAACCTATTTCTTCGGGGGAAATGATGAGAAGGGTTTATACAGAATTCGAACTTCATCTTGGCGGGAAAAGAGAGAGGTGATCAGGTGATCGCTACGGTTGTATATGATTTTATTTTTACCTGAATGGGTGTGGTCTATGGGCCCACATACAGAGAGTTGGGCAATGATCAGAATCGTCCACTTTTTGGGGCTATCAAGAATGGGCCCTAGTATAAAATTGCAATCACTACAATCATCATCATCAATCTGATCATGAATTATGATGATTATGGACGGTCCAAAAATTTCAACCCTCTCATCACGTGTCTCATGTGTGTATGTGTACGTTACGTTTTGCATGCAAGGGAATCTTCACACCACTTTCTGATAAGGATCGACATGGTTTTGCTTAGTTTGACAGGAAGGGTCCCATTGACACCTAATTCCACCCGTCAAACGGTGGATTTGGCCACATTTAATTTTAAGAATTGTAAAACAAATGTAGAATGAAATAGATATGAATTTGAACTTAAACCAAAACTAGATAAATTCCTTCTATAGCTTAGATTATAAATTTTGGGCCCCCTAAGGTTTCTGGCCCAGTGAAGATCAGTGAAGATCTCTCTCCTCCCAATCAGGTGATCAATCAAATGGATTCTAGGTTTCTTAAAAATAGGAATCCTTATTATGGGTGATATGTTAGTACTTGGTAGTGAATGATATATTCCATCTACTTGATTTGGCATTAGAAATTGGATTTGGTAAATTTTTTTATGAGCTGAATGCCTATTTAATACCTATAGGACTTGAACATCTGGTTTACGAGTGTGCTAAAATTGTGAAATGATTGAAAAGAGAGGGTTGCTTTCTCCTTATCCAAACAACTTAGTTAAATGATTGTTCATTAAAAAGAAGGAACAACTAAAAAGAACTTAAACAAATTATGAAGTTAGGTTGGTGTCTTAATTTTTCATGCATTGCGAGACCTACGGCGTCGGTTGCGGGTTACCGGTATCGGCGATTGCAAGTTATTGCTATATACACTAGTAAGCTTGTTCTTAGTTGTCACAATAAACACGAATTAATTTGGAGTATATAGTAGTGCATTAACGAAGAATGCTAAAAATAGTTTTGTTGCAACTTAAAATCGCGACAGTTTAATTGCCTCTCGGATTAAAAACAGTAAGATTTTATGACGGGCCAAAAACAAACCTTCTAATTTTGGATGAAGAACAACTTTTACCTAAAAAATATGACTTTCGGCTCTTTTTTAACGATCCGTACCGTTCAAACTTAAGTTCCTTGCTAGACCTACTAGTAGTGAAAGTTTATTTCACAGATTTTTTTTATCTTTTAAAAACATTCCAATTCTCAATTTCATAACTTAAAAACAATATTTGAACATGTGTATGAAACCCAGAATTTTCTTGATATTTTGTAATTTTTTCAGAATTTTTTGAAAAAAAAAGAAGAAAAGAACAGAAGAGGGAGAGAGAAAATTATCGCCCACCCATATCAGCAGACCCAAATTTTAATCCCGGATATGTAACTGATAATTTACACATTCAAATGATAACAATAACATCCCATTTTATGATCATTCAGACCCCTTAAAAGTTACACCTAAGTGGAACATTTTTACCATGGTATTTCATCCATTAAGGTGAAGAAAATATTAGTATACGTAGAACTCTGTTTTACTTTAACCAAGTATTTCACATGGTTATCACTCTCTAAACGAAATGATAAGGCTTTTACAACTTAAATTTATATAAATTTGTTAAAATACAAATCAATATTATATAATGAAGGAAATATTTATTTAAATCAAAATTTTCAATATATTAGAAATATGAATATTAACTAAGAAAACAATAAAAATTATATCATCTAAATTGAGTGAAGAATAACTAAAAGAGAGTTTAAATAGGAGTAAAACATTGCTGGAATAGTTGGAATGGATTGGAAGAGGAACCAGAATGTTTTGCTGCATGTTTTCATTTCAATTTTTTTACTGAAGTAAGAACATTTCGAACATTTCAGGTCACAACAGAACATAATTGATAACCATCATTTAAAGTTTTGAACATTAGAAATTCCATAAAACAAAGGGAAGATAAGAACAGTGAGATCCATTTAAGCACACAATGCATGATAGAGGGACATGGATGGCTGATTCAGATATAGTTAACCAAGGACCGATAGGTCGCGCCCGGCCTCCATCCTACCGGAATGACATTTCTTGCGACGAGGGTCTTGCCGGAGTATCGCGATGTTAAACGAATGGAGAATGGGGCTTGCAGTTTCGATCCAGAGTCGATTTTCCAGTCTGCACCCCATGACTGCTGCATGGATAGCCAAGAATCAGAATCCGTCGATGACTCCTTTAGATCTACACCGGCAAGGTCACCGTCCCCTTCTTCGAACTCAACCACCGCAGAGAAATAGTTCGGATTGGATCCAGCATCAACATGGAAGGTCACTGTCTTTCCTGAGTAGTCACAGGCAACCCTAGAAACCATGGATGCAAAGAGATTCGTCAGTCAAGATAAGTCCCTTCATTGTCTATCATCATTGTCATCATAGTTTATTCTATCTACTTAGGTTAACATTCAAAATTGGATTTTATATATATATTACTATGAGATGGTTGTTAGGTTAAGTAAAATCTGATCATCAGAGATATACTGAATTTATTCCTACCGCGAGTATTCAATTTGCAGGACCCCAGCATTTCGTAGCTGATTGGCCTTTCCGGGAATTGCCATGGCACCAAATGCAGTCCCACTAAGATCAAAATGAGCCGATTCCGATAGGCAGGGACCTCCGGGGCATTCATCGGTGATCACCACTCTCACTGGTTTCCCCGAACAAACTTCATTTCCGGTACATTTTACCTGAAATATGACAGTGTCAACAACATTTTTAGATGATAATTTAGTCATTACTTTCATAAATAGTTCACTAGATCACCTCCACCATTGTCATCATCATGGTATTGGAACTTAGTTTGCACCTAGATCTGCAGGAAAATTTTAAGGATTCTTCATGTGATTCCAAAATGGTAGAGATTCTCCTCTAGGTTAAAACATTAGATTAGTGATTTGAAATCACTATGTCTCCATCCATTAGGGCGGATAATTCTGTTCTCAACTCACTTTCCAACCATGATCTCATCATGATATCTTAAAAAAAAATATTGATAATTGCATCTGAAGATTTAGATTTTGATGACTTTCTTGGTGTTGGTATACTTACAAAACTGAATTATCAGTAGATTAGTTTAATCGTTATAAATTATGGAGGTTAGATTATGAATATGAAATCCTCCTTCATGAGTAGTTTATAAAGTTGTGGGTCCATATACCTGATAGCAAGCTCCACATCCCTTGCCCGACATAAAGAGAGATGGATTTCCTGCTGCAATCAAAGAAGAAAGTGGGGCTTTCTCTACTGCATTTCCATACCCACAAGCTCCACCTATACAAAAGCACGTCAACAGTAATGAAATTACCTTCACCTCATAATAATAATTCAGAACAGAAAAAAGAAAAAGAAAAAAAGATTACTCTTTCGTCCTGTGCTGGAAAAAAATAGCAAGAGAATTGAAATATTGGCCAAAATTTCTCATATTCTGGGTGTGATTTGTAGATTACGTGAAATATTGGGTTTTGCTGAAAACACCTACATTTTGATAGGGCCGAAATTTCAGGCTTTTGGCCAATATTGATTTATTTAGAAAAAAAAATGGGGCTCAAAATGGCTGAAATTTTTGTTTGGGTACGAACAAGTCCCACTTTCCACGGTGAGAGAGAAAAATATAAAAACTTATATAGGACTGGATATCTCCACCTATTAAGCTAGTCTTTTAGGCTGGAAGCTTAGTCCCAAAAGTGGTATCAAAAGCAGGTATTCTAAGCCACCTCATGTGGACTCAGGGGTCCCCTAGCCGAACATGATGGTTGGCGACGTTTTATCAACTGGAGAGCCTCGTTCGAGAGAAGATTGTTGATGTAAGAACGAATCCCACATTGATGAGAGGAAGAAAAATATAAGGACTTTTATGAGACTAGATTTCTTTACATCTCAGGCGAGTCTTTTGGGCTGGAAGTCCAGTCCCAACAATTTTTCCCTCCATTAAAGAAGTGATCACTTGTGGAGAAATGGATTGCCCAAAAAGTAAAGTAACACCTCTCTCTCTCTCAATATCTATCTATCTTTCTATTAAAATTGGTGTTACCATCGCTTCCAGCTCCATTGGGACTGCCATACCAAGTAGCTCCGGCCGGAGACCAGTTGGATCCGGCTGCGGACAAGCTCAAATGTTTGACATGCAAAGAAAAACAAAGGTTAGGGAGGGCAAAGAAAGCCAGGGAGGAAAATAGTAAGAGAAGAGGAGCCATGAACTATTTAAGATGATAGGAGTGTGTTTGCAGTTGAGAGTGTCTGATACTTGGAAGGTTGATTCATAGAGTACGATATTTATAGACCTACGTCGACCAACTTCTCACGTCATATTCTCGTTGCTTTAGTGTTAACTGTTAACTGTTAAGTGGGGCCATATACCATCTATTCTATTATATTTAGCCAAGTTATTAAACTTAATTAAATTTTAAGTTGCCCTTCCTTTATCCCCCTATAATATTTTTTTTAATTTTTATGAATATTTTTAACATTATTATATACACAAGCCATCTTAGGAATTTGGCCTAGAGATGAGTCATTTGGGTCAGGTTATCAAGCCAGACTTAGGTTAGGGTTGTTTTGCTCCACTATGCATGATGTGAGTTGAACTCTGTTTAACAAAATCTGGCCTAATGCTAACTCTATTGAAGCTTTAGTAAAATTAGAAAGACTCTATCTAAGTTTCTCATACGTAAATTAAAAACAAAAAAAAAAAAAAATTACACACTACTGTATATGTATATTACGATATATTGACATCAATAAAATGAATTAAGGGGAGTTTAAGCCAAACACTTAGGAAATTAAGCAGTATACTTTCTAATTTTTAATACGAACTATGGAACCCGTGATCTATTATCCATTCAATATAAATGATTAGGGTGCTTTTCAATGTGATGAGACACACAGAAAACCAACCCCTTCCACTAAAAGAACATAACTTTTTTTCTCAAATTATAAATAAATATTTCAGTTAGAATATGGATTTGACTCCTGTGAGTCACACTCGATATGAAACTTGATTAATTTCGTTTTCATGATTAAGAACAATGATTAGACTAATTAAAGCCCGTATAAAACTTTATTCACTCTTTAATTAGTTTTTATCTAGGGGATATCCTCACTTGATCTCTTTATGGGGTCTATCGAGGCTTAAAAATACACTCTTCATTTGCAACTGATCTCATCATTGGATTAAAAATCTATTCAAAACTGACTTCTTTTTAACCATTAATCTTTAAGCTTTTGAAAATCATAGTTTTTCAAATCCAATGACCTAAATTTTCGTATGAAATATCATTTCGAAAATACCTTTCAAACACACTCATTTTCTCTCATTGGGCCCTACTCTTCTAAGTATTATGGGTCTGAGAGTGAACTGTGGCCCATGGATGATGTTGCCAAGGAGAGAGAGAAATAATTGGGCTAACTGCTGTGGACCTCTCAAGGATTTTTCTGCTTTGTCGGCAAAGATGGGCCCATTGGGCCATGGCCCACACCTGTTTATCAGTCCTACCGATCATCCCGGAGACAGAAGCTTCCGAATCCCATCAACCCCGCCGTTGATGGTGGTTATCGGTCATTGAATCGCCACGCTTATCGACGACCATCATCATCCAATCAACGGCTGGCAATGAATCTCATTTTTAAAATACTTGTAACGTCCATTTCAATGATGTAATATTGTGACTTATTTATGCAGATTACACTTCAACTCAATCAATTTATGCATAATTAGATTTTGTATTCATTCGTCCAGACCAAGATACTGCAAAGTCCTCCAAGAATCCCTTTGAGAACGGAAGCTCACCCACCAAATCTTCCTTATCTTAACTATTAATTTTAAGTTCTAATGTTGTGGTAACGTGAGATTATGGAGATAATAAGTTATTCTTTTTCATGAATGTATTGCTCATAGAATTACGATTCAAAATCAATTTCTGATTAATATGACCATTTTAAAAAAAAAAATTACGTGTGGAAAACCGCAGAATACCCAACATAATTTTTTTATTACGCTGAGCATTTACTGAATGTATTATAAAATTTTATTATTGATTGAATCATAAATAAATTTAGAACATAAAAGTAAGTTCAGTAAGGCATGAGCACGAAGGAGTTGTTCCCCTGTACTATCAAAATGAATCAGAGAAGAAATACCCTATGATTTCTCTTGATTGTAACATCTCCTTAAATTCGGCAAAAGATAGTGGATTATCATTTTATGTTGGAAGTTGCATGTGCAGTGGAATAATTTAATAGAAGAGAGTGCATTTATTTGAATAACAGATAGAAAAATATTAAAAAAAAAAAAAAGAATGACATAAGGTGAAATCATCATCCGTAGATTGCAGTGGAAAAATATTTATTTAACAGTTAACAATTTTTTTTTAAAAAAAATGACAAGGTGAAATTATCATCCTTCGTATTATCATCTCACAAGTTTTCGTATAGACTCATCATTTCATTTGATAGATTTATTGAAAACATTTTATTTAATATATAATCTACTAAAAATCACCTTGATTAAGCAAATGGAACAAAATGGAATACTCGAGATCTTTCATTCACAATTAATCACATTAGTCATTATTCATATTGTACAAAAATGACGAGTGTAATGTATGGAAAATTTACCTGATTAGATATCTGCACATCGAGTCACTCATTTCTGTCAACTATTATAAAATCTTATAAGGCTCGGCCTTGTCTATAGTCAGAGTAAGCTTGTGGATAGGGCTCCCAAATATTTAGGGCCTCTGTAAATCACCTTAGGGCTTAGGCTCAGTTTAAAAAATCCACTTGTGTAATCGTGTATTCGTGTTATTAAAAAAAAGGGCCCACCAGTAAAACCCTTAAAAAAAGCTCTTTAAGCTCACGAGAATGAAAACCTAAAACCAGTTCAATTTCTTGGATAGAATTCTCAAAACTCATTCAGTTCCCCAAACATTTCAACCACCCATTTTATAAAACACAATCTCGACCCTCCGATCCAGAGGTGCCCAATCATAAATCCACTTTCCCACGTTACCTCGATGGGCCATCCTACCACAAGTAGAAATCCAGAGCCTACCCCATCAAAATCATTTTGATGTAAAATTTTCATCTTGGATTTAGTTCCAAAGACACTTGTAATATTAGGTTTGACTTTGATGGTTTTGACAAGGGAGATTTGAGATTGAATTTTTCTGATAAAATACGTTTGTGGGGTAACCAAAGATACAGAATTATTTGATTTTTCTTCAAAGTGACATAAAGTATAAAGATTGCCATCAACATCACCATCTCTTCAACAACAGCACTGATTACATTTTTTTTTTATAACGAGAGTATGTCTGCTGTATTAATCCAGTAAGACTAATCCTCCAAGGCCTATACCGCCATTTCCCACCAGGGGTAAAAAAATCGGCCGGGCCGATATCCCGGCCGATTTTTCATATCGGCCGATATATCGGTTTGGCCGATATATCGGCCGAACTTTTTCTCTCTCCTCCCCGTTTTTTTTTTTTTTTTTTTTTAAAAAAAAAAAATCCAAAAAAATTACAGCAAATGCAGAAAATTATGAGCTTATTGAATATGTAATTTTTTCATAAAATATCGGACATTTACATCTTCTAATATATTTTTGAAGTTACGATAGTGGGAAATTATATAAATAGTAATAAAATGGTGAAAATTACAAAAAGAAATAAAATAAAAGGAAAAAATTGCATCCCTTTAAAAGAAGTTATTATACATTAAATAAAAGCAAATAAAAAAAGTTCATGTATTATTTTATAGGTTTTACCATTTTCTAACATTTATATATCATAGTCCATAGATAATAATGAAATAATTACAAAAAGAAATAAAATAAAAGGAAAAAATTGCATCCTTGTAAAAGAAGTTAGTATACATTATATAACAGCAAATAAAAAAATTTCATGTATTATTTTATAGGTTTTACCATTTTCTAACATTTATATATCATAGACCATAGATAATAATGAAATAATTACAAAAATAAAGAAAATAAAAGGAAAAAATTTCATCCCTGTAAAAGAAGTTAGTATACATTAAATAACAGCAAATAAAAAAAATTCATGTATTATTTTATAGGTTTTACCATTTTCTAACATTTATATGTCATAGTCCATAGATAATAATGAAATAATTACAAAAAGAAATAAAATAAAAGGAAAAAATTTCATCCCTGTAAAAGAAGTTAGTATACATTAAATAACAACAAATAAAAAAATTTCATGTATTATTTTATAGGTTTTACCATTTACTAACATTTATATATCATAGTCCATAGATAATAATGAAATAATTAAAATAAGGAGTAAGTGAATGTAAAAAATGTTGCTGTAAATTTTAACATGTTAGTAACAGTAACTAAGAGCAAATGAAAAATGTTCATCTATTATTTTATAGGTATTATCATTTTCTAACTTTTTTTTTCATTTATGCTATTTTATGTTGAAATAGTTAAAAAAAATGAATAAATAAATGAAAAAAAATAGTAACTAACAAAGTACACAAAAACTAACTACAGATACATTAAGATGGAAAAAAATTATAATACCTATATAAAGCTTTTATTACTACATATCTTATTTAACTTCAAGCATTTTTTAACTTCTTTTATGTTATTTTTGGCTAAAAAAATTAAAATAAAATACAGATAAATCGAAATAAATTACAAAACTTACAAGATCAGTAGATCTGTAAATGAAGAAACCTTTGAACGGTCTGGATCGTTCGGTTTCAAACAAATCCGGGTCGTTTAGAACTTACTTAAATCAAGTAATGAAGAGTGCAATTTTTTTCAAAGATAAATAGTAAAATCTGATTTTCTCTTTGAAAATAAGGTGTAAAATTTGAGATGTAGGTGAATGGTATTTATAGGAAAAAATTGGACCGGTTCGATTTTTTGGATTTAAAAAAAATAATAAAATATTCAGGCATGCCGGACCAGCCGAATCCTGCAGTCCGCTGTACGCAGAGATGTGATGGGGAGAAATTGGTTGACAGGTGAGATCTCGTCCGAGATCTCGCCCGATATATCGGACATGAAATATCGTCCGATATATCGGCAAAATATCGCTGAACTTGAGTTGGGCCCAGGCCCGAGATTTACTGTTTTCAGGGGGAAAAACGGCCGATTCGGCCCAAATTCGTCCCAGATTCGGCCGAGATTTGGACCGATATATCGGTCATCTCGGCCGATATTTATTATGAAAAAAAAGTTTTTTTTTAAAAAAAAAAAAACAAAAAACCGAATTTTTAAAATTCGGCCGATATGATGACCGATAATTCGGTCAAAAATTCGGACATATCGGCCGAATTTTTTTTTGTACGGCCGATACTATACGTATCGGCCGATATAATTCGGTGGTTGAAAAACCGAATTATATCGGCCGATATTTTGACCCCTGTTTCCCACTAATTACAAATTCTGCCTTGTAGAATCATGTACAGCCTATTCATTAATTTACATGTTGGCGACCATTTTGTATTGATTTTGACTTCAACAAAGTAGACTGAAAACATAGACTCAAAGACTGATTCAAAATAGATAAAGAAATTGGCTGTTCATGATAATAATAATAATAATAAATATATATGAGGTTTATTGTGTTAGCAATAAATATTCCAAGGTGGGTACATGGTGGTGGAAAAAGGGAGGCTAAAAAAATGAGAGAATGAATGGCCAAAAATAAGAGAAATTTGAGATAATATTATATTTGCTCAAGTAATAATAAGTACTTCCGCTATATCAAAATACTTATCTTATATGAATTTTGAAATTGTCCCAAATAACTTGTCTTATTCTTTTATTTTTTTCCATTAAATCAAAGCTATATTTACTTTATTCTTAAGAGATAAAAAATTTTGAAATAAGACAAGTATTTTGGGACAAAGGGAGTATTATGTTAATAATACAATTGACTATTAAAAAATACTCTGCATCTTTTTTTAGCAGAAACAATAAATAAAATTTATTAAAGGTGGAATAAATGCAAAGTGAAAGACTATGATTTATATAAGAGAGATATACAAAAGAAAGAATTTATACATGAGCCTCTTTCAAAGCAACAAAAGAAGAAGAATAATGCTCCTATCCGTACACCTTCATCCTCCCCGAGTCAGAAAACCAGTGGGCCAGATCCAGGCCCATTTACAACCCTGGATGTTTTAGAACCCATTTAAGCTTTATCTCGACAGCAGAATATTTCGACTTTCCTGCAACTTCGATGGTTCATTTGAAAAAAAATACATAAAAAATTAAAAAGGTAAAATTGATAGAATATAAAGAAAATATTACAAAACTTACAAAAAAATGTTACAGTTAATTTTTTTCATCAGCTCACACTAATCTACACAAATAAAAATGTAAATTATCATTAAATACCAATTTTATGTTTGTAACACTCAAGTCTTATGAATATAATTCTCAGATAATAATTTAAAATCATTTAAATTCTACATTAGTAGGAAACAAATAAATATCGAATTAGATTAAAAATTAAGAAGTATCTAAGAAATTAACTTCAACTCTCATTTGATTCAAAAGCAAAGTTCAAAACTCAAATTACATGGGTGCACTAAGTCAATTTCATTTTTCTTAATATATGTCACATTTATAAAAAATCAACTATATAAATTAAAAATATACTTGATAAATTACAATAAGCCTGTTTACCTGGTAATTTTGCAAATCATCCTTCTACTAAAATTCCTCTCTGAGTGCTCATGTTGAATAGAAGGGTGCACTGACAGTGAATAAACATGACTTACTCTTAATCACTACTTAAATTCACTGTTATTATTATTATTCTTGATCCAGTTGTTCTTGTTGTTGTTGAGTACGTTTCTCCTAGACCCTTGGACCCAATGGGCCATAGGTGGATTTGAAAGGTATTTTCAAAATGATATTTTTTTAATAGAAAATCAAGTCTATTTGTCACGCCCCGACCCGACCAGTGGGCCCGGAACGCGGCTGATTTTTTTTTTTTTTTTTGAAAGGAAAGTAAACTAATCCACAAGCACTCTTACTGGGCCGGATCAACAGTTAGGCCCAGCGGTTACGCATCAGCCCGCTAAGAGGACTCAAACATGTACCATAAGCATGCCCCATAGACATAGCAAAACAACACAACAACATCCATTAATGATAAGATCAAACAAATATTAACATTGATAAATCAATCCATAACATCGTCTCAAATGGCAACATAGCCGATTACAATAGTCAAATGCAAATTAAGTACCACATCCGGTACTTAATACAAAAATAACGGTTCCGAGAACCAACAGAAAGAGATCAGGGCATTCCGCTCCGGGGAATCCCAAACACTGCCTTGGCTCAAACGCCCTAAGTTTGAAAGAGAGGGTCCTCCTCCTCGGGTTCATCGCCTGAAAGGTGAGTGGTGTGAGCTAACTAGCCCAGTGAAGGATAATTAACAGTGCACATTAAGCAAATAGTAAAACAGGTTAACAACAGTTAATATTACATGCTTGATAACAGTAAGCATAATCTCAAATAAGATAATAACATCATCAACTATCAATCACTGCCATTATCCACCGTAACGCCTGCCGACTACACTGAGGCCAGTATTAAGTCCCGACACGGTCAAAATACATCCTTGCAAGTACATCTCCGGCTCTTAAACGTAACCGGTACTGACACCCTCAAGTCAGCAACTGACGACAGCATGGTCCGCCCATGGTCCAGTAGACATAAACCATCTCTCATATGGCCGATATTGGTTCAATAGCCCAGGTACGTGGAAGCAGTCTTACATACACATACGGTCAACACCGTAATATCAAATCATCACAGCACTCTTACCATAGTGCATCATGTATAGGCACCTGAGTGGGTTCATCAAAACCGAAACCACTCATTGCTCAATATAACACCTGTTTACAAAATCTGCAGAGTTAAGTTCCCTCACCGTGATTGTGTGGTTTCGCGGTCTCTGTCAAACAACATACAAGTGCTCAATCAATATACATAACAAATACGTACATATACGTAGAATTTGGAAATCATATATTTTCCTACAAAATATCCGGGTTTAATGGAATGAGTCTCCTATTTGGTTTCTATCCTCTTTAAATCATCCACAAGATAATAATATAATAAACATAAGGGGCTCAGTCCAAACTCATGTTGTCTTCTGGGCATTGACCAGATTGACTTATTGAGTAAGGTCTAGATCCTCGGGTCACTTCTCGGTTGTCTTCTGGATAGGACCAGAGCTGACATTTTGAGTAGGCCTCGAGGTCACTCAGTGCCCGACTATAGTGTCGTCCTGAAAGTGAATCACTCAGTTCCCGACTAATGTCGGACTGAAAGCGTATACAATAGTATTTACACTATAAATAATAAGAGAAAAAGGGGTTAGTACATTTTTAATTAACAAGGGGGGGGTATAAATCATCACAAATAATCAAACACATTAGATAAATAATAATCAAGATTAAAACTGTCATCAAACAATATTTTATTATTTTTCAAAACAGTGTTCCTCGGAACATCACTTCGGAACTTGGGTCAGTGGCTTCGGATCATCCGAACCACACAAAACTGAGTCTCAGGCCTCGGAACTTGAGGCCTGACTTCGGATCGTCCGAAGACTGAGTCTCGGACCGTCCGAAGTCCAGAAAACGGAAAAACAGAAGTCTCGTGGGTCTGCAGATCTCGGAACATCCGAATACAGGTTCGGACCTTCTGAGGATGCTCGGACCTTCCGAGCTGGCTCGGTCCTTCCGAGCTGGCTCGGTTCTTCCGAAGTGGGTCTGGCTCACCTCGGGCGAACTGGGCTTCGGGTTGAAGCTCGGAACGTCCGAGGGTCACTGCTCGGACCGTCCGAACGTTCGGACCGTCCGAAGATCGGCTCTCGGACCTTCCGAGAGTCGTCTTCTCCGACTGTCTGCAACAGCAGACAGTCACGGCGGAAAACAGGTGAAATGCGATTCCAGAAAGGGAGGGCTTCCTGGATTCGTTTTTCACATCCGTCTGGTCTGATGGACTCCTCTGGGAGTCCTCTTTCCATAGGGAGAGGTTTGGAGCTCAAAAGCTCAAAGGGTCATCCGATTTTAAGGGTAAATCCTCACGGGTACATAAAACCCATGGTTTTCCTTAAAACTTCAAAATCGTTTTTCTCCATCAAAACAGGGTCAAAATCAGTTTTGTTTGATTCTAAATCGGTTGAAATTTAAAAAGGAAAGCAATGGATACCTTGGTTTTGGTTCCTGGTTTGAAATTCGGATCTTTGGAAAATCTCCCACTTAGCTTACTGTTATTGAAAAACAGAAGCTCAGCAGGTCTCTTCGGATGGATTTTAAACAGAGATTAGAGAGGGAAGAAATGCAGAAATCTGCTGGGAATTCAAACGATCGGAAGAGGCTTGAATTTATAGGCTGGCTGGCCGGAAAATCGGTTGGGAGGATGGGACGGGACGGCTGAACGAAATCATCACCGCCGAGCGGCCAGTGCACGCGGCATGCCGTGTGCAGGCTGCTCTGCTTTTGCAGATCAGTCCCTAAGTATTTCCCAAATTGCAGAAAGGGCCTCAGATTAATAAAAACTGATTTTTTTGAACTATGAGTAATAAATTTAAGACTCCAAAATCAGATCCAACCTTACAGATGGGTTGGGTTTTTAAAACTTAGGTTACCATAAAAATTTCGTGAATTATCTCTCACTAAAAACCCTCGATTTAAACAAAAATCATATTTTATCCATAATTGCTTAATTAAACTAATGTAAAAATAACTCATTTGTAAATCTTATTTTGAGATGAAAGGAAATAACTAGATCAATATTAAAATGGTCTAACACCCAATACCATTTTCAAAATTTATCTTTTTCCCGAAAATATTTAAAATAATTAAAACTCTCTTTCGGGGTTCCGACGGTCGATAAATAAATATTATTTTCTGAAACTAAATCATTTTGAAATAATAAATGCAAATCATTCCATAAGGAGAGTATTATTCACCAATAAAGATCATCAAATCACACAATTTAGAGAAATAATCACAATAAGCGGCAAATTACCAAAATACCCCTCCAGCTGAACGGGCTGGATCTCTGAGCTCACGAGCTCGGATTGGGCCAAACTTTGGGTTTTCCCCAAAGCCCTGACTGAAAACCTCGAGATCATCCGGTTAAAACACGAAATTTAGCTAAGACATGCTTAATTCGGGGCAGGGTATTACATCCTACCCTCCTAAAAGAAAATTTCGTCCCGAAATTTAGAACAAACCCTACCTTCTTGGCCTGTGAACAAGCCAGGGTACAACTTCTGCATCGTCGATTCAGGTTCCCACGTCTCATGTTGCACGTCGCGATGTTGCCACAGCACCCGCACTAGGGTTATAGACTTCCTCCTGAGCTCTTGAGTCCGACGTTCTAGAATCTCGACTGGTGCTTCTTCAAAAGTTAAGTCCTCTGATACCTCAATATCTTCAAAACTGATCACATGTGACGGGTCAGGCTCATACTTTCTTAACATAGACACGTGGAACGTACTATGCACTCTCTCCAAAGCCTGAGGAAGATCCAACTGATAGGCCACTTCACCTATCCTCTTCAAGATCTCAAAGGGTCCAACATATCGAGGTGATAGTTTTCCCTTGCGCCCGAACCGCTGTACTCCATGACGTGGTGCCACACGTAAGAAAACTCGGTCGCCAACTGCAAACTCCAAAGGTCGTCGCCTTTTGTCAGCATAACTCTTTTGTCTGCTCTGGGCTGTCTTGAGACGCTGTCTGATTACTTCAACTTGCTCTGACGTCTCACGCACTAGATCAGGTCCTAGTAGTGCTTTGTCTCCTACCTCTGTCCAACAAAGAGGTGACCTGCACGGTCTGCCATACAGAGCCTCGTAGGGTGCCATCTGCACACTGGAGTGATAACTGTTGTTGTAGACGAACTCGATCAAAGGCAAGTGATCTTCCCAACTTCCCCGCATATCCATCACACAAGCCCTTAGCATATCCTCTAAGGTTTGAATGGTTCTCTCTGACTGACCATCCGTCTGAGGGTGAAAAGCAGTGCTAAAGCACAGCTTAGTCCCCAACTCCTCTTGCAATCCTTGCCAAAACCTTGACACGAACCTCGGGTCTCTATCAGATACAATGGATACAGGCACTCCATGCAATCTGACTATCTCCTTCAAATACAATCTACTTAGAGTAGCCAAGGAATCCGCCTTCTTGATCGGTAGAAAGTGAGCTGACTTCGTCAATCGATCGACTATTACCCAAATAGCGTCGTTCTTCTTAGGAGACTTAGGAAAACCAGTTACAAAATCCATCGTGATATGCTCCCACTTCCATTCAGCCACTTCCAAAGGTTGCATCTTCCCACCGGGTCGTTGATGTTCCGCCTTCACTTGTTGACAAGTTAGGCACTTGGACACAAAATCTGCTACCTCGCGCTTCATACCTTTCCACCAGAAAAGTCGCCGCAAGTCACGATACATCTTTGTACCACCGGGATGCACTGCAAAGCGAGATCGATGAAAGTGATCAAGCACTTTCCTCCTGCACTCGTCCGATTTTGGCACGAACAGTCTATCTTTGAAAGTAAGACTTCCGTCTGCCTTGATCTTCCAATCCTCTAAAGTTGCTCCTCCTGAAAGCTGAGTTGCCAACTCCTTTGCTTCTGGGTCGCTTTGTTGTCCTTCCAACACCAAACTAACTACCTCGGGTTGCAGAACCAAACTATGGATTCTTGCTGACCCGCTTCCTTCGATCAGCTCCAGATCGTACTCGGACAGAACTTCGAGCATCTTCCACTGCAAGGATGCCATCCTCGCCACGTCGTTATGAGACTTCCTGCTCAAGGCATCGGCCACCACGTTGGCTTTCCCCGGGTGATAGGAGAGACTGAAGTCATAATCTCCCAAGTACTCCATCCACCTACGCTGCCTCATATTCAAGTCTTTCTGAGTGAAGATATACTTGAGACTATGGTGATCAGAAAACACATTGAACTTCTCACCATATAAGTAATGTCTCCACAATTTCAACGAGAACACAACAGCTGCCAACTCCAAATCATGAGTCGGGTAGTTCTGCTCGTGTCCCTTCAATTGCCTGGAACCATAAGCTACTACCTTCCCCTCTTGCATCAGCACACAACCCAAACCAAACTTGGACGCGTCGCAATAAACATCGTAACCTCGTCCTTGCTCGGGTATCACTAACACTGGAGACGTCGTCAACTTCTCCTTCAGTTCCTGAAATGCTTTCTCACAAGCTTCGCTCCACTCGAACTTGACGTTCTTCCTCGTCAGCCGAGTCATCGGTACCGCGATCTGAGAGAAGTGCGGGATAAACTTTCGGTAATATCCTGCTAATCCCAGAAAGCTCCGGATCTCGAACACGCTCTTGGGACTCTCCCAAGTCTTCACGGTCTCTACCTTTGCTGGATCTACCGAGATTCCTCCTGGAGACACTACATGTCCCAGAAATTGCACTTGAGTCAACCAAAACTCACACTTGCTCAGCTTAGCAAACAGCTGATGCTCCCGAAGAGTCTGAAGAACAATCCGCAGATGACGCTCATGCTCCTCTTCTGATGACGAATAGATCAAGATATCGTCGATGAAGACTATCACGAACTCTCGCAGATACGGTCGAAACACCCGATTCATCAAGTCCATGAACATGGCTGGTGCGTTCGTCAAACCGAAAGGCATCACAACAAACTCGTACAAGCCGTACTGCGTCCGAAAAGCAGTCTTTGGAATGTCTTCCTCTCGAATCCGCAACTGATGGTAACCCGATCTCAAATCGATCTTCGAAAAACACTTCGATCCCCTCAAAAGATCAAAGAGGTCATCTATTCTAGGCAACGGATACTTGTTCTTAATAGTTACCTGGTTAAGCCGCCGGTAATCTATACACATCCTCATCGATCCATCCTTTTTTTTCACAAAGAGAGCAGGTGCGCCCCACGGCGAGTTGCTCTGACGGATAAAACCAAGACTAAGAAGCTCTTCTACCTGCGTAGCTAGCTCTCTCTGCTCTGCCGGCGCCATCCGATAAGGTGCCATGGAAATTGGAGATGTTCCTGGCTGTAGGTCTATAACAAACTCTATCTCTCGGCGTGGAGGTAGCCCAGCCAACTGGTCAGGAAAAACATCCATAAACTCACACACCACCCGAGGAGCAACAGACCCTACACCACCTACATCTTCCCAACCCATGCTTGCCACCACACTACCGGGATACGCCCTAAGGCCAGAGAAAGTGACTCTCATCCTTTCATAGGGTACCAACTTCTCAACAAACCTCTCACCGGTTGAGGAGACCCCATGAATCCTCTTCTGAGGGCAGTCTATCAAGACTCCAAAAACAGACATCCAATCCACACCAAGGATGATGTCAAAGTCCGTCATTTCCAGAACTAGAAAATCATAAGACAACTCCACTCCGCTAATCTTCAAAACACAAGATCTACACTCTTGGTTTGCCAAAGCCTTCTTACCCAAAGGTGAAACTACCATTAGCGGGTTAACTACTTCTACAGGTTTCAAACCCAATCTAACACAACAAGTTCTAGAGATAAAGGAATGCGAAGCACCGGTATCAAACAACACTCGAGCCAAAAGACTGAAAAGATGAAGGGTACCTTCCATTACTGCGTTCTCCATTGGTTCCTCCTTCTGAGTCCCTAAAGAGTAGACTCTCCCTTGAGGACGCCCTCGTCCTCTCCCCTGATCGCTCCGAGGTGGTCCGTTCCTCGGTGTCGCTGATCCTCTGGAAGCCTGCTGAGAACCTCTGCCGACAGATGGCTGCGCCACAGAGTAGGAAACTCCTGCGCCTTGTGAAGGTGCCGCTTTACCAGAAAAAGGACAATCCTTGAACAGGTGCCCGGTTTGCTTGCAGTGAAAACAAGCTCTCTCTCCTTTGGATTGACAGAATCTAGAAGTATGCCCTGGCTGATTGCAGGTGTAGCATACGATTGGCCGAGAGTCGGACCGACTGGACTGGCCCACACTAGGTTGGCTCTTCCTGAAGAAAGGCCTCTTCTGCTGATTGAACCTTGCCTTCTTGTTAGAAGAAGGTTTCTGAGAGCTGTCAGTGCTCCGGTTGATAGAGTCCACCGCTTCTACCTTCGAAGCGCGCTCGATGATCTCCTCCAGAGTGTTGAACACTAGGCCGGCCACTTGCCGCTGCAGGAAGGGTCTGAGTCCGTTCTCGAAATGCTGGATCTTCTCCTCCTCATTGGCTGCAATCCACGGCACAAACTGCATCAGGTCGATGTAGCGCATGGCATACTGTGCCACTGTATCTGAACCCTGCTGAATGTTGAGGAACTCTCTCTTCCTTGCTTCCTTCACCGTCTTTGGAAAATAGCGGGCCAAAAAGGCTGCAGAAAACTCCTCCCAAGTCATCGGCTCGTGATTACGAACCAAGCTCTTCGCCTCCCACCATTCGTAGGCGTTCCCTTCGAGCTGATAAGTCGCCAAGGTCACACGTAAATCATCGGCGATCGCTAGGGTATTGAGGATTCGGCTAATCTGGGTTAGCCAGTTCCTCGCAGCGCTGGGGTCTTCTGTTCCCGAGAAGCTAGTCGGGTTCAGACGTTTGAACTCTTTCAGAGCCGAGGTGGCTCTCTCCTCTGGCGTTTGGACTGGCGGACGTCGCATATTTTCAGCTATTTGCTGAAATGCTTCAACCGCCGCTCGTATCGCCTCATTGGGTAGGTCACGGGGTGGAAGACCAGTCCTCCTCCCACGAAAGTTGGCTCGGTTTGCGTTGGGTCCTGACATCTGTTATTTACACTTCTAAATATCATTAACCAAATTTTAAAATTTTTATCAAAGTCGAAGACACAAGTTGTAACAATTTCAATTAGAATTCATTCAACAATTTCAATTCAAGTACAAAGGTTAGTAGGGTGTAAAAACCCTTCAAAATAACAAAACTTAACCCTTATAAAACTCCCTGATGCCCCCTAACAGTGATTGATCTAATTCCCTGAAAAAGATCCTTCTTCACTACCAAAATAATAAAAGTTGTCTGGGCAGGCCTCAGATTTGTGCCCGTACACCCCACAAGTTAAACAGGGTATGATCCCCGGTCCTCCTACATAAGGACAATTGGTTCTGGCATTTCCATGTCCGCGGAGTCCGCAAACAGGGCAAATGACACTGGGTGGATAGGGGCAATAGATGAAATTGTGCCCTGCCTGATTGCAGAGCTCACACATCTCATCTTGATATTCGTCCAATGGCGGAGTGGCCGGAACATACTCTGGTGAACCGTTCTCCCCCACCGACTCCTCAGGAATTGGGACATGTCCCTCTTCCTCCTCAGGTTCAGCACCCACGTGGTATTCGGGGGATGCCACTACTACCTCCTCCCTAGGTGCAACCTCATCGAAATTTGGCGCACCGGAGTCATCTCCAGAATCTATGACGATAGGGTCGCTAGGTGTCCCCTGGAAGCACTCGGTATTATTGCTTGACATATCTGTATCACCAAACAAGGAAATGTCAATACGATAGCAATACTAGGGCAAAAACAAGTCTAACTAGGTAGTAACCCATCACAGTCTTAGAGTTGAGCCTACGCTCTGATACCAAGCTGTCACGCCCCGACCCGACCAGTGGGCCCGGAACGCGACTGATTTTTTTTTTTTTTTTTTGAAAGGAAAGTAAACTAATCCACAAGCACTCTTACTGGGCCGGATCAACAGTTAGGCCCAGCGGTTACGCATCAGCCCGCTAAGAGGACTCAAACATGTACCATAAGCATGCCCCATAGACATAGCAAAACAACACAACAACATCCATTAATGATAAGATCAAACAAATATTAACATTGATAAATCAATCCATAACATCGTCTCAAATGGCAACATAGCCGATTACAATAGTCAAATGCAAATTAAGTACCACATCCGGTACTTAATACAAAAATAACGGTTCCGAGAACCAACAGAAAGAGATCAGGGCATTCCGCTCCGGGGAATCCCAAACACTGCCTTGGCTCAAACGCCCTAAGTTTGAAAGAGAGGGTCCTCCTCCTCGGGTTCATCGTCTGAAAGGTGAGTGGTGTGAGCTAACTAGCCCAGTGAAGGATAATTAACAGTGCACATTAAGCAAATAGTAAAACAGGTTAACAACAGTTAATATTACATGCTTGATAACAGTAAGCATAATCTCAAATAAGATAATAACATCATCAACTATCAATCACTGCCATTATCCACCGTAACGCCTGCCGACTACACTGAGGCCAGTATTAAGTCCCGACACGGTCAAAATACATCCTTGCAAGTACATCTCCGGCTCTTAAACGTAACCGGTACTGACACCCTCAAGTCAGCAACTGACGACAGCATGGTCCGCCCATGGTCCAGTAGACATAAACCATCTCTCATATGGCCGATATTGGTTCAATAGCCCAGGTACGTGGAAGCAGTCTTACATACACATACGGTCAACACCGTAATATCAAATCATCACAGCACTCTTACCATAGTGCATCATGTATAGGCACCTGAGTGGGTTCATCAAAACCGAAACCACTCATTGCTCAATATAACACCTGTTTACAAAATCTGCAGAGTTAAGTTCCCTCACCGTGATTGTGTGGTTTCGCGGTCTCTGTCAAACAACATACAAGTGCTCAATCAATATACATAACAAATACGTACATATACGTAGAATTTGGAAATCATATATTTTCCTACAAAATATCCGGGTTTAATGGAATGAGTCTCCTATTTGGTTTCTATCCTCTTTAAATCATCCACAAGATAATAATATAATAAACATAAGGGGCTCAGTCCAAACTCATGTTGTCTTCTGGGCATTGACCAGATTGACTTATTGAGTAAGGTCTAGATCCTCGGGTCACTTCTCGGTTGTCTTCTGGATAGGACCAGAGCTGACATTTTGAGTAGGCCTCGAGGTCACTCAGTGCCCGACTATAGTGTCGTCCTGAAAGTGAATCACTCAGTTCCCGACTAATGTCGGACTGAAAGCGTATACAATAGTATTTACACTATAAATAATAAGAGAAAAAGGGGTTAGTACATTTTTAATTAACAAGGGGGGGGTATAAATCATCACAAATAATCAAACACATTAGATAAATAATAATCAAGATTAAAACTGTCATCAAACAATATTTTATTATTTTTCAAAACAGTGTTCCTCGGAACATCACTTCGGAACTTGGGTCAGTGGCTTCGGATCATCCGAACCACACAAAACTGAGTCTCAGGCCTCGGAACTTGAGGCCTGACTTCGGATCGTCCGAAGACTGAGTCTCGGACCGTCCGAAGTCCAGAAAACGGAAAAACAGAAGTCTCGTGGGTCTGCAGATCTCGGAACATCCGAATACAGGTTCGGACCTTCTGAGGATGCTCGGACCTTCCGAGCTGGCTCGGTCCTTCCGAGCTGGCTCGGTTCTTCCGAAGTGGGTCTGGCTCACCTCGGGCGAACTGGGCTTCGGGTTGAAGCTCGGAACGTCCGAGGGTCACTGCTCGGACCGTCCGAACGTTCGGACCGTCCGAAGATCGGCTCTCGGACCTTCCGAGAGTCGTCTTCTCCGACTGTCTGCAACAGCAGACAGTCACGGCGGAAAACAGGTGAAATGCGATTCCAGAAAGGGAGGGCTTCCTGGATTCGTTTTTCACATCCGTCTGGTCTGATGGACTCCTCTGGGAGTCCTCTTTCCATAGGGAGAGGTTTGGAGCTCAAAAGCTCAAAGGGTCATCCGATTTTAAGGGTAAATCCTCACGGGTACATAAAACCCATGGTTTTCCTTAAAACTTCAAAATCGTTTTTCTCCATCAAAACAGGGTCAAAATCAGTTTTGTTTGATTCTAAATCGGTTGAAATTTAAAAAGGAAAGCAATGGATACCTTGGTTTTGGTTCCTGGTTTGAAATTCGGATCTTTGGAAAATCTCCCACTTAGCTTACTGTTATTGAAAAACAGAAGCTCAGCAGGTCTCTTCGGATGGATTTTAAACAGAGATTAGAGAGGGAAGAAATGCAGAAATCTGCTGGGAATTCAAACGATCGGAAGAGGCTTGAATTTATAGGCTGGCTGGCCGGAAAATCGGTTGGGAGGATGGGACGGGACGGCTGAACGAAATCATCACCGCCGAGCGGCCAGTGCACGCGGCATGCCGTGTGCAGGCTGCTCTGCTTTTGCAGATCAGTCCCTAAGTATTTCCCAAATTGCAGAAAGGGCCTCAGATTAATAAAAACTGATTTTTTTGAACTATGAGTAATAAATTTAAGACTCCAAAATCAGATCCAACCTTACAGATGGGTTGGGTTTTTAAAACTTAGGTTACCATAAAAATTTCGTGAATTATCTCTCACTAAAAACCCTCGATTTAAACAAAAATCATATTTTATCCATAATTGCTTAATTAAACTAATGTAAAAATAACTCATTTGTAAATCTTATTTTGAGATGAAAGGAAATAACTAGATCAATATTAAAATGGTCTAACACCCAATACCATTTTCAAAATTTATCTTTTTCCCGAAAATATTTAAAATAATTAAAACTCTCTTTCGGGGTTCCGACGGTCGATAAATAAATATTATTTTCTGAAACTAAATCATTTTGAAATAATAAATGCAAATCATTCCATAAGGAGAGTATTATTCACCAATAAAGATCATCAAATCACACAATTTAGAGAAATAATCACAACAAGCGGCAAATTACCAAAATACCCCTCCAGCTGAACGGGCTGGATCTCTGAGCTCACGAGCTCGGATTGGGCCAAACTTTGGGTTTTCCCCAAAGCCCTGACTGAAAACCTCGAGATCATCCGGTTAAAACACGAAATTTAGCTAAGACATGCTTAATTCGGGGCAGGGTATTACATCCTACCCTCCTAAAAGAAAATTTCGTCCCGAAATTTAGAACAAACCCTACCTTCTTGGCCTGTGAACAAGCCAGGGTACAACTTCTGCATCGTCGATTCAGGTTCCCACGTCTCATGTTGCACGTCGCGATGTTGCCACAGCACCCGCACTAGGGTTATAGACTTCCTCCTGAGCTCTTGAGTCCGACGTTCTAGAATCTCGACTGGTGCTTCTTCAAAAGTTAAGTCCTCTGATACCTCAATATCTTCAAAACTGATCACATGTGACGGGTCAGGCTCATACTTTCTTAACATAGACACGTGGAACGTACTATGCACTCTCTCCAAAGCCTGAGGAAGATCCAACTGATAGGCCACTTCACCTATCCTCTTCAAGATCTCAAAGGGTCCAACATATCGAGGTGATAGTTTTCCCTTGCGCCCGAACCGCTGTACTCCATGACGTGGTGCCACACGTAAGAAAACTCGGTCGCCAACTGCAAACTCCAAAGGTCGTCGCCTTTTGTCAGCATAACTCTTTTGTCTGCTCTGGGCTGTCTTGAGACGCTGTCTGATTACTTCAACTTGCTCTGACGTCTCACGCACTAGATCAGGTCCTAGTAGTGCTTTGTCTCCTACCTCTGTCCAACAAAGAGGTGACCTGCACGGTCTGCCATACAGAGCCTCGTAGGGTGCCATCTGCACACTGGAGTGATAACTGTTGTTGTAGACGAACTCGATCAAAGGCAAGTGATCTTCCCAACTTCCCCGCATATCCATCACACAAGCCCTTAGCATATCCTCTAAGGTTTGAATGGTTCTCTCTGACTGACCATCCGTCTGAGGGTGAAAAGCAGTGCTAAAGCACAGCTTAGTCCCCAACTCCTCTTGCAATCCTTGCCAAAACCTTGACACGAACCTCGGGTCTCTATCAGATACAATGGATACAGGCACTCCATGCAATCTGACTATCTCCTTCAAATACAATCTACTTAGAGTAGCCAAGGAATCCGCCTTCTTGATCGGTAGAAAGTGAGCTGACTTCGTCAATCGATCGACTATTACCCAAATAGCGTCGTTCTTCTTAGGAGACTTAGGAAAACCAGTTACAAAATCCATCGTGATATGCTCCCACTTCCATTCAGCCACTTCCAAAGGTTGCATCTTCCCACCGGGTCGTTGATGTTCCGCCTTCACTTGTTGACAAGTTAGGCACTTGGACACAAAATCTGCTACCTCGCGCTTCATACCTTTCCACCAGAAAAGTCGCCGCAAGTCACGATACATCTTTGTACCACCGGGATGCACTGCAAAGCGAGATCGATGAAAGTGATCAAGCACTTTCCTCCTGCACTCGTCCGATTTTGGCACGAACAGTCTATCTTTGAAAGTAAGACTTCCGTCTGCTTGATCTTCCAATCCTCTAAAGTTGCTCCTCCTGAAAGCTGAGTTGCCAACTCCTTTGCTTCTGGGTCGCTTTGTTGTCCTTCCAACACCAAACTAACTACCTCGGGTTGCAGAACCAAACTATGGATTCTTGCTGACCCGCTTCCTTCGATCAGCTCCAGATCGTACTCGGACAGAACTTCGAGCATCTTCCACTGCAAGGATGCCATCCTCGCCACGTCGTTATGAGACTTCCTGCTCAAGGCATCGGCCACCACGTTGGCTTTCCCCGGGTGATAGGAGAGACTGAAGTCATAATCTCCCAAGTACTCCATCCACCTACGCTGCCTCATATTCAAGTCTTTCTGAGTGAAGATATACTTGAGACTATGGTGATCAGAAAACACATTGAACTTCTCACCATATAAGTAATGTCTCCACAATTTCAACGAGAACACAACAGCTGCCAACTCCAAATCATGAGTCGGGTAGTTCTGCTCGTGTCCCTTCAATTGCCTGGAACCATAAGCTACTACCTTCCCCTCTTGCATCAGCACACAACCCAAACCAAACTTGGACGCGTCGCAATAAACATCGTAACCTCGTCCTTGCTCGGGTATCACTAACACTGGAGACGTCGTCAACTTCTCCTTCAGTTCCTGAAATGCTTTCTCACAAGCTTCGCTCCACTCGAACTTGACGTTCTTCCTCGTCAGCCGAGTCATCGGTACCGCGATCTGAGAGAAGTGCGGGATAAACTTTCGGTAATATCCTGCTAATCCCAGAAAGCTCCGGATCTCGAACACGCTCTTGGGACTCTCCCAAGTCTTCACGGTCTCTACCTTTGCTGGATCTACCGAGATTCCTCCTGGAGACACTACATGTCCCAGAAATTGCACTTGAGTCAACCAAAACTCACACTTGCTCAGCTTAGCAAACAGCTGATGCTCCCGAAGAGTCTGAAGAACAATCCGCAGATGACGCTCATGCTCCTCTTCTGATGACGAATAGATCAAGATATCGTCGATGAAGACTATCACGAACTCTCGCAGATACGGTCGAAACACCCGATTCATCAAGTCCATGAACATGGCTGGTGCGTTCGTCAAACCGAAAGGCATCACAACAAACTCGTACAAGCCGTACTGCGTCCGAAAAGCAGTCTTTGGAATGTCTTCCTCTCGAATCCGCAACTGATGGTAACCCGATCTCAAATCGATCTTCGAAAAACACTTCGATCCCCTCAAAAGATCAAAGAGGTCATCTATTCTAGGCAACGGATACTTGTTCTTAATAGTTACCTGGTTAAGCCGCCGGTAATCTATACACATCCTCATCGATCCATCCTTTTTTTTCACAAAGAGAGCAGGTGCGCCCCACGGCGAGTTGCTCTGACGGATAAAACCAAGACTAAGAAGCTCTTCTACCTGCGTAGCTAGCTCTCTCTGCTCTGCCGGCGCCATCCGATAAGGTGCCATGGAAATTGGAGATGTTCCTGGCTGTAGGTCTATAACAAACTCTATCTCTCGGCGTGGAGGTAGCCCAGCCAACTGGTCAGGAAAAACATCCATAAACTCACACACCACCCGAGGAGCAACAGACCCTACACCACCTACATCTTCCCAACCCATGCTTGCCACCACACTACCGAGATACGCCCTAAGGCCAGAGAAAGTGACTCTCATCCTTTCATAGGGTACCAACTTCTCAACAAACCTCTCACCGGTTGAGGAGACCCCATGAATCCTCTTCTGAGGGCAGTCTATCAAGACTCCAAAAACAGACATCCAATCCACACCAAGGATGATGTCAAAGTCCGTCATTTCCAGAACTAGAAAATCATAAGACAACTCCACTCCGCTAATCTTCAAAACACAAGATCTACACTCTTGGTTTGCCAAAGCCTTCTTACCCAAAGGTGAAACTACCATTAGCGGGTTAACTACTTCTACAGGTTTCAAACCCAATCTAACACAACAAGTTCTAGAGATAAAGGAATGCGAAGCACCGGTATCAAACAACACTCGAGCCAAAAGACTGAAAAGATGAAGGGTACCTTCCATTACTGCGTTCTCCATTGGTTCCTCCTTCTGAGTCCCTAAAGAGTAGACTCTCCCTTGAGGACGCCCTCGTCCTCTCCCCTGATCGCTCCGAGGTGGTCCGTTCCTCGGTGTCGCTGATCCTCTGGAAGCCTGCTGAGAACCTCTGCCGACAGATGGCTGCGCCACAGAGTAGGAAACTCCTGCGCCTTGTGAAGGTGCCGCTTTACCAGAAAAAGGACAATCCTTGAACAGGTGCCCGGTTTGCTTGCAGTGAAAACAAGCTCTCTCTCCTTTGGATTGACAGAATCTAGAAGTATGCCCTGGCTGATTGCAGGTGTAGCATACGATTGGCCGAGAGTCGGACCGACTGGACTGGCCCACACTAGGTTGGCTCTTCCTGAAGAAAGGCCTCTTCTGCTGATTGAACCTTGCCTTCTTGTTAGAAGAAGGTTTCTGAGAGCTGTCAGTGCTCCGGTTGATAGAGTCCACCGCTTCTACCTTCGAAGCGCGCTCGATGATCTCCTCCAGAGTGTTGAACACTAGGCCGGCCACTTGCCGCTGCAGGAAGGGTCTGAGTCCGTTCTCGAAATGCTGGATCTTCTCCTCCTCATTGGCTGCAATCCACGGCACAAACTGCATCAGGTCGATGTAGCGCATGGCATACTGTGCCACTGTATCTGAACCCTGCTGAATGTTGAGGAACTCTCTCTTCCTTGCTTCCTTCACCGTCTTTGGAAAATAGCGGGCCAAAAAGGCTGCAGAAAACTCCTCCCAAGTCATCGGCTCGTGATTACGAACCAAGCTCTTCGCCTCCCACCATTCGTAGGCGTTCCCTTCGAGCTGATAAGTCGCCAAGGTCACACGTAAATCATCGGCGATCGCTAGGGTATTGAGGATTCGGCTAATCTGGGTTAGCCAGTTCCTCGCAGCGCTGGGGTCTTCTGTTCCCGAGAAGCTAGTCGGGTTCAGACGTTTGAACTCTTTCAGAGCCGAGGTGGCTCTCTCCTCTGGCGTTTGGACTGGCGGACGTCGCATATTTTCAGCTATTTGCTGAAATGCTTCAACCGCCGCTCGTATCGCCTCATTGGGTAGGTCACGGGGTGGAAGACCAGTCCTCCTCCCACGAAAGTTGGCTCGGTTTGCGTTGGGTCCTGACATCTGTTATTTACACTTCTAAATATCATTAACCAAATTTTAAAATTTTTATCAAAGTCGAAGACACAAGTTGTAACAATTTCAATTAGAATTCATTCAACAATTTCAATTCAAGTACAAAGGTTAGTAGGGTGTAAAAACCCTTCAAAATAACAAAACTTAACCCTTATAAAACTCCCTGATGCCCCCTAACAGTGATTGATCTAATTCCCTGAAAAAGATCCTTCTTCACTACCAAAATAATAAAAGTTGTCTGGGCAGGCCTCAGATTTGTGCCCGTACACCCCACAAGTTAAACAGGGTATGATCCCCGGTCCTCCTACATAAGGACAATTGGTTCTGGCATTTCCATGTCCGCGGAGTCCGCAAACAGGGCAAATGACACTGGGTGGATAGGGGCAATAGATGAAATTGTGCCCTGCCTGATTGCAGAGCTCACACATCTCATCTTGATATTCGTCCAATGGCGGAGTGGCCGGAACATACTCTGGTGAACCGTTCTCCCCCACCGACTCCTCAGGAATTGGGACATGTCCCTCTTCCTCCTCAGGTTCAGCACCCACGTGGTATTCGGGGGATGCCACTACTACCTCCTCCCTAGGTGCAACCTCATCGAAATTTGGCGCACCGGAGTCATCTCCAGAATCTATGACGATAGGGTCGCTAGGTGTCCCCTGGAAGCACTCGGTATTATTGCTTGACATATCTGTATCACCAAACAAGGAAATGTCAATACGATAGCAATACTAGGGCAAAAACAAGTCTAACTAGGTAGTAACCCATCACAGTCTTAGAGTTGAGCCTACGCTCTGATACCAAGCTGTCACGCCCCGACCCGACCAGTGGGCCCGGAACGCGACTGATTTTTTTTTTTTTTTTTGAAAGGAAAGTAAACTAATCCACAAGCACTCTTACTGGGCCGGATCAACAGTTAGGCCCAGCGGTTACGCATCAGCCCGCTAAGAGGACTCAAACATGTACCATAAGCATGCCCCATAGACATAGCAAAACAACACAACAACATCCATTAATGATAAGATCAAACAAATATTAACATTGATAAATCAATCCATAACATCGTCTCAAATGGCAACATAGCCGATTACAATAGTCAAATGCAAATTAAGTACCACATCCGGTACTTAATACAAAAATAACGGTTCCGAGAACCAACAGAAAGAGATCAGGGCATTCCGCTCCGGGGAATCCCAAACACTGCCTTGGCTCAAACGCCCTAAGTTTGAAAGAGAGGGTCCTCCTCCTCGGGTTCATCGTCTGAAAGGTGAGTGGTGTGAGCTAACTAGCCCAGTGAAGGATAATTAACAGTGCACATTAAGCAAATAGTAAAACAGGTTAACAACAGTTAATATTACATGCTTGATAACAGTAAGCATAATCTCAAATAAGATAATAACATCATCAACTATCAATCACTGCCATTATCCACCGTAACGCCTGCCGACTACACTGAGGCCAGTATTAAGTCCCGACACGGTCAAAATACATCCTTGCAAGTACATCTCCGGCTCTTAAACGTAACCGGTACTGACACCCTCAAGTCAGCAACTGACGACAGCATGGTCCGCCCATGGTCCAGTAGACATAAACCATCTCTCATATGGCCGATATTGGTTCAATAGCCCAGGTACGTGGAAGCAGTCTTACATACACATACGGTCAACACCGTAATATCAAATCATCACAGCACTCTTACCATAGTGCATCATGTATAGGCACCTGAGTGGGTTCATCAAAACCGAAACCACTCATTGCTCAATATAACACCTGTTTACAAAATCTGCAGAGTTAAGTTCCCTCACCGTGATTGTGTGGTTTCGCGGTCTCTGTCAAACAACATACAAGTGCTCAATCAATATACATAACAAATACGTACATATACGTAGAATTTGGAAATCATATATTTTCCTACAAAATATCCGGGTTTAATGGAATGAGTCTCCTATTTGGTTTCTATCCTCTTTAAATCATCCACAAGATAATAATATAATAAACATAAGGGGCTCAGTCCAAACTCATGTTGTCTTCTGGGCATTGACCAGATTGACTTATTGAGTAAGGTCTAGATCCTCGGGTCACTTCTCGGTTGTCTTCTGGATAGGACCAGAGCTGACATTTTGAGTAGGCCTCGAGGTCACTCAGTGCCCGACTATAGTGTCGTCCTGAAAGTGAATCACTCAGTTCCCGACTAATGTCGGACTGAAAGCGTATACAATAGTATTTACACTATAAATAATAAGAGAAAAAGGGGTTAGTACATTTTTAATTAACAAGGGGGGGGTATAAATCATCACAAATAATCAAACACATTAGATAAATAATAATCAAGATTAAAACTGTCATCAAACAATATTTTATTATTTTTCAAAACAGTGTTCCTCGGAACATCACTTCGGAACTTGGGTCAGTGGCTTCGGATCATCCGAACCACACAAAACTGAGTCTCAGGCCTCGGAACTTGAGGCCTGACTTCGGATCGTCCGAAGACTGAGTCTCGGACCGTCCGAAGTCCAGAAAACGGAAAAACAGAAGTCTCGTGGGTCTGCAGATCTCGGAACATCCGAATACAGGTTCGGACCTTCTGAGGATGCTCGGACCTTCCGAGCTGGCTCGGTCCTTCCGAGCTGGCTCGGTTCTTCCGAAGTGGGTCTGGCTCACCTCGGGCGAACTGGGCTTCGGGTTGAAGCTCGGAACGTCCGAGGGTCACTGCTCGGACCGTCCGAACGTTCGGACCGTCCGAAGATCGGCTCTCGGACCTTCCGAGAGTCGTCTTCTCCGACTGTCTGCAACAGCAGACAGTCACGGCGGAAAACAGGTGAAATGCGATTCCAGAAAGGGAGGGCTTCCTGGATTCGTTTTTCACATCCGTCTGGTCTGATGGACTCCTCTGGGAGTCCTCTTTCCATAGGGAGAGGTTTGGAGCTCAAAAGCTCAAAGGGTCATCCGATTTTAAGGGTAAATCCTCACGGGTACATAAAACCCATGGTTTTCCTTAAAACTTCAAAATCGTTTTTCTCCATCAAAACAGGGTCAAAATCAGTTTTGTTTGATTCTAAATCGGTTGAAATTTAAAAAGGAAAGCAATGGATACCTTGGTTTTGGTTCCTGGTTTGAAATTCGGATCTTTGGAAAATCTCCCACTTAGCTTACTGTTATTGAAAAACAGAAGCTCAGCAGGTCTCTTCGGATGGATTTTAAACAGAGATTAGAGAGGGAAGAAATGCAGAAATCTGCTGGGAATTCAAACGATCGGAAGAGGCTTGAATTTATAGGCTGGCTGGCCGGAAAATCGGTTGGGAGGATGGGACGGGACGGCTGAACGAAATCATCACCGCCGAGCGGCCAGTGCACGCGGCATGCCGTGTGCAGGCTGCTCTGCTTTTGCAGATCAGTCCCTAAGTATTTCCCAAATTGCAGAAAGGGCCTCAGATTAATAAAAACTGATTTTTTTGAACTATGAGTAATAAATTTAAGACTCCAAAATCAGATCCAACCTTACAGATGGGTTGGGTTTTTAAAACTTAGGTTACCATAAAAATTTCGTGAATTATCTCTCACTAAAAACCCTCGATTTAAACAAAAATCATATTTTATCCATAATTGCTTAATTAAACTAATGTAAAAATAACTCATTTGTAAATCTTATTTTGAGATGAAAGGAAATAACTAGATCAATATTAAAATGGTCTAACACCCAATACCATTTTCAAAATTTATCTTTTTCCCGAAAATATTTAAAATAATTAAAACTCTCTTTCGGGGTTCCGACGGTCGATAAATAAATATTATTTTCTGAAACTAAATCATTTTGAAATAATAAATGCAAATCATTCCATAAGGAGAGTATTATTCACCAATAAAGATCATCAAATCACACAATTTAGAGAAATAATCACAACAAGCGGCAAATTACCAAAATACCCCTCCAGCTGAACGGGCTGGATCTCTGAGCTCACGAGCTCGGATTGGGCCAAACTTTGGGTTTTCCCCAAAGCCCTGACTGAAAACCTCGAGATCATCCGGTTAAAACACGAAATTTAGCTAAGACATGCTTAATTCGGGGCAGGGTATTACACTATTAGATTTAAAATATCATGATTTTCAATGAATCAAATATCAATCATAAAAAATATATCAATTTTAGTTATCATTCCTCACAAAGTGTGCTTCGTGGGCGGTCTCCCTCTAAGATTTCCGGAACATATCTATGTCAGACATCTTGCCAGCATAGAATGTGTTGATCTCGCTTGAACTCCATCTGATTTTTAACTTGCTATTTAGAGTTTTCCTTTCTATGTTACTTATGTTTGTAGTTATCATTCACTATCTTTTTTTATGTATTTGCACCTCTGGTGTCCTTTATTTATTAATATATAAACTATTTAAAAAAAAAATATCAATTTTAAATAGATTTTTAATCCAAGTGTTAATCTAACTCGGAAAATGACTGAAATTCATGAGAAATAGGATGAGAGTGCTAGATTTTGTTTTTTTAGGTCATCAAGTTGGTTCAACGATCTTCTCAAAAAACCAAGTTTTGTCATCATTGAAAACATCAGAATATCATCTTTTCTTACTACCTCTCACAAGTAGTAAAAATACAAACAAGAATCCCAAAGTTCTACTATCACATTAAACCAAATCAAGCTAACTAAACCCCATACCAAACCTGGCCAGACCAAGCCTATTGTAGTTATCATATCAACCCAAGTAGGGTCTGAATCTAAATCCATGATATCTCATGAACTGAGTTGCACACTACTTCTGACTTCCAATGCAAGATTCATACAATGTCTTCCAAGTGCTACTTATCTCTATACAACTCCACATGGCTTTTGACATTGGTATTGCCAGTCATCGATGTATCGTAGCGATCTTGACATAGAGGCCCGAATGCAGATCTCCAATCTTGATCGTCGTCATTGTAAGTTCTGCCCTCTGTAGGATTGTAATCACTCTCATATACGGGTTTCAATGCTGATTCGGGCAATCGGCTTTCTGCAAGGTACTGTTTCATAGTAACAATCTGCATTTGATGCTTTCTCTTGAGCTTCTCCATTTGCTTCTTTACCTTCTCTGCCTCTTGCTGTGCATTTACAAACTTCTCCTGCATCGATAAAGCGATACATGACAAAAACCACAAGTTCTTAGAAACAAAAAGTTGACATTGTAAGAGTGGTACTGGTAGTAGTAAAATAGTTAAACTAACTAACCTCTTTCGCTGCAATAGCTTCCTCTGCCTCTCTTAATCGTACGAGCAGTTCTCCAGCAGCATGGACAGCTTCTGCAGTGTCCCTTAGCTGAATCTTAAGCGCCTTGTTCTCCTTCTTCAACTTGTCCCTCTCCCTCTCCCTCTCGACTCTCAAAGCTGATAGCTCTGCTGCAAGAGATTCAGCAAAACGGGATCCAACACCCTTTTTTCCTGCTTTAGCAACTGCCCTCTTCACCTCCGCAACCCCTTCCATGATTTTACGGTGTTTCTCGACCAAATTACTGTACTTCTCTTGCAACTCTACATAGTGTTCGACAAATCTAGCATGCCCGATAATGGAACGTTGAAGTGCATCATCCAACTCCTCGGAGCATTTCTTTTCTTGCCTCAGCTCATTCTCTGCCTTCTCTGCAAGGTAGCGCTTTGATTCAAGATCAAGTCTCAGCTCTTCAGTTAAAGAAATCCATCCACTCTCCATCTCAGTCCACTTCTCCCTTTCCTTCTCTAGTTCTTCTCCACTCCCATCTTGTGTCGAACCATCTATTGTGGTACCACTTTTTCTGACTTGGACTGATTGCCGCAATGCAAATGAATCAGTTTTCTGACTAGAGCCATCTGTGAATGATTGTAACTGGTTTTTCAAACTTTCAATTTCCTTAAGTAATGCGTCCTTCTCACTCGTATCAAAAGAAGTTGCAGACTCTCGATCTTGTTTGAGGTCTTTCAGCTGACTGTTCACACTTAAAACCTGCAAACTTTCAATTTCAATTTCCTTAAGTAGTGCGTCCTTCTCACTTGTATCAAAAGAAGTTGCAGACTCTCGATCCTGTTTGAGGTCTTTCAGCTGACTGTTCACACTTAAAACCTGCAAATCCAAAAGGTTAGGAAAAAAAAGGAGGGAGGAACCTAAACTTCGTTCAGAAAATCATGACGAGGAGTTTCACCTAAAAAAGTAATAAAAATCCAACTTCTAGGAGTTTACCTACACTTTTCAAAAAATCATAGTTTTTGGCACTACAAGAATGGGAAACGTGATAACTGAAACTCATATAACCAGTGCCTGACCATGCCTCATCCTGCATTAAGGAGTGAATGATCGACATGTAGTTTTGGGGCCCATCACCTATTATGGAGTGAGTGAGATCCAAATTTCCACTCTCCCATGATGGAATGTGGAGCGGTCTTAAAACGACATCAATCTCCACCATGACTTGCACTGAGGACCCAAGGTTGGCCTCACCTACTCATTCCCCATTATTAAAAGGAAAAGGGAGAATGGAAAAGGGAAAATTTATTCACCTTGAGAACAAATGACCAGCCAACCTGAATGCATGGGTTAAGAAAAACAATGTTTCTGGCCATCCACTTTTAGAATGCATGGGTTAAGAAAAACAATGTTTTTGGCCATCCATGTCAAGCAATCAGGACTTACCAAGTTATTCAGTTGTGCAATTTGAGCTGCTTGCTCGGCACAGACTTTTTCAAGATCCCTCTTTTCCCTAATGGCGTCTGCCAAGGCATTTTCATCATCCTGGTGTACCAAGAAAGATAAATTAATCAATCAGGACAAGCATCCATTAAAGCAAATCCAAAATCTAATAAATTGCAGAATTAAACATAAAAAAGACATGTAAACCATATTTAAGTACTTGGTTAGGCATTCTCTTTGGATTGACTTCATCAACTGGCACAATGCACATATTAACGTCATCTTGGATTTGTTTATTGCCATTGTTCCTCTGTCCGCAAGACGCACATATAAAAGAAGTAGCCAGCCCTCCTATAGATGGTTCCTCTTGTAATGTCTGCATGCCAGAATCAATTTTGTTTCTCTCTTGAGGCTGCTTTGATGTCAGCTTTTCAAAGGAAAAGCTCACTGACATTTCCTTTGCAGCTGAGTTCCGCTGATGATAATCAATAATCTGCAAGCCTCTGTGAAGGCTAGCAGCCAAGGATTCAGTTGGGTTTGAGAACACATTGCTTGATCGCAAGGAGGAGTTGATGTGATCACTTCTTCGAACTGACTGTCTTAGAACATCTGAACTAAACTTAGGACTGTCAGATACATGGTGTAGGCTTGCTGAGACAGTTGATGAGGCAAGTGGACATCTTCGTTGGTTATTGTCAATTTTAGGAGAATCAGATAATGCTGGGCCTTCAAGGACTAAAGACTGTCGACATGGCAGGATAGAAAGGCTACTTTTGACTGTCATGGAATCTTGGGTTGTGTCTTCTGTAATAGTTTCCATACTGACAACAGATTCACCATTGGACACACTACTACCATTTCCCTTCACAAATTTTCTCAATTTCATCTCCTCTCTTCGACATTCCTCAATGTCCACATCATCAATGACGTCTTTATCTGACCTTTCTTCAAAAGAAGAAATGCAGGAAGAAAATTGCATGTACTTTTCTTCTTCAGCTGCATTATTTGAATTCTCTTCACAGGAAGCATGTACGTTATTCAATTGTACACATAATTCTCTTACATCCTCCTCATCGATGTTTATTTCTTCCTCTGAGTCGTCATCTATATGAGGTAAGATCAAAGAACGATTGAGACTCAATCTTAGCTGGTTCAAGCTTTCGCGAGCTTTGGCTCCTTGATAATGTCCACCATTCCTACAAACTGATCTGTTTCTACTCGACTTCACATTAATTAGCTCTTCCTGTGGGCATAGAAATACTTACGTTAGTTAACCTTAGCTCAAGTATATAAGAAGAGTAGATGCTCTGTAGATGATAGAGCAATATACAAAAACACTCAAGTAGGATATCCATTTGGAAGTATGCTGCGCCTCCATGAGTAGGCCCATGTGATCATGAATGTTCCACACATTGCTCCGCCCTCTGAATTTAAATTCTACCTAGGTCAATTGACCATTTGACTCATCCTAGTCATTGGATGGATTAGAAAAGAAATTTACTTACATACATATCTGATGGTTTCACTTTTGACAGTTTAATTTAAAATTATGGGTTGGGATGATTTGATGAGACCCACCTTTGTGCAGATTTATGATCTACATGATATACCACCCCATTGAACCATCTCTTTTTTTATGTCAAAAAATGAAGGATACTGAACTGAACTTGAAAGTTTGGGCGTCTGCTAGATCCCTTCATAGATTATTTGATGGTCCAACTACTAACACATAGGCTTCTCCCCACCAAGGAGGTCCTACTCTTCATCAGTCTAGAAGTGAAACCATCATACTAAAACCAGACATTGTTATCTTCAGACAATTTTTCATGTCATAAACTAATTACACACTTAATTGATGCAATTGTTTAGGGGCACACATCTCACTCGACTTCCCAATCATCAACTTAGACCCCAAAATGGTGAACTAATGTTTGCTCCAACCAAATCTTGCTTTCAACTATCAAAATTTCCAGTGTTCAGGGAAATACTCTAATGGAATGGAAGTTACAAATCTATTTTCTGGTGTAGAAATGAATAATCATGAAAAAATTAAAAACTTTTAACATTAATTTGCAGGCCATTGAAAGCAGGTTTCTGTTTAAGACATCCTTTTTTCCAGGGGAATCATGCAAGACTAAAAAACCTAGACAAGGTATAGTCCATATGTATTAGCAAATTATCAAAATGAACCATTTCCTTAAAGGAAATACCATCAAACTTTTGCAAGGTGAAGTACCTTCAATTGACGAATTTGATCACTTAGACCATTAACGTCATCCTCCGTTATTTCATTTATTACTGCCTTGTTCTGAATAAGTGTTGCCCGTTGTCCAAACCTTAGAGTGCTCAATGTTTCACCTCTGCATCTGCACTCAACAGTGATCAGCATTTGAAAAAATATATAAAAATATGAAATTCTTTGTAAATCCATGGATTCAAAAGCTACCTGTCATCAGGAGAAATGGCACAAACAACAGTAAGCTTTGCATTACCACCTAGAGATTCCTGCAACAAATGTGTTAAACAGGAACTTCTGTACGGAACATTTTGAATTTTTCCAGATTGCGGAGCATCTGCGAGAATATTGACCAAATACCTGCAATTGTCCGAACATAGAGAAATCTTAAGAGTTAAACAGAACTGAAAGATGATTGTCTGCCTTTGTTCATGACAAATTTGTAATAAACAAAAGAAAATCCATCTGCTTGAGGATTAAGCATTTATTAACAAATCAGACATTTGCATAGGTAACCTCTAAGATTCATATCTTATAATAGTCTTATGGCATCAAATCAAAAGAATGAGTATTTTATTTTGACCAACATACAATGGGATGGGCTATTTCCTAATTTCTTCTTCATCTTTGAGAGGATTATCTGTCTGGTTACTTGCTCAAAAATGAATTTTACAACCATTACTCCACCATTTGTGAGCAAAAATCAAACAAATAGATTTTTAAATACAGCAAGTGGAAAGTGTGCATCACCAAAGGACAGACCGACATTTACAAAATTTTGTAGCTGAGTAAAAAATTCAGTTAAACATTGAATATTCCTCTTTTTTAGGAGTCTCAAATATAAACAAGATGTAGCAAAGCTACACCAGTCACATATTTAGTATATTCCTTAGAGCAAGTCAACGTACACCTTGAATCATACCCAACAAAGAAAATTGGTTGTTAGATACTAAGGAACAAGTTATAATTTCAAGACAATGATAGCTATAAATCTTACCCAAGCTGTGAAAGAGAGTGTTTTACATTTCTGTATTCCTTTTTACTCTCTCTATCTACATCAAGCTTATTTCTTTCCAATCCAGCAAGATCAACAAGACTGATTCTGCTAATCTTTGAACTACTACAGCATCGGACTGATACTCCCTGTGGAATCAACAGGATAAATTTAATAAAGAGATATAATCTACATCATGTGTATGATAACTTATTTAATCAAGAGATATAATCTACAATCCCATGACTTTTTCAAACACAAATAGCACAAGTGCAAGCTGAAACAAGACCAAGATGCAATTCATCATTAAATAAAATTCAACAACAATGTGATAATGAACCATTTTCCATGATTAAAGGAAAAAAAATGATCAAACTGACGTAGAAATTTCAAGAAGAAGAAGAAATACAGATGATAAACCATTTTTCTCACTTTTACTATCAGTAACAAAAGAAATAAGTTCACCACCACGGCACAACCAACAACAACAACAAAAATCCTTATCCTAGTCCTAATTTTGAAATTATTTCATATTAATATAAGACAATTCAAAGACTCTATAAATTTGTTGCATTCCATAACACTGTGTAGCATCTTTGGATTCTACATCTAAATTGTTGAAACCATACAAACAAGCAAATTGTTTACACAGGATGACAAAGACAATGCAATCCCATAATTTGGCTGGTCTAGATGTACTTCAGTTAACATGTGTGATCCCATTATTCCAGGTCATGTTTTGTGATTTAGTTTACGCTAAAACTATGACTATATAAAATAAGCAGACATATTTATCTAGTTCAACTTTTGAATCAATGTCACAATACTATAAATATGAGCGACAAGATCTCTGGTTAAAAAATATGTTCAGCAAATGAATCAAGTATCTACTCAAATGTCCAACAATATACCTTGCACCAGGATTCAATGGCACAAATGAAAACAATGTGAGATCGAGAACTCTTGGAATTTATCCTTGTCATCCCAACCTTTCTATTTGAAAGCCCCTGCATCATCAACATAATTCAAGTTAGCAAGCAGAAACAAATAACAAGAGGACTGCCACTGATAAAAGAGAGGTGATTGTACAAGAAGCTAAAAATAAAAGCAAGAATGTCTGGACATAACTTGTTTAAATTTGCCAAGGAAATCATGTTGCAAGGATTCTCTGACATGAATGGACACACATTCCATGTTAGATTCTTCACTAGAGTCTTTTAGTACCATTTTTTAACATTGTTTTCCACGATGACAAAATATTATTACACTTTGCTTCTTTTGAAACCAAACTAAAATATTGAAATGTTCATCACTTAAATCGTTAGAGTAAATTTTGTACATTATATTTTGTTGTTTTTATCTTGTTAATGGGCCTTTAGGGAAAAAATGAACATAGAATGAAGGTGACAAAAGCTAGAACTGATAGATAGAGTAAATAAAGATAAAATAATAATTAAGAAATAATGCAGCATATTTGCCCATGTGTGGGACCTGATATTTCATTGTTTGGTATAGAAATGGTGCAACATGTAAAAAATTATGTAGGGACTTTAGAGCATCAAATTTCATTGTGATTTGCTATAATTCTTGATTTTGTCATCTCTCATTCAATAATTGCTATTAAATGTTTTGAGATATTAAAAAGATAGAGTAAATAAAGATAGAATGAAGGTGACAGAAGCTAGAACCAATGGATAGAGCAAATAAAGATAAAATAATAATTAAAAAAATGATGAAGCATGTCCCATATGTGGAGCGTGATATTTCACAGTTTGGATTAGGTATGGTGTAACATGTAGAAAAAGAGAAAAAGTATATACCTTAATCAAAATCTGAGTTACATCTTCAAAAGAAGATGCATACTCCTCACTCAAGTTCTCAACATAGAAGCCACTCTTAGCATCGTCTCTTATCTGGAAACCGTTAAAGCAGATAGTCTCACAGCATAGAAGGAAATTGAACAAGAAATTTCGAAGTTAGAACAAAATTGTCACCTGAAGGTTCCTTTGAGTTGGATCAAGTAAATCAGTAATTTGCTCCTTGTATATCTGTGACAGGAATAATCATAAATCAAGAACTGAATGACCTCAACAAGAAGAAACCACTTCAATTAGGAGGGGTAAAGGGACACCTCAAGAAATGAGCATCGACATTGGTAGTTTATCTGCTTCTCTTCTGAATTCATTTGTTCCTGGATGATCAAAACATGAATAAGTAAACATGAACCAATTCCAGAATTTCTCTAAGTGTGGTGCACTTTATGAAATGTAGCGAGTCAATCAATGGAGGACTCTCTTGAGTCGAGTCAGTGAAATTTGAAATGATAAACAATTTTTGGTAGATAGAGGCAAAAAGGGGGGAAGAAAAACCTACTTCTTGAATCTTTGAAAATAACAGGTTGAATATGCGAGGAACAATGCCCTGGCTGCTACTTGGGGAGTAGTGACCTTCAACCATGGCACTAGGTGGGCCCCACATTGTGTAAGTCTTCCCACTTCCTGTCTGCAATGGATTCAACAAGATCACATATTCAAAATTTTGAAAGAATAAGAACTTCTAATCACATTCACAATTTTAAAAGAAAAGGAAATACATCGAAACATAAATTAACACAAATACCTGTCCATATGACAATATTGAAGTGTTATAACCAGCCAAGGAATTCTTTACCAATGGGACCCCGACCAATTGAAAAATATCTTCCTGTAAACAATGAAGTGACAAATGATTTCCATCTTTTAACCACCAAAAAAAATTTCTGGTATAGCTGTGAATGAAGCATGAAGAAATTGTAAGATCTATGATCCAAACCTGTGTAGAATTTGAATCAGCAACAGAGTCAAAGGTAAATATCCGATCTCCAACAGAGAGTGAATTAGCAGAAACCTTTCTCACAATCCTGCTCTGGTCTCTCTCCTGACCACTAACCGGTCGTATCCTTGCAATGACCTATCAGAGCAACAGCAAATAAGATGACAAAAATACCAATTTGAAAGTCTTAGATTCTCCAGTAATTTTTAGAAGTCACTACAAGTGGCATTGGCACCTGAAATTTATATAAAAACTTTTATACAAAAACTCGATGTTCAAACAAGGAAACACCAAATTCAGATGATTACGGTTTTTGCAGCATTTCCACTTACTAAAAATTAGAAAAAAAAATGCTATTCTTGTGAATCAAACTTGAAATCGGACATTAATATCCAATTCTAAAAAGAAAATGTTGAATCAGAAGTCAGCGTTTCAAGTCAGTAATAGGATACAAAATACCATGAAAAGTCTAAGCTTCATTAATACTCGTTAAAAGCTTCATTAATACTTGTTAAAAGTCAGTGTTCCATTGACACTTAAAATAAAAATAAAAAATATAACGTTTAAGCAAGAAAACGTCAGAATCAGATGGTTAAGGTTTTATGCTACATTTATGCTTGCTAAAAGATATAAAAAATATGCAATTCTCACGCAATCAGACTTGCACACGGAAATCTATATCCAATCTTCAAAAGAAAATGCCCAATCAGAACATTAGGGTTTCAAATCAGTAATAGAAATCAATACAATCAGGAAGGTTAGCTTCGTAAATACTTCTTAAAAGTCAATATTCGTGGCTTTAGCTCCTTAAAAATCCAAGCTTTAAACAAGAAAACGCCAAGTTCAAATGATTAAGGTTTTTTTGCTACATTCTACTTACTACAAATTATAAAAAGATGCAATTGATGCGAATTAAACTTGAATACAGACATCTATGTCTAAATATTAAAGTGAAATGAAGAATCGGCAGAAAATGGTTTGAAAAAAGTAATGGAAACAGAAACTAAAATACCTTAACTGAAGAATCTGAAGGAACAGGCGATCTTTGATCCGGACTGTCAGATCTGTGGACAGTATTCTGAGAATGCACTGCCTGTGCCGAGGGTTTCTTAAGAATTGAACGCAAGACCGGGCGATCGGCCTGCAAGTTTGGATCTCTGTTTTCTCCATTGGATTTTGACTTTCCACGGACAAGATTCATCTTGGGACGGTAGATGGGAGACGAGACTTGAGAAGAGGAGGAAGGAGAGATGGAATCGAAAGAAAATCCGTACTTTAGAGTCGAATTGTAGGGATTCTGGTCTTCAATTTAGGGTTTGTGAGGTTTGAGGTAAAGAGCAGAGCTCCAAAAAAATTCAAAAAGAGGAGAAAGCGATTTTGCTGACAAGTGCCGTTGGAGAGAAATGAATTATTAAGATGGGGAAGGAATTTGAATTTCTGTGAAATGACCAGAAAACCCTTCGTATATCTGGAAATGGCTACGTTAGAGCATGTGTGATCTCCACCGTTGATAGAAATTTGGCCAATAGGTCTTAAGATATGTCTCACCCAAAAAAGTCTATGTTTTGACAACAGTATCAAATAATTGTAAATTCTTATAGAAGATTAAAAATTTGACTAAATTTTTTCAGTTGACATATATTTTTTTAAATGTCAATTGATACTTTCAAAATACTTTTTATTAAAATAAATTTGGAAAATTTCTCATAATCAAAATTTGTTATTGATTATTAGATGATTATAAAGAGAAATATCAATTTTTTTTTAAATAAAGTCTATCAAACAATTATATCTCTTGAATTTTTTAGATCATAATGATACATCAAATAAACATTATAAAAATTAAGCCTCGATATAAAAAATATTTTTTAAAATAATTTACCTTCGTTAGGACCTCATATATGATCTCTACACGTAAAGCTGCAATAATTTTTTTCTTTAATAACCAAGGTGTCTAGGGGCTCACTTTCATTTGGACAGGAGACATTTTAATACGACTATTTTTTGGAGTATGTGCAAGCCTTCCATTCCTACACACACCAGGTAAACAACTTCGGAAAGTGATCGAAAGAAGTGTTGAATATGAATCGAATTCAAAACCTTCCTTCATAAAAGGAAAAAATCGCTATAATTTTGTCTAAATTCCAAATAATCTATATTATATTGATCGTAAAAAATCTATATATATATATATATATATATATATATAATGAATGAAGTATTTTTTATTAAAAATATTCATTATACTTTTATCATTTAAATTGTGAGAAATGTATCAATCACATAGGCAAGTCTTTTATTGTATGACACCAATTTTAATAAGTGAAGTGCCATGCATTTGTATGTTCAATATTAATTTATGGAAACTTCGATTCATTTGAGGTTTGGATCCAGTATGAAATTGATATTTAAATTATGAATGTGAGGACATTTTTGTACTTACATGTTTAAGGAGCGTTTAAGTAGCCGTTGGAGTTTGAGTTGGACGGTGGTAAGTATTAATCATGAGTTCATGACCGCAACTTATGCACCTTTACATGTGATAATTTATAATTTAGTTTGTTGGGTGGATCATTGTGTTTAAATAAAATTACTTAATCTTCTCTATTTAAAGTTTTTTTTTTCCTCATTTTCTTCTCTTCTGACCTAATGGGACATTGTATCATTGATTATTTTATTATCTATTATACCATTTTTTATTTCTATCAACTTAAGTTTTCATAGGTCTTTATTTCTTTCTTCTTATTTTTACTTTAAGTGATTTTAATTTTCTTCTTTGATCTTAAATATTTTTTTCTCAATTTTTATAATTGATGATATTTTTAAAGATTTTCTAGCATGTATTTTCCTAATTTTACTTTTTATTACTTTAGTCATTCATCTTAAAATACATGTTTCTGTGATTTATGCACTTACACCGGTTTAATTTCAGACACTCTTTAAAAGAAAAAACAAATCTAAGTCATACATCAAACGTAAATTTATCTTTTAATCACTACAAGTCATACATCAACCGTAGATATGTATTTTGATCATGTGTCCTATTTGTCTACATATCGAACTAGTATATATTTTTTAACATCTTTCTTCAACGCGAATTTTGTTAGCTTCAAACAATAATATAAAATTATAGCAAATGACTCTCCATTAGAACATTTGTTGAAGAATTCATCGATACATTTTGTTGAGAAATTCAACTCCTTATCAATGTATAAAACAATAGACTTCTTGTCTCTTATTAATTCAATTATTGATTCTCACACAATAGAAAGAAAGTGGAGAGGACGAAGATAAATTAAAGAGCAATCAAAAAGAAAAAGAGAAGTGTGATTTTAAATGCAATCTAGACAAATAGCATTATTGTAACTCAACCATGTTGCGTTAGTACAACTAAGCACAGGTCACACTAACATAAACTGGCCAGATTGTACTAATATAATTTCTTTACACTAGCGTAAAAGGTATTTTTTTTTCTAAAATATCCAATGTAGACATACAAGGCACTCTAAAAAAAACAGGTAATTTAACTAAATCTCACGAATTAAAATGCTTTTATCATTTTTCTTTAATATTAAAGTAATTTTAAAATTTAATTAATTAGCATTTAAAAAACAATAGATGAGGTTAAATATATATTAGTTAGTGTAATAGTGTAATGTTGAACTAGTTTACTAGTTTTATATATGAATCTCATTTTTTTTAGTAAAAAAAACCTCTTGAATCTTAACATCTTTTAGAGATTGTTTACGAGTTCAATATCAATCACTTTTGAGGACCATTCAGTAATTGATTGAGATATACAATAATGTATAGTGCATTAAAGAAATCTCATAGTATAATTAATTTAATAGCAACTAAGTCTTTTAAATAGTTGATTTTGTGATCTATTATTCAACTTAAAAAATTGTTGAGATATAAATTTTTCTCTGAAGTAAAACAAGTTTCATAGACAAAATTAGTTCATAATTTTTCTCTTGATTTTTTTTTTTTTAAATTTAGATGTGTAAATGGAATGGGCCCCAATGCATACTTTTGGAGTCGAGGTCAGTTTTGAACAGAGGTCAGTTTTTCAATTTTGACTCAACCCACAAATGTGAGCTGCCTCGAAACTTTATATGAGCTTGGGGACCACATATTTTGAAATTCAAATTTTGACTTGACCTAAAATAAATTTGAATGGAGTTGAGTCACGCCTAAATCTAATTAAATTGGAATTAATTATTTTCATTTTGCATATTCATATGAAAAGATAATCATTTCATCTTTCATTTTTTACTTAGACATAATTTTTATCTCATTTTCATTTTTTTATAAACAATCAAAATTAAATATAATTAAATCAGCATAAAAAATGAAATTAGATCATATTTAAGTTAAGTGAAAAAAATTGAAACCCAACTCAGACTGCCACGAGCTGAGTTCTCACTCACAAGACAGAGCTCCTCGTCTTCGCGTGGAAACGACAAATACCTCTGTTCTCTTTCCCGTGCATTGCAGATCTCTCTGCTCTCTCTCTCTCTGTCTGGACTCGTGACAGATCCATCTGCTTTCTGCAGACCAAAAGAAAGGAAGACAGAATAGAAGAGTTAAAGAGAAATGACTTCTCATGGAGCTGTAGATGGACGGAAAGGAGAAGAGGAATTGGTACAGAACGTAATCGTGATGAGACATGGGGATCGGATGGACAACTTTGAGCCGACGTGGATAGCTTCGGCAGATAGGCCGTGGGACCCACCATTGACGGAGGACGGGAAGATAAGGGCCTGGGCCACCGGCAAGAAGATGAGGGCCAATCTCGATTGCACCGTCCACAGGGTCTTCGTCTCCCCTTTCCTTCGCTGCATCCAGACCGCCTCTGAAGTCGTCTCCGCTCTCTGCGCGAAAGGCGATTTCGATCTCATGGAGTCGAGTGAGAATGCCATCATCGATCCTTCTAAAGTCAAGGTAAGAACGAGATGATTCATTCATTCATTGGCTGGTTTATTTGATTTGGTCAACATTTTTCTTGGTTTTTGATACAATTAATTTCATGAAAATCAAATGGTATCGGAAAATCATTATACATATTGAATTGCACATCATGTATCATAAACTGCAGGATTACAAGCTTCATAAGTATATTTCTCTAAAATGTTAATCCTTCTTATTAGTTTTTTTTGTAACAATTATAATTAGATATCCTTGTTAGCGTGAACTCTTAGCTAGTAATGCTTAATTATAAACTTTAATTAGTATATGATATAAATAGTTTTTTTGGTAGGAGTATATATAAAATATTTGATCAATATGTTTGGAAGCTCTATTGCCAATGCATTTTCGTGTTTTAGATTATTAAGATTGTACTTTAATAATATTGATGTAACAAAGATACAGATTAATGAATGTACATATAGATATTGTAAACTGTCTAATAAGTGCATTCAACAAAATTAATCTCGTCGTAGGCATATGTGCCATGTGCCTTTGGCACCTTGAGTGTGCCTTGCATGTTGATTACTATGAACCCAATGAAAATTTTTATTTAAAAATATTGGTGTTCCAATCACCAGTAAAAAGAGAAGAACAAATGCAGATGTTAGATTGTTTGATGGTTGGATGACGAAATCATAAATATATCCCATTGAAATAGGAGAAGATAATGCTATTCTTTAAGATTGTTTAGGGCTGTGGTTTGAAATTTATTCTTGTTTTTGCACCAATTTTGTCATTCTACAGGTTTCAATAGAATATGGATTATGTGAAGCATTAAGCAGGGAAGCGATTCATCTTAATGTGGTTCCTAAAGATGGAAACTGGGTTCTGGATATACCAGAGCTCGAAGCAATGCTTCCTGCTGGAACACTGGATCACTCTGTGGAGCGTGTATTCAAAAAGGTATTGTAGTATGCATTGGGAGTATTTTATGACATAAATTCCTTTATTAACATTGAATCACTCGCTCTTTAGAGATACCCCAACTCACAATTGGTTCTAAAGTTTTGGCTGAGAGGACTGTTATCCATTTTTTTTCCACAGCATGTAAATTTGGAACCATATTAGGAACACTGTCTTTCTACTGTTTGATGCAGATTGGGAAGCCTAAATTTGAGATTGCAACCCTGATTCTTGCTAATACCAAACTGATGTGAAGGAATATGGAAGAGGAAAAGAAATGGAACAAAGAGAAGTTCTGCTGATTAGTTGTCACTAAATAATTAAATATGAGATGGGATGGCGCCTTGAGGATGAGAGGATAAGTTTTTTTTTTTTTAAACCCAACAACAACAAGAAGCTAGTGGTAATGAAATTTGAGAAGTTCGACTAAAATACAGAAGTGGCAAAGGGATGACGAATTAGTGATGTTATATAATTGCTTTAAAAATGAATGGTTAAGATTAGAAGTTTCAGTTTTTTTTTTTTTTTTTTACTTTGAAAAGAGTCACATAAACATTATAAATCACTTAATTGGCTTCTCTCTCTTTCTCTCTCAAAATTAAATAAAAAATAAATAAGTGGAAATCACACACATATCAGTAGTGAATATTGGAAGAAGCTTGTTAACCTATCTGCTGTTACACTGATCTGGGATTCTGATCTCCTTGTGAGGGTCTAGGTTCAAGCTCAAGTTAGTTACATTGGAAGCTTCTTAGTTTACTTAGCTAGCCACCACCTTCATCTTTATATTCTTCATCTTCATGGCTTTCTGTTCCTACAATTCCATTTTGTCCTATAAAAGAAGATATCCACTGTCACTATACATTCTATCATTTCTTTCTTTACCCCTTGATTCACGTATTTAAAGGTCTAGTCCTTCTTGCCCCTACCACCTGCAGTTTATAAATTCTGTGAAGTGTGAACTGGGGATGTTTTTAGTAGTCGACAGACAATATCCAAACCATCTTAGACACCCTTCCGTCATCTTCTTATCTGTTTTGTCTATATTTAAATTCTTCACCTATCTCTACAATTGAACCCACGGCCACCACTCCCATCTACTAAAAAAAACCATAGGAGAGCTTTGTCTAGGCTGTCTTTGACCTCCATAGTTCGTTTATCTCTTTCATTAGAGTGGATCTTCATCATTGTGATCTTCTCTTTATTCTTTTCTCTCAAAGGATATCCAAACTCAAATTAATAGCATTAACTTTCGAAAAAGCTTAAATTAATGACATTTAATAGCTGTAAGCTACAGAACACATAAAGCAAACTGACTTGTGCATACTGTTAGATAAGAATGTGCTTACTGCATACTGACTTGTAAATTGTAATGCTTGTGTCTGCTATGGTTGCAGCTGCCACAGTGGGAAGAGCGCATGGAAGATGCAAGGCGTAGGTACAGAGAAGTCATTACGGCACTTGCAGATAAATATCCACGTGAAAACTTGTTGCTCGTCACACATGGTAAGATACATTTTCTTATGGGAGTCAACGTCCTATAATTTTAGTTCCTTGCCATTTTTGCAGAAGTGAACTTCAAGTTATTGCTTCTATCTAAAAACATGCTTTAAAGTGCTTTGAAAAAATGAAGTCAGCAACAGATCTTGTTCTTTGATGAAGTGGAAAAATCCAGCTTTTCTTTTTCAACCAGAAATTGGCCAAGCTGCTTTAACATGTGATCTTGCCTATACCCAGCCCCTTTGTTTTTGTTTATTTATTTATTTGTTGGTGTTGATGTTGAAAAAGAGGGAGGGGGCACGGGGCGGTAGTTGGAAAAGAAGATATATACTAATATGCTACTCCCTCTGTCCCAATTTAGTTGTCTGATATAGATTTTGGGATTGTCCCAAAGTAGTTGTCCCATTTATATTGGAGTAGCATAAAGTGTGTTGAAAATGGATTAGAGTTACATCTGGGTGGTTTAAAGTCAAATTCAAATTCCTTAAAAAATACAAAATTTTAAAATGAGACGGAGGGAGTGTTTTTTCCAGCATATTTACCATTAGTTTGAACTTGAAACCTTGTTCCATCTAGTCATCAACTTTCAGAGAAATCTTATGTGCTGCACTTTTCTATGGGTCCCAGCTAGCCACTTTCAGCCCATCCTCTCTTACCATTGACCCACTCTGTAACGGATAAGTCCTTTTTTTGTCCTCAACTTGTCATAATCAGTGTTACACCTACTATATGCTTAAAAGGGGTTTTCTTTTTCCTTGCACTTCTAATTAATGTTTTGGATCCTTAGAATTCAGAGCTATGCTCATTTAGTGGTTCTGATTTTTTGGGAATCACTAATCTGTGAATAAACCTCTCTATAGATCCCAATACAAAAGATATTCATCTTTCGATGTATGATGCCTGGACACTACATGGGTACAGCAAGGACATGCCATCGAGACGGCAGGGACACAGATTTTACACATGAAAATGAAGTGTCTGACACGGACAATCTTAATTGAAGTGTTCGTGCAACATATCTTTCAACCTAATTTATAAGCAACATAAATTGACAGTGAGAAATTATTAACTAAACTCAGTTTAACTTGTGTCCCCTTCCATGAAGTCTTTTGGATTTTCAATTTTGGGGACCTTTTGGTTGATTAATGATCTGTTGTAATGGAAAGTGGATCCAACTTCCAAAAATGAAAGAACAAACAACACATTGTGTCATCCTTGTTGATTAACAATATCTGAAAAAACGGAAGTAAAAGCCCTTGTTTTGTCTTGTGAGACTTTCTAATGACTTCAAAGGCTGCTCCAACATTATGTGAAGATAAAGGGTAGCGTGATGTATTCTTCAGCTATTTCTCTGCTTATTTTGAAACAAGTTCTTCACAGGTGAAGGAGTAGGAGTTTCTGTCTCTGCATTCCTGAAGGCGATGGTGTACGAAGTAAATTACTGTGCCTATTCACCTCTACAAAGACAATTATCCCTAAACAGCACTGGAGTGATTACTGCCGAAGAATTCCAAGTGCTAACAGACATGCAAATGGGTATTTCATTCATGTGAAGTTGATGGATGATCTTTATTATCTTGCACACATGTTTTGATCTGTATTGAGATCCACAGCTCTAATTTCAGTGCTTTTAGTTGTCGACCCCAAATATGTAGGTAAGATTGATGATGATGATGGTGATCGTCCTCGTTGGTTGGATGATAGGAGCCGATGGGATGGCAGCATGTTTTATATCTGTGAATTGTATTTTGATGATAAGAGGCCCAAACATTTTTCAGTTTTCTTGGATAGCATTCCTTCCCATGCAGTATATGCATAAACCAATAATGGGCAATTGCCAATTGAGATTGGTCACAACTTCACATCTCTTTCCATGAATTTGCAGTTCTTTTGTCGTTTCATCTTTAACTGCAGGTTGTTCATCAATTGCTGAAATTGAGCTCATTATTCTGTAAAGAGAACATGCATCAGATATTCAGTTCAGAAAGATTTTGTTTTGAAAAAGCAGCAGTTTTGGGAGACAGACAAACATCTTTTTGGTATAGTCTGAGTTGCAAATTTCGGTCATATATATATATATATATATATATTTTTTAAGATTAAAGTGTTCAGACATCTTAGAACACCTGACTTATCATTGGACCATGTGCAAACCTTTCTATCTACATACCCGATAAAACTACGGGAAATAGCCCATTGAGAGAGTAGGAATTGAACTCAAGATATCCACTTTTAGAAGATGGAAATTTTAGATTTTGGCCAATATTTATAACTAATGGTAGGGGTCATTTCTGGGTAAGGCAGATGTGATAGAGTGGCCACAAAACAAAGAGACTCCATTGAGAATGGGACGAGGAGGACACGCTTAAAATAATTGGATAAAATGTATAGGGGGCGCATGAATAGAATGTGTGTGAAATTATACCCCTATTCGATCATTTTAGCCTTATAGTCTTCATCGTTAAGAATTATAATGCTATAGACCATTATTTTTTATGGCTCATTTGATAATATGAGTTGAGTTGATAAGCCTGAAATAACACCTACACTATTCATGTGTTAGTTTACACATCCCACTTAAATATATGCACCAATGATATTTTTTAGGTTAAACCCACTCTTCATAGAGTCATATGCTCCGATGATCATTTTTTAGGTAAAACCAATTCTTCGTAGAGTCACCCTACTAAAATATACTTCCAATGATCATTTTTAGGTTAAACCCATTCCATTGAGTTACTCTACTAAAAAAATTCTTCCATTAAGTTTAGTGAAAAAGTAGAATAACGGGTTCCAGATAACGAGGATGGTTACTTTGATGATGATCTTACTTTTCTAACAAAAACAATAATTAATCTATGCCAAATTCTTTGACTGTGGAGGTGGCTCAAAAATTCAGTCTGCTTCTAAAATAGATTGAGTTCACATGTATATCAAATTCCAAGTGTTTGTTAGATGTTACCATTTAAAAATAATAATAATAATAATAATTAAGTCTTTGTTAGGCTATTTTGAAATTTTCAAATGTTAGAAACTTCAATCTGGAGAAAATGAAATGTTTTAATCTTATTGTTTAGCATGGAAGCAAACATGAAAAAGACAAGATATTTTGAGCTAAGGGGGATCCTTTATAAGTGGATTTCTATGCATGGAAAGGTAAAATGAAAGCAAACCTCTAAATATGCAAAGGAAGAAAGCTAAGTTAAAATGAAAGCAAACCTCTACGCAAGGGGGATCTTTTATAAGTGGATTTCTATGCATGGCCTAACCTTGGTGTGTCATAGGAGTAGTGGGCTCACCCGTAGGGGTTTTACGCTAGGTATCCCGCAGTTTCCTACATGTAAATTCAAAAAAAAAAAAGGCGCTAAAAGAAATTGATTCTTTTATTTTTGGTTCATTTTGGGGATTGAATTTCCCATACATTGCCCCACTTATGGTACACATTACACACCAAAATTTCATTTTTGGGATGCCCATTTGGATCCCGTCTAGTCTACACTGATCAGGTTCGGATAAATTATATACAACACGGTTACTGGGTATTCCAGTTTTTGGTGCTTCCGGTAATCAGGTAAACAAGTTTCCATTGCCATCCTGTTTCCCCGTGAATCCGACATTGGCATGTTATAGAAGATTTAACGACATATACATCCTTACAGATCAGTAAGATTCAGACTAACAGAGATATCCACAAAAAGAACTTCAAATTTGTTTTATCCATTTATCGCTGAAACAGAAGTGTTTTAAATGAGTGTTGCATTCAACCAACAGCAATCCCTTGGCTCTGGAACGAAACCAACAAATAGTCACAAAGTTAAGTGCTTACTAGAGAGAGAATCAACCAAGAGAATCCTTCAAGATACTTGGGCTTTAATCTTTTCACAGTGAGACAAAGTATGTTAGAAGCACAGCGATGATCCCCAAAAAATCAACTGTATATATGTTTCTTTATAATTTGGAAAGGCTTGGATTGAAGCAAATGCTGTTTTTTCTCATCAATTCAATACTTTCAGCAATAGTTGACCCAGCAGTCCCCACGAATCCCAGCGATGCACAGCTGCATATAGCTTCCTCAATGTATAAAAGGATATCTGGTAAAACTGCAGAAGGACAAGACTTCTTCTTACTTGTTCTGTTAAGAATTCTCGGAAGAAATCCAGACCTCAGGCCATGTTCTGCAGCCATGAGTTTCTTAGCAGTCTCTGCCACCAATTTGTCTCTCTCTTCAAGATAATGCAACTTGTAAGCATTGGAATCCCTTGCCAAGTCACCCAAGAAAGTTCCACTCCAATTGGCCAAAGGTAGATCGGTCATGATGAAAATGTGGATGGGATTATTAGACTTCCCATTATCTGCTTCCTGCAACAATTTTATTTTCTGTTTTAATGCTGAAAAAGAAGCTTTCCAATGATTCTTAAACTGGCCATCTAGAAGTCTAAGCTGTGTACAAAGGAAAGGCACCCTTATCCTATTTGATGCAAACTGCTTTCCTGCGTCCATAATTTCAGGGACAAATGGAAGGAATTCAATTTTATGGATCAGAGACTGTATCCGAGGATCTCGTGGAGCTTCATGGATATCAATATACAGCTCAGATCCTTTGTAAGGTGCTGTAAAAAGGCTACCGAAAGCAAGAACAGTGGCCAGTTCAGCTTTCGATCCAGGGCCAAATGCCTTAAATATGTCTCTTCGAATCCTAACATAGGAAATTTTCTTCTTTTTCTTTAGCTGTTCGTCTGGCTGTAAGGAATCCAAAGCCCCATCATTCTGTTGGTACGTCCAAACTGTCGTCCTACAGTCTTCTTCTACAGCATATGAACACTTGCCAGTATTGCCTCCCAGGCCTGAGAGCAAATCCCCACATTGTTTCAAGCTCCCAGAGACAGGGCTGAGCCCTGAAATGGAACAACAGAGGCTACCAAAGCAAGCACGGTCCACGTTTAAGCCGCACCATATTGAAGTGAAGACCCTAAAATCAACTGTCTTAACCATAGAAGAAGATACCACAAAAGAAAGATCGACGATATCTGCCATCGAGACATACCTGCAAATGAAAAAAGAAAGAGAACAAATGCTTATACCAAATTAACTAAAATCCTAAAAAACGCCCTGAAGAAGAAAAAAGAAGAGACGTAATGATTGATCAAAGGATTTTTTTAAGGGAAAAACTATTAAACAAACTGAAACCGATTATTATTTTTGAATGGTCTGAAACTGATTAGTATTAAGAAAACAAATTGAACCAATTTCAAGAAAATCTCACTAAACCATTTTTCTCAAAAAGGAATAATTTAAGAATTGTGGAGAGAATTTTCCACTACATTGCCATCACTCCTTGTACACTTGTACATCAGATGTCCTTTCCAAGGTGTATGTGCACATTTCCGAGCAAACAGATGGGAACAGTTCTCCTGCCATTTCTTCATAAAATAAAATTAGTGGAATGGTTTCTCTATTTCTCTTTATTTCTATATTTGGTTCCTTCTTCTCAAACTGTTCAAAAACTATAAGCATTATTAAGTTAAAATCTTCAAAAACCACATATAGATTACATTTTATGGGTAGTGCTATAAACATGGGCTTTTTTGCTAATTCATACTGATATTAATACGGGGTCCATCCAGAATTGAAGAGTTGTAAAAAAACAAAACCAATCAATAATTAACAACAAGAGAGAAAAAATAAGAACAGAAATCGACCCAAATGAAATGTAACTTCAAAAACAAAAACCCATCACGGGAAATTGACATTCAGATCGAGGATGACTAACCGGCGGGCCTGAACAAGCTCAATTATATGACCCCAAACAGAAATCCGGAGCTCGGAGGGACTCGAAACCCTGAATTTGGGGCAGCTTCCTAAAGCAACGGCGTGGTGATCTAAAACGGGAGGAATAATAAGTGTCCGATTCAATAAAGCAGCGATCAAAATGGCGTTTTTGAGCTCTGAAAGCTGGTTGCTGAAGCCGCTGTGGGGAGAAAACGAGAGGAACCGCTCGTCTGGGAAGATTTTTTGGGCGTCGCCGCTTCCGCATTGGGAAGATGAGGGTTTTAGGGAATTAGTCGAGAAGGGGAGGAAAGAAGTCAGGGATTTTGTATACGAGAGAAGGAAGAGGAAAAAGAGGAGAAGAAAAAGGAGAGAGATGGAGAAGAAGAAGGATCTTCTTGGGGGATTTTTTCTTCTCCATCTGCTTCTGTTCAAGTAGAGGAGATTCATCGATTCTCTCCTCCTCTATCTCTCTCTCTTCTCCTCCGCCTCCTCTACAATTTTTCTCTTGAAACTTTCTTTCGGATGTGTGTGGATCTGAGTCAATTTTTTCTTTTCTGAACTTTTTGTAAATCAGAAATTAAATTCTGCTTGATGCATTTTAACTAGTTTTTTAAAAGTCAGATAAGCAACATTTAAAAAATCAAATTGTTGAATAAATTATGTTAGGTTAGTATACTATTTTAATAATATAATAACTATTAAATTAAAAATAAAAAAAATTAGAAATCACATTACAACCAGCAAGAATGGAAAAATAATATTTTGAGTGAAAAATAATAATAGAAAATTAATATAAATAAGAATTGTAATAACTTTCAGGAGGTTGGCTCTAATCAGGTCAAACCCTTGATTCAATAACGAGAAGAATTAACGTATATATAATAAGTTGATTTAAATTTAGTTGAGTTGGCATTCAATAGTATTTTTGTTCTATGATATTATTAACAGGTAGTATTTATTTTTGAATTTTAAGCAATCAATGGTTAAAGAAAATATTGAAAGTATTTTTATCTTTTATAATATAGTTGTTCACTGAGTTAGAAATTGAGACTCGATTCAACAGATATGAGTCAAAGTTAATGTGAATGACTGATATAGATTAGATTTAAAAAGGGGAACTGAGTTTCACAGCGACTCTAGCTTTCACTTAAATTTTCAGTCAGGATGTATAATATTTAAATCCCAAAACTCTATTATGTATATTTTATAATATTGTACATTATCTTTTCAGTCAGGTTGTTAATAATTTACTTGTTTATTCGAATTTGATTTAATTAAACAAGCTTAACAAATTAGTATAACCTGTACGCTTGATAAACTTTTTTATCTTCTTCACTTATATAATTATTTTTTAATCTTTGGCTTTGGCTTATACTACAAGAGTGCGAGGATAACAGCATAAGATCATTCCTCTTAGTATGTAATTTTGTATTAGTTATATAATTAAAATTTGAAATTGTAACTAATTTGAGATTTACATGGTGAGTCCCTATCATTGTTCTTTAGTCAGCAAATAAGTGTGAACGGGTAGAATACCATTCCCAATGGATTCAAACGAGCTTGGGCCTCGATAATAAAACCGGGTCTGGACTTGGCAAATAAAAACCAAACCTAAACAGAGCCCGAGCATTTCTATCAAAAACTCTTATCTAGTAATATCATCATCATCACTCGAGGATTTTTCCTACGGTCCACTCATCCATTAAATAAGTAATAATCATTTTTCTCTGATCACAATGTTAGCAGGGGCACCGTTGAATAGCTTCATACATGGCTGAGTGAGTTTTGTAAAAAAAAAATAATAATAAAAGAAAAATATATCGGCCAATACTGAAATTTAAACCCCTGGTGCAAATAAACGCAAAATGCCACACAACCAAAGAACCTTGATGGCAAACTCAACAGCCAAACTTTTTATCTTTGAAATGGCAAATTGACCTGATTGTTCCAGTTCTAAACAAGAAGCTGTGACTTACCAGATCAGAAGAGTTAACAGAAGAACAGGACTAATTAGAGAGAGAGAGAGAGAGAGAGAGTTGGTCCTTTTTCAAATCACCATAGAAACAAGCAAATTCCTCATATATTAATATAGACAAAGGCTACAAGCCAGTGTAGCAGTTTATTCATCCACATTAACAAGAAACTCCAAGCCTTTTAAGTGATGATCTGACCTCAAAGTCAAGGTCTGATTTCACAAGCTGGCTTCTAAACTGCATGAATTGGGCTGCTGCTCGGATTCAAGCTTGAGCCACTTGTGGCTGGGTTTGCATGGAAGGCCGATTGCCTACCTGACCCATCAACGAGTTTCAATGAGAGTGATGAAGGTGCTACATTGCCAAGCGATTCTCCCAGGGTAAGTTTTGACATGCCCACCAGCTCATCGACATTGATCGGCTGCTTTGAATGTATTGCTGTCGGCTTGACAACTTCATGAGTCTCCTTTTCCACTGCCTCAGCAGTGTATCCTGGCCAGAGTGGAAACGAAAAGGGATAGAATGGTGAAAAGTAAGCAGGAAACATTACTGGGTATGCACATTGTGAACTTTCCAGCTTTGGAGTAACAGCTTCACCATCATTAGAATTTGTAGATTCCATAGACTCATCTTCTACATCCTGAGCAGGAGGAGCTGGCAATGGCTGGTTGCTTTGTGTTTCAGGTTGTTGATGGGTGATGGGGAATAGATCTTGTGATACAGCAGTTGGAGGGTCGATTGACTGCAAGGTATAATGGACAAAAATGTTTCAAAAAAAAGGTATAATGGATAAATGAAATAAATATTATAACAGAAGGCATTTACATGCACACGTGCATAAACATAGATAGATAGACAGAGAGAAAGGCTCACTTCATCTGATACTATATCAAACAGGCTCGAACGCCTTTTTCTCCTGGTTACATTAGTTTGGCGGATAAAATATTTCTGCGCATGACTGGCCACCTGAGTTGGTGTTCTTGATACCACAAAATTGCGTGATATCCCTCGCCAGTCACCCTTGCCCAGCTTCTGCAGGCCAATTAGAAACATTCTGTGTTCGTCTTCAGTCCATGGAACACCTGCAAATCAACAACATCATGCATGTGGCCACGAAAGTAAAACTGCTTTATGTATAATGCAACAGAAATTTGAATCACGAAGCCTGAAAACCATGCATATGGCGACATCCATCTCAGTGAAATTAAATCAAAACCATCTGTATAGGTGCGAACTCCAACAATTAAATCTTTTTTTTGAAGACCAAGGAATCCAGGCGTCCCACCTGACTTAGTCAGGCGTCCCACTTGACTAATCCTTGGGGTATATGTAAACCTCTCTATCCGCACACGCAGAGTACAAACTATGGAGAGCTCAACAAAAGGACAATGAATAAACAAATGATCAATTGATTCCTCATTGGTATTGAGGGTAGAAAAGTTCCTTCTCTTGAGATTGTCGGTAGTCAAAGCTTTATTGAGATAAGCTAACCAACCAAAGCTTTTGACCTTGGAAGGGGCTGCAGATTTCCAAATGGCTTTGAAGGGAAAAGAACAGTGGGTATTGGGCTGAACAAGGAAAAACAAAGGTTACAAGAAAAGATCCAATTGGGTTCTCTACTCCACACCCTCTCTGATTCACCTTCAACTGGAAAACACCCTTGAAGAATAGGCAATAGTTCCACCAATGATGAATTTCGTGATACATCAGATTCCTTCTAAAAGTCAAAGCCCACTCCTTTCTACCTCCCACCACTTCCACTAATTCCTTAATAACTTTATGCTTTTGGGTTGAAATAGAATATAATATGGGGAAAGAAAATATAAGAGGTTCACTTCGTAACCATTTGTCTACCCAAAATTTAATTAAGGCACCATCTCCCAACACAAGGCCTGAGTTCTCTTTTAGAACAGCCCCCACTCTATTTCGTTCTCTCCTGAGAGTAGAGATAATCCTTCCACAATTGGGAGCCCTCCCTCTCCCGAGAGTAGAGATATCCTTCCACAATTGGGAGCCCTCCCTCTCCCGAGAGTAGAGATATCCTTCCACAATTGGAAGCCCTCCTTTTGAGTCGCTACTTTTGGGGCCCACCCATCCCTAGACTCCCCATATTTTATTTTAATAACTTCTCTCAGAAGAGTTTCTTTTTCTTCCCCAAATCTCCACCACATTTTTGCATGGAGGGACCAATTTTTCTCTTTTAAATTACCCAATCCCAAACCTCCTTTCTCCATGGGAAGAGAAACAGCCCCCATTTGACAAGGTGGATTTTTTTCTCTTTTCACCGAATCCATCCGACAAGAAATCCCGTTGAATCTTTTAAAGCATCTTTGCCACCTCATCTGGTAATTTGAAGAGGGAAAGGAAGTAAACCGGGGGATTATTGAGAATAGATTTAATATGAACTAAACTGTCACCAAAGGAAAGATTTCTTCCAAGATGACAATTTACGGCGAAACCTTACAAAAATGGCTCCCAAAAGGAAAGGGATTTTGGGTTACCTCCCATAGGAAGATCAAGATTGGTTACCTTCACACAACCAATTAGGTTCACCAAGCCAACGATCCGATCCTCGGGTACAAGAATGCCAGCAATGGCACTCTTTGCTATGTTAACCTTAAGACTCGAAACAGCTTGAAAGAATTTGAGAATTCTGAAGACACTAAGGAGATGAAATTCATCATATTTGCAGAAAATGATAGTATCATCTGCATAATGAAGGTGGGAAATGTATGGATCTGAGCCTCCAATGCGAAAACCAACAATTAAACCTACTAACTGAGCCCCCTGAACAAAGCACAAAGACCTTTCATCACCAAGAGAACAGGAATGGGAGGTTGGGTCACCCTGCCTGAGACCTTGTCCACTCTTGAAAAAACACAAAAACTTCCTCATTTGATTCTTAGGAACATTTGTGATCAAGAAGATTAAGGCATCAAATTAGCAACATGCAGCTGGTATGAACAATACATAATTCCTAATTCCTAATTTCCAAGGGTGTCCTGTGATCAGAAACTTGAATTAGTAGCCTTGAGACCAACATTCTGAGGTGCCCAGTTATAGTCCCAATCTATGACAACTCCCAGGCAACTCAGGCCTGAAAAAACTACTCCATGTTCGCACCAGAATCTTCCACAAACGGTCAGACATTATCTTCTTAATTCAGTTGTGGATGAGACTCAAAGACCACTTCATCGCCTAAACAACCTTTTCGTCTGGGAGACAATGATAAAATTTTGTTAAAGGAATCAGAAGAACAAGAATATGCAGAAATCAAAAGAAAAAATGTATGACATCTGGTTTGATACACTTCACATCAAAATCATGCTAAAACTGGACCGAAGCTAAAGTTCAACATCATTGCAAACCAATATGAGTCCTTCGAGATTTTTTATTTTTATTTTTATTGCTTTAACTCCAAAGCAAACAATTCTAATTAATGATATTTGTGATATCACAAGCAAAATCTACATTCAAACTTCCAATCGAGGTAGAGATATGGTGGAGGCATGAAACTTCCCACCCAAATCAACATCACCTACATGTCAGATTATAATCATCAGATCCCAAATCCAAAGCTTAAAAGATGTCATTCAGAGTAGAAAATGTAAAACCACATATACGATGGTGACGAACCCCTTTCCTACTACTGGAAATGCATAAATTTCAGACATTTAAAGAAACTCAGATGGTATATCGAAATGAATAATTTACTGCAATTATGTAAAAACTAGTAGTTCCAGATCAAGGCACTGATACAACCAGACAAATTCATGAAAAGAAAATGGACTCACAGGGAAAATTAACAGAAATCAGGAATTGGATTTTCCTGGAAACTAATATATGTTTGTTCTTTTATTGAAAAAAAATAATGAGTACATGGCGTATGGCCATTTGGTTGGACTTTATAGGAAATTCAATGTTCAGTTGTTTAGAAATTCGCTGGTCAACAAAAAATACTCGTTTTCCAGAAAAAAAAAAATTCAATTTTCCTTTTCATGCATCCAACAGGAATCAAAGAAATTGCAAAACAGTATCTCTAGGGGAAAAATACGCTTCTTGCTTTTCCTTTAAAAACATATTATTAAACTAAAAAACGGTAATGGTTCTAATCATTTTTGTGAAGAAGACAGCAAATAATATACATTGTCCAGAAAAGAATTTTTGATTTCCATGCATTCAAACGGAACAGATCGAAAAATAGTATTAAAAGAGGTCCTTCCTTGCTTTGTATGAAATAACCATTTTCAAACTGAAATCCAGTAATGGGTTTAACAATTTTCATTAAAAAGCCAACATAAGTTATTAATTTACCAGGAAAGATTTTTTCCTTTCCATGCATCCAAACGGAACAGATCAAAAAACAGTGTTTGAAAAAAAAAAAAAAAAGGACCTTGCTTTGGTTAAAAAAAACATTTTTAAACTAAAAACTAGTAAATGGGTTTAATCGTTCTCATTAAACATTCAACAAAAATTATTCATTTTTCAGAAAAGAATCCTCCTTTCCACGCATCCAAACGAAACCTAAGAAAAAGGATGTCTAGGTCGAAAAAAGACTTTCCTTTTAAAAACATAGCCATTTTTAAACTAAAAATGGTAATAGATTTATTCATTTCGTTTAAAAATAAACAAAAAGTATCCATTTTCCAGAAAATAATTCTCCTTTACACGCATCCAAGCAGAACAAAGAAATCCGCAGACAGTATTTTCAGGGGGAAAGAGATAAAGACAGTAGGGTTTTTTTTTAAGTTTAAGAAGGGGAAAAAAACCTTTCTTGCGTTCGCGGCAGGTGGAAGAAGATCCAGGGACGAAATCCTCCGAGGCGTACCCGTCAGGTGCAGAACCCAGATCCGGATTCTCAGCCGGCGAACCTGGATTGTTTCCACCATTGGATCCACTGCATCCAGCGTAGTGGGACAGATTTCCCATGCTTGCGCTCTTTCGGATCAATCCATCCGTCAATCGGACGCCGAAAATCTTCACTCCTCTGTTCGGGCACGTCCTCGAATTGTGCCCGTTGTGGCTGCAATGAGAACACCTCCTCGTCATTTTCCTCCTACCGGAAAACCCGATGCAGGAATTCCTTTTTTCTACTAACAACGATCCGCAAATTGAAGTCTTCGGATCTTTTCCGTTTGGATTTGTCAGAGAAAGGAGGACGAAGATAGAGAGAGCTGTGTTTTTCTGAAGCTCTGGGATTATTTTTTAGATAATTGCGGATAAAGGACGGTGAGGAAGGATGCCACGTGGATTTCAACGTGGCAACGTACCTTCGATGTTGATTCGATGCACGTTCTCCACATTTACGGACAACCAAATCTCAGCCGTTCAAGCCTCCACTGTCAACCACGCTAAGTTGACGTAATTGATATGGTGACTCGAGTTAAACTGGAGTTAGGCTGGAAAAACCTTTGAGTTCTACGAAGTTGGACACATTTGGTAAGTAGTGACTATATTTTTGAATGTGATAAGATTTTAATGGTAATTGATTATTTAAATTATCTAAATTTATTTATTTAAACTATAATAAATAGAATTTTTAAAATTTTAAAATTTTAAAACTAAAGAATAAGATAATTAAATTAAGATAAAATTTCATATATCAAATAATTATAAAAGTCCTAATTACATTATATTTAACTATTTAGAGTCTAAAATATATTTAAAATTTAATTTTGATATTAAACCTACGTAGAGGAAGTTTCATCAGAGTTTTTCTTTAAATTATAGAAATTAATTTGAGAAGTGATAATTATATTGTTATTTTTTTGCTTCACTTATTGCAATAAATTGAAAGATAATATAGGTTATAATTACAGTATTGGTGCCATAGATAGATTATCTAAGTAAGTTATTATTTTGTTAAAATAAGATAATATTAAATTATTTTAATCATTGATTTTTAAAATAAAATAAGTTATTAAATAAATATTTTTTATTATAGACAATCTAGTAGTAAAAATACATTAAATCGATACAATAAAAAAGTTGAATCTAAGAGAAATAATAATATTAATAGTTAAGATTAACTACAAATTGAACTTCAGTGTCCAATAGTCTAAATATTTACTAATTTTTCTCTTAAATAATATTACTGTATATTTGGCAATGAGATGATGTCTAATGATTCTATAGTATAAGATATTTTGTTTATTATATATTTTGTTTATTTATTTCTATTAATAAAAAATAATTAAAATTTTTAACAATAGATGTCACAATATCTACTTCAATATTATAAGAGAAATAAGCTTAATAAAACAATAACTGTATTAAACTAATTTTTTAATCTATATGAACGGTCATTTATTTGGTTTTAAAGAGAACGCCCCCCACTCAATTATGTTAACCGACCTTGGTTGCTTCCTGTGGGCCAATGAACAGATGAGTGGGGCCACCAAATGGACGGTCAGGAGGAAAAGGAGAAGTCAGTGAGAAGAAGAAAAACGAACGGCGAGTAAAGAAAAGATAGGTCACGTGGTCCACTTCTGTGATAGAGAATCTTCTGAAGAGTCCGGTTATCTTACATTATCCGGTTACCTTATCTATCCTTATCTTTCATTCAATTCATTGTATCATTGGTGATGGAACATATGATTTATAAATAAGGCTATGAAAAAAAAAAAAATTTAATATTTTTAGTATTGAAAGTATCTCAATGGTAATGATAAATGATATGGGTAATTAAAATAATCATCTTTTTATGACAACAAAAGTATCTTTTGAAATAAAAGTAAAAATATTTTTATCGGATATAAAAATTTGTGTAGTATCATATATTAAAAAAAATTGATCAAAAACTGATGTTTAGTTACTCAATTCAAATGTAATGAAATTAAATATTTATTGCACCGTCGATTTTGATAAATATAAATTTATATTTAAAAAATTAATTTTAATACTATATGATTAATTAAGACGATTAAATATAATTTACTTTCTACTTTCTAATAATCTACACTTTTTTTTTTTAATTTCTAATGATATACATGTATATCCAATTGTGGTTCTAACTTCCAATGAAGATGACAATTTCTAACTAAATTTGTGAACAAAATCTAAATCGTTTGATTAACCAAATTTTTAGTTAGATTGAGAATTAGAAAACTTGCAATGACCAAATAATTGTGCCTCAAGTTTGATCCTATTCAAGTGGGGTCTACAGTTTAGTGGATTTAATCATTCATGTGGGACCCACAAAAGGTCTTAGACTAGAAAATTTGGTGGTCTAACCAGTTTAGAGATCTTGACAGATAAACTTTTTTGAAGTTGACAACCATGAAAATTATCATAAAATGCTTGTAAAATGTGTTTTATTTTATTTTTATGGCAAACATGTCCATATTAACTCAAAGGATATTTCAAATTTTTTGAAATAGTTTAAAATACGAATTAAAGTATATTGAAATTTTTGTTTGAACAATGGTTTTCTATGGTAATTTTACACTTTACAATATTTCAAAGAAAATGAAATTTATATTAAGTAGATAATACTAAAAATATCAGTCAATTTTTTTTCTTAAAAAACAGTACACATCCTTGGAAAGTAGGGATGCAAGCAAATGGATAATTGAAAATTAAAAGTATGAAAAATATGATTTGAATTAAATGGATTGGATGTAAGTATTAGATGTGTTTTTTTTTTTTTTTGGGATTCAAATCTAAATTTAAAATCCATTTTTTTTATATGAATTTGAAGATAATGTGAATAATATACATATTGCCAATTAGAGAAGATAGATATCAATATATACAGAAAAGAAACCCTGACATTTATGCTTAATATCCTTGTAATATTATCTATCAAATGTGTAATCAGGAGATAATAATCATAATAAGATAATATCACAAGTGAGATATAGTTGAATTTCATTATTTAAATTATAATTTTTTATTATCTATTTTGACACATCTACTACTTTATTTTTCTTCCTTTTTTTAAAAAAATTACTTACGTGTGGGAAACCACCGTAAAACCCCCACAGGTGATACACACTGCCTTCAGGGCACACCAAGTGACGCCACAGAGATTCGAACATGGCACCTCCTACTTTTTGAGACGAGAAATTAACAATTGAATTAAACTCTTGTGGGCTAGTTTCTTTTGAACTGCCTTTCTTTCTCATAGGAGTATAAAGGTGGAGTTTTGAAATCATTTTTCATTAGTTTACTATTTTGATTTTCACTAATAATATGTTTTATAGAATTTAGATTCTTTTTTCATTAAAACTTGACTTTTGATTAATTACATTTTCTTGTGTTGAAGAGAAATTCAATTTTTATTTATTTATAGAAATATCTTCAATAATATAAAATAGAGGCAGATCTAAATCTTATATTTAAGAATCTAATGAGATTCAAATTGAAATTCCAAATTGGTAGATAACTAAATATAAAGCCATGTTTTAAAACTAGAACTGTTTAAAAAAAATAGTTTAATTATGATCAATTATTGGATCAAAACCGCTTCAAACAATTTTTAAATGTAATGGCATTATGGCAATATATAATACATTGTAAGTTTTAAAAATAAATTACTACAAATAAAAAATAAAAAATTATATTACAAATATTATAATAATAAACAATGAAAAATGAAAAATTTTAGTGAAGAAAAGAAAAACTTAAAATATATAATTAATTTATAATAATTTTTTATCACATTATTTATTTAAACAGCAACTTCGTTCCAACGAACAAGTGAAGGAAGAGACAACATTCGACAGCAAGTCAAAGTTCAATGTTCACAGCCTAAAAGCAATCATTAAAAAAACGTGGGATATTTTAGAGGCCAACGGCCAACCATAACTGGGCCCATAGAGTTTGTAAACTCATTCTCACGTGGAGGCCCACCTGATGGAGAGTGGGCTATCATTAGCCCAGTCAAATGCCAGGACACAAGTTACTGTTCCTAAATATCAAACATATGGTTTATAGACTATACTCGTCTATGGGGTCCATTAGGGATAAAACACCATAGGCAATAGACCTTTAGTTTTTAAAATTTTGAAATTTAATTTCATCGTTAGATTAAAATTTATTTAAATTTTAGTTTATTTTAATAATTAATCTTTGAACTTTTAAAAACATTTTTTCAAATTTAATGAATCCGTAAAAAAACATCATCTTTCAAATGTATGTTATCTTCTATTATTCAACTCCACTTCTTTGAAGGGGCATTTATAAATTTTTTTACAAGGGAGTACTTTTTTATTTTGATTTTGATTTTGATTTAAATGACAACTATATATTTACTTTGTCTATGAATTGCTCAAAAATATGCAGAAATATAATTTTTTAAAGATGATAGGCCCATTTTAACCATGACCAGCCATCGGTCTGCAAACGGAGTGGCAGTCTTCTTCGCTAAATATGGCAGATCAATTAGTGGCGGGTTTCAGTTACTTGGAGATTAGTTTTGTGCTGGATTCCATTTGATATTGTTCTGTTTTACGCTCTTTTTTTGGTATTTTTTTCTCTTTTTCTTGTACTCTCACTTTTCTTAATATATTTCTTCTCTTACTGCTCAAAAAAAAAAAAATGTGATGGGCCACCAAAAGATTAGCTGTTTTTTCACTACACAAAAGATGAAATACAAATACACTGCAAAACCCAGATGATTGTTGCTCGTGGACGACAACGACTAGTAGCTAGCTGCATGGAGCTGCTGTGAAATAAGAAATTGATGCAGACACCATGTCTTCATGCATATGTGATCCTAAGTCGTTCTTGCAAGTAGTCACCACTTCGTATAGGAGGAAACCTGCAAGCACAATGTTGAACAGAACGCTTAATTCAACAAAATGTTGAATATCTTAGGAGAAGACTACAGCACTTCTGCTAACAACTTGGAAAATTTCATTCAGTGCAGAAAATTAAATATACTTTGGAGGGGATGCATCGCTGCAGCAGCTCTCCAAGCATTCGACCAGGCAGTCAGAGTTTGGATCAAGAAAGAAGGCAACCTGATAAATCAGATTGGTCAATCAGAAGAGACCTTGATGTTCAGTTGGAGTATATGGATGACAATCTTCGATCGTGACGTTTCATACTCTCTTTTCATGCAAATGGTATAAATTCATTGAAAGCAAGATTTGTGTAGGAAAGGTTAACAAAGAGGTAAATGGTGCATACGGAGTAGCGTTCTTGTCCAGTTGCTATTACTCTATGCAACGTTGACCTGCAGGTTAGAGAAAACAAATAAAAGTTTTAAGTTCAACCATTTGTTGGATGATAAATCAATCCAATATAACATGGGAAATGGCATTAAGAAACTTCATATGGAACCTTATGTGGATAACTGAATTTTCTAGGCCAACCCACACATTCCGACACAAATACACACACAAACACATCCACACCGACTTGAACCATGCCTTTGTGTTCAATGAAGCTTATTTTCGTGACTGGACACCCATAGACAGACCTTTCAAGCAAACACATACCTGTGCTTTGTGTCCATCCAAGGGGCCGAGAAGCACACAAGTAAGGTATAGTGCTGTCACCCAAGCGAAAATCACATTCTATATTATCATTACAACATCCTGTCTATCCACAGTCCATCTTTCTTGTTTCTACTCTACTTTTTAGAACTCATTTTAGTATGGAAAATTGTTACACATAGGCCAAGGTGTGCTTCTGATGCCCACAACGGTTTTCCTTTATCCTAGATGCTCACAATAATGGAAAAACAAAAGACCACTTGAACACCAATTGTGATTTTGAGTTTAGGTTGGTTGGAGCCCATCTGAATGGGTTAGAGTAGATGGGGTTGAGTGGCTTTGAAAGACTATCTGTGAACAATCACCCACCAAAATCAATTTGATCAGATCACATAAGATACAACAAGGTTTTTGTGGCCCCAAACCATTCCAACGATGGGTAGTGACAGATTCTGCAGGGCCCACCTGGATGGGTTTTGATGGGCGAGGGCAGGTACACTTGAAAGGGTTTTTGCTCAGATTAGGGGCACAACAAAAATCAGGTTCATTGGATTATTCTGAGTATCATGAAATGAATGGCCTGGATCATGTTGACATCATTCATGTAGGTCCAACCGAGCACCTAAGAGGCTGAGAGAGAGAGAGAGAGAGAGTACCGAAACAAACAATTTGTCCATCTCTCCAACATATCACCCACGTTGATAATAAAAGCACTGCAGAGGCAAATGTCCACCAAAAAGTTCATACAAGTGTGATTAGAACTCTCTTTGCTCACACAAGTAAGCCTAATGAAATTCAAGAGCTTGAAAATGATAATGCAACCAAAGCATTGAAATTCCTTCAAAATGTTAAACTAACACGTATCTGCAGTAACACGAAAGTGTGCTAATTATCTACGTCATTGATGAAATAAAATGCAAAAACATTCAGATTTCCAAGGATATAATCAATATTTAATCATTCATGTGTACTTCTGAAAGATAACCACATTCTGGTCAAGGGTAAAAATGTTAAAGAAGAAGAAGAAAAGAAACAAACTAAGACAAAATTTTCGAAGAGTAGAGAGAATCAACTCCTATCTTGGGCAGTGGACACCTCCCTGTAGGCAATAATGAAGTTTGAACCCCTGATCCAAAATTATCCACTTGAGGCCATCATTGCTTAGAGGCTAAATTTCTAGCTCCTAAGAAACTTACCCAAAATAATAATAATAATAATAACAATAGTGATGATGATGATAACAGAATAATCTAAGCTGAATACATCACAACCAAGAATGGGAAGCACCAAGGCTGTAGGCTGGATCACGTGGACCATGCAACGCATTTTTCGATTTTCATAAATAACCTTTTTCTCAAAAGTAATGTCTTGCAGGAGAAAACCTGCAACAGACCGACTTGTTACCTGATAACTGGATAAACTCTACAGAAGCCAGGTTCCTCTAGGAAGATAGACTGGGATTGAAGGGATTTAGTTTACATTCTTTATCAGCAATTATGGTATTGAATTTTGTAAACAAGGTCAGCATCTATAAAATCTGAGTCAACCACGAAGTAGGTCCTAGCAGCTTACAAGTGCAGGAGCCCAAAAGTCACACCAGTTGGACAATGCCAATATTAAAAAAAAAAGGTTTAGTTCTACAGATAACAGAATATTTCACAAGGAAAGGATTTTTAGTGTCCTAAAGCGTTGATAGTGTACTACAGTACGTGTGAGACACCACCAACATCATCATCATTGATTCATGCAAGACCGAGTTCTACTTTTTGTAATGTTCCGAACCATGTAAAACACCATATTTTGTAAATCATAACCAGCCCGTCGATCTAATGGGCCTCAGAATGAATAGAAATCTCATGCAGAGTACATTGTCTGTGACTCTGGTTACAGTCGCAACACTAGATAGCCAGCCCCCTGACTGCCACCAACTGCCCACCCCACCAAAAGAGAGAGGTTAAGCATCCAAGATTTGGCCCTACTTTCACATTAAATGTGAATCCTTGCCGCATTTCTTAACAGTTGAACTTGCAGATCTGAGATCTTCAGCCAAAGTTGGGATTGTTCTCCAGCGATTTTTTTGGGACATGGACCACCTCGAGTTAGGCTCATAAGAACTGAAATCCAAATCATTTAAATTATGCATTTCCTCAAACTAGGAGTCTATAGTTCTATACATCATTAAATACTGATATGAGCTCACTTATTGACATGAGGCACATCTTCCCAGACTTGTGGCTGCTTATCCTTTTCCCTGCAGATCTATGAAATAATATCAAAACAGAAATATCAGTAAAGTGGTATTTGCATCTAGAGGGACAAATGACCACTTCTAGTTGTATGAGTATAATCTAGTCAGAACATGCCTGAAGCCCACGGACCCCATCAGCAACTAGAAGTGTGACCATTCCGTAATCTGAGTGAGCTGATGAGCCATAGCTGCCAATATCTGAAGCTTTGACTTCAGCTGAAAACTCAAATACAATCTATCCATCAATCAGATTGTCATTTCTCTGACTTAAATAAAAGCATATGCAGAGATTAGCGAGTCTTTTAATTAGTGGCAACTCAAAATTCATCAACAACTATTAGCTTAGAATATATCAACCTGGATAGTGCAGGAGGCGAACAAATACCATTGGTCGATGTACTGCACCCAGTTTCTCAAAGAAATCTTCATCCAAGTTCAAAGCCGAGGCAATCAAAGAAATTAATCTCTTTCCCAGAGTCCTGTGGAAGAAAAACAGGACAAATATTCTACACATAAATGTGGAAGATCAATTTAGCAGCCACTACTCTGTCATTGACCATATTCCCTGGATTCTTTGAGCGGCATGCTCATACCAGATTCTTCAAGGGTTTTTTTTTTCATCCATACTGATAAGATCTTAAAATGTTTCCAATGTAACAAAGTATTATCACAATTTTCTACTTAGAAACTTAACCAAATTAGGAAAAGGTTAATTACTTGCTTATTTTGAGAAAAAAATATCGATTCTTTTATATTAGTGATATTTTTACATGTCAGTTTTATTTTAAATAAAATACTCAACTTTTTTAAGTAGAGTGATGAATCTATGAATCCTACATTTTGGACTTTCACCAAATTGAACATCTTACCATTGTCAGTTTCTGGGAGAACATGGCAATTCTCACATAAACAAACATAATCAACAACTGAAGTAATTATTCATGTGATTTAAGCAATGACCCATGCAAGTTGAAAAACAGATGTACCAATCAAAGTTGTTCCATAAAATGTTAATTCCACACAATGGCCAGCAGATCATGTAAATGAGCATCAGTGATTCTTGAAACTTACAGGAGTTTATGATGATATGATTCCATTGTAGCTCTCCAAGATGGCAAAACATCTATAATTTCCTAGCATCCAATACATCAATGAGATAATTGCTTAGGAAAGACATTTATTTAATTAGACAACTTAAGTTGGGAACTTTGAAATTAACAAAGCATTCAACTAACGGGCTCAGATTCACATAACAATTACGGTGAATTGGGTGAGAGCAGCACATACCTTCTGCAGGCCAGTGATTCAAATTATCTTCCAAGGGACCAATGTAGAAACTCTCCTTCAAATCCCCTGTGTATCAATTAGAGCACATGATTTTTAAAACCAATCTCTTCCCAGTTTCTATTAGTGCCAGTTTGTAATTACATTAAGAGCTAAATGAACTAAAGTCAAATTTTTAGAACAAAATAACTGGATATGAGAAAGCTATTCCTCAAATTTCATTATGGAACAGCATGGGAAAAATGTAATATCTGTATAGTTTTTGTCACCCCAGTTTACAAATTTTTAATCCAAGGAGTGGATTCCCTCGCTATTTTCTTCTTAACCATCCATGGATTGACCACCTTGATGGTCAACAACTTAGCATCAACTATAATGGACCCACATTTGGAAAGTGACAATTGGATTCCAATATGCTATTTATAGTTGTGCAAGTGGATGAGTTGCCACAAAGTTTTGTGTGTGAAAAATGTAAATATGAATCAAGCACAATATTCTAACGCTGCCACATTCAGTATCTGGGACTTGCTGGAGCGAATTGTGGCAATTTAATTTCCAATAGATGGAACTTTACATCCATCATAAAATAATCATGTCCTCAAATGTGTCATAGAACAAGAATAGCCCTACGAAGACTGAGAATGGCTTCTGAAAGACTTGAGAGTTTGATGCACTACCTTTTGATTGTAGCGATGGATCAAGGGTCTCAGCATACAATGGTGTATATCCTCTATGGTCCTTACTGCGCACAAGTTTCATCTTCTCTGGCAGAGGCAGCGAGAAGAACTTCTGGCTCTCCTCAAACACTGCTTTGATACACTCATCCTCAACTCCGTGGTTTATAACATAGAAAAACCCATAATCCAAGCATGCCTGAAATGTTTATAGTAACACCATAAAGTTACAATGATACCTATCCAAACTATTAAATTTCAGAGAAATTCAATTTAGAGTACATAAACAATTCCAAAGCATTCTTTTCTATGACACAAATCTCAAGCAAACATAGAAGGGCCAGACTGAGAAATGGACACAAGAAATGTATCATTTTGCAATACTTTCTTGTAGGGGAGATCTAAAAATAACAATCTGGTGCTGCCATGGATACCATACACAGTGACTTGGGGATGCGGGCCTTGCGTTTGATCGTTCTAAATAGTAAAAAAAAAATCCCCTTCCATTAAATATGCCATATGCCAATCCAATTCAATGATGGAAACTGGTAGGATCACATGAGGGCTCTCGATGTGGATGTTCAAGGGGAGCACTGTTCATTTGACAGTTTGGAATGATCAAATGCAGGACCCACATGCCCAGCAGCTATCAACAGTACCAATCTGCAGTGCCTGATTGCTCTCGCGGCGGAAAGCAAAGGGTACTGGCACTTGTACAAGGATGAATGGATACAAAACTATGAATGAGATGCATTTGACGACTATAATCATTATTTTTTAGCTCCAATAGATTTTTTGCATTTTTTAATAGGTTCTTAATTGAGACACTACTCTTTTCACAAAGGTACACCATATTAGGTAATTGACAAAAAGCCTTACAATATCAATATCCATTCAAAGGACGAATGGAGGGTGACAGAGTCATCCAAATTGAAATAGAAAAACAATTTTGTCAATGAACAATGTAAAGTGTCCTTTGTGGGTGGTGTCCCGGACAAAGACCTCTACAACATTCAATCAAACAATTCACAACAAGAGTCCGGATGCATGTTGAGTTGAGCTGAGTAACTTGAACAAGTTTTTTTTTTTTTACTCAATTCTAAAAAACTTGTTCACTCACTAACTGAGAGTCCTGTAGAGTCAACTCAACTTGGACTGCCTTTTTGAGTTTTTTAAACTATAGATTCATGACACCATTCTAATCTTTTTCTTTTTAGCTCTAATAATTATCTATATTTTTTGATATTTAATTCAAAGATGGCGATGAATTAGATGGACATCAACATAATTCAATTTAAATCACATAGAGAAAGTCAGAAAACAGCTTCAGTAGGTACGGATTTTGGAGCTATCATTTTAATGAGACCCACAAGGCCACAAATGATTCGTTTTTTGAGATAAATGTGTTTGAATCGGAAAACAATGAATACCAAACAAAATTACGTAGAAAAAATTAAAAGAAAAAGGAAAATAGAAGAAGAATGCAAGCATCTGCAACATAGGAAAACCCTTTCCTTGAATCAACAGGAAGAAATTCCAGACCAAGTATTGCTATCAATAGTACCTGAAACTGAGAGAGAGAGAGAGAGAGAGAGAGAGAGCAGCACCTGCCGTATGGAATTAGCGGTTGAGATTCGATCTGGAGATGATAAATCGATCGAAGGAAGTTGAAGAGTTTCAGCCATTTCCGGTGCCGCTTAGATAAAGTCGCAGATGATAAAGTTGAATTGCTCCGGTTTGGATTTCCATGGCCTTCACAGAGTCTTATGAAATCGTTTACAAGGAATAATATATTAATTATAAATATCTTTATTGTTATTATAAAAAGAGATTTTTAGTTTTAACTAAAACTTAAATCATTATAAGTAGTTAGATTTTTTATAATATATCTTTCAAAATTATAATAATTGCTCGTGAAAAATAGTCCATTTCCATTAGATAGTGTATTGATAAGTGACAATTAATAAAAATAAGTTTATTAAATTTGAAAATTCATAATTTTTCAGTGTTTTCTCTCTTTTTTAAAAGACTTTTTACTTATTAATAAATAACAATTAAATATAGTCAATTTTAAATGATAATAGGGGAGAAGTCTCGTTCTCGCCGTCCAAACAGAGTCACAGACGTTCACGGCTTGATTAAATAAAATAAAGTGGGTTCCACAATTAGAAGGCTAAACCAAACGGTGTGTGGCACGTGCTACACCCGGAGACCAACCTCAGAATTCAGGAGCGCCTTGAGCAGCACTGTGCACTGTAGTTACAGTGGTTGAATTGAAAAGAGCAAGGAATCCAAAAATTCCAATATTCCGGTCGTAATCGACCGATACTTCTCGATTTCTCGGCATGAGCGTCTGAATTCCGTTCTCCTAAACAGGGAAGAGGCCTCTCTTACGTAATTTTATACGAAATCGAGTGACATTTCTATCAAAAAAAAAAAAAAATGGAGAGAGAAGGAGATGATTCTGTTGGAATAGAGAACATGGGCATAGAAGCAGAGAATAAATCTCATCCTCGCTTGCAATCCGATCAAGGGTCGGTCTTGAATTCGAATTTCTTCTTGGAAAATGTCGGGGAGGTGATTCTGACTCTCAATTCAGATGGGTTGTCGTGGAAATTAGTTAAAGACATGGAAAAAGTAAGTCTACTTATTTATTTTTCTCTCTTAGGTTTTGGAAAATGTTAAACATTCCCTCAAAATGTACACTTATTGATATCTGCTAATTTAGCGACTTTTGATTACATTTCTTTCCTAGCTCCTGATTTCCCTTAAATTTTGTCTACTTGATGTCTTTGTCTCATTTAGATATTAATCAATTGCCAAGCTGCTTCGGAACTTGTTTATAGATTTAGATTTGGTGGTTGTGATGGAAATAAGAAGCCTCTTTCGATATGTGAGATAGTCACTGTGTACTAACCTGCCTGGGGGTGGGCTCACCATTTGTGGAGAAGTCTCTTTTTTTATTATGAATCCCATTAAACATTACTTTGATTGGTTGAATTAAGCCATATTTTTTTTGAACTCCTCAAGATTTCATCATCATCATTCCATCTATATAGGTTGGCTTTTTGTATTATTCTATTCCCTTCTATCCTATGAAAAAACATACTCTTGGTTACCCTACAATCTGTTTATTATATCCTTCTTTATCCCTGTTAACGTAATTTTCAAAAGTCTCCTCTCCTTTTTGTTCCTTCTACTTGCAACCTCCTCTTTTTTCTTTTTTTTTTTAACAGGGGAAGTTTTTAATCTCCTAAATACATGTTTAAGCCACTTTAAGGTTTCTCTGATGCTCTGGTTTCTAATTCAATCGTTGAGCTTATTCGAAATACACGGTTACATGTTAAGTATTAAGTGGAGCATATCTGTTGGGAATAAAAAACCCACAAAGACTGATTTACTTTGATATTGGGGTAAAGTTCCAATAACACAAACCGCAATGCAATATTATGAAAGTTTTAAGTTTTAACCATAAAAATGAAAAACTCAAGTATTCCACTAATTGGTAATATGCATGATGTGCAATATAATAGATGAAAGACGTCAAACATGAAACAAGAGAAATACAAAGATGATACTGAATTGATCAATCCATAAAAAAATCTACTATTGCCTACAAGAGGAATACAAAGATGAGATTGATCCATAAAGAATTCTGCTATTGCCAACAAAAGGACTACAATGGTTCATTTCAAAAACAAGAAGAATACAAAGGTGAGACACAGGGTTATCTTACACCAAGCATTGGTGCACTGGCAACTAATAATACCTTACACATTCTTGATAACTCTCAGTTACAAGCAAAGCTCAGATGCAAATTAGCCAAGAAACCTGGCGGTGAAACCCTCAAATGCCACTGAGAAACCACCTGGAGAATGCCACAACCAAACAGAAGACCATGCTCAAAATTGATGAGAGAATGCAAAACAACAAGAGGAATCTCAAATACCTTCACCGGTCTCCTCCATCCTTTTACTTGTTCCTCATGCAAGCTTCAGACAAGCTCCTCTTTAAGATATGTTGAAGAAAACCCAAACCCTTATGTGAAAAGAAGTGAAGGAAAACTAAAAAGAATGCAGAGCTCTGTCATATAATACCTTAAAATCTTTTTTGTTTTTGCAAACACTCGCAACTCCCAAAAGGTCTATGCTTGTGCTAATAATTACAATTATGCATCAACACCAAAAGAACATTAAGCATGTAGTTGTGAGTTTGCAGTCACCATCCAACAGCATGACAATCCATTCTATGAAAGCATAATTGATACCCACTGTTTTTATGTCTAAATAGGCTCATGTAATTGGGGTGTGGTTATAGGGATGCAGCTGGATTGGGTCCAGAATCTAATTGTTATGATAAACAAACCAACACAGATATTTTTGTTATGCATTTTGGCAACATTTTGGCAGGAGTGATGTTATACTAAGTAGAGTGCTTCATTCTGCAAAAGCATGCTGCTGCCCACTGTTTGATGGATGTCCACATGAACTTTTTTTAGTATTTAGGATGTGGTTATTATCTTATTTTATTAATCTTTCGAAATGGAGGATGTGGTTATTTTTCTGCTGAGGTGAAGTTGTTTTGGGTCAGAACATAATTGTTTTGATGAAAGAAACTTATATCTAGATCTTTTTTGGGGGTGTAATTTTCACAAGTATTGGTGGGAAGTATGTTTAGATTGTGGGCTGGCTGCAACTTTTGGATATTATGGACTGGGTAGAGAGAGCAGTAGTACTGGTGAAACTGATAATTTATTTTTTGGTATAACATGGGGATCCTCACCGCACATTGGAGATGAGACTAATCCCACGGATACACGAAACCACCTCAAGTCTCGTGTATTAGGTGAAACTGATAACTGTTAGACTAGGATACATTAGATTGTATGAAACATATGTGGAAAATTGAGATAAAACATCTAAGAAAGGCACTGCAAACAGAAAACATGATGGTTTCATAAATGTTTGGAGGTTAAATAATGCTGTTGCCATCTTTTGGAAATTGTCTGCATCTTCTTGTTTCACATTCTTCACTTTAGATAGTTATTTAGGAGCTGTCTTTTGACGTATATTGTCCGGTGTTTCTCCAATGTGATGGAAAAATGGATGCATCATTTGGTCCTCTGGATCAGTCTTTCATCATGCATGTACCATGAATGTCGATGGTTGGTTTTTATTACTGGACCACTCTATCAAGGTGTTGATAATTGTCTCACCTGAATGTTTGTGCATGACTTAGTTTTCCTTCTATTAATATCAGTATATTTTTTTCACCTTTTGATTCAAATATCTTTATTTATACCTGCAGGCATTGCAATTTAGCAGTGTTTTGTGTATTAACATTTCTGCTCTACACTTCAATGATAATGGCACACCCTTTGTGGTAAATTGTATCATAAAATGGATTATTTCTTGCCTGGCCAGACATTCTGTACAAGTGGGACCCCTCTCGGTGATCCAGGCTGTTCTCCTGGGGGGCTGCACTTGAATATGGATAGAGAGAGTATTCTTCGTCTTGAAAAAATCCTAGTTAAATAGCTGCTTTGCCTTCTGCATTTAAAAGCATATCATTGGTTTTATTTTCTTTTCAACCATCCATTTTCAAGTCAATTATCATATGGCTCTGCCTGTGATTGTTGGGTGGAGTTCTTCTATGAAGCATCCATTGGGCAACCACTGGAACCATCTGGAGAATTAAAGATGGGCCCCCACATATAGATTGCTTTTTCAAATGATTTCTTATTTTCAGGATGAGTGCTCTATAATTTCCTTTTTGGTAATTCATTGATAAGAACTTTAAATCTAAATGCAGATGATACTTTGTATTTCCAACATTGGGTTATTACTATTACCATGCATTTGTGAATGTAAATGGGTTCTGCTATGAATTACCAGGAGCTGGACCTTTCATCTTGTCTGGGTCTTGCATCAAAAACTCCAACCAATATCAAATATTCTGATGTTTATGCTGTTGAGTTCACCAACTGGGGTTTGATTCGTGACTCATTTCTTCCTAAATCTGGAGGCCGTTTCTTGGACCGCAACTTCGAGGTTATAACAATTTTTTTTCAATTAGTAATATGTTCCTTTTTGCATTAACCAATGGTGTTTAATAATTTATTTTGTCATGCAGATGTATCGATTTGTGGTGCATGGATTCCAAAGGTCCAAGATTCAACATTCTCTTTGGGTTTTGACTGCTTTCACCTTTGGTCACATGTACTCACAGACATGTCAAGCATGGGTAGAGCAAATCAACAATTCTTTGAACTTGGAAGTTGGGAGGCCAAAGAACCTTTTGGTATGCATTTATGTTTATATATACTGTTTTGAATTTATTCTGCATGTTATGAAAAAGAATTATAGTCTTACATTTTTTGACAATTGTATCTTGGTGTTGTGGGACCCAATTTGGGACAGCTGACCACGACAATCCCATTTGGGAAAGTTGACTAAGTTTGTCATTAGTTGTTGTTAGTTGCCATTAGATCTTTAATTAATGTAAATTGATTATTCTTTTATTTCTTTCCTTTTTAGCCACCGTAAATGGCTTCATGTAATCTATTTATACCTAATTACCTTTATGTACTCTCATTCAATGACACAGAAATACAACGAAGAGAGTAATTTCTCTCAGCTTTTGTCCCTTCTGTTCATTATTTTCCTCTCTTTTTACATTTTTACATTCAACATGGTATCAATCAGAATAGACGGTTTCTAATTTCTCCGCTGCAACACTTTTTTCAGCGACTCATCCTTCTCCATCCTTTCGGAGAAAGTTCTTTTTCCTGCATTCTTGGGTGGCTCATAGGACCATCTCTGTTTGTGCCCTTAGATATGGAGTCCTCCTTCGGATTTGAACCTCAAACCCTACAGTCTGAGTCATTTTTGGCCCTACATCACATCTGTACGGCCCGATTTGAGTTTGGATGCTTTTGAAACCCCTTATCCATGTTTTGGTTTCATTATCAAAAGGTGGACAACTGCAACCATTCCAGTTACTATTCTCGTTCCCAGAAACGACACTTCAATCAGTCTTCTAATAGACATGCTTCGATCGGCTTGTCTGGAGCTCCGATCGGTTGAGGAGAAAAGGAAACGGTGTTTGATGTGACATTTGCAATATAATTTAGAATACACTCAACATCCATATTTTGCTATAAGCTTATGTACTAAGGCATTTCTTTGATCAATGTTGCTTCATTCAAATCAAGAGAACTAAAGGAACCATCTTTTAAAAGGCACAATGTGCACAATAGACACAAGATAAAATACTATCAACACCTTAACATATAAAAGTCAATTTTCCACTTTACAAATGAGAATCAAGGCTGCGGTGAAACAAATGAGACTCCATGATGAGGACATCCAAGGCCCAATTGAAGATGAAGAACTTGATTACGTTGTGGAAATGACTCTCCAATTTTACTCTAAGATTGATCAAGAAAAGAGAGGACTTTCCTAGGGTTCCAACGGACCCAAAACCACCTCATTCTGAGCCGAGAGAGTGGGGCCTGCATTGATGTGTTTTAGCCTCCAAAGCCCACTTTAGAAGGCCCATTTGCTGCATGGAAACTGCATGGACGAATTTCCAAATCATCATCCAAATAATTGCTTATGTGTACCCCACATGGATGCCAACTTGTCAGGGAATCTTGCATTCTTAGCAAGGTTTGGGCGTGTAAAGCTATTGTGGACCACAAGAACCAATTTGGAAACTCAAAGATAGAAGGTAATCCTTGCTTGGGCATTGTGGATGGGTTTTAACAAGATTTGGAAGCTCACAACCCTAGCAACAATTCAAATTTTGTGGTGGATATTGAATGCAAGGTACCTAGCCAAATTCACCCATGACCAATGAGAAATATGATGTAATTTTTTGTTTTTCCTTTTTCATAAATAATGTAATAAATCCAGATGGCATTCAACCATATTGAACCTTAGAACCCTTGAAACCTTATCACCTATTACCAATTCACCAAATTGAACTCCTTTTTCCATTTTTAACCAATTTTGGAACAACATTTTCCTACTTTTGAGGTGTCAATCCATGACATTTTAAAATAGGTAAAGTTGGGTTTTTTTTTTTTTTTTTGCTGGCATGAATTTCTCAAATTGTTTGGCACTGACATGATAATCCTATCAAGTTGGGTGACCCAAATCCAACCCACCAAATCTGATCCCTTAACCTCATTATTTTCCCTTTTTAGCCTTCTGCACAACTGCCCATTACTTTAGGTGTTGACATGACAATCCTGGTTCAAATCCTCCAATTCATGAATTCCAAATTTAAATCCCTTTTTTTTTTTTGACTACTTTTGCATGAGTCTTCCTTGAAGTTTAGGTACCAATCTCATAACCTTTTCAATAGAGGTAAAAGGTTTCCTTTCCAATAAGGTGGGCTAAATCCTTCTAACTTGCCAAGTCTTATATTAGATCTCCTTTTCCTATTTTTAGTTTTTATTTTACACATGTACCTTATTCTTTTGAGTGTTGACATGACAAGGGTAAGACAAATCCTTCCGAAATTTCCCTTTCTTTGGACTCCATTAATTACCTTAACTGTAGATTAAAATATATGGCCATTATTTGTTTGATAGACACCAAGAAAGTCTCCCGTATACAGAGGTAAAGGAATTTAGTTTTGTTCTAAGAAATTGCTCAGTTCCCAAAATGGGTTTTTGAGTCGGATAATGTTATTAACTATCCTCTTCTTGAATATTGTTCTTGATTGGCTAGGTTTTTGTGCATCCTTTTAGTGGGAGAGAGAAAGGCCATGGAACATGGAAAACTGTTGCTCCCATATTTTCTCGTGCTAGAGTAAGAATGAAGGTGAGCTCAAGATGTTGAGGTATCCCATATACAAAGTTTTTTACATGCATGAATGTCCTTAACTTCAGACATACAAATTCTAATGATGAAACTGAACAACAATGAGTTGAAGAAACTTATTTTAGAAACTCCCAGTGCTTGTCTCTCCCAGTGCTTGTCTCTATGTATGAGTAAGATGTCATGTGGCCATATGACGAGCATCATTAAACCATGCAGTCACCCATTGAAATAATTGGCATGAACCCTTGTACAGGTGATAGTGACACAGAGAGCTGGTCATGCATTTGATGTGATGGTGTCTCTTTCCAACAAGGAGCTTAACTCTTATGATGGTGTTGTAGCTGTTGTAAGTTCTCAGTTCCTTCACTACTGTATAATTTATAAAGTTTTAATTGTGAATCAATAATTAAAGTTCTGATTATTTTGAATTGTATATTTTATTTCATAAGTTTGAATTGCCAATATTATAATGGGGATCATACAAAATTTAAGGTTCTAATGACAAATTGTTGTACAACATACACGAGTAGCTCAGTTGGTCTAAGCTTCTAGGATTAGACTAGAGGTTTTGGGTTCAACTCCTCTCGGGCTTACCTGATGCACGAGGCGGGTGGTTTTGTGTGTCCGTGGAATTAGTCTCACCTCTAATGTGGGGTGGAGATACTCATGTTATCCGAAAAAAATAATTGTTGCACAACTTCTGTGGTAGAACATGTCTTACAGGTTGTTTATGATCATGAATCATGATTGTATGCATTTAGTTGTTTGGAGTTTTGAACGAGATTGTGTCCATACTTGACTTATAGAAATGCTTTTGTTTACATATTTAATGACTTTGAATAATCTAATCCTTCTAAGCTTGCATGACTTGTGAACTGCAGTGCCTACAGTTAGATGCTACCATCCTATTGTCTTCACCATTTTAAGCAGTGCTGGAACCCTTTTTATTCTTTATATTGGCCCAGTGATTTCAGCATTGAAAGCTTTGTCTTGTGCTATTATTTTTCCAGATGGGACTTTTTTCTGTAAAAAAGGGGGAGAGAGGAAAAAAAACCCTAGGTGGACCTCTTGCCAATGTTATGAGTCCCTAGGTGGACCTCTTGCCAATGTTATGAGTTTAGGAGTTGATAATCTAAGATTCACAAACAATTGAATTTTTATGGTGTCAATTGTTAAGATTAGCATCATTTGTTGATATGAAGTTCATTATTTAGTTCACAGATCTTTTGCACTTGGATGTGGTTTCAGGGTGGAGATGGCTTCTTCAATGAAATTCTCAATGGGCTTCTTTTTCAAAGGCACAAGTCTCCTCATCCACCAGCTCCTGCTGAAAATATGCAATCTGTTGATAACTGTGATAAATATCCTGCAAAGAGGAGTTTTGCCAGGAACAGCAGCAATGGCAGTTTTGTCCTTCATGATTCAAGAAACACTGCAGCTGAGACTTCACTTCAAAGTGATGACCTCAATCCTCTTCTTCCAAATTCAGAATCTTTTGTATCAGGCTTGTCAAATTTCAGTATGTGCAATAAACTTCTTTTGCTATGCAAATCCAGATCTAGATTTGATGCTTAAATGCAATACACAAGAGACTGATGTATCAACTTGTCTGTTTGCAATGACAGGAACAGAAACTGGGCCACATGACACAGGTTAGTTTCACACTGTATCTTTATTAATCAAGGTTGGTTTGACTATATTGCAACTTTTTTCAGTTACTGTATAATGAGTTTTGGGAACAAATAACTCAAAGTGATATGATCCATACTTTGTTCTTGTGATAACAAATGCAGATGACGAACCCACATTTCCCATCCCAAATAAATGGTTTAGACTTGGAATTATTCCTGCAGGTTCAACTGATGCCATTGTGATTAGGTATTCGTTGTGTTCTCTATAATGGTATCAAAGTTATGGAAATTGTTTCATTTCTTGCGTCATCATATCCAAATATGTGTGCACGGGAATTGTTGCAAACTAGCCATTTATCTTTGTCTTGTTGTCGTCGTGTTCTTTTCATGGTTGGATGAAGCCAATTCAGAGCTTGAAGTTGAGGATGACTGGAATGAACATGGAAGTCCCAACACAAGGTTTGGATCTGATCTTCATGCATATGAACCGATCAGTGAATGAAGTGGCAGACTTCATAGCAAAGAATGGAATAGTCAAAGACCGTGTTTGTGGATTTCTCTTGGGATAAAGATTTGTTTTCTGGCATCTCTTTTTGTCTATGTGGATCACATTCTTGGCCATATTTTCACTCTTCTCTTTTGTGGACCTATCCTAGGTTATTTCCAATCTCTTTTCGATGGATGTGGGCATGATCCCTTTAGCAAGAAAAATATTGTATTCTGGAAAACGATACCTTTAGCTACAGCTTGGGAGGTGAGAAATAGCATAATAGATGAGTATTTCAAGATAAAGGTTTGCAACTCTCTTCCTTGGTCAGGAGAACCATTTCTTCTTTAATATTAGGGTGAACTGGAGAGAGATGTTCATTATTTCAGTATATTGAGCTCAAGGAGGGGGTTAGAATTGCTTTGCATGTTTAGTTGTGGATCCATTAAGATTCTCTCTCGTTCGATGTAGGTTTTGTTACTTTGAAGCATTGATGTTTAATTACATCTCTGCATGCTAGCTCCATTTTCCTTATTTTTTTTTTGTGTCCGTAGCCTTTAGGAGTGGTGTTCTCTGCTCGAGTGATCTCACTTTGATTAACCTAATTGTTTTGACATCTGCCCTAGACAGATCTTATTGCAGTGCAATTTCACTATGGTTTGAAAGTAAGTGCAACTTTACCTTTCTTTTGGCAGCACCACTGGAGCTCGAGATCCTGTAACATCTGCATTGCATATTATTCTTGGTAAAAGGAGATGTCTTGATGTAGCTAAGGTTGTCAGATGGAAAACCAGTGTATCGTCCACGGATCCACCTTTTGTCCGCTATGCAGCCTCTTTCGCTGGGTAATCTTGTGCTAGATCTTATTAGTATTCATTAATGTTGTTCGCAGTTGATGGTGTTCAACAGAAATATGAGATAGGTGCTTTAGGTTATTTACTTGAGCTATTTGATCCAAACCACTATATAATTGAAGGAAACCTTTGTGTCCTATGAAGCTATCCACATTTGGGAAGCATAAATTTAAATATCTTCTGTATATCAAAGCTTTCAGATAACTGATTCCTTCATAACATATAAAGGACTGTTTGAAACTTTGCTGTTTGTGTGCTAATATTAACAGGCAATGTTATCAGAAACACTTTTTAATCTTCTTTGATCAATTGGCTCCTCAGTATTTTAGGAACTTACTAAGGAACATTTTGGCAAGTTACAGAGTCATGTTATTGCTGCTATCATGCTCCATATTTTGTTCATCTCTTCTAAAAGTAAACTGTCATTCTTCCCTTATGTCTTGCCTTTTGACAGCTTTGCATGAGAGAAAATGACCTCCATATCTAAAATTTTATCATATGCTAAGCGTCCTGCTTTCCTGATATATTGCTACTGCATTGCTGAGAGTTTTAAATGGGACTAATGCTAGCATCATCAGGTATGGGTTTTATGGAGATGTCATCACAGAGAGTGAAAAATTCCGTTGGATGGGTCCCAAACGTTATGATTATGCTGGAACAAAGGTTTTTTTAAGACACAGGTAAATTGTGAGTTTTTTTTTTAATGGTGAAATGTTTTGAACTAAAAACCTTTAAGGATGCACAGTAAGCACTTACAAATAGTGCTACAAGCTCTTTATCTTTTGTTTCTCCTTTTCATTCGAATCACCCATGTTTGTTTCCCACTTCAGATCCTATGAGGCAGAAGTAGCTTATCTAGATGTTAGACCCAAAGATCCAATTACTGACAAAGGCTCCCCTGAAAGCGGGACACGACAAATTTGGAGATTGTCAGGAACTCCAAAGAAAGTAGCTTGTCGTGTGGACTGTACTGTTTGTAAGGAGACAGTGAAGCCTCTAGACATGGTTGCGAATGATGCCTCCACATCTGACATCTATTCTGAAGATGCAAAGTGGTTGCGGTCCAAAGGTCGTTTCCTCAGTGTTGGTGCAGCCATTATCTCGTGCCGTAATGATAAAGCTCCAGATGGTTTGGTGGCTGATGCACACCTTTCTGATGGTTTCTTGCATCTCATACTAGTTAAAGATTGCCCTCGTGCTTTCTATTTATGGTAATCATGAAAAGTTCTATTGGTGACTGTCATTTTTATTTAGCATCATCAGTTGATGTTTTTTTAACATGGTTTCATCAGGTCACTTATGCTTCTAAATTTTCTGAAATGTCATCATTGTCATTATCATCATCATTTTCCATCTATTTATGGTTGGCTTTTTCCTACCTTATCAAAAGTCACGCTCACCGTCAGTCCACAGTCTATCATGTCCTTCCTTACCTCATCAATCCACCTATATATAAGCACCCTCCATCTCCTAGTACCCCTTCCATTTGTGGCCCTTCAGTCCTTCCTATTGGAACTGCTCCTGGTCTTCCATGTACATGTCCAAACAATCTCAATGGCATTATCACACTTAATCATCTATTGGGGCTCCTTTAAGGCTCTCCTAATGTAACCGTTTTAATGTGTTTTTTAATGTTACTCCATACATCCATCTCAGCATATGCATCTTTACAACCATTACTTATTTACCTTTTTTTTTCATCGCCACATGCAGTTCCATATAGCATTCTAAGTCTGATCAGCGTTTATAGAATCTCCCCATACATCATTTTGTTAGCTTGCCAACACCTAATTATACACAAAACAGATCCTCCATGTGATTCTATTGTGGCACTGAGCTATCAAAATTTATCGCATTGTTGTAATGCATCGTTGTCAACAACCACCACCACCATCTTAATGCGGTACTAACTCATTTTCATTTTAATCTGTACATCCTCTCCATTCTCAAATCCAGTGAAGTTGCACTATTTATTACCTGTTCTAATTCTTTAAATCATTGGCCTCAATACTCTCTTGAAATATTCAATTTATCACTTAGGTGGTTTTTGTACCTCATTTGTTGGTACTTTATATCTGAAAACAGCATATACAATGGAACTTCATCAAGGAATTTTGATATTAAGCTATCCATAACTGGAACAAAAAAATAAATGGAACAGTTTTTCTAAGTTTTAGCCCCCTCTTTGCGTAGTATTCTTGATCTGAATTACTGTTCTTTAGTGTCTGTCTTTTCAGAATAATTTAGGTGGCTATAATTTGATAATGTATGAAAGTTTTGAACATTTGATGTTACACAAGATGAAAATGTATGAAAAAAATATTCAATTGATTGGCATGTAAAATTGAATTTATCTGGGGATTCAACTTGGAGATGTAGTATATATTGAATCTAGAATAAACGATATGTCTTAGAAGCATGAATTCATGATTTCTATTGTAGATGTTTTGCCGTTGTTCCCGTTATTTTGTTGGTCTCTCTGGGTGATATGATTGTGTTTCCTTTAGTACAGGCTGGATTACATCTTTTCGGTTCTTGTAAGGGTGATGCTATAAATCTTTTATACCAATTGTTGTTTACTCTATTTTATTATTACTAGCATTTATTATTTACCACTTCAAAAAAAGTTTTATCAAGAATGACAATTATCTTACATTGATGATCATTGGAATTGTTGGCATTCAGGCAACTCTAAGTGAAATGCTTTTGTCTCCAGGCACCTAACACGGCTTGCGAAGAAGGGATCTGACCCCCTCAATTTTGAGTTTGTGGAACATCATAAAGTCAGTCATCTATCATTTCCCATATTCATGTCGTTTTATCTACAGCAGCATGTAGTAATCTGTCTTGATTTGCAGACAACAGCATTCACCTTTATTTCATCTAGTGATGAAAGTGTTTGGAATGTGGATGGTGAGCTCTTTCAAGCACGTCAACTATCTGCACAAGTATTCCGTGGCCTTATCACCCTATTTGCCGCTGGGCCTGAAGTTTGATGCTTCTGAATAGTTTCACCTTGTGAGAACTCCCAATAGTTCTGCCAATCCACGAGGTATGTGTTCATCAAGTTATTTTAATGAAAGCAAGATTGTTTTTCATCGTCATTGAACTAGCATTGCATCTATTATCCCTCATCCCCAGCACCCCCACCCCCTAAAAACCGCCACCTACTTCACATTTGATCTTTAAAGAAAAGAACAAAACAGACATTTTCCATCACAATCACAATCACAATCTAGCATGTACCTTATTACATTTCAAATCTTCATTGGTCTCTCCTATCTATTTCCTCTTAACCTTTAGAAATCTTTGTTTTTCCTTTTCTTATTCTCCATATCCTAATGAAACACCACCTCCCTGCAAATTCCAATACAATATCCTACCGAATCTCCGACGACACTGTTAAATAAATGCCATCAAGGATGTTGTGGATGATGCTTTATCTTGAAATGTCATCCTATTCCTTAACTTTTATGCCATGCAGGCTATGGCCAATGGTCTTTGGCACTTCCTGTTAAAAGGCTAGGATCCCAGCTATCCATGAAGTTCGCGTGGATGATATGGCTTCAGGCATTTATCTTCTGACAGGCATGTAGGATATTACCTAGAGAAACAAAGCCTTCAAAGTCAAGCTATTTACTGTTAGAGAGGTTTCTATTCCTGTAACTATTGTTTTACCCTTATTCATGAGAGAATTATATATGGGTTGCTTGCATGAACATGCTTCAAGGCCATGAAATGCACATTTAAACCATTTCTTAATGTTCAAAGGTAGTTGCCCCTGTATTGTGTCATTGAACATGTACTGAAGAAAATTTTCTCACTTGCTGCTTCCTTTTATAGGTTTTATATTTTTAATTTATATAAAACCCATCCATATTTTACAGTCTTGTAGTTGTCTGATTTGGAGTCTTCGCATCAATCTGTTGCCTTCTGTGTTTTGGGTCTGTCCTTGGTATGATGAACCTCACAAAAGGAAAATTCATCAAATGTCAGCTGTAACTAGATACTTGTTTATCAATATCATGTGTTGAATGGGTCTCTGTTATTGTTATTGTATTGTTAGAGAGTATTTATTATGGTTTTGCTAAAGATTATTTTGACTTCTTTCTTGATAGAAGCATTGCTGCTTAAAACAGCAAAAACCTGCAGCAGTAGAACCCTGACTTTGAGTTCACTCAAGTCACTATGTTTGGATGTTTCTTAGGTGGAGAATTTGGGAACCTCTGGTGTGATGGCTGAAACTACTGAGTTAGCCATGTGCATGGATTAAAAGTGGTGAGATGCTCAAAAATAATATTTTGAGCAATTTGGATTTATCATTCAAGGAGCTCCACTAAGTAAAGTGATCATAAACTATGAGTAGTATAATGTTGTTGAAGATACATTAGCTATTTAGAATTATAATCCTTCTGTCTCAATTTAGTTGTCTTATATGAATTATGGAATTGTCTCAAAATACTTGTCTCATTTATATTAGAGTAGCATAAAATATCTTGAAAATTGAGGAGATCAAATGGAGTGCTAGTCTTATATAGAGAGTTCTTTAAAAAATATAAATATTTCAAATGAGACAACTAAAATGGGACGGAGAGAGTATATTTAACTCTTAAGTGGAACTTGATAATAATTTAAAAGGGTTAGAGTGATGGCCAGTAATTTGTCTTAGGAAGCAGAGTTCTAGCTTGATTTTCACTCTACCGCATAAGACCACTCTCTATAAAATTTTCGGTGTGGATGAGCAAAGAGATTTGCACGTGTTTTGAATATTAGTGGAGTGCTTATGACTAAACACCTTGATAATAAAAAAAGAATCATAATACTGATAAACAGTGATCATTTCTCTGTTAATAAGATATTTCAATATAAAATGCTTTTAACTCTTTATAAAAATAAATAAAACCTATAAATAAAATCTCTATCATTCATTCACTTCTTTTTACTTGTGGTTTTTTAAAGCTTTTTCCCAGTCCCAACTAGGGAATGAGGAGGACATAATTACTTCTGAAAACATGGGAAAGAACTCAAGAAGCCTCATTAACGTTTATTGAAAATTTCATTATTTAACAAACATGAAAAATATAAAAAAGTGAGTTTAAAAATAATTTTACCTACAAAATCTCAATTTTTTATAAAAACTCGTTATCATTAACAATAGAATTTTCAATAAAAAACACAAAAATGGAAAAAATCTTAACAAGAATAATTGGGATAATCGCATCTAATCGAATGGGACACATGACATCATAAATTTGTATGACCATTCGAGCATCCATGGATGTAGTTCAACAAGTTGTCTCCGATCTCAGAAAGTGAGAGATTGCAGATTCGAACTCTCATGGCCTAATCTTAGTGTGTCTTAAGGATAGTGGACTCATTAGTGGAGGTTTTAATAGAACTGCACATATTAATCTAAAAAAATTTGTATAACCCACGTGATTTAAATAATAATAAGACGTGACAGCAATTAAGAAAGTTGGCAAATGGTGGAATGTAAAATACCTGCATGATTAACATTTTCAATAGTTTGTAATGTTCCCAAGTTAGGTGGGGCCCTCCACATATTATGCCAGACAGTAGCTCTAGTCAAGATCAGATGGCTGTCATAATCTTTTAGGGCGATTTATAGGTGAGAAAGCACTTGTGTGAATACAAGATTTGTGATTAAACATCCCAATCTAGCTAGGATTCATAATTATCTTAAACATAATTATTAGAGAGCCAGCACTGTTTGTCAGACCAGGAAACCGGAATTATGCTAAAGCAACTACTAAGAATGATTAGATAATCATAGCAAGAAAAAATAAGATAAAAGATCAATTGAGGTATTAATTAAAATAGCATTCATTACTCCATTGGCCCCTTTCTAATCATTCATCTTTTCATTGAATAGCTTATGAAAATTACCAAAACATCCTTACAACCCTGTCTCTTTCTAACCATCTAACTTCATTGACAAGGTTTGTTTGTTTTGAATTAAATGAATAGCTTTTGTAAAATTATTCTAAAAAATATGAGACCTATAATTAATTAATTTAAGTATACAAGACAAATTATTGATATTAAGTATCAACTCATCTTCTATTTATCTTTTTAGTTTAATGATTAAATTAGTTAGTAGAATAATTGAATTTAAATTTTATGATAAAGTTAAACAGAAAAATAGAATTTAAAATTTTAATTTCAAATGGATAAAATTTTAGTATTTGATGACAATCTATTTTAATAGTTTAAAATATAGATTTATTTTGAATATGAATAAGTGTGAGATTAATTTAAAATAATTTTCTTTTATTCATCCTCTTTCTTAAACATCAAAGCAGATGTGTGGAGCAGGTGAGATGTTTGACCAGTCAAAGGACTAACTCCTTAGATCGACGGTCACATGCAATGCAGCCAGGATGTGCACATCCACATGTGCGGGTCCCACGTGGATATGCAGGTGCGCTACAAACTCCGAAATTTCCTCTTCTCGGATTACCAACCTCCGCACGTGGAGATGCAAAGTAGATGATGTATAATAGTCGTTGGGAGCACTCAAATCTCATGCGGTTGAGTTAACGTGTAAAGTGTAAAGTGTAAAGAACATAATATACTTTTAGAGAAATTCTTTTTTAAAGCAATTATCTTTTTAAAATGAATAATAAAAAATCAACTGTTCATGTTACTCAAAAATTTAAAATTATAACACAACATTAATTAAACGGAGATGAAATTTATACAATCTTATCTATCTCTCTTTCATTTAATTTAAATATCTATATGTCATTTAAAAAGTTAATGAAAATCTCAGTTTTTTTATATCTTTCATTAAGAAAGATTGTGTATGAAATCAAAAGATTTATAAAAAGGTCAAAGTTTAGTTAAAATTTCAGTCAAAATTAATTCTTCATTTCTTAGGTGGATCCAAAACTTTGATTGATATATCGTCTTTATTAATTATATCAATTGAAATTTGTAAATAGATAATTATATCAGATAAATTAATTTAAATTTTATCAATTTAGATTCAAATCTTACAAATTTCACCTTTTATATTTTTCAAAAATAATATTAATTATATCTATATTTACGATTTCGACTCTGATACGAACTCAAAATTTTTTGCCCAAATTATAATTGCGGGGATAAGTCGTGAAACCATTTGACCCAAGTGCGTGGCTAGTGTAGTTTTAGGTGGTCTCAAGAAGTAGCCATATATTTGGGATAATTTCAATAGATACGACAGCTCAATCTGACGGTTCAGAAACAATCTAGGCATGTGCGACACATAAGCAATTTTATATGGATGGGTTTTCTTCACCAACTCTGCCCGATTAAAATATGGGATGAAAGATCCAAGTTGCAATTTCTTTTCGGTCTTTGACCCGAGAGGGGATTGAATCCAAGACAACATATTCTCATTCAACCCCACACGTGTGGATAATAAAATCATAAAAATATATAATCCCTAAGCTGTATTCCACGTCGGATGCACGTGCATGTAATTAATTAAGCTAAATAATTTAAGATGTATATTTTGTTGAGATTCTTAAAATGCCATCCATGAGTAACAATCTGAATATTAAATAAAAACTGTTTAGTATTTTTAATTTGAAAATGACTTAAGTAATTCAATATTTTTTTAATTTAAACAGGTTGACAGTTTTACAAGTCGAGACAAGTATTTTATTTATTTATGATGAATTAATTATCATTTTAAATAAAATCTCTTCCAACTAAAAATAAATAGTTTTTTTTTTTTTTTGAAAATTAGCTCAAGCATTGGGTTTCCTAACATTAAGCATGGTTTTATAATAAATTAGTATTTTTATTTTATCTTTTTTTATCATAATAAATTAAAAGATTAATTTAAAGTAGAATGATGGAATGAGAAATTTATAATTTATTACAAAATAGTATCTAGTATTAGTAAAAGCATCAATTATTTGTCATTGGCCTATTTGGCCATTTTGTCAATGATTCAAGAGAAGGTCATTTTCTATCATAATTGGATGATGAGAGATGGTTTGGAAGAGTGAAAGGAAAAGGTCGGAAGCATGGACATGGTCACGTGAACTTCACATGGAGTAGAGACTCGTACGGATGAGGCTGCAAACCGGAAATCTATAATTGGGGGACACGTGGGACAGCTAGCAGCACGTGTGGGGCCACTCAATCATCACTCGCCCGACGTGATTCCCGAAATTCATCCCCCTCTCCTCACCATAGCTGGACAAAGGCCACGATAAGCTCCAAAAAATGGAAAGGAGAAATCTATTATTTAATTAGGGACAGTCATTTTAACACGTAAAAATATTAAAAAATATAAAATAAAATAAAGTTTTAATTTTATCTCTATTAATATATCTTTCATTAAATATAAGTATATCGATAACACGTCATTTTACGTGTATATATTTTACATATCGGTACATCAGTAGAGGTAAAATAGAAATTTTATTTTATCGCATGTCTCCTAATAAATTTTACTCATATTAAAGAAGATGAAAAAAGATATTTAAATTTTACAAATCTTAAATTTATTTTTGTTTAAATTTTAAAAAATAATCTAAATGAATGATCAATGAAAAATTGACGAATTTCATTTTAATATGTTATACAAACATTCAACATTTTATAGTGTTAATGAAACTTAAAGAGTTTGAAAACAAAATTATACTTATTTTAAATATATATTTTTTATGTTGAAGGATATTTGATTTTAAGATTTCTCAAATAAATATGAATTTTGACCATCAAACTAATCCTACATAATTTATAAAATTTTGTGTTTAAAAGATCACAACTCTTCATTTTCATTTTGCATGATGTCTTTTTTTTTTTTGGAAACAAGTGGAGGTATAATGAGCTTATGTCTATGTATATCTTTATTTCTAAAATCATAGAATAGATTCTAAAATTTTATTCTTAAATATGAAATTAATTGAAAAATAATTTTATTAGATAGCCTTAAACTATAGCAAAATTTTAGTGTGAATTTTATCTACCATGAATGATTATCTCGAAAAAATAATATTGGTATCATTCAATATCTTTTACAATATTATTCTTCATAATTATCGTGCGCCTCAATATAGCATCCATTTAATTATTATAGTCATAAATTAAAATTTATTTTAAATATCAATATTAATCATCAAGTAACCAACTACAAATAAACGAGTGAATCAAAGTAAGATTTGTAATTTATTTTTAACATTTTATGAAAAAATCAGTTATGCTTAGTTACCTATATCATTAATCACTAATATCTTATCCATTTAATGTCGACTTTTCAAATTTTATTTTTTATCTGACCTTATCATAAATTAAAATATTAGTCACTTGATATTAAACTATGCATTTTTTACCATTTTCTTTCCTATTATCAATGGTATATCTCTTTTTTTAGGATTTACAATTTATAATATACTTCAGTTGTCTCTATCTTCTATTTACATAATCAAACTATTTTAAATTATTTTTTATCTTAAATAAATTAAAATTGTAATCATCTATAATCTTATCTATTAAAATAAATTCATTCATTCAAAGTAATTTGTAGTTTTTTGTTATTTTAATTTTATTAACCTAATAAAATAATATTTTTTGTTGTAAACTTAAACCGATAAGGAAACAAACACTACTTGAAAGGACAGAGAGAGAGAGAAAAAAAGTAACGAGAGTCCCAAAACGGCATGATCCATCGCATTCATGAAAGACACCGGTTGATATTCTAAATGATTAGACTTGGAAGCGACATCTGCTTTGACTTGAGCACTCATTGCTTGGACCACTCTATCCCTAAATAAATTCTGCTTCTTCACGACTCCTCTTCGAGAGTAGAGTAGTTGGAAGCCAGGCTTAAAAAATCGGCTCAACCGATATGTGATACGGATGATATTTTTATCGATAAATTTATCTCTCATATTGATATCAGCATTTTCTCTCTCCTTTGATATCGGAATCGTGAAAAAATCGTAAAAAACAGTGATGAACAGTGATGAATCGTGACAAAACCGCAAAAAACCGTGAACACCCTGAGAACCGTAAACCCCGAACTGCGGAAAACCGTGAAAAACAGCGAAAAACCGTAAAAAATAGTGAACACCCCTGAGAACCGTAAACCCTGAAAAACCATGAAAAACCGCGAAAAACTGCAAAAAAACCGTGTAAAAACAGCGAAAAACTGTATCGGTGTTTTAAAAAAAATAAATTAAAAACCGATATTTATGAATATCGACCGATATTGTGACCGATATTTCGGACTGAATATCGGCCAATAGTACGGCCGATACGATATGTATCGGCCGATATTTGGACCTTTGGTTGGGAGTTTTTGTGTTGATATAAAGTTTTACTGTATTATTTATTTTATTTTTTAATTAATTTATCAAATTATTGATTTATTTACTGTAATAAAAATTAGTTTACCGATCGACTTATTAAAATTTGTCTAATTGAGATTATTTTTTTATACAGAATAGTAAATCAAATCATTAAAATTAGATCACTAATCGAATCACTTTAAATATTTTTATACAGTGAAAAGATAAAATGGGGAATATCTTAAATCTCATGTTTCGTCATATAAAATACATGTAAAAAGGTCGCTACTCATGATAAAATTGTGTTTGTTTTGTAAAGTGATTATTTTTTATTTAAAAAATGCTTAGATTTTAATGTTTTCATATAATTATCATTGGCTATCAACATCTACTATCAATAAAAAAAAAAAAAACCTCTCATTAAATTGATCATAATATGCAGTGAAATAAGATCATTTAATATATATTTTAATTCAATAGAAATTGGATCTCATGAGTAATTAATTCTGCAGTCTTATTACTCAATCCCATCCTAATTCAAAATGAATGGACCTCATTTACTTATTTCTCGCATAAAACAATAACAGAATTTGGAATCTCTCTGCATGAGTAATTTTTTTGTTACATAAATGAGATTTAAAAGATTATTATTATTATTATTATATTTAAATTAAATGTTTTATATTTATGCTATTTAAGATCTTATTTAGAGATCAGATCCCGAGACCCTAGAGATTTGCTTCTCAATCGACCACTCCTGCCAGTCTGCCACTGCCAGTGCAGGCAGACCGTAGAATCCTTGATTCTTCTGCAGCTTTGGCGAATTTTTGCTATGATTACATGGTGAACAAACTAGCTAAAGTTGCGACGGCTAGATTATAAGAGGGGCCTTCTATGATTTTTGCAAGGTCACTCGCCAACCTCAATCAGATCAAGGATAATTGAGATTTAATTGAGAGTGATTTACATTTTCTAGCGAATGATTCGGGCACCGGTCTTTTATACATAACCGGATATATTCTTCGTAAAATGTCCATTTAAAATAATTTTAAATTTTGGTATAAACAATAAATAATAAATGATTCGGGCACCCCAAATGATGTTTGAGTGTTTAAATGGATTAGCTAAACTTAAGAGTTGGGACATTGTGAATCAAAGAGCTATATTTATTTTTATTTGAAGTTGATTTATAAAATTTTAATTCTACTATAAATTATAAAATCGATCACTCCAGTGCTTATTATCATCATCAAATGTTAAATTCACATATATCTAAAGTAAATTTTATGAACTATACTTCTCATGACTACGTCATAAATCATATTCAGTTACTCTACTATATCATTTATCATTTTATTATGCTCATGTTATCACGAGAGGAAGTCACAA